>CM025789.1:50715290-51351583 GCA_014635995.1 Sarcophaga peregrina
CAAGCCTATCAGATCACATGTTAGATGCTTTATTTTTTTTTTTTTGTTGGAATCCAAATAATTTTCTTAAAACTAACGCATTTGCATACGGACGTATGAATAATTTTCATTTTTGTTAATTTACGCTTTTTTGTTACATTTTGTCTTGCTGTTTTGATATTTTATTTTTAATGACAGATAATTCTGATATCCATAATTGGAATACAAATGACTTTGTTAACAAAATATTTTTATTAATAAGCGAAAATTGGAGTTTTTCCCGTGATTTTTTGGGATTTTTGGATCCCGAATTAATCCGAAATATTCCGGGATTTCGGGATCGGGATTTACAAAATCCCGTATCCCGGGATTTTGAAAAATCGATCAGGTTGGGCATCCCTGCTATCTACGTATGCTGGATAGTATCAAAGGGTATATCGAATAGTAACCATGGATTTCTTCTAAGAAGCTAGTAAAAGGAGAGACTGTTAAAATCGTCTTAAAGTCCCCTTAGTCTAGTAGGTGTTGACTTATTAGACGTGAGGACACGGTTTAAACTCCAGGTCAGACATCTCAAATGAAATATAAAAATATATTTCTTCTTCGCGACTTCCTCTCAGCAGATTTGTGGCAAAAACTCTGAGAGTGAATAAAATTGCCTTGAAAAGTCGTTCAGTATCGACTTTAAAGGGTAGCCCCCGCCACTTATGTATGAAATTAACACACACAATTTAAGTGTTGTGAGAAACAAAATCGTAATCCTGACTGGAGCGTTGTGACCAATTATGTTATGTAAAGTACGAACGTTGGGACAGATTTGAAAAGTTTTCATGGAGTCATAACCTCCCGTCTAGTTAAAAAACGTACCACCAACTAGACTACATACATACCTACATAACTGATCATTAAAACCCTTCAGTCAGGATTATTGACCTAGTTTCCTCACACTACTTATGTTGTGTGTGTTTATTTTATACATAAGTGGCGGGACCTACAGTTTAAAGTCGACTCCGAACGACAGATTTTTTTGAGAAACTTTTCATGGCAATTTTTATTTATTCTCAGACTTTTTGCCAGAAATCTGCTGTAAAGAACTCGCCGAAGAAATACTTTTTGTACTTTGTTTTGATGTCTGGCCTGTGGCTCGAACCCTGGGTTTACGTTTAATAAACCAACATACTACCTACGACTAGAATTACAAAAACTCAGCCAATAATAAAGTTGTATCAATTAGGTATGATGTCCCTAGTCAGGCTAATTTGCTACTTATGAACTCAAACATTTTTCAAATAAAATAATTTTTTCTTGGATTTTATAAAATCTGAATTCTGTTATGCCTGTTTACACTGCTGCTAATTTACTATGGTGGCCCTTTCTTTTATACAAACTACTCAATTACCCAAAAACAGCACTTAACATATCATAAGTGCTTCTCAAATTGAGTAGGATTAACAATGAAATACAACAACAAAAGCCAAAAAAAAAAGTCAAAAAGTGAAAAAATTCTAAAAAAAAAAGTTTTGTTCAAACTCCGATTTAATGTGAACGCATTCATAGAGGGAGCTGTATGAGTTTTCATATGGAAAACTTTCGTGCTGCTTTGAATTATAAATTACGTTCGTAACATTGAGTGTCAAAAGATTTGTTCGCAACTTTGTCACTAAACGACTCAGAGAAAAAATAAAATAAAATGAAAGAAATGTAAAGAATGAAAATAAAAACTGATTTTTTTTGTTGTAGGAAAATTGAAATCAAACTTTTCTAACATGTTTTTACGATTGTGTTGACTTTCTCTACTTGCGACGGAAAACTTTACTTCTAAGCGGAAAATGCGTAAAACTTAGGATAATATTCTGTTTTTTTTTTATTCTATTTTTAATTTAAAATTTGTTTTTTCTTCTTTAAACTTATAATATTAAACACAAAACACAATGGAAAAAGAACAGGAACGCATCGAACAAATTTGTTCTTTGTTCAAAGTTCTTCTATTTGAGGACTTTTAAAATAAATTCGGTTTCAAGTAAAACTTTTTAATTTTTTTTTATTAGATTTTCATTTAAATCGTATATTTGTTGAGCGAATTTGTCCGGAAACATATTCAAAATTTGTTCGAAAAATTACGACTTAGTTTTGTAGAATAATATTGTCGTTATCAAGTGATTTTTTTCTTAGAAAAGACTAAGAAACTTGCGATCCTTTTTAAGCAGATAGACTCCAGTGGATAGAATAACTGATTAACTTCCAAGTAACACGATAAAATAGCCGTTGTTGTTGCACAAATTTTTTTCACAAATTAAACAATTTAACTTGCTTTCATATAATAACAGGAAACGCTATACAGTATTCCCTCGATTTACGTCATAGAATGTTCTGGAAAAAGGTGACGTAAATCGAATTTCAAATAACTCATACTAACAGATGCATTTGTTTATGTACATTTTACAAAAGAAAAACTAAAATAACCCTTTCCCTATCCTCTACATCACATGTGATGCACAGCAAGTTGGTTTCATACGCTTGTGCATCACATGGACAGGAAAAGGGATAATTAAATTTTTATTCTATGTATTGAATTTTTTTTTCTTAAAGAGGGTATTCCCCTGATTTGCTTGATAAATAATAGAGGCGACATAAATCGAAGTAAAGGGAACAAAATTTTTGACGTTAATCGAAATGACATAAATCGAGGGAATACTGTACTTCACTCTTAACACAAATGTATTACAGTGAAAAATTTTATCTAAGCCAAAAGACAAAAAGCGGAATTCCTTCCACCTTTCATTTCCAACTTATTAATTATTAAAGTTTTTTTTAAAACCTTTTTTTTTAATTTTAATTTAAAAATTTTTTTACTGCGAAACCATTGAATGTTGTTCTTCCGTATGAGATTCCATCGCAGTATTAACTAGGAAACAAAACATTCCATAAAACTGTAAAGGATTGTTCTATTGAGTGTAGCGGTGAGGAACTTTTTTTCATTAGCTAGAATTCAAAGGTTAACTGTCCTAGGATGTTCATTGTAAATTTTATTCTCTCTAGAGAAATTTATTGTAACAATAAACATATGGTTTTTTCCATGATTACAGGGTGGCTGATATATAATGCAACAAAGTAAAGCGCAATATTTTTAAATTTTTTTTTTTAATTTTATTGTTCAAAAGCAAAAAATATTAGAAATAACATCAAATTTTAGAATCAGTTTAGATTTGTTCGAATTGGCCACCTTTGGTACGAATTATGGTTTTCAAAAGGCCGACAAAGCCATCACAGACAGCACGAAAATAGCTCTGCGGTATTTTGGAACATTCCTGGCGAAGCGCCATCTTGAGATGATCGACACTTACGTAGTTTTTAGTGAGAACCTTAGTCTCCAAAATGCCCCAGGCACAAAAGTCCAACGGATTGAGATCCGCAGATTTTGGTTGATGCGTGTTAAATGCGGTGGTACTGAGTCCTGTTGGAATGTCCATGATATGCGGCTGAAATGTTTGTCTACCCAGGGCTTCAATACCGTCTTTTAGACATTTTCCCGATAATATTCGGCATTTATTTTGACCCCACGGTCGACGAAAAAGAGCAGGGAGCCGTTACGGCGGCCAACACCATTACCATCGGTGGAGCTTGAGTTCTGATGGCCAATAGCAGCTGTAAATTTTCAGCAGACCTCTTTGGCAAGTAAACCCGATCATTTTGTTTGTTCACAAACTGCTCAAACTTCTCATCGGAGAAAACCAAATTCAATAACTGGCCACTTTCGCGCAAGCGAACTAACTCCTTGGCTCTTTCCAGTCTAAATTTTTTTGTTCATCGGTGAGCTCTTGCACTTTTTGGAACTTCAATGGCTTTAGTCAAAGCTCATTTTTCAATATGTGTTGCATCCGCTTTCGCGATGTGTTCAACTCACGAGCTATTTTTCTAGCACTGCGGCGTGGATTTCGATCGAATCTGCCCTTCACTTTTCGGATCATTTCTGGTGTTGTTACCATTTTATTTTTTTTTTGTGTCTTCTTTTTGGACGCGATGCAACACTGCCATTATCACGGTAACGAGCAATGGTACGAGAAACAAAAGATTTATTCACATTTAAATGCTGGAGGGCTCTAACGATAACTACCTGGGGTTTCCAGTCAAATATAAAGCAATCACACTATCACGCTATAGATCAAAATGCTTTTGTAAGCTTATAAATAATAAAATGAACTGTCACTGGAATAAACCTGTCAGATGTCAGGCGTGCGGTTTACAAATGATAACAACCTGAAGTTGGTTGCAATACATATCAGCCACCCTGTATGAGAAAGCTTTCATTACTTGGAAAATAAAACGTATTCGCATAGCAATAAAAAAGGAAATTCCTTTGATTGTTTAACATACTCAGGATTAATGAATACTGCATAATGAGGATAAGAAAGAGATAATGTTCTGTGCTATAATACTCTCATGCGTATCTTATATATACAGAACAAAAAAAGTCCAGTACCCGTTTAAAATTTCTGTTAGATTGCGAACTGTCCTTTTGTCAAACTCAAATAGATTGGCAACTGCTGGACACAGCAGTTTTGAAAATCGTCAACCAATCGGTATATAAGACCACTTATGGTTTGTTGGATTGCATGCTGTTTTTTTATAAATTTTAAAAAGGTTTCTGCAGGGGCGCATATATCCCCTCTATCGTCTCCTTCCCAGAGAACTCCAATCCCTGCCGTGTCAGTTAGCCTGCCTCTTCGTTCCCCCCTAGGCCACAATGACCCAGAACTCAGTAGAGGCGGGTGTAGAGTCAATGTATGCGGTGTAGAGAGTGTATGCAACTCTTGACATCCTTTGTTTTGAAGAGGTGGCATCATTTAATTATACGTTCAGCTTTTTCAATCAAAAATCACCGCCTGAAATACGCTGGCCTGTTTAGGTAATCTGTCATTTTATCACCGTCTACCTATTTCACCCGTGTGGGAGTGTGAATTTTATATGCTCGTTGGAAAACAATCTGATCTACTTCATGCAGTATTGTAAAGTGTCCAAAACATTCAAGAATTTCAATTTCAACCGCTGCATACATCCAATGGTGATACGAGGTTTCAAGCCTCATCTACTTCCATACGTCTATTAGTAGATATAAAAGGCATTCATCACGTTCTTCATCCATTACTCTGTTTCGTCGTAGTGTTTGAGATCTGAGATCTGCGCTACTAATGGAAAGATTTTCCCTCTTGGTTCTCCAAGATTTGTTTGCTCAAATGCCAGCAAGTCAATAGGTATCTCACCGGCGATCAGTAGGACTGCGGCGTTCGATACTGTACGGTAGGCCGAGGTAACTCTTAATGTCGCTTTTCGCTACATCGCTGGTAATATTTTCCGCTTAGATTTAATCTCCAGCGCATCTCCCCATATCTCGCTTCCGTACAGCAATATCGAGTTCGTCACCGCCATAATCAATTTTCGACAGTATCTCCCGATGGCAAAATGCAAATTCACTATCACTTTGAAGCGTAATTCAAGAAGTTCGTAAAGACATGTCTAATAAGCCAGTACACTATCTAATAAATTTAGACACTGACTTACTGTCACTAATTCCTATATAAGAAGCCGTTATTAGAAGAAAGGCATAGTGTAGTCGACTACTTTGTATTCGGTGTTCACCTGTTATGTAGGACTTTATGTACTTTTTTTAATTGTTATATGCCACATAAAGACATCACATATAATATGACTTTAAAGCCAAATAAATAATTAATAGGGCTTAAGTGAAATGTGGGTCACATAAAAACTAACTGAAAAAGAAACTGAAAATGTATGCCTGAAATTTTCAAAATTAATTAATTTGAAAAAAAAAGCAAAAAGAAAAAAGCAAAACCAAAAATGTGGAATACCATAAGTACGACATTAACTGCCAGCCAAAACAGTCAGCCAACCATGCAGCAAACGTCTAGTGCCACTTAGAACCTAGCACAAAAAGCCCAACGTAGACACTTATTGGGGAGTACAACCCACAGAAAAAAAAAATGAGAAAAAAAACGTTTACCAAGTAGAAGACGCTGTTTTGAACTTTCAACAAGCCGAGGCAGCGTGACACATTCTGTATGTGACAACATAAACGAGGCTCTTTTTCACTGTTTCGCCACACACACACACACACACACATACACCCCCATTACATAGTAGCTGTTATCACAGGAAAAACCAAAGAAACGAATTTTAATTGCCAAGTTAAGCATTTAAAGTGTCGTGAATGAAAAGGAGGTCGGGTTGATTTTCTGGACGAATAGGAGGGAGGTAGTCCTTTCGCCAGTGCCCTTTTTTTTGCTAGTTTGTTTTTATGTTTGCAAAAACACACAAAAATATCATAAAATTGGAAATAATTTTTTGCATTTTTCAGCGAAGCATATGGTTGTTGCTAAGAGAAAATGCTAAAAGGAACGGGGAGTAAGCAACGTTTGTAGAAGTGTATGTATTCGAAAAATTTCTACTAATAATGGTAGACCATGTTTGGTTTTCGGTGAAAGGACAATCCAATCCAGCAGTCATATGGTGATGGAGGTAGTGCCGGAATATAAAAAAAAAGTCTTCAACTTTGTTAAAATTTCACGTTCTAATTGGCTTTCAAGTGGGTACGACAAAAATATTTTTTTTTATTCATTTTTTTTTTTCAAATAGAATAGAATGTGAGGGCAATAATTTCCAGTTGAGTAGGGTCTCTGACTTGAAACAGACTTTAATTTCGAAAATTATTACCAAGAAAGGCTAAATGCAGACAAATATTTGAAAAATTCAAAGAAAATAATTTCAAAAGAAAAGAAAACAAAATTTTTGTGGTATAAAGCGCTGAAAAAAAAACTATTTGTAAGGGTAAAGTGTCTATCAGTCGGGTTTATTTTGTTAACTAAATTATAAATCGTTATTTAGTGAAAGAATTTGCCTTTACGCTACTAAGGTTAATCATTGTAGACTATTTTATAATAATTTGTGTAAATGACTTAAAATTTCCAGCAGAACAGTTCGGTATGGCTAAACTACACCCTTAGTTTTACCTATACATAATACAATTGGTCATTACAATCCTTCAGTCAGATTACGACCTAGTTTCTCACATCACTTATGTTGTGTGTGTGTTAATTTTATACATGCTGAGAGGTAGTCGCCGAAGAAATATTTGTTCATACTTGTATTATTCTATATGTCTGAACTTGAATTTGAACCGTGAGTTGTCGTCAAATCGATAATATTGAACCGGAGCTTCACTTCTAAAAAAACAACACACTACCTACTAGACTTTCTACTATTCTTAGTATTATAACATACCCAGTCTGGAAGTCATATAAGTGTTACTTCCAAATAACCTAAAATGTCTCCTAGAAAACCCAGAGTTCATAGAAGAGAGGACTTAATCATGGACTAACGATTATACAGGTCATCTGTACAACCCAATTCTTAATACCAAATTGTAGCAGTTTTTAATGTAGTTCCACCACAATGATGCACCACAGCTGGGACGAGAGAAATGCGGCTTGCCAGATAAATCCGCCACTAATATGAGAAGCTAAATTATAAACCCGATTGAAGAATTGTACTGGCCTGTATGTACAATAGATATTGTGCAACTAAGGAATTACCGTTCCAAATCTTTCCTGATCTATAAATGGAAGCTGCTCTTGCTTAAAGTAAAAGTAATTTGCTTCTAATCGCAGTGATGGCACAGCATTCTGAATTACATAAAAAATGTGCGTCAAGAAGTATATAAGAGGCTTCATTATCTGTTTACAAGCAGTTTGCTAGCGAAGTCTGCAAGCGTCATTTGATGCCTTAATTTTGAATTCGAATATTACGACACACAATATAGTCGGCGTAGTCTAGTAGGTAATGTGTTGGGTTATTAGACGTAAAACCAGGGTTCGAGCCACAGGCCAGAAATCAAAACAAAATACAAAAAATATTTCTTCGGCCAATTTCTTAGAGTAAATAAAAATTGCCGTGAAAAGTTTCTCAAAAATCTGTCGTTCAGAGTCGACTTAAAACTGTTGGTCCCGCCACTTATGTATAAAATAAAAAACACAACGTAAGTGGTGGGAGAAACTAGATCAATAATCCATACTGTATGTAATATCACTGGTTAAGCTAGTTTCTTGTCTAGATTTAACATAAATACTTTGGGCAATTAAAACTCAAAATATTAAGAAAAATTCTCATTTTGGTAAAATCAAAAAAAAAAAATTTTTTTTCAATCAAATGTTAAAAATAACTCCATAAAATACTGCCTAAGCCTTATCGTTTTTCAATAAAGAAAATATTTGTTACCCTAATTATTTTTTTTTTTTTGTAATTTTTTTACTCACGTTTCTTTGCGGTCTGTACGATATTTTAATATTTATGTGCCTATTTATGAAACCTATTTCAGAGAAAACCTTTTTATATTTCTCATAAATGACCCATTTTATTACATAGGGATTTCATAATATAAATTTTCTTTTTTAAAATATTCAGTTTAAATTATAAAATAAGAGCAATGAAAAAGGATACTTTTAATCCTCTCCTTTTTCAATTAACTGTTTATTAAATTCAAAATTTTTTTCATTTCATTTTCTTTACCCAATTTTCTAAAATTATTTAAAAAAATAAAACAAATAAAAATAGGAGGATAAAAATATGAACGTTTTTAGAACGTTGGTTTGCTTATTCTCTCTTTACCAGTTTTCAAAAACTGTGTGGGCTAATAGCAAAGGGTGGACCGGTTTGACATTTTGCCAAATTAATTTTTTTTACATACATAATTGGTCATTACAACCCTTCAGTTAGGATTATTGACCTAGTTTCTCACACTACTTATGTTGTGTGTGTTAATTTTACACATAAGTGGCGGGACCTACAGTTTGAAGACAACTCCGAACGACAGATTTTTTTGAGAAACTTTTCATGGAAATTTTATTTACTCTTAGAGTTTTTACAGAAATCTGCTGAGAAGAAATCGTCGAAGAAATACTTTTTGTATTTTCGTTTTGATGTCTGGCCAGGGACTCGAACCCTGGCTTTACGTCTAATAAGCCAGCACACTAACTACTAGACCACGGCGTCTTCAATTTTTTTTATTGTGAAGTATTATTGCTCCGGCTAGAAATGAATGTTATTTTAGTCTTATAGCTACCACGGCTGACCTTAAAGTACCTTATTCGAACCGACCAATTTCCGTGCACTTTTTTGAGTGTAAGTAGTTGTATCTCGACAATGGCATCCCGACAGTTAGCCCTCAAACATTTGGCGCAATAAATCGATTGTGGCAAGAGATGTATAGCAAATTGCATCATCCTTTTGCATCAATACCATGAAGAGCAGATACAAGAAAATCGGTTATCATGGTGTGATAGGACTCCACTGATTATAATGGTTGCGCCATCCTCGTTTTTAAAGAAATATGGGTCAATAACAACTCCGCTTTGCAAGTCTAACCAAACAATCACTCAAAATGGTAGCATTAGCTTCCGTAAGACCACGTGTGGGTTTTATGAGATTCAAATATGGGAATTTTGCTTATTAACGTATCCACCAAGATGAAAAGAAGATTCAACCGAAAAGATGTTTTTTGTTGGCAAAATCGACATCATCGAGTAGTTGGCCCATCTAACGCAGCGATAACGAAGTCGATGGTGAACGAATTGAACTTTGTAAGACGTCATAACGAGATCTTTCTGCAAAATTCGACGTAAACTGATGCGTGAAATGTTCAATTCAATTAAGAACGACGGCGGGTTGATGTTGATGGATTCTGAACAGCCACAACCACGATATTTTCGGATATATGCTATGTACGATCACGCTCACATCTTGGCCTATCAACAATGGACCCAGTTTAGCAAAAAACTTGCGTATACCAGGCACTGCAATCAAATTTTATACGAAATTTACGTACAATTTCGGACCAAGTGTTTCTTTGGAAATAAATTTCCAATAAATCCCAAAGTTGCTCAAGCGTATAATCGATTTATTACATTCAGTGGAGATGCTACTGAATTTTTCGACAGAATAGAAGCACAAAACAAGAGTGGTGTAAGAAACAAGACCGTAAACCTGACTGAAGGGTTGTATTGGGCCATTATTTTATGTTATTGCTGCAATTTTTATATGTTAGATCAATTTGTCTTAACTTTTAGAGTATAGTATTCCTTCAGCTATTCTTCGGCCTATTTCAATTTCAAAAACCTTAAGTATACCTTGCTTATGAAACTAAAATCGCCTACAATCGATTCGTCTTTATTGCCTACAATTTAATTTAGAAATGAGTTTGTAGTTTTTTAAGACCCAAAACTACGTATAATAGTGGGCATGGCCTAGAATATTACTTTATCACTTATTGATAAAGATTTATTGTACGTCATAATTTCGCATCCCCTTTCGATCGAAAGCAATGTTCAATGCAATGTTTTTATAACGATGACTCAGCCACAGATTCAATATTTTCGGGTGTACGCGATGTAGGAGCACGCTCATGTCTTATCAATGAAACCATTTTCCGTATAACGAACACTTTATGCTCTTCTTTGAGACCAAATTTTGTACGACGTTTATTATTATGGAAATAAATTTCCAAAAAACCCAACGTTGATCGAGCGCAAATGGATTTTCATTTGGTTAAGTCAAGATAATGTACTGAATTTTGTGACGAAATAGAATGCCAGATTCGAAATAGCAGATGGAGCAAATTTGAACATATAGATGGTCCACACGATAAATGAAAGCTCCAGACTATATTAAATAAGAACATTCACGGGGACCTTAATACAACGCCATAAAGAAAATTAAATTAGAAACACCTTTTTAAGCTCGATCGACGCTCCAAAAAAAGTCCCTTAAGGATCATTTGAAAATGAGAGTATACCCACTTAAGCACATTGCCACTGTATTAAATTTTCTTGTTTATAAATTTCTTTAGTAAATGGTGTACAGAAGGGGCTATTTCAATACACAAAATCATTTTGTAGCTGTTAATGACTTTAACAACTCATTGAAATTGTAAAGTTCTTTTGTGTGCCTTAATATTTACACACAGTCTTCGTAATATTTATTTTCCCAACATATTTTTCTTTTCTGTTTTTTTGTATTTTTAGTACACTTTTCGGCTCAATATCCATACAAAAAAAGCCAGTCAGTCTTCTTAAAGGAAACAGAAAGCAAAAAAAAATCGCATTTGAAAATAACAAGAGGTTTTCACCAGAACCACTATTGATTTCCGGTTTCCTTTGTTTGCAAGTCAAAATGAACGACAAACAAATGCTGAAAACGAGCAAATGGAAAGTGGAATTAAATTAAATGAATATTTGCAAAACATTGTTATTGCTCTTACACTGCCCCCCCCGAGAGGGAGTCTATTTGCTTTCTGTGTTAAAATATTAAGAAATTGGACATGTCCTGTTCGATGTCCAACAAAAAACTGAAGTTAAGTTTTTGATTTAGCTGTGAGAGAGAGGACTGACGGACTGAATGAGTGAAAGTGTTATTTTCAATCGTAAGTCTTGCTTGTCAACAACAGTTGAGTTGTTCGACTAATTTTTCCTTCAAAATTTTCATTCACGAAAATGTGTTTGAAGAAATATGGTCTCCTTAGTTTTTATTTTTTTATTCTGTCGACTTTATGCAAATTATACCGATGGTTAGGGTAACTAAATTTGGATTTTATTTATGCTATATTTATACAGAAAATTTCAATGTTTATTAGCAGCGGAAACTTTTATTAAAACAATACGTTATTGTTTAATAGTTTCTTTATGGAAATGGTATATTGCAGGTAGAAGCTATAACTTACCAGATATGTTTGCATATATAATTGAAAATGAAAATACCTTTAAGCTAAAGCTTTTAAGCGGCTTTTATAATTAAAAATTTCTCTCATTCTCATTTTTCCCTTCGTAAAACTAATATTTCATTGGTTTAGTTACCCGCCACCTCTGGCTATTACCACTTCCGTTTCTCATCACTTATACTGGCAATAATTATTACCAAAAGTTTTCCTTACCATTTTTATATGCATTTTTCCTAATGAATTATTGTTATTGTTGTGGTAATTCATACACTACCAACTCCGATTATTGCTCTCTTTATGGCCATTATTAGAACAAAAAGAGCATGTTATGGTTTAAGAAATTTTGTATTACCCAGGACCACAAAAGGAAGTGAAATTTCAATAAAAGCACATGCTACAGTAATGGAAATAATTTAATTGCTCGTTATTTAAAATAGCAGTAAGTAAGAGTTACAGTCAAATCTAGATATCACGTTTGTCATTGAAGGTTGAAATTCTGCTCACGCGCAAATCGAGACAATATTTCCCTCAATTTACAAATCTAACTCTACAAATCTAATCTCTTTTATTTAAACTTTTCATTTTCTTTATCTAAAGTTTAGTTTATATATCTAAAACATAAAACTCAGTTTTGCACCAATACGTTATCATCACGAACATTTATATGTGCTTATCATTATTTTGTACTATTTATCCTAAAAAGAATAATTAGCACTGAAACAGCTTAGAAATCGACTAAGCCATTGAAACACAGGTATACAGATTTCATAAGGAGAATAAAAAAATGTAAGCAGGATTATGGATACAACATAGGTTGTAAGCCGAACTAAAGGGTTATAGTGACCAATTACGTCTATAGGGTGGCTGATATATAATGCAACCAAGTGAAGCGCTATATTCTTTTAATTTTTTTTTTAATTTTATTGTTCAAAAGTAAAAAAATGTTGGAAATAACATCAAATTTTAGAATCACTTCAGATTTGTTCGAAATGGCCACCTTTGGTACGAATTCTAGCCTTCAAACGGCCGACAAAGCTATCACGGGCTGCACGAAAGTGGCTCTGCGGTATTTTGGCCCATTCCCGGCGAAGCACCGTCTTGAGATGATCGACACTTTGGTATTTTTTAGTGGGAACCTTACTCTCCAAAGTACTGGAGATTTTGGTGGCCATAGTGCGGCAGAAATGAAGCGAGGAACATTATTCTTAAGCGATTCTTGGTTGACGTGTGCCGAGTACGGTGATGCTGAGTCCTGTAGGAATGTTCATCATCTGCGCGCGAAATATTTGTTTGTCCAGAGCTTCAATACTGTCTTTAAGTCATTTTCCCGATAATATTCGGAATTTATTTTAACCCCACGGTCGATGAATACGAGTGGGGAACGACCATCGGCCATTACGACGGCCCAAAACATTACCATCGCCGGCGCTCGAGTTCTGGTGGCCAATCGCAGGTGTAAATTTTCAGCTAACCTCTTTGGCAAGTAAACCCGATCATTTTGTTTGTTCACAAACTGCTCAATTTGGAATGGCTTCTCATCGGAGAAAACCAAATTCGGTAACTAACCACTTTCGTGCAAGGGAAGAAACTCCTTGGCTTTTTCCAGTCTAACTTTTTTTTGTCCATCGGTGAGCTCTTGCACTTTTTGGAACTTCAATGGCTTTAGTCCAAACTCATTTTTCAATAAGTGTTGCATCCGTTCTCGCGATAAGTTCAGCTCACTAGCAATTTTTCTACCACTGTGGCGTGGATTTCAATCAAATCTGGCCTTCACTTTTCGGATCATTTCTGGTGTTGTTACTTTTCAGTTTTTGGAAGCGATGCAACACTGCAAGTATCACGGTAACGAACAATGGTACGAGAAACAAAAGATTTGTTCACATTTAAATACTGGAGGGCTCTAACGATAACCACCTGTGGTTTTCCTGCCAAATATAAAGCAATCACGAATAACTTTTTTCTGAATGCAATAGATCAAAATGCTTTCGTAAGCTTGTAAATAATAAAACGAACTATCACTGGAATAAATCTGTCCATTCAATGCATGTTACAGAAGGTATTTATACAATAAAATGGTTCTAATGGTTCATCAATATATTATACTGATTCGAAATGTATGTGGGTCCGAATTCGATCGAGAAAATAATTGTTGCCTAATACGGTCTCGTTCTTTTCTCCCATAAACTATCTGTCTTATATTCTAATACAATTCGTCCAAAAAAAAAAAAATTTAATTTTGATTCACTTGAAACACTTGCAAAACCTTTGTAGCAGTTTGTTCCTTAATTGGAAAAATGTTGCAATTTTATTGCAATAAATCTTGTTATGCATTGCAATTTTTAAAGGCTCTTCAAATTCTCTTCTATTTGGCAAAAGTCTTCATAAAGAATACAAAATTACTGCTTTTGTTTGTTTGCTTTTAAAGCGAACTGTTTGTTCCTGATGAATTAACTCAAACAGGGAAAATCTCAAACACAAAGTATCATATCAACTCAGATACATAGCAGTGATTCACTCAAATTCAATTATCATTTACTACCAATTATTGTCTTGCTACGAAATACGAGTATGCATGCGCTTCTATATTGGAATGCAAGTAAGCCATTAAGCAACACAACCTTTGTTGTTAGATTTTGTAAATTGAACTTCCAATTTATTTGAAAGCTGCTGTAATAATCTTACCTGTAAAACGAGTTACAATATACAAATCCACAATAGAGTTGACTTTATGCATTATGTTCATGAAAATTTCTTTTATGCTTTTAGTATTTGAAAATCATTTTCCAAATTTTCGAATAATTTATGAAACAGCCTGTCCTTCGATATACAGCTTTGTTCGTTACATAGTTTGTACTTCTAGGAATCCCTGTGGAACATACTTTTACTGATAATTTGAAATTCTATTATAAGTTAATCATTGCTCTTAACCCTTATTAACTTCTTTCAATTTATATTTTAAAAATGAATTACAACGTTGCTATCAATTACAATATTTAAAGCACACACACACCACATGCACCTATAAAACTGTCGATATTCTTTAATTTCTTCGTAATGGAATCCTTTTGGGCACTGATGCTCAATGTAAAAAAGGTCTTAAACGCTCGCTCTTACACATCGTAAAAACCATTAAGATAATCGACAAAATGTGTTCAAGTGCAATCAATTTTTTTTCTGCTTGTTTGACACAATTAAGGTGACCAGATATGAATCATATTATACAAATCGTAAAAGGAGTGTTTCAACTGAAATCAAGACAAAAAAATATAAATTTAAAGCATAAGACTTTACTTTTCCTATTTGTTTGGTAATTGGCCAACCGTGGCAGATCGTGAGATGATAAATTGTGACTTGTCTTCGTTCAGTAGCAATGTATTAGCGGTATAGCGGTGAGCAATTATACTGTTTGACTCCTACCTATTCATTTTCAACAGATAGTATTGCTTAACCTTTCTATGATGTTCCTTGTTGATGTTATACTTTCACTGCGGTAAGGGATAAGGGCATTTTCTCACTGGTTTTTATGGACAGAGGAAGCTCTTTTAATTTTTAAACAGTTCTACACTAAGATCTTAACTTAAGTAAACCAGTATAGATCACGATCATAGCTTTTAATTAGCCTATTACTTGTACTTCGGTTTTTATGTATAGCAGTGGATGGCTGACAATTCTGAATGCAATACCCTAAAATTTAAATCTAATCGAAAATCAGCCGTTCATATTGTCTTAGTTTGTAGAAAGTTTAATAATTTTAATTTAAAAAATTCTCCTTCAAGTTAAATCACTCCCTCTATGCTGACTTACTAAACAAGAACTTAAAGCCTCAAGTTGGCTTTCATTCTCTTATTGGCAGTTTTCTGGCCAATGTTACATATTGTCATGAAATAAGCTCTCATTTGGGGTTGACTCTAGATCCCGTTGCTTCCGAGTGAACCGTAATCCGAAATCAAAACATACCAAAGGAGACCAGAAAAGTAATATTAATTGTTCCTGTAAACAAATCAGATGATTCAGATGATCAGATTTCTTGCACCCTTTTAAATAAGCCAAGGCTTTGGAATGGATTTAGAGATCAACAAATAGCATTCGGTCATACGTTCATTAAAATCTATTTTGTTTACTCAACACTTATCAAAGTTTACCCATAGGTCTGTAGATAACATTCTTACTAACACTTTTCGCCTCAACGTTCAATAACGTCAAAAAATGTGAATCACAAAAATCGTCTGTAAAATACGAAAAGTTTAAATTAGCCTGAAACACTTGCTTGCACTTAACTACTTGCCATCATTAATTTGTTTGTTGCTTCGACTGTTTACATTACATTTACATTACGTTTAAATTACGTTTACATTACGCTAACATTGCGTTTAAATTACGTGTAATTTACGTTACGTTTACATTAAGTTTACATTATGTTTACATTACGTATACATTTCGTTTACATACATACATACATAATTGGTCATTACAAACCTTTAGTTAGGATTATTGGCCTAGTTTCTTACGCTACTTATGTTGTGTGTGTTAATTTTATATTTAAATGCCAGGACCTCCAGTTTAAAGTCGACACCGAACGTCAGATTTTTGAGAAACTTTTCATGGCAATTTTATTTACTCTGAGGGCTTTTTGCCAGAAATCTGCTGAGAAGAAATCGCCAAAAAAGTTTTGGCCTGGGACTCGAACCCTGGCTTTACGTCTAATAAGCCAGCACACTACCTACTAGACCACGGCGAATCTTCTTTTATATTACATTTACATTAAGTTTACTTTACGCTTACATTACGCTTACATTACGTTTACATTACATTTACATTACGTTTACATTAAGTCTACATTTCGCTTACATTGCGTTTACATTAAATCTATATTAAGATTACATTACGTTTACATTACGTTTACATCATGTTAACATTACGTTAACATTACGTTTACATTACGGTTACGTTAAGTTAGCGTTGATGATTTACATTAGACGCTGAATGTAAACATGTCAGTAAGGTGTTTACCTATATTGACTCTTTAGACTACCTTCGCAATGAGGTTTGGATTTGTCTGTAATTCACTACTTTAAAGAAATGTGTTGAATCAAAATAAAGGGATTCTGTGTCGGAAATCGCATACGTTTACGTAATACACGCCTGCAATCGATTAGCCAGTAAATCGCCCAGTGTTACAGATTCGTATATGAAACTCTCGTCCTGTTCTAATTCTTCGTGCCAAATTTAATTTCATATAACACTACTTTTTCTTTCCACCCTCCCCCAATCAAATCTCGTAGTTAGAACTCAATGTTCAGGAAAAAAATTTAACGACCGTTCGACTAAAACTCGATTTCCAACCACAATCAACTAACCAATAATAGATGTAATCCTCTCCAGTTTCAATACACGGTTTTATGCTTAAGTAATATTTTTTTTAATTGGAGCAATAATTTAACAAAAAACAAATCTGACCTCCTTAAAATATTAAGCGAATTTTAGCTGGACTTGCCTTCTTAACTAACTAAAGAGTACTTGGAATGAAAAGTCAACAAAAAAAAAAAAAAAGATAGGAAAAGAGTAGAAAAACCAAAGATAGAAGGGAGTAACAGACGATTTCGACAATGGGTTTTGTGTAACAAACAATAAATCTTTCAGTAAATTTCTCGGGATAAAATAAAACAATTTCATTCGCAGTACTTTGGCAATTAACAAAATGCTTATCGAACACTACTTATCGAAACCAAATTCAAGTTGAACTTCGAAGACCACGACTATGAGTATAACTACCGAAAACATACCAAACGTTGTTGAAAAATCTTAAAAAAAAAAATAAAATAAAAAAGAGAGACTTAAACTAAAGTGTTACCAGCATCATTCATTAACTGGGCCAAAAGGCAGTGGCAAATTCCATTGGAATTTTAACCTCCCCTTCACAGAAGCTTTCGTTATGGAGCTATAATTCACAAACACAAAAATGCTGCCATTACTAGACAACTGGTGCTGCTAGAGGAGAACGAAAAACGAAGAGATACTAGGAGAATAAAAGATGAAAAACAACAACATAAAGGGTCAATTGGCAGCTGTTTAAGTGATTTGATAGTAAAAACGATGAGAGAAACATAGAATATTACGCCAAGAATAAAAAAAAAAACAAAAATACACCACCAGACATGAAAGAACGGAGTATAGGATAGGATAGGATAGGGAAGGCAATTCAGAAGCATTGTGTTAAGTTGTTGGTGTTTGAAATGTTTTCTGAACATTTTTGTATCTGGTTGGCCTTTGGGATTACTCAATGCGAACATGGTGATATAACGAACTGATATGGAGCACTAAATAAAATAATAGCGCAGAGTAGGTAAGGGACAACATTGGCTTCCAGTCTAGATGTGGCAAGAGCAACAACAACAACATTAGTAGTTGTAGTAATTTGTAGATTAAGTACCAAAAAGAGAAACAAATGAAAAATTCATTTATTTCCGTAGGGAATAACCCACGTAATAGATCTAATGTTAACGGATATGTTTTCACTTGCTCTCTATCCCCTACAGCTACCAATGCCGCCGCTGCTCTTTCTGATAATAATCCTAATGTTCTTAACCAAACTGCTACAATATGTTTCTCTTACTTTTTTTTTCTTTCTTTTTTATCAAAGAGCTTCAGCACAAACAACACAAAAAATAGCAACACAAAACAGAACGAAATGAAAAGAGGTTTCATTTACAGAGAAAAATACAAATTAAGCTAATGGCATTAAATAGTATTATAAGGGAATTTAAGTGTGTTCTTCGGTTTGCGCGGACGGGGTAGGTATGTATGTATATATGTCGGTGTAGAATAAAAAAAAAACTAAGTGAATAGAACTAAAATTTTTGCACAATTGAAATTAATTGCTGGCAATTAATGTTGATGATTACGCCTAAAGGTATACTCTTTTATGTAATACAAATAAGCAGCCTAAGGCTATGCAATAGTACTTGTTTGCAATTCTTGGTATGCTACGGATTTCTTCAACGGAATTATTTCAAATTGTCTAATTGCCACACTTTTTCTTTTCTCAAATTGTTGAAATGGCAAAGCAATTAATAAACATTGTTTCTGTTAACAGAGCACTATAAAATATAATTTAATGCCTGCCACAAATTGTTGAAAGTCTTGAGAAAGTAAATTTTTAAATAGCAATTAATTAATGATATTTAAAGCATGTCATTTGTAACAGCAACCTAACATCGGTCTTGATTATATAGGTTGACAGAATAAACTGGAAAAAAAATTGTTTTCAACTTTAAAAAAAAATTCCATTGTTAATTAAATTGTTAAAGTGCACTTATTATCTACCTATTTTTCTTTGATTCTTTAAGAAAGTTAATTAATTATTGGAATGGAGGACAATTCTACTAACAAATTTTCATTACTAGGGCAGACAGTCAGATGATGGCCCCTATTCATAAAGTGCAGTGTATTGAAAGTAGGAAAAATAATTATAGAAAGGAAAAAAGAGGGGATAGTATTTATGGATATTAGACGTGATTTTTTTTTTTATATTACAAGTGTGTCTTCTGCAGGCAGAGAGTTTGCTTACATAACAGCCATAAATGGGTGTGCCCTGCATGGTTAATGTATATTTCCTAGCGAATTGTGTAGCTTTCTCCTCTTTCGTCTTAGCACTGGTCATGTATATAATAGGTGATGAACAGTTTCTTTCTCTCTGTCATCTCCACAGCTTCTGCAGAAATCTTTTGCTGGGTATCCAAGACCAATGCGCTTGGTGACGTTTTTAGTCTTTTAATGACATTCGTTTTCCAAAATAGCCTTCTAGATATCCAGTTCAAGTTCGATTGCGTAGATCTTCTATATTGAGATATGAGTCTTCCCTAGATTCGGTTGTCTCTGGTTTGAAGGCATAAGATTTTTCTTTAACACAGTCCCACTGAAAATAGTCCATGGCCGTCAAACGTTGCAACAAAATGGTTGTGGTATCAGATGTGTGGCATTTTACGCCATCCTGTTGAAACGAAACATCATTCACATCATCCACCAAACGTCGCACCTAACATAATGGGTGCATTGACTTCTGTATGACCACATGTGGGTTTGCTGAGCCCCAAATACGGCAATTTTGTTTATTAACGTATACACCTAGATGAAAATGAGCAGCATCCGAAAAGACGATTTTTTTTTTGCATATTCTCTTTGACTCATCTAGCGAAGCAAAAACAAAGCGGATTTAACTTTGTAAAGCATCATACCGAAATCTTTTCGCAAAATTTGACGTTAACTGGTGCATGAAATGTTCAATGCAATTGAGAACGATGAGGAATAGATGTTGATGAATTTTGAACAGCCACAACGATATTTTCGGATATATGCTCTGATGTGCACGCTCACATCTTGGCCTATCAACAATGGACCCAGTTTCACGAAATTTTGCAAAAAACTTGCGTATACCAGGAACTGCAATCATATTTTGTACGAAATGTACGTGCAATTTGTGACCAATTGCCTTTCTTTTGGTAATAAATTTCCAATAAATCCCAAAGTTGCTCAAGCGTAAATCGATTTATTACGTTCAGTGGAGATGCTACCGAATTTTTCGAAAAGAATAGAACGACATAAGTACTGTCAGATTCGAAATAATCGATTGTTTAAATTTAAAGCGATTGATGAGCCACCCTATATAATAGTTAACACAAAAAAGCAAGCACCAGCCGGCATCCCAAAGTTGCTCAAATGTAAATCGATTTATTACGTTCAGAGGAGATGCTACGGAATTTTTCGACAGAATAGAATGACATAAGTATTGCCAGATTCGAAATAATCGATAATTCAAATTTAAACCTATTGCCGGTCCACCCTGTATAATAGTTAACACAAAAACCGAAGCACCAGCCAGCATCTAGTAGCATTCAATTGAAAGACTCAAAAATCTTGATTGTTTCGATGGTATTGAAGATAAACCAAGTTATTTAGACTTAAAGAAAGTGCTGAAACCGTAGGCCTGTTGATCAATAAGCCAAATTCGGAACGCTTCAAGGATAAACCATACAATCTATTTTAAAAATATTTTTTTTAATTCATGACCAATTCATTTTATGTTTATAAAAAGTAATTGAATGACCTTCTGCTCCTTGGTATAGTTCATGTTAAATCTATGCACCACCTTCGTTGTCCCTAAGGTTATGCTATTCCATATTAAAATATGTTTTTAATATCGCTAATGCATTAATATTTCACACACTCATTTACGCAATAGCTCAGTATCATAACATCACCATTATCATTTACGTGCACATGAAAAAAAAGAGGAAAAATTCTTATTAAAAATTTACTCATGCAACAGCAACTCTTGCAAAGGTAAACCGCACCGCAGAGTGTTGCATAAATTTTTAAAGCAGCAGATACATTTATAGTAGTGCAGCATATACAACATCAGGTGTATTAACGTTTATGATGGAAAATAATTCTTTTATTATATAAATGAATGGATATGCTTTAAAAGCGAAATATTCTTTAATAAATACAATGACAAGCGAACAAAATAAAAAGAAGAAAAGGAAAATATAAGTCTGCATATAAAGTTTTTCTATGGAAATTTATGATCCGCAAACGTGGCCCATAATTATGTTTTATATTCTTTAATAATAAATGCTTTAAAGATGACAGAAAAGCGATTACCACAATGTGAAAGTGGACAGACAAAAATACAGATTCATGAACAATATTTGCCTAGCACAGACACACAATGCAAACCAAAGCATATCAGTAAAGGATAAGACACAAGAACAAACTGTTCAACAAAAAACTATTCATACCGGGCACCATTATCTGCTTAAAATAATAATGCCATCGCTGTTGCACGTTTCTGGTCGTTCCTGTTATACCGCACACTACTATCAGCGGCAGTAGCAGCATGTTAATCAACGACCTGGAAAGCACAAATGTCAACGCAATTGTGTTGTGCTGTTACAAGCAAGTGTTGGTGTTGGTGTTGACTGTGTTTGTGTCTGTCTTTATTTACATGGAGGAATTGGATGCAACGTTGACTAACTGGTTGTCTGGTTGGCTGGTTGACTGCCTCAATGGAAACTAGGGTGTTTGTGGGTTGGCATATAGTTTGTGGCATTGGCAAATTGTGGTGGAGATATCTTAAAAACCAGCATACCATTACTGGGTTTACGCTTCTTAGCAACGTATAGATGACGCATGTGTGTGATGGTATTATCGTTATCTTAGTTCGTATCTACTGAGTACGTACTAAGCGTCAGATGTTCTGCGGTATTATAATTTGCACATAAGCATTCTGTTTACATACATTGTTTTTGACGGCATGTAACTAACAGCAACTGCGTTTCTTTTTATTTCTTTGCCAAAGCAAATCCAACATAAGAACTCTTACAGAAAATTGCTTTGGTACAGTTTACATGAGTCTACGGGGAGTTAATGTGAAAAGCAATAAAAGCCGAGAGTATATGTATAATAAGTTTTAGATAAAGATCGCTAAGGGCAACACCTATTAATTCATTTTATATGCGAATGTGCTTTTTACATGTAAAAGTTTCATGGAAAATTTGTCATTAAAAAACTTAATATTGCCGCAGTTACTGTCCTCGATGTTAGTCATCATATTCTTCTTCATATGTCTTCCAACTGTCTTATGAAAATGTTTCCTACCTTTCAGGTAATTTTCAACTAATTTTCCTTCTGTAAAATTTTTTGTAGAGATGTAACGTTCACTACTACAATCGCATCATATTTTTCAAAAATATTTTATAGTTCCCGAATTTTTCAGAGATCAGCAATGAATCATTTTTCCGCTATTCATAAGCACTCATGTAATTTTCAGTATGTGTGAATCAACAGAATTGAAATTCAACCACTCTGATTCATTCGTACTCTCCACAATATTGATTTAAAATTATAAGTAGCAATGAGCTTGAGTACAACGTTGACATCAGAGTCGCAACATTCGAAATATGTTTGATTCATACGCCTACTCATTCTGATTCATAAATTTAGAAAAATACTTATAACACTTATAAGTGATTCGAGTGGCTCGAATCATTCATCAAAATTTACAGCCTTTGTGGTTGTTGCATATAAAAACAAAGAAGAAAGGAAAGACAAAGACAACAAGCAAAGTATGCACACAACCTTCTTTCGAGCGTAGTAGTGTTCGTACGCGAATCATACTTATTTTGTAAATGTTAAGTAGAGACGAGTCAAGGTCAATAACATTATGCGTGTTGTTAAGTATGAATATGACGATTAGTTCCAACTTTGAGTATGAGTATCATATTAAGTATGAATGCGTAAATAAGTATGAATGCGTATAAGTATCAGAAATTATAAGCATGACTTGAATCTACTCATCGTTTTGAATACTCATTGCCGATCTCTGACTCTCTTCAATACTGTTGGTTTCTAAAAAAGCATCAGGTCTCATAAAATTCTAGAGGGCAAGTACTTGAATCGTTCGTATTGTGACAGTTTATAACAGCCATCTTGTTAAAGCTACATCTGTCAATTTGAAACAACACACAATATAATTGGTCGCGCCACTTATGTTGTGTACTATTTTAATTTTTTATATGAGTGGCGGGACCTACCTAGAGTTTTAAGAAACCTTTCAAGGCCATTTTATTTTACTCTCAGATCTTTTGCTAGAAATCTGTTAAGAGGAACTCATCGAGGAAATAATTTTTTATATATTTATTTTTATGCCTGACCTGGCTTGTACCGTGGTCTCGCATCTAATAAGCCAACACAGAACTTGCTAAAATACTCATTTATTCAATCTGTTTTGTTAAAACACCATGAACGACCATAGACAATGATTTGTGTCTACTGCATGGGCTCCGAGACAGTTAACAACTGTGAATGTTAAACCTGCAGCAGGATCATGCGATTTGGCCCCGTTAGACTTTTTTGTAAGGTTTTCATAAATCGTGGTTGCGAGTCACTATTCCACTAACCACAACAATTAGCAATCGGTCAAATTTAGCCTGTCTTATGAGCTAGAATCATTAATAATTGGATATGTCGGATGCCCTCCACCCACAAAGAATAATTAGTGGCGGATGTGTGAAATTCTCCCTCCGAAAAATCATCGGTTCGTGTTGATATTGAATCGTGGCGTGATCGGTCCGTATTTCTTTGACAACAACGATTTGAGGGCACGTGGAGGTGTTGTGAACTCTCTACCGAGATTGTGCAATTTGATCCCGTTATAATAGAATAACTAACCCTAAGTAACCCATGCTAATTATATACCACACATAGTAGCATCAATACCTCTTCTAAATAAAAGAATTTTAAAGCTTTTTAGAAACTTGTATTCAATTTCCTTTATTGTCTTACAAAGTCTCTCTTTCTCCTTCTCTTCTATCATAATTTTTATGATTTTTTTTTTTTATTAAAATTCAATTTTGAAACCTTAATCACCCAATATTTCATAGATATAATCATGATGCTCCCATATCGTGCTACACACGCACACTTCACATTTATTTTCCTACGAAATAATGCAATTTATCTTTGGCCTCATCTTGATATTATTTACTCATAATACATCATGAACCAACCAACCTTGTGGATGGATATTCTCCCAAAATAAAACACATTCATAATTCATAGATTTTTGTTTTTGTTTTTTTTTTTTGCCTTTGTTATACAATCACTTCCCTTCTCCTCCTTTCACATCCTTTATAATCGCATTATTTCGTATAAGAAAAAGAGTAAAAATGAAGAATATTTGAAAATAAAAACCTAAATTGTGGATAAATAGAAGAATAATGCTAAAAGACTATAAATCATGAGAAATAACAAAAGAACGAAGGAAACAATTGAAATAATAAGAAAAACTATGAAGGAACATGAAGGAAAATATTTTAAACTGAAATCGAAGAAGCTCACGACGAGCTCACCATGCATTTGAGGCACACAACATGTGTTGTATGTTGTGCTGCTGAATTATGAATTATTGTTTGTTTTTGTTGCACAATTTTTTCCAAACTGCTGCAAACTTAAAAAAAAAAAAAACAAAAAATTATTAAATACAAAACAGAAGTTCTAATTTAAAGCAATAAATTCATACGTGTTGCATAAAATTTAAAATATTATCGGTAAAGTCTACCAATAAAATGCTAAGGATTTGGATATTGTTGGCTATACATATGCATATTCATAAATAGCAACAAATAAATAGAAATTTTAACACCGTTGGCATTTTCAATTCAAAGCGACAGACCCAAAAAAAATAGCATCTATCATCTATGCATGTCCCCCAAACACAACCACAGATAGAGTTCGACAGACGGATATACATACAGACGATAAATAAAAACCCTCGAGTTTATTAGAGAATTACAGTGGTTTTAGGGAACCATCAAAAAATTATGAGCAGAAGGCATTCAAATATATCAGCTTTATTACATTACATATGTAATTGATCATTACAAACCTTCAGCCAGGATTACTACCTAGCTTCTCACACCACTTATGTTGTGGGCCTTAATTTTATCCATAAGTGATCGGATCTATAGTTTAAAGTCGACCACGAACAACAAATATTTGAGAAACTTATCATAGCAATTGTATTTAATATTAGAGTCTTTTGCCAGAAATCTGCTGAGTGGTAGAAAAATTGCTCGTGAGCTGAACATATCGCGAGAAAAGAGTTAGACTGGAGTTACTTCGCTTGCACGAAAGTGGCTTGTTACCGAATTTGGTTTTCTCCGATAAGAAGCCATTCCAAATTGAGCAGTTTGTGAATAAACTAAATGATTGGTTTTACTTGCCAAAAAGATCAACTGAAAATTTACATCTGCGATTGGCCACCAGAACTCAAGCGCCGTCGATGGTTATGGTGTGGGCCGCCGTAACGGCCGATGGTCGCTCCCCGCCCGTATTGTTCGACCGTGGGGTCAAAATAAATGCTCAATATTATCTGAAAAATGTCTTAAAGACAGAATTGCAGCACTGGGCCGCAGACCATGGACATTCCAACAGGACTTAGCACCACCGCACTCAGCACGCGTCAACCAAGAATGGCTTAAAAAGAAGGTTCCTAGCTTCATTTCTACCGCACAATGACCACCAAAATCTCCGGGTTTCAATCCGTTGGACTTTAGGGCCTGGAGCATTTTGGCGATTAAGATTCTCACTAAAAAATACCAAAGTGTCGATCACCTCAAGACGACGCTTCGCCGGGAATGGGCCAAAATATCACAAAGCCACTTTCGTGCAGCCAGTGATGGCTTTGTCGGCCGTTTGAAGGCCATAATTCGTACCAAATCGAACATTCGAACATTATTTGCTTTTGAACAATAAAATTAAAAAAACAAAAAAACTAAAAAAATATAGCGCTTTACTTTGTTGCATTATATAT
Organism: Sarcophaga peregrina; assembly: GCA_014635995.1. NCBI lineage: Eukaryota > Metazoa > Arthropoda > Insecta > Diptera > Sarcophagidae > Sarcophaga > Sarcophaga peregrina. The sequence goes on from CM025789.1 coordinate 50,741,423, forward strand.
CAGCCACCCTGTATGAAAGAAACCATTAAACTTTATTCTAAAAGTATACAAAATAGAAATAATCGTGTATTTCTATATACACATAATCGCATAAAAAAAATCTGCATAAAACAAGACGAGTAATTTCTATCAAAATAAAAGAAAAAAAAATTCTGTTTAGAAATTTAAAGTCTTTCTTATGTACAAAATATGTCCGGCTTTTGTTAATCGAATGTAGCTGGAATCCTAATATTTGGTAAACCACTGTACATTACAGTCACGGTATACAGCCATTCATTGGCTGGTATATTTGGATGTGTCTTCTGTACCCTACGAAATTAAAGACAGAAATATTTGTTTGTTTTGTTGTTTTGTTTCAAAAAATCGCGATTTTCTCTTAATAATAGAAATATTTTGTTAACAAAATCATTTGTATTCCAATTATATCAGAATTATATTTCAACATAAATAAAGTATAAAAAAAGCAAGACAAAATGTAGCAAAAAAGCGTAAATAAACAAAAATAAAAACTTTTCACACATATGAACGAATTTTGTTGTCAACATAACCTGCTTATAAATTTTCACCTCTACCACCTCCTGGTGTAAAAGCCTATATTTCTTTGGACAGTTGATTATATAAATCAGTTACTCTTTTAATTCATTTGATAGGGCTTTTGCATTCTTCGATGGTTTCAAATAATTTTTTATCACTGGAAGTAGGGTTTTCCTCATCTGAGATGCTATTATCGATGTCAAGTGATATAGAATTTTTTTTCAAGACCTTTTGTAGGGTCAAAATACATATGAATTCACAATCCCGAAATTTCCGAAAAATTCCGGGACAAGTTTTTAAAAACCCTGGGATTCGGGATTTCCCGATTGGTATCCCTAGTAGGTAGTGAGTTAACTGATTTGACAAAAATACTAGCTCAGACATATGGAAAAAACGAAATGTGAAAAAATATTTCTTCGACGGCTCTTCTCGGAAGACTTCAACTCAAAACTCTGAGAGTAAATGACATTTCCCTGAAAAGTTTCTTAAAAATCTGTTATTTGGAGATGATTTTAAACTGTGGTTCCTGCCTCTCATGGACAAAATTAATACACACACACAACATAAGTGGTGTGAGAAGCTAGAAGGTAATCCTGACAAAAAGTATTAAATAAGTTTTCTTTATTTAGCCGATAACGTAAAAAACCAATCAGGTCAAAAAGGTTCCACAAACAGCATTAAGATGATGGCACACAACATACATACATACAACATACATACATACATAATTGGTCATTACAACCCTTCAGTCAGGATTATTGACCTAGTTTCTCACACTACTTATGTTGTGTGTGTTAATTTTATACATAAGTGGCGGGACCTATAGTTTAAAGTCGAACGGCAGATTTTTGAGAAACTTTTCATGGAAATTTTATATGGTCTCAGAGTTTTTGCCAGAAATCTGCTGAGAGAACCCTGGCTTTAAGCCAGCACACTACCTACTAGACTACGGGAACCTCACAGAATTAAGCACTATTCTAATGATAAAGGCGCCACTTCGTCCTAAGAGGAGGGTTATATGATAGGTTGAGTGTATAGAGCACAGAGAATTAACATGAAAGGAAAAAAGAGCATAACATCCCGTTCAAGTAACTGTTTGAAGTGAAAAGTTGTTGAAATGTATGTCAAGAATTATAAGCGTAATACAACACATAAAACAATGAAGTTACGAGGCATTACACTTAAGTGTTTAGATTGTAGACTAGAACTTATTTTACAGCAATTTGGATATTGTCCAACATATGTTTTGTTATGTTAAACCTCACATTTCAAATGGCAAATGAAACAGTGAGATGTACCATCATGTCCTTTACGTCATATTGTTATTGAAGAGACTGATCAAACTTATTCATCACATTAATTCACAAGTGTAATGCCGTAGTTTGCCTGTTTAGTAATCCAATTTTCATATGTTTACCCATACGGCTCTTGGAAGTTTACTAACATAGTAAAGGGTATTCAATAGTTGCATTTCTATTTCTTTTTCACTATTCTACCATACATGACCAAGTGTATGCTTTGGATAAATGTCCCTTAGGCCATAATGAGTCGCATCAATTTTTGTTTTGTGTGTTGGTTTTAAAATTGTTCCAATTTTTTTTTTTTGTTTTTGTGTATCTTTCTGTTTGCATTTTCTATGTTATTTTGTACTTTATTGTACTATTGTTCGCCATTAAATTCATGGTTTTTTTTCGTTTTTGTTTAGATGCCCTACTCAATGGAAAAAACTACATCTGTGGCACTAAATACACACATACATAGCAGCATGTCAGTTGGTGTTTGGATAACAGATAGAAGAAGAGATTGTACGTGATGTTTAAATTCATTGCGTTTTGAACAGCCTTCAGGTGATTGTGGTTTTTATGCAACTTTTATTCAATGCAACATATCTTTCCTAAAATAATGCCAAAAAAAAAAATACATACTCCTTACCTTAACCCGATCAGCTTAATATGCTACGTTTCTAAGGCAGTGGTGATGAGAAAAAAACAAAAACAAAACAAAAAATTTAATTAATTTATATTTATGAGTACGTAATTTAATCACTAAGTTTAAATTGATTATAACTAGCATGAAAGGCAAACCAATAAATTGCTGTTTTAAACTGCTGTGTGCGTGCATCTTATCGAAAATATGTACTCAGAATTGCTATAAAAATAACTTTGGCCTTAAGGTAGGCACCCAGAAATAAAAACATTTATGTAGATTCTTTTAACGAATTGCTCAGTATTGAATGGGGGCCTATTTACCTTTAAATTTGTTTTTTTTTTTAAATTATATCAAATAAGTATTTCTATGTATTTACAGTTTTTCCGTAGCACTTCGGAGGAACACTATGTGTGTGTTTTTACATGGGTATTTGTCCAGGGGACCTAATTCCATGGTGTTCTTCGCACTAGGTGAAAATAATGCGTAGACCAACGCCCCTAATTTCATGTTGTAAACACTGACTACAGCCAGGAAGTAGGTACCAATTCGTAGTCATGCTATTTGGGCATGACTCCCCTCTTGTTTAGCGATCGGAGACCATCTAAACTCCTTCAAATGCATTAAGAATGTACGGATACACCACAGCCACCGCGTGCTCTCCGAGGGGACCTCGCCATTGCTGGGCAGGGACAAGTCCCTGGGGCTCCCAGCACCCGTGGCTTCGCAGCCAACCAAGACCAGACTGCTGCCAGTTGAACCGCAAACAGTTCCTGACTGGTAGCAGCACCCTTAGTCGCCTTTTACAACAAGTATGGTGATCACTGTGGTAGTATTCTCTTACCGTTACCACACGGGGATCTTTGGAGGAACATAGGACTTTAACAAATTCATTCATACTTTATCTAACATTAATTTAATAAGTTCCTTTACTCTGTTTTTCCGCGTATACCAGTCGCCTCCATACAATAGCCAGGGTCTGCCTATTTTACGCATACCCTGGGAACTTAAGCTAAAAATTGCCCGTGCAATGTCTCAGTAGAACTACCTTCAGCCGTCGCCAATATACAGCTGTTTTCGGCTTCAAGTTGTGTTTATAAGTCTACGTTCTAGTGCCTCACGTCTTTTACGCCAACACTCTACCAACTAGACTACGACTACACCGATTTTATGCTGGCGTTATATATTTCAATTTTAGTATTTTTTAGACTTCGATCTCTGAATAAATATACTTCAGCTAATCCGCCTTTGGAATTAAAAAAGATGCATCCGCATCATCCAATAGGTTATCGCCTGCGAAATCTTTTTGGGTTTTATTTATGTTTTACAGAAATATAAGACCTTAAAAACAATGAACTTCAATGTGTAGTCGTAACAAATCAGCTTCCATCAATCACTCACTGCAAAGTAATATCAACCTCCTTGAGAGATAAATGATAAAAGCCGTCACGTTAAAGTTACGTTTGTGAAATTTGTAGTAATTTATTCAGTCCGGAATAGTTCCAGCCCACCACTAATGAATCATGGCAAGAGGGCTTATTTTACACCGGGTGTGACACCGAGTAAACTTTACTGTGAACGGCGAGGTACCCGCTAACATAACCTATTCATACCGTTTTGCAGATTACCATAAACAATCATATACAACGCTCTGTGTTTGCTAAATAAACAATATAGACGAATACCAATACATATTAAGTCCAGAGCATTTAATGTTAGCCGAAAAAGTCACTGTTTGGAGTGGATTTGGGACTTGCAATGTCATCAGTTCTTATATTTTTTACATAAGGGCATCAATAGGACTTGCATACCAAATTTATTTAAATTTATAGATAAAAAGCGCCTAATTAACGAGATACTAATCGTTAGTCGCCGTGGTCTAGTAGGTAGTGTGTTGGCTTTATTAGACGAAAGGCCCGGGTTCGTATCCCAGGTCAGACATCAAAACGAAAAATATTTCTTCGGCGACTTCCTCTCAGCAGATTTCTGGCAAAGACTCTGAGAGTAAAAATTGCCATGAAAAGCTTCTCAAAAATCTGTCGTTCGGAGTCGACTTTAAACTGTAGGTCCCGCCACTCATGTATAAAAATTAACGCACATAACATAAGTGGTGTGAGAAGCTAGGTCGTAATCCTGACTGAAGGGTTGTAATGGCCAATTATGTATGTAATCGATCACTGGAACCTTATTTGTAAAATTTGTGTTAATCTAAGCCAAGCTTTGATGCTGGCATCATATGCTACAATAAACACTAAAAACTACTTAATACATACTCGATATATAGTTTACATACATACATAGTTGTTTATTAGAACACTTCAGTCAAGATTAGAACCTAGTTCCTTACACCACTTATGTGGTAAGTGTTGGTTTAATGCATGAATAGCAGGACCTATAATTTAAAGCCAACTCCGAATGACAGAGTTTTGAAAAAAATTTCTTGGCAAATGTATTTACTCTCAGAGAGTTTTTGCCCGAAATCTGCTGAGTCGCCGGGGAAATATTTCTTCATATTTAGTTTTGTTCGAGATATCTGACCTGGGATTTAAACCGGCACATAGTGCGAGTAGGCCAACAGGTTATCTACGAGACTATAACAACTACTCCACTTTTGGTTTGCTTTCTTCGAAATTATAACCTTTCTCATGATTACAGATTGCGGCGATTTCAGTACAAATCAGTGATTACATGTTAAATAGGCCTCTTCGTAAGCTAACAACCAAACAATTAAAAAAAAAAGAAATTAACTAAACAGTAGGTAACAGTTTAAGTGTTCAAAGTAGCCTGCAGCAGTCCAAAACATTAATCGACAACAAGATTGAAACCAAACGCTAATTGTATTTATATAAATAACCATTGCAAAATAGGGACAAACAAAACGAATAGAAATTGTTTCTTTTTCTGTTTATTTTTTGCCAAAACCTTTCATCAGTTTTTTTCTAATTAAACTCTACCTGGCTGGCTTTCCCTGGCAGCTAATCAATATGTATTTCAGGGAAAACCCCATTAAACAGATAATTATACAACGATTAAACTGAAATAAATTGATTTTTGTTTTCCTTTCGTTAACAAAATATCTTTTTTTTTTAATTTAAAAAGATTTTGTTGAATAAAACAAAAACAAACAAACAAAAAAAAAATCATTTCCGCATTATCTCTTTTCAAAAACCCACTTGAAAGGTAAACAATTTTATAAACAAGTTGTTAACGCCTATAACACAATTAAAAACAACAACTTTATGATAAGAGAGTAAGAAATCACGTATTTTTTTAATAATTAAAAAAAAATTAAAAAATCAACTCATATGGTATCTACACAACCGCGTATTTTACGCCATTGCGTCCATTCAAAGCAGCCCAAATAGCCATCTTGATTTATGAAAGCCTTATTTTCCGGACAAGGTAGTTCAACAGGTTTAGCACCTTCGGCAGGACATAACCAATATTTGATGGGATCCTCATGGGGTTGAGGTTGTTTCACATTTTGTCCCTCACATGTGGGTGATACTGCATGATAGACGCAACTATTGGATACAAGAGCTAATGGGACACAACCACACACTGTACTATTTTTCACAAAGAACGTATTCGGGTCACAAGGCAGTTCAAGTGCTATATTATCTCCAATACAGAATCGAAATTTTGTGCCATCTGGTGAACCCCAAAGTTCGGTTGGCGATTGACATCCTTCAATAACGTTGCTATCGCTGGCCGGAATGATGGCGGCACTGCATAAAACCAAAAATCCACCCAATAGAAGTGCAACTGAAAAATACAAAATTAAAATTTATTGCGAAATCAATTTACTATTCAAAATATTCAAAATTGCGAGTGCAAGGCTTCTACTATAGGAAGTGGATAGCGGATAAGGCGTGCAAGTTATCTACATAATGTTTGAAAGAGTTTCATCTACCAAGCTGTGAAGCGAAAGCATAGACCAACAACAATGATTTAATAAGGATTTCTGAAAACATAGCTTAACTTTGTTTAAAAAAAAAATAGAGTAAACCTAAAACCTACTTTAGAGAATTCACCCAAAAATTTTGTTCTAACAACATTTTTTTTGTATGCTGTTTGATAGCTCTTTTCTTTGAGGGAGAAAGAAAGAAAATATTTTTTTTTATATGCGAAAAACAAAAACCAAATAAAAAATATTTCTCTACTCTAAAAGGAAATAAAATTGCCCTGCAAAAGTTTCTCAAAAAATCTATCGCTCGGAATGGACTTAAAACTCCATTCATGTATAAAATTGGCACACACAACATAAATGGTGCGAGAAACTAGTTCATAATCCAGATAAAAGGCTTGTAATTGTTACAAACTTGAATAGAGCTGCCATACATACAAAGTTAAATTGGTTTATCTACACAATTCAAGTAAAACTTGCTTTAAAAGTGTCATCTAGCAGTTTTGATTTTCCGGACAAATGCTTCAAAATAGGTGAATCATCCTAAAGGAAACTAAAAAAATCATTTTGTCCAGACAAACATTTTTGTCGTACAACATAAGTGAATCCCACTAAAGTTTAAAAATTTCATAAAAATCTTAAAGTTTAAAAATTTTGAATACAGCCTTCGCAATTTCAGTTTAATTTTAAAACAACTGAACAAAAATTTGTTTACGCCATCATAGATTTTCTTAAAGTAACTTCAAGTCCTTAGGTAAAGCTTTCCGTTTCCTTTAAACAAAACCATAGCACCACACTCTTTAAAAATTAATAATTTTTTTTTAATTTGCTGATGTTCTGACAATAATATTAAGCACCACTATAATAAACACTCATTTAAAAGTCTCTACTATTTAAGAAAGAATATGTCGCACCTTTAATCATTTTCGTTCTGTGTTAAGATTACCGCCTTTAAATATCGACTAATTTCAATAAAAATGTCAACAGTTGCTTTTATAAAATTTTCTAAAATCATTGTAAAGAAATCACAAACTTTACTACAAATTTATTGCCTTAACTTATCACAGACTATGTCTGATACGTCTTTAATTTATAAAAATTTCTTTTTCAATAAATTCGACTTAGAAATCATTAGTAGTATGAACAAGATGTTATATACACACTATAATATGTATAGTTGGTGTGACAAACGAAATGTGTTCTAAATATTACCTATGAGAACAAAATCACGATATAGGGATGTGTGCCCTTTAACCAACTGGTTGGCAACAACTCCGAAGCTAGTGGTGTGATATTAACATGCCTAGTTTGGCTTAAAGTTAATTTCATAAGAATTATGGTTCTTATTAATTGAATCAATATTTTGTAAGTATAGACTATAGTACCGTTAAAATGGTTTCTACTGCTATCAATTGCAACATACTTATTTGCTTTATTGTTCATTAAAATTCTTCAGTAAGGATTTCGACTTGAATTCTCATACACTTCTGTTGTGTGTATACCTCCTCTGTAACTGCCCAGCCCTTAATAAGTTGAGGACCCTTGGTAGGTTGAGGACCCTCGGCCTTCTTAGGAGAACTTGAGTTCTGTGTCGAGAGCCGACATCAAGGCTCTCCACAGATCCATTAGCAGCTTGGGCTGGTTGAGAGGTGCTAGGGTTTGATAAGTGTAATCACGCTCTCGCCCTCTTTTGTTTTGTGTCTGTTTCTTTCTGTGTAATTCCTCCGATTCCCGTTCTACCACCCCCTTACCTACATTCCCTCCTTTCATTCAATATCCTCTATTTCCTTCCTTTTCTAAGGACATTGTACAATTGGTCAATTTCAACCTCCGGGTGTTGTGCTTGTCTTAACCGACAAGTACATGTCCTCTAACCTAACCTAACCTATGTTGTGTTTGTTAATTTTATCCATAAGTGGTGGATAGGTGGATTTAGAGTTTAAATCGACTCCGAACGACGGATTTTTGATAAGCTTTAAATGAAAATTTAATTTAATCTCACAGTTTTTGCCTGTAGATTACTATTTGAAATGTCTGACCTGGCCTGGGCTTTAAGCCGTGGCCTCACATCTAATAAGCCAACACACTAGATGTGATGTAATGTACCAGAGACTGTTTTCGAACAAACATACAAAATTCACACTACCCTTGGAATCCATTTCGATAATCTAGTACTGAACTAGTGATACAGATTACCTAACCAGGCTAGTGTATTTCAGTCGAAGATTTTTGCAGCTGAGCAAATTGCACGCGTGATTGAAAACAGGAATCTACCTTCTTCTAACTTGTTCATACCTGGAATCTCACGCTGGAATCTAATGCTGAAATCTCACCTCGTCAAATCAAATTACGCCAGGAGTTGCATAGACTATCTACACTTTATGTGTGAACACAACTCTAGCTTCTATGGGATTTTGGGCAACTAATGCATAGGCACATGAACCGACATCGAAGAAACCGGAGATGTCTGAGGAAGAAACGAAAGAAGGGATATATTCAACCCTACTACAATACTTTTTCAAATTGAAAAAACCATCATTGAATTCAACAAACCGTAATTGATTGATTGAAGTCGCCGTGGTCTAGTAGGTAGTGTGTTAGCTTATTAGATGTAAAGTAAGGGTTCGAGTCCCAGAGCAGACATCAAAATAAAATTCAAAAAGTATTTTTTCGACAGATTTCTGGCAAAAACTCTGAGAGTAAATAAAATTGCCATGAAAAGTTTCCCAAAAGTCTGTCGTTCGGAGTCGACTTTAAACTGTAGGTCCCGCCACTTATGTGTAAAATTAACACACACAACATAAGTGATATGAGCAACTACGTCAATAATCCGGACTGAAGGGTTGTAATGACCTATTATGTATGTATGTAATTGATCCAAAATACCTGGTTGTCCAATTTCAAAACTACTGTTGTCCAGTAGTGGACAACAGGAAAACTAAGGGTTTAACTAAGTTCGACAAGAGAACGGTTCGAAGTCTTACAGGACTTCCAATGAGATATTACACTATTGCACTGTGTCCAGTAGTGAATAACAGGAAAACCAAAGGTTTAACTGAGTTCGACAAGAGAATGGTTCGCACTCTAACAGGAATTCCTAAGGGATACTTTGCTAACAAACTCGAACTACCCCACCATGAAGTATTCAAGATGTGGAAAAAACGGATCGTTACAACAGCTTTTATGTAAGTGCCGTGCACTTTACTACAGGCATCACCGGTTTTAGATTGACAAAACATTTGCAGATATGGTCTTGGTGGCGAACGTGCCACTACGCGAACTGACAGATTAAATCTGAAGGTCTGAATGGTTCAAACCTATCACTAACGAATTATAACAAGGGTGTTGACCTTACACTGGTTAACATAATGGGCCATTTGGATCGCCAATTGAACTTGCTCGTAATGAAATAGAATTTTTGATAAAAAGAAAGTGAATTCTAAAGTAGTGTCTCTTATAGTCACTATCACCAGCATAATTTTCTTTAAATTTCTTTAATTGATTTCTGCGGAAATAGTTATTGTTTTGACGATTAAACGCATTGTTATTGCTGTTGTTTATTTTAACCAAAAATTTTTGGTAAACGTAATTTAGTAGCATTATCGTCTAAGTAATCTTTAATTTGTTGTTGGTGCTAGAATTTTAATTGTTTTCTTAACCAGAGTATGTACTACAAAAAAAAAAAATGATAAGAACAAATGAAAAAATAATAACCTCTATACACTTAAAAAAACGATATGTTAAGTGTGATTTAATCATAATCATAAGCCTTCATAACTAATAAATATTTGACAATCGATTTGATTTATAATTGCTTTGTGGTGAATGTGAATTCCCTTTTTTTAAAGCATACTCGTATATGTATACAGATTAATAAATAGTTGTTGTATATTTGTTTAACTAGTTGCAAATATAGCCAGCAAATCTATTGACGAAAGTCACTGTAGTCTAGTAGATAGAGTGTTGGTTTATTTGGTGCGAGACTGTAATTTCCATTCACCAGCCATATGCCAAAAACATAAAATTACCATGAAAAGTTTCTCAAGTTTGTCATTCCGAACTTTAAACAGTAGATCCTGCTATTCATGCATAAAATTAACACATAAAATAAGAGTGGTGTCAGAAGGTTGTAATCCTGACTAATGGGTTGTAATGTACATAAAGGCTTGATGTCAAATTAATACTTAAATGATATAAAGCATAGCTGCCAGATTTGACGATTTATCGTCATTTTGACGATTTTGAGGGCCAAAAATGTCACTTTGACGATATGACGATTTATACCTTTATTTTGACGATTTTTAGTAATTAAGAATTTACATCATTTTCTTTACTTTAGTACATTAAAAGCTTCCTTAAGCTTCGTATTTTATTATATTTTTAAGTTATTTTCGAATACCTGTGTTTATGGAGACTAGGTGTTAATATTTTTAAACCATAAGTAACAGGAAAGACCTCTGCAGGAAGGCAGTTCCACATACGAATAATCCGTCTAACAAACGAATTTTGTATGTAATGCTGTGTGCGATACAATGGCCAATCGATCACATAGGGATGTGCTGACCGAGAAAGACGAGTGTTACGTAGGAATACATGATCATAAAAAACTCCCTTTATTTCGCTCGAGCAATATCCATTGTAGTAGCGATAGAACAGTGACACAAGCCACATTGTAACGATGCTCCAAAGAATCAATGGAGTTGGAACACTATCGTGATAAACGACCTACTACGGCCTCACCTGTACACGGTCGAGAAGCCTCAAAATAGATTTTAAAGACCTACCCATACATGAGTGTTGTATTCCATTTTTGGTCGATTATAAATTGTATAATTTGTAAGTAGATCAGATGAAGTGACGTAGTTATTGCAATGTTTTAAGCTAGCATCACACTGAATTTTCTTGCCCATAAAGTCAAGATCTTCTGACTCCCTAATATTTACACCACACATAGGTGTAGATGACACAATATTATCGCTGCTTAATATTGATTTTATATGTTTTTGTTTTTAAAACCTTTCAATTTATTAATTTATATTTTCTGACGATTTTTTTACGATATCATGAACGTATTTGACGATTTTGACGATATTTTCTTAAATATTTGACGATTTCATGCTTCATCTATCTGGCAGCTATGTATATAAGGCGTGGTTGCAATTTTTTTTGCTTGAGTGTATCGAATCTATATGTCTTAATCAACGCTGATAAGAAAAGCATTTAATATTAATCATACTTTTTAATATTTGGCAAATAACCAAATAAATATGATAATAAAATTAATTGCTAAAATGCTATATCATCCGCAAAAGAATTTCAAAGTTATAAAATGTATGTGCTTCTGTTTTTAATTACAAAAAAATATGTTTTTATACTTCTGAATAAAAGATATACGAAAATAGGAAAGGAATTGATTAACAAATACCACTGTAAACAAAAGCGTTTCATAAGAAAGCATTTATTGATTTCTGGAATTTTTTTTATTGTGAATTAAAAATTTAAAGAAATCGTCAAACCAATCAAAAGTATTTTCAATATGATAAAAAAAAAGAGTGAAATTCAATACTAATGAAAAATATTCGTACCGTTGAATGGTAATGTCGACATTCTGGAATACATAAACAGTTCTAACTGAATCATAAATCGAATTTTAATAGTTAATAAGGATTGAAGCTACCATCTGTCAAATAACTTACTTACACTTATTAATGACAATCATTACAATCGTTCAATCAATATTACGATCAAGCTTCTCGACGCATTAATGTTATGTGTGTTAGTTTTATCAAAAAGTGGGGGATCTGTCAAATTAAATGTCATTTATTCAATCTATTTGGCATTGGCTACTGAAACAGTTAAAAATTTATCCTAATTGTCTTCGTAAAGTCATCTTTAACGATGAATCCTATTTTTAGATAATTTCGAAAAAGTCAGTAATTGGTTTGGATTTTGGGATTCATATTTCTTTGATATCAACGCAATTATTATATACCAAGATCAGTTTAGATCGATGGTACCCAAATTCTTTTGGCCGGAAGTAAGTGATCTGGACACTAACGCCATATGGCTTCAATACAACTTCCTACCAGAGATCAGCAATGAATCGTTTTTCCGCTACTCATAAGCACTCATGCAATTTTGAGTATGAATGAATGAACAGAATTGAAATTCAACTACACTGATTCATTCGTACTCGCTAGAACATTAATTTATAAGTATACATAGCAATGAGTATGAGTACAACGTTGACATTGAACTCACAACATTCGAAATATGTTTGATTCATACGCCTACTCACTCTGTTTTACAAATTTAGAAAAATACTTATAATACTCATAAGTGATTCGAGTGGCTCGAATCATTTATCAAAATTTACAACCTTTGTTGTTGTTGCATATACAAACAAAGAAGAAAGGAAAGACAAAGACAACAAGCAAAGCATACACACAACTTCTTGTGAGTATAGTAGTGTTCGTACGCGAATCATAGTTATTTTGTGATTCGTGTAAATGTTAAATAGAGATGAGTCAAAGTCAATAACATCATGCATATTGTTAAGTATGAATGCGACGAGTACTTCCAACTTTAAGTATGAGTAGTATGAGTATGATATTCAAATAAGTATGAATGCGTATAAGTATCTGAAATTATAAGTATGACTCGAACGTACTCATCGTTTTGAATACTTATTGCTGATCTCTGCTTCTACACAGTTCTTGCACAAGCAAATTTTTGGTTATCAAGTAAAGATAATGCGAACTGTACATCGAGGTCGTGTGAGTTCAAGCATTAAATATTCTCTTGTGGGGTTTTGTTATATGACTGAAGTATGGCAAAAAGCAATAAACCGTCGATCAAACTGAACCTTATTTATATATCAAAAATTGTATATCAAAAATTGTATATCAAATTTCAGGTGCACTATATCCAGAGATATATATCACACATCATCCTTGTTTAATTTAAATTATTTATTATTACTCATTCTGTATGCTTTTATGGGAAATAACAAATTTAATTTTTATTTTATGCCTGTGTATTTATTCAAACGTTGGATCAAAATTTTCTAGCGTGTTTTGTATTTGTGCCGATTTTTATCATCCCCCTTAAAAGTATTTTTCGAATTTAATTACTTTTTAATAAAAACAGAAACAGAAACAAAAACAATATCGATTATCTAATCCAGAAATTTCCTGGAAAAAATTTTCCAAACTCACTAATTTGAAAATAATTAAATAAGTGCAAATGAAAGCAACAACAACAGCAACGACATTGTTTGTTGAAAAATGCTAAATAATGTAAATGGCGGAAAACATCGAAATTTTTCAAAACTTTGTAATAATATGAGCGCTCTCAAGGGGAAAAATGTAAGGATATAGTCTAAAATATCTAAAATATTAAATTCTTGGTGACTTTAATCATCGGGAAAAGTAAACTAATTTAGGCTTCACTTCTTATAGTTTACGAAGTGATCTCTAAAACTAACAACAAATCTTCTTTCTGTAGCGGATTAGATTGTTAGGCTCTTCATTTTTTTTATAAGAGAATAGTTAATCACACTTTGTATGATTTTAAAATCCGTTCTCCATACGAGGAATAGTCATATTTCCTATGAAAAAGTGCCAGGATAGTGTAATGCTCTGCAAAGCTTAAATAATACACAAGCTATAGAAAACCAGTACTGCAACAAAACTAGTGCAGATACTAGCAGCTGTGAATACTCTTTCAATTGGCATCCATTAGGATATTTTTAGTCAGTTTTAGTAATATCGTGACAATATTCTAAGCACAGTTGGTAAAACACCTTTTTTAAGTTCGGACAACGGCCACAGCACAAAATTACAATTCACCTTTAATCTGCGGCATTCAAAAATTCGTAACCAAATTTGTTATCAGCAGCTATTATTGATCCATTTCTTAAATTTCTTCCTCTCAAGATCTGACTGGTAGTTAACGTATCCGTTTTATCGTTCAGCCTGAATCTTATAAACCATATTATATTGCGTAAAAGTAGCTGAAAGTGATTCAAATGCGGCCACTTTTTGAGAATTGAGAGGAGATTATAATCGTTATACTAAGCAAGGAATGGTCAAGATTATAAAGACATTTGCAAAGGATTTGTTAATTCTTAACAATTACCACAATTTTACAGCATATTATGGCTTACTTTGATTTACACTATATACAGTCCAATTCACGGTATACTATATAGCTATAGATATGCTAATTGAGTCCCACCACAATTGTGCCATAGGACACTCGGAGAACCCAGAAGTAATTGTAGAAAATTACTGCACTCCCAAAAATTACTACTTAGGAAGCATTATGGTCTGAAGGCGTTATTTGATCGTACCTTTTTGAAAACGATACTTGTAAGCCCTTAACCGTCAATCCAGATCTCTATAATCGTATGATAATTTTTTGGGTCTAAAAATAAATTTTAAATTGAAAGCTCTATTGTTCAACAATTTGATGTTACGAGTCACAGAAGTTTCCAAAGAGAATAATTTTTTGGTGTTGTCAATTTCACATCAAGATTATGTGATTAAACGATACATTTCGTGTGGCTAATCCCTTAACTTTAAAGCAAATTAAATTACTGGAAACACACAGCCCGAAATGTGCGTAAAAATGTTATAAAACTGCATTAACAAGACTGCCACAAGGCACTCAAAGTCAGCCATTTAAGTGCCATTGTATTTCATAATGAAGTCGCCCTATTCTAATAGCAAGTGATGTGGGCCCTGAAAAGTTTCTTAAAAATCTGTTATTCGGAGTCGACTTTAAACTGTAGTTGAAGCATAGCTGCCAGATTGAACGATTTATCGTCATTTTGACGATTTTGAGGTCCAAAAATATCATTTTGACGATGTTACGATTTATGCTCTTATTTTGACGATTTTTGGAAATTAAAAATTTACATCATTTCCTTGACTTTAGTACACTAAAAGCCACTTTTTAAGCTTTGTATTTGCTTTGTTATTGTTACTATTGCAGATTTACGTTAGTAATAACGAAGAGTGAAGTATTATACACGAATTTTCAAGTCATTTGCGATTTTTATTTGATGATTATTTCTGTATTTTAACCCTTTTCATCCCTTAAACGACACAAAAATTGTAACAGAAAAGACATCTGCACGAAGGGAGTTCCACATTTATGCCTTTTTCATCCCTTAAATGCCACAAAAATTGTGACAGAAAAGACATCTGCACAAAGCCAGTTCCATATGCGTATAGTCCCACCATTAAACGAATTTTACCTGTAATGCAGTGTGCATTACACCATATACGGATCTGCTCGCCAAAAAATGCTAGTGTTATGTAAGAATTCACGATTGTCGGGATTAGGTGCCCTTATTTCTCCCGAGCAAAATTCATTGTAATAGTGATAGAACAGTAGAACACAAGCCATATTGCAATAAATGAATAGAGTTCGATATCTTACCGTCAGTAATGAGCAACATCGTCCTCTCCTGTACGCATTCGTGAAGTCTCAAAATAGACGTTGAGTCACCGACCTATACATGATATAAGTGGTGTAAATAGTAAGAAGATCAAAAGAAGTGAAGTATTTCTTGCCCTGTCTTAGCACGTTGACAGCCACGGCAATTAGTGAGTACGAGATTGCGTTTCCTTCTACGGAACTACAAGTTATCTCGAAGATTAAAAAGCTAAGGCATTGAAAAATATGTCGATTCCAGCGAACAGCACATTGAATTTTCATGTTCAGAACTTCAAGAGCTTCGCACTTCATAATATTTATGCCACCCATAGATTTAATTGATGAAATAATATTGCTGCGTTTATATGTCAATAAACAATTGTTTAAACCTTTAATAATTTCTTTCTGAAAATTATATAAAACTTCTCAATTTTTGGGAAATAAAAATAATCAGAAATGACAATTTTTTTACGATTTCCATGAACGCCTTTGACAATTTTAGCGATTTTTTTCTAATATTCCACGATTTGAGGCTTTATTTATCTGGCTATGAGCTGAATCTAAGTCTTAATCCTGACTGAAGCGATTGTAATGGGCAAATATGTATGTGGAAATAACTTAAGACGATTAATGGAGAAATTGTTTTCATATACATTGATGGAAGGATAACATTACCGATAAACTCATAATATTCCCTCCCAAAAATTGAAATTATATGCACTCCTGATTAAACTGACCAAATTTGTGGTCATTAAAATACTTGCCAAACTTAATGTTGAACAAATTATTGAAATTTAAGAATGAAAAAATAGTTGAAAAATATAAAAATGAGCTGCCGGGAGAAAACAAATGACAAACAACTTTAGGGGGTTTAAAAAAAACGTAAATGTGGGGGAGAGAAAATCGTATTTTCAACATGGAGAATTTTACGAGAATGACTGTAACAATGGTAGCAAGCAACGATATTTTCTGAATACTTGCTGTAGTTGTAATTGTGTAACAGCAACAACTATAATAAAGTCACAAACACAAATTGCTTATCAAACATATTCGATTACAAGCAAAAATTCCTATAGCGACAGACATAAACCACTAGGCATTGCCAACGCTAATAATGTTGTTACTGATAGTGTAACAAAAGTACAATGATGATGATGATGATGATAATGATTATGTTATACGTACTGTTGCTATCAAGCAACTTTTTACATTGTACATCATAATGATACTGCTGGTACTAAATGTTGTTACACTTGTTGTAACTGTTTTCGGGGCAAATTTACACAAAATGTTTTCGTTTCTGTTCTCTGTTTCTGTTATTGTTTGTAAAATATGAAAATAACAGATGTACAGAATGCATGTTTTCCCTGCAACAGTTTTATTATTTTTTATTTATTTATTTTTTTGCATTCGTTTTCTTTCTCTCTTCAACAGTTGTTGCAATTTTTTTTTCTTTCTTTTGTTTTTAATTTAATTTTTACTAAACTCATCATGTTATAACAGAACATTTAATCGTAACGTAATATTGGGTTTTGAAAGAAATTTATTTCGTTTATAAAACGTTAAATACAGTATTCCCTCGATTTACGTCGTAGAATGTTCCGGAAAAATGCGACGTAAATCGAAACGACGTAAATTGAATTCCAAATAACTTATACTAACAGATGCTTTTGTTTATGTACAACTTACAAAAAAAAAAAACTAACTAAACTAAAAAACTGTCCTCTACATCACATGTGATGCACAGCAAGTTGGTTTCAAGCGCTTGTGCAGCACATGGTCAGGGAAGGGATAATTAAATTTTTATTCTATATATTTTTTTTAAAGAGGGAATTCCTCCGATTTGGTTTATAAACAACAGAGGCGACGTAAATCATATAACGACCTAAACCGAAGTTGAAGGGAACAACATTTTTGACGACGTTAATCGAAACAACGTAAATCGAAACGACGTAAATCGAGGGAATACTGATATGATTACATTGCTTTTTAAACAGTTTAACGAATCATTTTATATCACATATTCATCATGTACGTAATTAGCACGACGAGCTTCTCTGACCGGATAAAGTTGTATGTCAACTTTACTTTTCTGTACAACAGTCCAAATAAAGAGTGCTAATCTCTGCTAAATTGACATACATACAGTAAGACCCCGCTTACGTTCCAATTAGTTGCAGCGCTAAACGAAACAGCGTTAAACGAGGCAGCTTAACACGTGCATATATGAATACATTGCAATTTCGGAAAATACATATGGAATCTTTATTCTGGACAGATTTACAAAAAAGCATTGAAAAATATACAGAGTATACACCGTTGCTATATAGTTAACCACAAGTATCAATTCAATGTGCAATTTAGGGGAATACCAATACTACCTACCGCGTAATTCATGAATAGCGTTAAGCGAGGTCTTACTGTAATTTTTCATTATAACCCTTCAGTCAAGATTAAGAAACCAGTTTCTCAGACTGCTTACCTTGTGTTTGTTAATTTTATACATGAGTGGCGAGACCCACAGTTTTAAGTCGCCTCCGAACGACAGATTCTTTGAGAAACTTTTCATGACAATTTTATTTACTCTCAGAATTTTTGCCGGAAATCTTTGAGATGTAATAATACGTGATACAATATTGTCACTAAAGAATTTAGGGGAATTATAAAGTTTTTCATATCGTTATCATTATTCGTTATAAAGTTTTTTAAGTCAGTTCGACTTCCTTCACCAGCTGCCTTCATTGTTTATGTAAGCACAGTCTTGTAAGACGTCTTTGAGCTTGAAGAATGGAATTTAGAGTAGCTCATGTAAATCTTATTCCTAAGTGTCTGTGTCATTACTTACTTACATACAGAAATTACATACATAAATAGTTTCAACCGTTCAGTCATGATCATTGTCCTAGTTTCTCCGAACGACAGAATTATGAGAAACTTTTGATAGCAATTCCACTCAGTTTTAGAGTTTTTACCAGAAATAGAAATAGTTTTTGTATTTTGTTTTGAATGACTGGGTCTCGAATCCGAAATGATTTGCCTTTTAGTTCTGTAGTTGTTGCCCCGATAGAAAGCATCTGCTGTCAAAAGGACAAGTATTCTTCATGTTCTCATTCTTTTCTTTTAGTTGAGTTTGTTTTCAGTTTCACTTTAACAGGCAACCGGCATAAATTTTCCATGGGTATGTGGGAACGTAGTGTTGGAAAAATTAGTTACATAAGCGCAACTATGATTCGGCCCTTGAACTTTATATGCAATTTTCTCTTTAGTCTTTAAAAATGTCAATCTGTTTGAATGTTAGCTCTGTCAAAGTTGGCAAAGTTGTTGATGTTAATGATAACGGCAATAATTCTCTTCTCATCGGTCCTTTACCGAACTTAGTCACTTGGAAGCGCCAAAATTCGCAAATTGAGTAACACATACCGTATTTCTGTTTGTGCATTTTATTTTTACACTTCAATTTAAACACCTAAATCGGACATTAAGAAAAATACCGCATATACCAATAAACCAATTGTTCATGTAGAATCTTTTTTAAGTGCTTCCTATATTTAAATTTAAAAAAAGTGTGTGTAAGTTATTATCGAAACTTTCTAATCATTTGAAAGTTCTGTTAATGACATAACAGAATCAGAATATAACATCTTTGAAATATACGCTATAAACTACTGAATGAAATTTAGTCGATGGCATGAATTATGTTAGCCTTAAGGATCGCTGTGGTTTGTAACATATTCTCATACGCCTACAACTTAAGAAAATCCCACAAAGAAAGTTCTTACGGTGTTAAATCGCATGATCTCGATGGCCAGATCACATCACCTCCATTTATGTTCCCAATTCCTCAATCGCTCAATCTGAAAATGTGGCGGAAGCTGTGTGGCCAGTCATCTAGATATAGCTGCCAGATTTGACGACTTATTGCCTAATTTATGATTTTGTTTTTCTAAAATAGCATATTGACGATGTGACGATTTATACCCTTATTTTGGCGATTTTTAAAAATTTACATAATTTTCTTTACTTCATGTACATTAAAAGTCATTTTAAGCTTTGTATTTACCTTTGCAGCTATTACAATTTCCAAATTTTTCTGTTTTCTGCCAGAAAACTACAATCTCTGCACATGCGGATAGTCCGACTAAAGAACGAATTTTGTCTGTAATACAGTGAGCGACCCACTAGCCAATCAACCACATACATATGTATGTGCCCGCGAAGAAAGGCGAGTGTATTCTATTCGCTTTCGGATATAAGAGGTATAAATAGTAAGAAGATTTCTCTCTTAAGAAACGAAGGCACTGAAAAATGTATCGGTTCTAGCGTATATCACACTTAATTTTCAAGCCTATTTTGTGACGATTACTTTGACAATTTCCATGAATGTGTTTGACGATTTTGATGATTTATTTTCTAATTTTTTACGACTTGATGCTTTTTGTATCTGGCAGCTATACATCTAGTGCTGGGCCTCATCGCTAAGGATGATTTTTCAATGCAAATTAGAGGCAGTATTTTCCATACAAATAAATGAACGCGTGAAATCGTACGTCATATAAAAACTGGAGATAAATATTTTATTACTCAAAATAGAACCAAATTTATTGTACATTTCACAAAATATTTTGAAACGACAAGTTTGCAAAAATAGTGAAAATTGCTGTGGAAACTGAAAGTAAAATGATGTAAGCAAAAAAAGATTTACTAAGAAAACTACTCTTTCCCTCAACCAATGTGTAACACATTTAAATATGAAAACATGAAATTTTCACTCTTATTTTCTATGTTATTTAAGTTTCTATGTTTTTTAGGCCCTATAAAATAGTATTCTCGCAGTGTCCTATTTTCGTAAAGTTTAATTCTAAAATGTTTGCAAAAAATGTTGTTTTTTTTTTTTTTTTTTTGTTATGAGGATATATTTTAATTTATTCACAACCAGTTCGTCTTATTTTGTGCTTTTGTAATGTTATACATAAAAAACTTTATAATTTCAATTAAAACTTTATCATCATCGTCATCGTCCAGGGTTGAATGTGTTGTTTGTTGAACGGAAATGTTTGCCGGCCTGCTTGACAGCCGCATAGAGAATATCTTGCAGGATTTCCTTTTCGACGAGTATATATGAGAGAACGTGATTCATAGGATGCTGATGTGTAGAAAAGATGCTCGTTCGGTTTGTTTGGCAAGAAAATAGTGGCAAACAAAGTTTTGTTTGGTTATAATCATGATCATGTCATGGACATACAAAATATTTGTTGAATAAATTGTTTTTTTTTTTTTAATTTTATCAACGAAACTTTTATAATTGGTAGTTTTTAGAATATTTCTGGCAAAATATTTATAAAAAAAAAAATAATAAAAATAACTTGAAAAACTTTTTAACGCAATGCTAGTAAAGTGATGTAAAGTGTTAAATAATAAATCAAATTATTATTAAAGCCTGTTTGATCAATTTTTTTTAAAGGAAATAACGAATTTTAATACAAAAAACAGTTCAGTTAACACTGTATTACAAAAACTCAGTTATTGAAATTTTTAAAATGTTTAAATTATTTTTAAGTTCCTGAATAGATTGGACTTAACTACCAAAAAAGATATATATTCAGGGGACAGTGTTTCTAGGCAACTACAAATGGCAGTTTTGTAACCTTAACCCTTAGACCTTAGGTCCCCCAATCTTCGTTTATCTATAATATCTTCACAAATAATTTTTTTCTGTCTTAAATCAATATGTTTTGATATGATAATTAAAAATAAAAACTGAAAACTAATAATATAATGAAATGTTTTACTTTTGACATAATATCTTTAGTCCTTTTATGCTAACATAAATACATAAAAATCCAGATCAGATTACCTCCACATACTGTGAAAACCGCTCGTATATATACTATCCAATATGTCTAGCACATAGCATCGTCCTACATGTCGTAGGTGTTCAGATCATATAATTCAGGCCAAAGGAATTTGGTAACCATTGGCCTATAGTGCTCTCAAATTGGCCTGACCAACTTTATTCTCAAAGAAATATTAGCCGATGACATCAGTCAGCCGTAAATCCTAACTTTTTTCGGACCGTTCTTTGATTTCATGTGAATTGTTATCGTCTAAAGGTATGAACACATAGACGACAGACAACAGAAAGTTGAAAAGTTTAGAATACACACGTTCATATGAAAACGATTATATTAAAGGCAGCACAGAAGAAGCCAAGACAAGAACCTAAGCAGCTCCTCCCCAGTTTAAATTATTTTCAATTTTTGTGAGCAGCGAAAAGCAAATTAGTGATGGCAATACAACATAAAATAATAATCAAATAACAGCTTAAAATACTTATTGAAGAGAAACGCACAACCAAACAATATAAAAAACAATTCAAGTATTTATAAAAAGTAAAATTTAATTATAAAGGGTTTATTAATCCAATTTTGTATGCGAATTCGTTTGATAAGCTCGTTAACCAAAAATATTTTTTATGAATACAATATTCAATTTGTAAAGAAATAGTTTCTCTTAATGCGAAGATTTATTTAATAATCTTTAAAATTTTAAAAGAAATACATAGTCCATTATTACAGTTACATGAATTGTTTTTGTGTATGTAGAATCGAATCATACTCATAATTTCTGATACTTATACGCATTCATGCTTATTTTAGTATCATGGAACCTCTACACATAGTCATAGTCATCATATTCATACTTAACTATACGTCTGATGTTGCTGATTTCGACTTTCTATAATTCAACATTTACAAGAATCAGAAAATAAGTATAATTCGCATACGAATACTAAAATACTCACTAAATGGTTGTGTGTATGTCTGCTTGCCGCTCTATCTATCTTGCTTATGTGTCTTTTTTTAAATACAACAACAACTAAGACTATAAATTTTGATAAATGATTCGATTACCATGAACTTGATTTATAAGAATTTTTCTAAAGTTGTGAATCTGAATCAGTAGGCTTATCAGAATTTGTAGCTTTTGCGTACGTAAAAAATTCAATAGTGACACCAATGAAATTTTTCATAGTTTAAATCATTGTTTATTATTTTGAATTTTTTCAGCTGTTTTTTTCTGTTCTGTCTCCAAAGAATTTAAGCAGTCGACATACGGCAGAAAAAACAGTTGGCATAATTTTCTGTCGAGTTGCTAAGCTCCTCTCTGTCGTCCTTAAATTCGACAATTTTGATACTTCTCGTACTCCCTCATCCAGAAACGAGCCTTAATGGTTTTTCGATAAAAATTATGATCAGTTACAAACGTTGTGGGGCTATTTTAAAGCTTTCCAGGTCTTTTTCATATGTGAAAATGAACATTTCTTCTCAAAAGTGCATGCACTACGCGAAAGTAATTGGCAGCCCTGCAATATAACTTACATTATCATTAGCCAATAGGAAAACAATGAGAACAATTTTCGTGACGTCATTGATTCAACATGCGCAGAAAGTTTTAATTTTGTGTGCGTGATGGCGTAATCTTTAGTTTATCATTTTTGGGCGCAAGTTCCAACGGAAATTCTGTCAAGTTGAAGCAATTATCCTTGGCATCCTATCAAAACGTATTTAAAATATATGTTATATGGCCACCGATCTCAAACCTCGATGAATTTTCAATCTTGAAAATGCGTATAATATGTCAACCATTCCAGGGGTGATCATAATATTTGAAGAAACTGCATCGGTTGTGTGCAGTAAGACTCCTATATTTTATTATACTGGTCGGTATCATTAAAATATTGCTGCTATAAACAAAAAAGTAATGATTGTCACAGTAGGAATGTTTACAGAATATTTTTTTTTTTGTTGAATAGAATTGGCATCCAATCCAAATTACTTTCATTCTTTTAAGGCTCTGCAAACTAAAGGTTATTCATAGATATCAGACTAGATTTCTTAAATTAAATTTTTTCCCGAATTAAAAATAGAAATTACTTTTGAGAAAAATAAAAATAAAAGAATAAAATTGATTATAAAAAATAGACGCTGACAATATACACAAACAAGTCTCATATGTTCTTATCTTATCTGTATGTGAGTGACAATTGAATGAAACTTCTTCTTTTTTTATATTCGATATCTTTAATGGTTGGCGAAATAACAGGAAAAAACGTCATCAATTATACCAAATACAAGAGAGACAAATGCAAGTCAGTGACTAACACGAAACAAATTCAAATACGATATTCAATAACGAATTGAGAGTACCTTATTTAGCTTTTGTAATTGCTTAATAAAATCGTGTGTGTCAACACAGTGTCATCATACCTATTCCAAGTTTTAAGCAGAAATCAGATGAGAGGAAGTCGCCGAAGAAATATTTTTCATATTTCTATTTGATCGATTGACTAAAGATTCTGAATTTCTTCTGAAAGTTTCGCGATAATTCTAAGTTTTTGAAGTATTCTAATCTAACATATTTCTAATCAGGACAGATACATTGAAAATATTTGGATTCAAAGGAAAAAAATTTTTCGAACAGAGAATGACTTCCAACACCTTCTGCAAAATAATTCAAAAGTTTTTGTAGACTCTACCTACTAGCAGTTTAAAATTCTATGAAGAGTCATAATATTTTAGAGAATATTACATTAAGAGTTCAATGCGCAGTTTGTTAAGCCTATAATATTTTCTGACATCGAAAATAGCTCCCTAGATCCACGATTCAGTACTATCACAATCAATTTTCAAATGAGTACTTAAAGTAGTCGAGCTTTTCAAGCGCATACAGAGATGCTTTAAAGTATTGATGATCACCATATACTATCCAATCTTTAAATTAAAAAACAAAAAAAAAAAAAACAAACTATGTTTGAGATCGAAATATTTTATTTATTTGAAAGATCTAGCGACGTATTATACGTGGAATATACATACATACATACATACATACATCCATACATACCTCCATACATACATAATTAGCCATTACAACTCTTTAGTCAGGATTACGTCCTAGCCTCTCACGCCACTCATGTTGTGTGCGTTAATTTTATACATACATAAGTGGCGAGACCTACAGTTTCAAGTCGACTCCTTTTCAACCGAGTCTTTATCTCTAATATTCTTCTATTCATTTGAAAGATCTATTGATGTCATTATGTATGGCATTATTCAAATACCCTCCCATAATTATGTGAAACGTGTCCGAAATCATAAATTTTTCATTTTTCGGCTTAAAGAATCCCTGTAGTTGGCATACTTACTTAAGAAACTCTCACAAAAGATCTTTGGGAGCCAAGTTACACGATCACGGTGACCAGTTTACAGTACCTTCACGACAGAGATCAGCAATAAGTATTCAAAACGATGAGTAGCTTCGAGTCATACTTATAATTTTAGATATTTATACGCATTCATACTTATATTGATATCATAGCCACACTACTCATACTCAAAGTTAGAAGTACTTGACGTATTCATACTTACCAACACGTCTCTACTTAACATTTAACTATGATTCGCGTACGAACATTATTATGCTCACAAGAAGATTGTGCTTTGCTTGTTGTCTTTGTTTATCCTTTCTTCTTTGTTTGTGTATGCAACAACAACAAAGGCTGTAAATTTTGATGAATTATTCGAGCCACGTGAATCACTTATAAGTATTATAAATATTTTTCTAAAATTATAAATCAGAATAAGTAGGCGTATGAATCAAACATATTTCGAATGTTGAGAGTTTGATGTCAACTTTGTACTCATACTCAGTGCTACTTATACTTATAACTCAATGTTGTAGCGAGTACGAATGAATCAGAGTAGTTGAATTTCATTTCTGTTATTTCACTTATACTCAAAATTGCATGAGTGCTTATGAGTAGCAGAAAAACGATTCATTGCTGATCTCTGCTTCACGAGCAATGACCATGCCTTCAAATCACTCATACAGAATATCGAAAATGGTATGAGAAACATTGTCCAAATTCGATAATATTCGGTAATAAATAAATAAATAAAGATACAGGTAGAAATCATGTATTAAAAAAAACACACACACACATCTAGGAAAAAATATCGCAGAAAGCTTACACAGCAACACTTCTAAATGACCTATACTCCTAACGCTTAATACAACAACTTCACGCACAGTCGCAGAAAGTTGTATTAGCAAGAAAGACGAAATAAAACAAAAAAATTATAAAGAAAGTATGGGAAGTAAGGAGTGCGCACAAAAAAAACTGGACTGGACTGTATGTAGATTACAGACTATAGCAGGGCATTGAAAAAATACACATTATTTGTTATGGTGTAGATTACTAAGGAGTGCGCACAAAAAAAAACTGGACATAGCCTTTTCGTTATTGAAATAAAACTAAGTGGCGGATTTTTTTCGTTTTATATTTCAATTAAAGTAAATAATATTTGAACTCTATTGTGTACAAAATTTTTAGAGCTACTTTTCTTCCAGACATTTTAGGGTGTTTTAGAAAAATACGTATTATTTTACTTGCTTTGTTTTGGTCGGCAAATCCTTTTTTTCTTCCACTTCCATGCTCTCTCTCAATACTCAAAGAATCCTATAAAGTTTTATTCTTTCCTTAGAAACTATTTTTTGATTAACATCTGCGAACCTAGCAATCGTTTTATGTAAGCGGCGCGGTTTTTCATTGAAAATTTCGATTATTTTTTTACGACATTCTTGTTGGGTGGCCATTTTCAAAAAACTAATTTTGCTATTGCTATGAAATTTAGCAGTGTGACGGTATTAATTTGTTTTCAATTATGATAAAAGTTATAAGCTTAAAAGTAAACCCATTTTTTTTTTCGTGCGCACTCCTTAATATGTGATTGTCCTGTATGCTTTAAAGGAATGAAGTGATTAAAAACAAATTCTTTCGAAGAATTTTAAAATGTAAATCTCTTTCCTTTATCTTAAAACTAAAAAAAAAAGTTGTGTGTTGTACGAATAGAATGAATCAACTGCAACGATTTCAAATCCCACTTTGCTATAAACGTACAGCCTAACACAATTGCATGAAAAAAACTCCAAAAACAAACAAAAAATCTAGTGGGGCCACTAATATTTATGAAATTTACGCATTTTATGAATTGTAGCCAACAACTGACCCACATACAGCACTTGTTACCTGATGAACGATGATGTAAAACGCCTTCTCTTATAGCACAACCTAAAAAGAAAAAAATTGAAAATTGGAATTTTTTCTTTTGCAAGCATTTAATAACCGACAAAAGTAAAAAAAAGCTGAAAGGGCAACAGAAAAAAATTGCTCATATTATCGACAATCAAAAAGCCACAAATTACTTTCGTTCGTTCGTTCGTTGGTAGCGGCCATACAATATAAAAATGAGTGACAGCAACAAAACCATCAGTGGAGTAGTAAAGACCACGCGTTATAGCCAAGACAAATTGGATTTAAGCAAGAGAAAAACAAAAACGTTTTTTGTTCTTTTTTTTAAACGCGTAGAACGGGTAATAAATAATTCCGTATAAAAAATATTATTTATGAATATTTACAACAATAAATTGTAAAAAAGTAAACAAAAAAAAAAACACGAAACGCATTAAAAAGAAAATTTTAAAAACGATTTTATTTTTATATAAAAAGGGAAAGGCTTATGCTGTGAGTGTGTGTGCCATTTATTTTTTTTTTAATGAAAAAGTATTTAAAAAGTGAAAAAGACTCTGAAAAATTTTTGCGTTTAAATTTGTAAACAAAAGGAAAAAACACAGACGACCAGAACAACACAACAATAAGTCATGAAAATCCCGAAAAATAAATTCATAATAAACCACAAATACAACAGCAGCAACAATGCGAACAGCATCAGAAAAAACGATTGGAGCAACAATTGTATATCGTCGATGATTTTTCATATGACCACCAGAACAGCGGCGGTAACAGCAGCCGTCATGATTTTTATGCAGGCCATAGTTTCCGTTAACACAACGCAAAACGTTGCCATACAACCGGAGACGGATATTACAACAACGACAACACTGTTCGATTTAAACAAAAATCCTGTAATAGTACAGCAGCTACAACTACAACAAAAACAAAAACAAATACAACATGGATTCCAATCAACGAAAATAAAAAGGCAACAAACACCATTACAGTTACCAATGCCACCAACGTTATTGTCATTAAACCCATTCCTCCTGTCACATACAAAACCGGGAACAATGGCGCAACCGTCACCGCCACCAGCAAATATGCGAATGACGAGGTCACCAGCAACAGCATCGATAGCCATAGGTAGTAGTAGTAGTAGCAGGGGCAGTGGTAGTGGTAGTGGTGTTGGTGGCAGCAGTGAATGCAAATCCCTCAGTGGTGCTTGGGGTGATGTTGATCCAAATATATTCTACGTTTGTGATATGCAAACAAAAAAGCCTTTGAAATTACGCTGTCCCGAAGGTAGAGGTTTTTTCTTAGGCCTTGGCTTTTCTGGTTGCATACCGTTTGAGCAATGGCCAGCCTGTATTTCAAGTGGACATCACGAACAGGTGGCAGTTTGTGATAGTGCACATATGCAACAGCCATGGGAATCTGTAAATCCAAATAAATTTTATGTCTGCCTAAGGGAGTCTATTGAGCCGGCCATACTCAATTGTGAGCCAGGTAAAGGTTTCGTGCATGCCATTGTCACAGCTAGTGGTGGTGATGGTGGATACAGTGAAATTGTTGGCTGTGCTAATTGGGAAAAATGGCGCAGTTATATGCATTGCAATGATTATTATTATTAAATAACCAGAACAAGTACCCCAAGTACAGTGCAAGCTCCTTAAATTGGTCATTTTTAAAGTTTTCCTTGCCAAAATAAAATATCGTGATATAGTCTAGTTATCTAAGTCTTACTGTTTTATAAGGATCTACCCCGAAATAACAGAAATACTCTAATGAAACCAGTAAAAATCAACAACAAAAAAGAAAAACGTATGAAATTTTAATAAAACAAAAAAGAGAAATTTCAAGCTATTCTTTCATACATTCATTGCATACGAAAAGGAATTTCATAATTTCCATACGAAAATTTTCTACTAAAAGCCTCAGAAATTCATACAGATATTCCACTTTATACACAGAGAAATGAAATAAAAAAAATATTTTTTAATGTTGGAGATAAAAGAGGACGAAAAAGATTTTTTTTTTTTTTTGTTTCATAACTTTGATGCATTGCAAAATATTAAAGAATATTTAATTAAAATGAAATATTCTCAAAGAGATAAATAAAATATAAAATATCACATAAATTCATGCATAATTGGTAATTACAACCCATCAGTTAGGACTACGACCTAGCTTCTCAAACCATGTACTGTTTTTTTGGTTTTTTTTTTGTATAACCAGCACTCAGGGGATGGCCCCTACTCATGCAGTGCATTGTGCAGGTTAAGGAAAATAGGTTATAGGAAGGTGGAAAGAGAGAGTAGTGCTTGTGGACATTAGATTTAAACTTACCAATATTGTAATTGACGGGATAAGGAACAATTGAAAGACTAACGCCCTACCTCAAGATGGGAACGATAAGGAAACGAGTTGCTACTAGGTGTGTGCATTTCCTGTTGTATGTTGTAATTTTATACACGAATGGCGGTACATACAGTTTAAAGTCAACTCTGTACGACAAATTTTTCAGAAACTTTTCATAGCAATTTTATTTACTCTTAGCGTTTGTTAGCCAGAAAACTGTTGAAAGGAAGGCGTCGAAGAAATATTTTTTCACATTCCGTTGTGTTGGAGATGTCTGATCTGGGCCTTAAACACATCTAATAAGTCAACATACTACCTACTAGACCACCGAAAGGATCTAATGTCGAATTACTGTATACTATCCATAATAATGAACATTGAAAATTTTCAACAAAACAAATACTTTTAAATTGTATCTTTTTAAATGCTTCTAAAAGTCAGAAAGTTTTTCTTTTAAATTATTTTTTTTTTTAATTTCTTCATACTCATTCTGCTATGCAGAAGAGTCACTTTATAGAGAAATTGCAAATTTTGTAAACAAAAGTCATTGACATTATTTTGTTATCGCCCAGTTTTATGAATGTTTTGTAAATTACATGTTATGGTACTTGCCTCAATTTTTTTTATACAAGATATTTCCATTTAAAATAATTATTTTACGTAAACAATGTTACATTTTATTAGTTGTACTATTAGTAATTAGCGCAGTGTTGACGTATTAGACGTAAAAGTCAGGGTTCGAGCCCCAGGCCAGACATCAAAACAAAATACAAAAAATATTTCTTTGGCCGTTTCCTGTCTGGCAAAACTCAGAGAGTAAATGAAATTGCCATCAAAAGTTTCTCAAAAATCTGTCGTTCGGTGTCGTCTTCAACTATAGGTCCCGCCACTTATGAATAAAATTAACACACACAACATATAAGTAGTGTGAGAAACTAGGTTAATAATCCTGACTGAAGCGTTGTAATTAGGGAGCCAAATGGGATCGATTTTTAAAAATCCCGGGAATTGGGGTTTTTGTAAATCCCGATACCGAAATCCCTGGGCATTTCGGGATAATTTAGGATCCAAAAATCCCGAAAAATCTCGGGAGAAATTGCAATTTTCTCTTAATAATAAAAATATTTCGTTAACAAAATCATTTGTATTCCAAGTATGGATATCAGAATGATATGTCATTAAAAATAAAATATTAAAACAGCAAGACAAAAAGTAACAAAAAGGCGTAAATTAACAAAAATAAAAATTATTAATACATATGCAAATGCAATAGTTTTAAGAAAATTATTTGGACTCCAACAAAAAGATTAAAGCATTTAACATGTGATCTGATAGGCATGAATGAATTTTGTTGTCAACATACGCTGCCGTTGAAAAACACTTCTCGCAATCACCATTTGTTGGAAAAATAGTTCCAATATAGCTGAATGCTGCTTGTAAATATTCATTTCTACTATCGCCTGATGTAAATAAATCTATTTCTTTGGACAGTTGAGTATCTAAATCAGTTACCCTATTAATTTCGTTTATAGACCTTTTGCCTTCTTCGATGGCATCAAATAATTTTTTATCAATGGAAGTGGGGTTTTTCTCTTTTGAGAAGCTAATTTCAAAGCTAAGTGATATAGAATTTTTTTTTCAGGACTTTTCGTAGGGTCAAAATACATATGAATACACAATCATATGAATACAAATACATATGAATACACAAAATCCCGAAAAATCTCGGGACATGGTTTTAAAAATACCGGGATTCGGGATTTTGTGAATCCCGAGAGTAGTGTTGTCGAGCCGGAGCGTTCCGCAACGTTGTTCTGGTACTTTCTTTTTGGACAGGAACGCACGCGTTCCAGAAATAAAAATGATTTCTGATAACGGCTGATTTCTGGCTGACGTTTTGAAAAATTTGAGTCATGAGACCTAAAAAAAACCCCCGCCGCCAGTATTATCATTAAAAATCACAGCCGTCGTTAAATTTGGGACATGAGACCGCAGAGAGCGGCCGTCTACCCAGGATTGACCCTGTCTATATAATTCTATATACGAGTTCCAGTAAAAAAAAAACAATTAGCACAACACCAATGCTTTTAAAACTATGAAGTTTTCCATTCAAAATTATCTGTTTTGAAAATATTGTCTGTTTACTTGAATCTTTTTCTCTAAATTTTTCTAATTACACTCAACAAGGATTGTGAATAACATCGAATAGTCATGTGTTGTTATTTTATTTATCACGGACACTTGGAGGTAATTCGATGTTATCAGGCTCATGTGTTGCTACTGAATTATTCTTTGAAATTCTGTACTACCGAATGGTTAGAGGGAGGATGTAAAAAACAGTCGCCATGTTATGTAACTATAACCGTAAAGGACTTACAAACTCATTGTGTGTTATAAAGGATTAAACTTCTTTGTAATCTGAATTAAATCTGATGCGTATTAAGCACAAGTAATTCATTTTAAGAGTATTGATTAAAAAGCGACTAGATTGCTCGACCAGAAAATCGTCATAAAATGCCAACAAATGAACCACCGGTGGTGGTTAGTACCTTTTGACTCACAACTCCTTTTCTCCAAACCTTTCTTTACCTGACTTATTTAACTTAAGGGCACGGTTCAAACGCCAAGTTAAACTTCGTAGACTGCTTCTCTGTGGATTTCTGGCAAAATCTCTCTGAGGGTGTAAATAATATATACGCCATGAAAAATTTCCCAAAAACATGTCGTACGGATCGTCTTCAAAGCGTAGGTTCTACTTTAAAAAAAATTAACGCACTCATCATAAGTGGTATTTGAAGATAGGTAATAATCCTGAATAAAGGGTTGTAATGACCAATTATGTATGTATGGAAGTATATTAGAAACAATTGCTAGGACATATTCAAGCGATTGCCTATGATTGAACCTGATCTTTCATGTTTACATTTTTTACAAAATTTCGATTTTAGTTTTCTTTAACTGGAAATATGTACACAGAAAAAATATTAATTCTACTTTTATTGTACGAAACAATAATATTATAATAACATATAATAAACAAAAAAAGGGTCTCTTTATAACATAGTTTTTCACTTCCTTTTTTATCCAACTCCAATTCTGAATTCTAAATTAATTGTTTCTCTGTATTTATTTTTGACGCTTTAAAGGCAAACAAGCACTCATTAAATAATTATAAATTAATTGTTTTACGAATTATTTACATTTATTTTATTTTTTTTTTTTTATATTAATTTTGCATATTTTTTCAAAATATTTTTTCAATACTCGCATATTTTTTTTCAAACATTTGCATTTTATTTACTTTATATTTAAATTAAATTTTATTAATATTGTATAATGCAAAAAAAAAATCAATAAAACAATGCCGAAAGGCTAATAAAATGTTAAAAAAAAAAATATCAGAATATTTGCAAATATTATTAAAATTTATTTTTTTTTTTTTCCTCTTTGCATTTTATGCTTAAAAACTTCTGTAAATAAACAGAACACAATTTATTTGTTTATATGCACTTATAATTCAATTAATAAATTTAATACAATCACACACATACACTCGTTTATATACTATGTAACTACACTTTAACATTTAGTGGTTACAACCTGTAATTGTGATGAATAAGTGCTTAATTGAACTTTCTTTTTCCCAAAGAAATAAAAATAAAAATTATAAACCGGATGTCGATTAAAACAAAAATAGTTCATCATAAGCCAATGTTGCTGTTTTGCTTATTTTAAATAAATTTTATTGTATGTAAATGCATACAAATACAGGTATCCCTCGTATAATGCGGTGGTTACGTTCCAGGAAAATTCTGCGTTATGTAATTCACGAAAATTTCGAAAAATCCCGGGTCACGAAAAATCCTGGGATTCGGGGTTTTGTGAATCCTGAAAATCCCGAAAATTTCGAGATTCGGGATTTCCCGATTGGCATCCCTAGTATGTACGTTTACAACTCAAAATTAATATTCATACTTTATTAAAAAATAAATTAAAAACATAACGAAAAAAACACAATCAGACGTTCTTCCAATGATTGCGCGATTGTGAAATCAGTTATCAGCCTTTGTTTGCTTTTCTTTTTCTAACAGTTTTCTGATTTCGTAATAAGGCGCTAGTAATAAGGCCCGTTATACAAATCGAAATTTCGCGTTGTAATGAAACTGCGAGAGATACCTGTATACTTTTTAAATATGGATATGGTGGTGATGAATATGGTGGTACTCGATTACATACCCATGTAAATCTGATTTAAATCCCGAAAAAAATATTTCAGTACGTTTTTCAAATCTATAAAATTAAAAGTATTGAATTTCCTCTAAACAATCCATTCGTCTTCCCACTGAAAGGATAATAACAACAACAAAGAGCGCCTCAACGTCACTCATCTTCACAGACACATCTTTAGACAACGGCAAATAAATCCTTGCAACCACATACTATAGTAGATTGATCG
Organism: Sarcophaga peregrina; assembly: GCA_014635995.1. NCBI lineage: Eukaryota > Metazoa > Arthropoda > Insecta > Diptera > Sarcophagidae > Sarcophaga > Sarcophaga peregrina. The sequence goes on from CM025789.1 coordinate 50,775,125, forward strand.
CTCGTTTAACGAAACAAATTTGATTAATAGAAATAAGCTTCGTGTCGTTCATATATACAGATTTTGTTTTGTGATAAATGTTTGACCTGGGGTTTGAACTGTGGCCTCTGGTTTAATAAGCCAATACAATATCTACTATACTAGAGCAACGACGAGAATAAAGGATTACCCACTATCAATTCAACCGATTACCGACATTTACAGATTTAATAAGCCAATACACTATTATACTAGAGCAACTACGAGAATAAAGGATTACTTACGATCAATTCGACCGATTACCGACAGATTACAGAAGTCATGGAAAAGGTAAGCGAAGGTTTTCCTAATGTCTATCGAATACTTTACACGAGCAACGAGACGATGAACGACACCAGCAGAGAAGTCGGCAGCAATGCGAACGGCGACGCAGGCAACACGTTGGTAACTACAATTTCCATATTGTAGTTGAATTTAGCATCTCGACATGTCATCAATAAAAATAATATCATCAGTTTGAAGATAAGGGATTGGGATTTTCCTATTCAGATACATTTTAGCTATAACAAGGAGTTTAAAAGCAATGTAACATTGCACTACGCAAGCTAATATAATGGGAAACGCCATTAGCGCTTGCACAATCGAATGATATTGTTTCTAGTGTTTCCGAGAGAAAAATACTTTGTATAATTAACGTAATTGAGTGAATCATGCGACATTAATGTTGACCAAGTCACATGTTTAAATACAAAATTATTCTGAGAATGAGGGAAGAGAATGTCTAAAAATGCGATGGGAAGTTCAAACCAAAGATGATCTCTCAGAATTGGATGTAAGAAACTGTAGAGAAAGTTAATAAAAGCGAAAGATCAGCTCAACACCTCAAAAGAATAGATTTGCTTTTCACCACAATTTTAGGAGAAATGGGGACCTACAGTTTAAAGATTTTTTGAGAAACTTTTAATGGCAATTTTATTTACTTTCAGAGTTTTTGCCAAAAATCTGCCGCCGAAAAAATACTTTTTGTATTTTATTTTGATGTCTGGCCTGGGATTTGAATCCTAACTTTACGTCTAATAAGCCAGAACACTACCTACTAGACCATGGCGGCATTATACTGCGTTTGAAAGTTTTAAGAAGAAAGCCTTTTATGTTCAAGTCCTAATCAATACGATAAAAAAAGCAAGACTCAATAGTGATAAATTATTTGAAAAATTTTATATGAAAACTAGTATTAAAACGCATAAAATATTTCAATTTTGTTTAAATAAAATTTTTAATTTTTATTTCTTTAATTAGAATTAATTTTCTGTTCTGATTTATCACTTACAATTACTTACCCTCATGTAATCAGGTGAATTTCAAAATTAAGTAAGTAAGTGTGGAGAAAGCGCAAGTGTGTTTTGAAATAAAACAGAAGAAGCATAGAAAACATGTCAGTAATAAAAAAGAAGACAACAAAAGCCAACAACTTTAAATTCGTAATGTTATGGCAGTGACATGTTAAAGAACTCTCAGGTAATATTAACGGTAGTGGTAATTAAATATCAAACAGAACACAAAAAAAAAACACGTTAAACCGCATAAAAACGGTACATTTATATAATTAAAGTATAAAAGGAATTACGTTCTTACATAGTAGAAACAACAACAACAACCACAACAACAATCGTAATAATAATAAAATGCAAGAAAAAACAAAGCAAAAAAAAGTTGCACGTAGTAATCATCAAGTATGGTTGTTTTAGCAGCCATGCGACGGTACAAAGCAACACAATGACTTTTGAAATTAAACAGGACAGAGGAAGGTTTATGAGTAAAGCAAAAAAAAAAAAAAAATACAAAACATAGAACAAAATGGAGGTATGCTTTGTAAAAGTTACAACATTTTTAATACCACCAACTAATTTTACATGAAATATTTAATATTATGGGGCAGTGAAGTTTTTGTTCTGATTTAATTGTAGAACTTTGTTTTTGTTTTTGTAAAGTATTAGTACAGGGTTTATAAATGTTTTTTGTTTGTTTTTGTAAAGTATTATAGTATTAGTACAAGTAAATTATATTTAGCTCATATCGATGTACTTACAGCTGTGTTCAAAATAATAGGACTGCTGCCACGTAATATTTTCAAAGTTAAAAATTTTTATTGTACTAATAAGCAAATCATGATATATTCTAATGGTGGTTGCAAAGAAATTAAGGAAATCTTAAGTTAAAATCACCTATGCATTAAAATATGAAAAAAAAGCCCGAAACGCGTGGGCGCCAGGGCAAAACATCAACTTGCGATGACCGCCGAATTGTGCGATAAAGCAAAATAAATCCTTCGGCTTCTGCAAAAAAATTCAAAAGGATCTGAATCTTACCGCAAATGGACCTACTATTCGTAGGTGTCTGATGAACAACAATTTATTCTCAAGAAGTCCACAAAAGGTGCCATTGCTGACAAAAAAAAAACATATTAAATATCCAAAAGAAAATGGAGAAGCAAACTGTGAACCGACGGAAGTAAAATTGTTTTTATTTGGTGGCACTGAGTCTAGACAGTATGTTAGACATTTGCCCAACACCAAATATAAAGCTCAGTATACACAAAAGACAGTTAAACAAGGTGGTATAAAACTAATGATATGGGGAAGCTTTTCATATAATGGTGTAGGCCCAAATACATCCAATCTGAGACATGATGGATAGGAACGTCTATGTCGGCACTTTGAGAGAAGTTATGTTACCATATTCCATGCCTCTAAAATGAATATTTCAACAAATACAAACAAATATACACGAACCATACCAGTGAACTGGCAAATGAGTGGTTTCGGGTTAATAGGGTAAAGGTTATAGTGTGGCCAGCTCAGTCTCCTGACCTTAGTCCCATAGAACATCTAGGAGGAGGTGTCAAAAAGTATGCTACAAGGAAACAACCCTCAAATGCAGAAGAACTATGGATCACAGTACGCGGATGAGTGGCATCAAAGTCCTTTGGAAAGATGAAAGTCACTCCTATTATTTTGAACACAACTGTATATGTCGGTTTTTAAGTTTAAACAAATTGCATCTTTAAGATAACCCTACTGAAAATGAAACAAAGACAATTTTGTGAAAACCAATTTTACTTCAGACCTGTTGATATTACTCTCAGAATAGTAGAGAGAATTGATCCAGTGATTTCGTAGGTAAAAACTCTAGACATTTCCAAAGCATTTACTTACTTAATTAACTATTAACAACCCGATCAATTCAGCGAAGACCAAACACTTTGCGAAGATTTAATATGGATAATTTTTTTTTTTGTTTTGAAAGACTCAAATGCGTTTAATGGTCCACAATTAAGGGATGTGAAGACCAACCATTTCACCATAGATGTCAGGAAGTCGCCGTGGTCTAGTAGGAAGTGTGTTGGCTTAACAGACGAAAGACCCGAGTTCGAATCCCAGGTCAGACATCAAAACGAAAATATGAAAATATTTTCTTCGGCGGTTTTTTCTCAGCAAATTTCTGGCAAAAACTTTGAGAGTAAAAATTGCCATGAAAAGCTTCTAAAAAAGAAAATAATCTGTCGTTCGGAGTCGATTTTAGGTTCCGCCACTCATGTATAAAATTAATGCACACAACACGAGTAGTGTGAGAAGCAAGGACGTTGTACAATAGGTCAATTCGACCTCCGGGTACTGTACTTGTCACAGTTGACAAGTATACGTCCTCTAGCCTAATCTAACCTAATATGGATAATGCAATTGCTTGCCATCTACAAGCTATCTCTAAATGGTGACAAACGAAAAGTATCACTATTTACTTGCAAATGATTGAATGTTTCCCATTGAAAATATCGCACAGTCAGAAAATTTCCCATATTCTGGGTATGAATCTCTAATGTGATTTACTGAAACTCGTTTTTAGAATGTCGAAAGAAGCATGCAAATGCATTACTTCGTTGAAATACTTCACCTCATCTAATCTCCTTGCAATGTTCACAGTGATCTTCACGGATGGGCAAAAATGAAATGTGGAACTGTATATGACGTTTATTCCGATAAGTTAACACTGAACGGGTTATTCAGCACAGCATATTTCAGGCAGAGATTTTTGTTATTTAACAAGTTAGGTGGAGGTAGGAACCTTCAAGCGGCAATCCAAGCGTCGACACTCTTTCACGCAACATATTTTTTAGCTTACAATACCAGCATTAGTACACTTGGATTAGTAATACCTCATCTGCGGCTTGCATTCAAAAATTGTGTTCTATTTCGATAGAATTTATTTATTACTTCAAGCCTTAAGCAAATGTTGTATTTAGATTTACATCCTCAATGCTGCATAGCATTCCATGTTTTCGTAAATCATTTAAATTTTCTTTTTCTCTGGACAACGGATAAAATATAAAAAAAAAATCAAGTTAATAAACATGAATTGTAGCAAACACAAGCAATTAAAATCAACTATTGCAGACAGATACACTCATAAAGGGAAAGATGGAACGAGCTACAGTGGGAGTGAAAGAGAGAGAGAGAGAGGAGGGACTGAAATGTACTAAAAGGATATTCCAAAAGTAGAATATAAATAACAGAACGTACAACAGTAAAACATAAAATAAACATTTACATGGAGTGCAGAACATGTTAGCACTCGCACTCGCACTTGCACTTGCACTTACACTTCTTTCTGTAACACTGAACCCAGAGTGTCCAGCACCATTTACAAATGTAATGGACGAGAGTATCAGAGCGTATAAAGTCAACAAAAGAAAAATGGAAAATACAACAACAACAAAAATAAAATAAAATGCATTTCGTAAGCCAAACAAACAAACAAAATAAACAAACACAAAAAGTGTGCTCCATATGAGCTGTAACAGTTCATATATCTTTGCCTGGAGTTTGTCCCATAGCCTGACAGTGTATGAATTTTACTTTGGCCCTGTGGCTGTTGTGTAGCACAACATATTATTACAACAATGGTTAGAAGGATAAAAATAAAAAAAAAAAAACAAAACAAAAAAGTTAAATACAGTAGACGTCATATAAGAAATTAAAACAAAGAAATTTATTTTTCCTAAAACGTACGATTATTTTTATTTTTGCTATTCTGTTGCTGCCTATTTTTATACATTTTGTTGTATTTAAACTCAAAAAAAAAACGTTTTATTTAAAGACAATTACAAAAATAGTCATACTTTCATATACACTCATGCATAAAATGCCTGTTTCATGCATTTAAAGAATTGTAAAGACACAGGATATATTCATATCCCTTAGCGACCAACAAATTGTAAATGGGCCAGCAAAACTCATACTCCATAAAGTTTTGCTTTACGATGGCAACAAATTTGTATGGAAAACAAATACAAATACAACGAACAAATGGAATATCCTACACAATCTGATTGATACAATAGAATGAATACTTTCAACTGTCAATGAAAAAAACGTACACCTCGTAGTAGGTTGCACCTGTATTAATTCAAGCATCTCGCAAGATTTTCTGTAACAAACTGTCGAGAAAATTGCACCAAAACTCTTACCTAGTCTGAATTCTCCTTTAGTTTCAGTCAGCCCCATCCAGCACAGCCTTGTCAATTTCGCAGGAAAACCAACTCCATATATATCGGTAAACGCTATCTCGTATATCAAGCTTTTAAAATATCAAAGTGATGAAATGTTTCAATTTGTTTCTTGATGTTCCTCGAGGATTAGATGAAATGAAAATATCTGGCCAAAGGTATGGTTACAAAATTGAAAATTCCATTGATAAGCAATGGAAATTCGCCCCTGTCTAGTAGGTAGTCTGTTGGCTTATTAGACGTAAGGCCGCGGGTCAAACCCTAGGTCATTTCTTCGGCGACTTCCCCTCAACAGATTTTTGGCAAAAACTCTCAATGTAAATAAAATTGCAATGAAAAGGTTTTCAAAAAATCATTCCCTTCTTCATGTATACAATAAACACACAATACATAAGTGGTGTGTAGAAGCTTATTCATATTTCTTTGAAAGTAGGAACAACGCAACCAGTAAGATTAATAGGAGACACCTGACCGCATCATGATTACCTATCGTATTTGTAACCAATCGTCATGTTATTGATGTCAACGGATGCTTGGTTTCAACAGGATGGTGCAGCTTGCCACACATCTCATACAACAATCGATTTATTGTGTCAAACGTTTGATGGGTGTTTAATAAGGCGAAATGCCCGCCAGGAAGTGGACTACCGTTGTGGACTATGTGGCAGTGTGGAGTCGTTAAAGGCTATTTTCTATTGAGCGCCATCAAAGAAAAGTGTTATCCCAACGAATCAGAGATTTTTTGAGCATTTGAAGGCCAACATTCGTGTTTTTGTGTTATTGCATTTTTAAATTTAAACTTTTAAATCACTCGCCCTACAGTAAAATAAAAATTTTCTTAATTTTCCAATAATAGGTCCCATTTCAAATTAAACACCCACTAACTGTTATCGCATGATCATTGAAAATGTGAATACTTCTAGGCAGATTGAAAATTATCATATGCTTTTGCCACATTAAATTTAAAAATTAATTCTAACTGATTCTCTGCACACATTTTGAAAAACCCTCTTACACAAATCGAAATAATTTCAAATTCCTTGGTGTTATAACTATTAGCATAATCAGCATGGCCTCCTGTAGTGTACATCTACTGTAACAACAATAATAAATTGTCTCCACTCTATTTACTTACTTTTTTTGTTTTTTTTTTTTGCTACGTTACACCAACATTTTATAGTCCTATATGACGAGTTGAGTGTCTATACATCAAGTCAAGTCAAGTCATTTAATACAGTTACAAGCATGAACATACAATAAACCATCTTTATAGAGATTGTATGTACTTTTACTAACGGTCGGCTAGTAATACTGACACATATATAGCCAAAAGTAACCAGAATAAAAGAAGGAGGCAACAAACACAAACCCAAAAACAAAAAACAAAATGACAACAATATTAAAGGACAAATAACGCAATTTCCTGTTTTAACTCATTTTGGGTGAATAAAAACCAACAAAACCGAAAGCGTCGTGTCAGTGACACTTTGTTGCATGTAATCATATGCACACATACTTACACAATACAGTAAGTGTTGTAATATATTGAGAACAAGTAGACGAATGTATTCGAATACCCGAATGACAACTATGAACGCACATAAATGGTACTGTTTTTATATATGAACATAAAATGTACAGTGGTGGCGCGTTAATTAGTAATCGATCTAAATATGATGATTTAATCGAGTTGCTATAGTTGAAAAAATATTTTGAAATATTCTGTTTAACCCATTAACGCCGAATGGGTAGAAAAATACCCTAAAAAAAAAGAAGTTTTTTTAAAAAATTCTATCTTGACCCAAGTAATCGAGAGGCCAAACTTTTCTTTAAGAACAAATAAAGAAGATGTTTAAAAACAATTAGTAACTCATGATATTCACATATTTTGGATCCCAAAAAAAAAGGTCAAAGATCACGAATTTTTCAAAATCAAAATTTTGTAGAAAGAACTTCTGTGGAATATGTATGGAGGATATTCTCAGAAAAAACTTTAGAGTTCGTGTAATATAATATAACTTCTACCCGCTAAAAATACTTTCACTTAAATTGGTCTACTTACCTAGGCTACAGGTGCGATTAAATGGCATGGGTATAAAAATACCCACATAGGCATAGGTATGAAATATTTTTTTGTAAAACTTTTAAAAATTAATTTCAAATAGAAATTTCAAATCATTTCTTTTTCTCTATTTTTTCATATTTTTTGTAGTTCCGGCATAAAATTGTGCAAAAAATCCCTTGGATGCACATTCAAACTGTATTTTGCACAATCGTATTCTATTTTCCCATCACATTGTAAACAGTGACCGCCTTTTTTGAATTTCATCAATCATGTGGTCAAATTTGCCAGTGTGTTTTGCTATTTGCTGGGCATTTGCAACAACCTTTTCATCACGCCGTCGATTTTCACGATTTTTACCAACGCTTTAATAACTCTAACCCGCAAATCGAGTTGGCTCATAGGTGGCAAACCTTCACATTAACTGCACAAGCAGAGTAATTTCCATGCGTTTACCATAGCTGTATAAATAGCATTAGTGAGTAATGGCCATTACCACTTTTTTGCGCGGACTCGCATACGGTAATTGTTAATGCAACATTATATTGGCTTGGATCTAAAATATTCTTTAATAGCCGTAGTATCACGTTTTCTCCAAGGCCATAGTCAGCCTTATTTTTAGCAGAAGTGCCAACATATGGGATAAAGGAATAACAATATTCTGTCATAGAAACCAACACCCAGTATTTGTACGCAAATGGCAATCATAATGTGCGATCATCTGTTCATCCATAGAAGGACTATGGAAAAATACGCCACATGACATGAACTCTTTATTTAGTGCATTGTTTAATGGCGTAATTTTGGCAGATTTGTCATTCTTGTCAAGATTATTATTGCCACCAACGTGTTGTTTCAATAAAACTTTCAAAAATAGCTTAACTATGTTGTCTAGCGAGAAAAAAATTTTATTTTAGAACACACTTATGCCGAAATGGGTAGAAAAATACCCATGCTCTACAGAGGCCCCTACGGCATTTAAATAAAAATATAAATATTCATAACAATACAAATACTCCATATACTATTTGTGCCAAATTTCACCGAAATCGGACTACGGATTCTTGGGTCAAGCGTTAATGGGTTAACACAAAGGAAAGGAAATGAGATTGTGTTGAGTATTCATTATGCGCTGGCCAAATATTCCATCGCCTGGCTGTCACATATTTCAACGTTTGTTGTAACGTAAATTGTTCTTTGGTAGATAGCCCCACCCAAAGGATTTAACTAAACGCAAACCATATTATGATACCACTGTTTAGCATTTCCTCTACTATCTGAACAATTCTGATTATGATTACGCGGCTTAGACTGTCAATGCCTACAGCTTAAATGTCTATGTAGGAGTAGTCATCTTACCATGTATTTAAGACCGATGTGGCCTTTAACGACTCCACACTGAAAGTAGTCAAACGGCAGCTTCCTGGTGGGTAATTGACATCACCATTTTTGTCCTAATTAAACATCCATCAAATGTTTGATACAATAAATCGATTGTTGTATGAGATGTGTGGCAAGCTGCACCAACTTGTTGAAACCAAACATCGTTGACATCAATAACATGACCAGGGGTTATAAAACGATAGGTTATCATGAAGCTATAGGTGTCTCCATTAATCATACTGGTTGCGTCGTTCTCACTGTCAAAGAAATATGACCTAGCTTCTCACACCATTTATGTTTTGTGTGTTTATTTTACACATGAATGAATATTATGAGGAAATGATTTTTTGACTACGTTTTCATGAGTGCCCAGAAACTCTGGCACTCTGTCTAGCCGTTTTGCTTGTATATAAAGTCGTAACGAAAATCATAACTGTAGGATATTAAAAAGATTCTAAATGGAGAGTTTGCATTAGATCTGGCCAGTTGAACCAGTCTGCAGTTATCCGGAATATCATAAATCTATATGAAAATATCTTCATAATATTTGATTATTTGTTACTACTTATTTGCCCATAAATGTTCGATTACGTATTTTGTTTCTGTCTCTCGAACGAATACTGAACGCATTATAATACCATATTACGGTCATCACATGTCTCTTTTCTGTTCGAAACATTGAAATGACAATGTATGTGTATGTATGAGGGCCATGTGTTTGTTAGTTGAAGTTGTGTCGTTGTGCCTGTATTTAGTCATGTCACAGACCATCCACTCATTGTCGTCTGGGCTGTCATTTAATCACTATTCTTTCCTTTCTTTTTTCAGTTGACTTTGATTCAACATTGGCAAAATTTAAAGCAGAGACGATTTTTTGCTTGAAAAACTTTACTCTGATGATGTAACAAAGCAGCTGCAACAGAATACGAGTACGAGCAGTTCATGCCATGTTCTGTTATAACTCTTTAACCTCTTGGTTATGGGGGATGGGCGAACACCCATATATTAAATTGGTTTTCTATTGCTTTTGTTCTCTTTCTTCGGTTAAATTTTGCTGTAAGGTAGAAAAAAACTACACCTTTTAGGTGAAGTTTTCTCTCTTATCCTTTTTTTTTATATGAATTTTCATTTGATGTAAATACGAGTGTAGAGGTGTGTGTTTATCCCTTACATTCTGATGCAATTGCAACAAAGAAGTCACCAAACATTCTTGTGGGGTTCCTCAAAAGAATTTACACACGACATACATATGTGTGTATACAAGTGTATGTTAAAATGCTGTTTCGGTAATTTTGTACCAGAAATGCTTTAACAATGAATTTTTTATTTCTTTTTTTTTCTTGCCTATTTTCACTTGGCTTTTTAATATTCTGTATCAGGGTATTTTTGATTAAAAATTTATGTTTCTCAAATGTGGGTTTATCTACCGTTGCTAGAGGGACTGACTGACTGACTGACTGTTCGATCGACTGCCTGTGGAGTTAATAAAAAATTCCTTTTTAATATTGTTGTGGTTCTTTTGTAAACGATTTTATTTTATGAAATTTCCACAACACACAACAGCCGTGCAACAAATTAATTTGAATTAAATGTGAATGTTTATAAATAAAGTACATGCACGCACATATATATATACACTGAGCGCCAAAAGTAAGTAAACACCATTGAAAAGTAAATGAGAATAGTCGAATAAATAAAACAAAACAAAAAATTAAATTATTCTTGTGCTACAAGTATACATATTTTTATAATAGAAATTTTAAAATTATTCTAAGGGTTGACTCACTTATGGCGCTCAGTGTATACATATATCTGAAAACAGGAGTTTACAAGTTAAAATTTAATTTTCATAAACAATAAAGTTATGTACTTAAGTGGCCAATTATTTTAATTTCTGGAATCATTATCCGACGAATTTCAACTTGAAATTAAAAGAAAAAAAAAGACTAGATACTGGCCTTAAGCCCTAATTGAACATCTCGAACAAAAAAGGAAAAGGTTGCCGTGGTCTAGTAGGTAGTGTGCTGGCTTATTAGACGTAAAACCAGGGTTCGAGTAACAGGCCAGACATCAAAAATAAAAAAAAACTAAAAGTATTTTTTCGGCGATTTCTTCTCTTTCTCTTCTTATTTCTCAAAAATCTGTAGTTCGGAGTCGACTTTAAACTGTAAGTCCCGCCACTTCTGTATAAAATTAACACACACAATATAAGTGGTGTGAGAAACTGCGGGCTTCTTGGGGCGATTGCTGTAGACTGTCTAATGGTGAAGGTATAGCACTGACCATTTTACAGTCACCAGAAGCAACTCGTTTCCTTACCGTTCGCATCTTCCCTCTTTCTACCTTTCCTAAACCTGCACAATGCACTGGATGAGTTGGGGTCATCCCTTGAGTGCTGGTTTAAACAAAAAAAAGAAGGAAATACGAAAAAATATTTCCTCCGGCGACTTTCTCTCATCAGAGAACTGGCAAAAACTCTGAGGAAAAATAAAATTGACATGAAAAGATTCTGAAAAATCTGTTAATAATCTGTTACAATCTGTGAATGTTTTTGATGGCTTTGGTTTTAAAAAGGCTTTGCCTCGTGATTAAAACGGAAAAAACTCCATACTTGTGATACTAGTTGTGATGGATCATCGTGTAGAGTGCTATATGAAGATGACCCAAGTGGTGGACCTAAGAAAACAATCTAAATTTTTACCTCAACCATCCATTAACCCATTAGTTGCTATTTATGATGCAATTTTGATAAACCCAGCTAATATTTCAATAAATTAATCCCTGGAAAATAAATCGCTTCATGGTAAATAATAAGCAAATATTAATGTTTAATCTGCATTATTAGCACAGATTTTGTTAAAGACATTCCTTATCAAATGTCCATACAATAGTTTGAATAAAACTCATTTTTATTCCCAGACAGCAATACAACTGAACATTAAAAACTGATAGTAATGTTAAGTATGCTAGTTAGGGATGCCAATCGAGAAATCCCGAATCCCAAAATCCCGGGATTTTTAAAAACTTGTTCCGAGATTTTTCGGGATTTTCGGTACTGTTAATTCATATGTATTTTGATCCTTCAAAAGGTCGTGAAAAAAATTCTATAGTACTCGACTTCGGTAATAGCATCTCAGATGGGGAAAACCCTACTTCCATTGCTAAAAAGTTATTTGATGCCATCGAAGAATGCAACAACAACCCTATGAAATTATTATGAATTAATAGGGTAACTGATTTAGATACTCAACTGTTCAAATTTATTTATTTAGGATTTGGTAGAGATGAATATGAAATGAAATACAGCTATCTTGGAACTATTTTATCAACAAATGTTGATTGCGAGAAGTGTTTTTCAACGGCAGCGTATGTTGACAACAAAATTCATTGAAGCCTATCAGATGCTTTAATCTTTTTGTTGGAATCTAAATAATTTTCTTAAATCGAATGCATTTGCATATGTATGAATAATTTTTATTTTGTTAATTTACGATTTCTTGTTACTTTTTGTCCTTTTGTTTTAATATTTTATTTTAATGACATATCATTCTGATATACATAATTGGAATACAAATGATTTTGTTAACAAAATATTCTTATTATTAAGAGAAAATCGCGATGTGTCCCTTGATTTTTCGGGATTTTTGGATCCCGAATTATACCGAAATTTCCCGGGACTTTGGTATCGAGATTAACAAAATCCTTAATCCCGAGAATTTAAAAATCGATCCCGTTTGGCTTCCCTAATGGTAGTCTAGTATATAGTATGTCGGCTTATTAGACGTGAAGCCTTGGTTCAAAGCCAAAGTCAAAGATCTCCAACAGAATGAAAAATAAAACGTTATTTGATGCCATCGAAGAATGCAACAACAACCCTATGAAATTATTATGAATTAATAGGGTAACTAATTTAGATACTCAACTGTTCAAATTTATTTATTTAGGATTTGGTAGAGATGAATATGAAATGAAATACAGCTATCTTGGAACTATTTTATCAACAAATGTTGATTGCGAGAAGTGTTTTTCAACGGCAGCGTATGTTGACAACAAAATTCATTGAAGCCTATCAGATGCTTTAATCTTTTTGTTGGAATCTAAATAATTTTCTTAAATCGAATGCATTTGCATATGTATGAATAATTTTTATTTTTGTTAATTTACGATTTCTTGTTACTTTTTGTCCTTTTGTTTTAATATTTTATTTTTAATGACATATCATTCTGATATGCATAATTGGAATACAAATGATTTTGTTAACAAAATATTCTTATTATTAAGAGAAAATCGCGATGTGTCCCATGATTTTTCGGGATTTTTGGATCCCGAATTATACCGAAATTTCCCGGGACTTTGGTATCGAGATTTACAAAATCCTAAATCCCGAGAATTTAAAAATCGATCCCGTTTGGCTTCCCTAATGATAGTCTAGTATATAGTATGTCGGCTTATTAGACGTGAAGCCTTGGTACAAAGCCAAAGTCAAAGATCTCCAACAGAATGAAAAATAAAACAATATTTTTGTCAAAAAATCTGAACATAAATAAAATAGACATTAAAAAGTTTCTCAAGAACCTCAAAGTCGACCTTAACTGTAAGTTCCGCCACTCGTGTTTAATATTAACAACCACAAGATAAGGTCGTAATCCTGACAGAAGAATTTGTCGTAATGACTTATTATATGTGTTTGTAACGTTGACTTACTGACATGCTGAACTGCCTTATCACGACTACATTTTCGATTTAAATAAAATAATAAAATTTATGTAGAAAAAAATTTTAAATTTACAAAGCATTCAACGCTAACCAATTTTCCTTTACAATAAATTTGTAAAGCGTTTCATTTTTATTTCTTTTCTTGTAAAAGTGAAAAAAACTCAACTAAACGGATGACCAAAATTAACAGTAATTTATTACACCTCCTTTTATCTATTCCCGTAACGGTATTTTTAGTTAGAATATTGCAAAAGAGAAACATAAGGCAGGACATTGTAAAGATTTTTCAAGTGTAGTCGAATTAAATAACCCTGCAGAATACAAATAGATGGACTTTTAAGGAATAAGATTCCTTCAGACAAGACAATTGCACGTAGTGGGTACAGTCTGTCTTGGATTGCATTAAAATTGTTTGTGTATCCACTAAGCCATTGATGTGGATTTTTGAAATATTGCCATTAACTCTATTCTGCTTCACAACTACCCATTGAATTAATAGCGAATGCTCATCCATAGTCCGCCGATTTGTTCTCCTAAATAAATTAAATTTTGTACTCACGAATTGCCGTGTTCTTTTGTTTTTTTGTTGCAGATTACAGAAATAATTGGTCATTACATCCCTTCAGCTTCTCACACCACTTATATTTTGTGTGATACTTTTATCCATAATTCGATTCCGCTTTAGGTGTACTTTCTTATTGAAAATTCTTTAAACTCATAAGAATGGTCACAGATAATTTTCAAAATATTTTTACAAAATTATAACGCGTTCTGCTTTCGTAAAACGTTACATTTTTAATAATCGGTATAATCGAATTATACCAAAAAAAAATAAAACACATTTAAAAAAAAACACATTGACAGAGATACCCTTTATATGATCCGGAGAATAAACAGTTAAACTCGTTTATAACGAACTCGGTTTTAATGAATTCTTGGTTATTACGTACATTTTCATAAAAAAATTTCGTTTATTACGAAATTATATTATTTTTTATAACGAACCCTCAGAAATAACTTTGAAGTATGGCAATAGTCTTTACTTTTATTTAATATGGCAGCATTAAATTATAACTCACCATCTTAAATCAGCTGATAGATGAAAAGAATTAAAACATATTTTTGGTTTTTAATAAAAAATTCTTTTTGTTTTTAATAAACGAAAAAAAATCTTTGCATTTTATATTTTCTTCTATGATTTCACCCCGTTTATTACGAACTTTGCCTATAATGAACTATTTATTCTGGTACCCCAGAGTTCATTATAACCGGTTTTGACTGTATGAAGTTTCTACTGTAGAATTCTAAAGAAAACTTTTATTTAGAAAGTCATATATGCGGTTGTGTTAAATACAATATAAAGCCAATAATACTCATCCATTTAAGAAAGAGTATTTGCAAGGAGAAAAAATATGAAAATCTAGTAGGCATCTATTTTTTTTTTTCATAATTGGCTTCACTGTCAAGTGCAGTTTAACAGATTTTTGTTACACTCCTTTTCTATCTTTTTTTCTACTTGCTTTATATTTCACAGATATATTCAGAATTATTTTTTCTTGCTAACTTAATGTCTATTGGCAATGCCATAACCAGTTTACAAATGAATGAATGAAGCTGCAACATACAGTTCAAAAACTTCGACAACAAGAAAAAGAAAAAAGAGATGAAAAATATAAGGAAAATGGAAAATAAATGTTGTTGCAACACTTGCTCTCGAAAGCATTCAACCAACAAGTTATAAAGGTAATTACGTTTAAATATAAAGTGTTTTCGTTTTCTCGTTTTTTTTTTTGTCATAAAAGAAATATATTTTATTCCATACCGACATTTAAAAAAAAAAACGGAGTTTAATAGAGCCGTTGCAATAGGATAGGGCAGTAGCAACATCATGCTACAGCAATAGAAGTTAAGTGCTAGAAAATTGTTGAGAGTAAACCATGAACATGAAGTCTTTTGACGTTTAAATCGTACTTTAGATTTCCTTTCTTTCTTCTTCACATCAATTTTTTTAGTATTTTGTTGCCTGTAAAATTTTTTTTTTTTAAAAAGTTTTGGAGTTCATTTTAGTTGGTTTAAAGTGCTTAAAGCTAGTCGTTTTATAAGCCACATTCATAAATTTTTTTTCTCTCTCTCTCTCTCT
The DNA here is from genome assembly GCA_014635995.1 of Sarcophaga peregrina. Taxonomy (NCBI): domain Eukaryota; kingdom Metazoa; phylum Arthropoda; class Insecta; order Diptera; family Sarcophagidae; genus Sarcophaga; species Sarcophaga peregrina. The sequence goes on from CM025789.1 coordinate 50,790,968, forward strand.
GTCGTTTTCCCTTTTGCCTGAGTAACTTTAGGAGAATATTTGAATTATTACACTTGAATTGTGATTTTCATCATCGTAATCATCATCATCATCACCAGCATCATAATCAAATTGTATACGGGTTGCTAAAGCATTTTCTCCTTTTTCTTTTTTATTGCCTAAATCTTGTAGATTTATTCAGATAATATTTTTTCATGTAATTTTAAGGATTACTGTGAACATATACAGATATGTACATATTTTTATTATTTTTGTTATTGTTATTTTATGCTTTTTATGATTTAAATTTCATTATTAAAATGAATGTTTACTGTTCAGCATAAATTCTTATTTGATTTTCGCATTTTAATGTCTTGCAAATAAAACAGAAATTTACATTTAAAATCACTTTGTTTTAGACGTCAGGTTTAATTTCCTAAACATTTGCCTTTACGTTTTATTTTTATTCAACAAAAACAACAATAATAAAGAATTCTTTTTGTATAAAACAATACAATAACAGTGACTAACAAAACTATGTTAAGAAAATGCCATATTTTGTGAGATTCTAAACTAAAATAGTCGAGTATAAAACTAATTGAATTGGCATTCTATTCATTATACATCCATACATACATAATTCGTCATTACAACTAGGGATGCCAAACGGGATCGATTTTTAAAAATTCCGTGATTCGGAATTTTGTAAATCCCGATCCCGAAATCCCGGAATATTTCGGTACAATTCGGGATCCAAAAATCCTGAAAAATCACGGGAAAATATCGCGATCTTATGTTGTGTGTGTTAATTTTATACATAGTGGTGGGACCTACAGTTTAAGTTCGACTTTGAACTACAGGTTCATGAGAAACTTTTTCACGGCAAATTTATTTATACTCAGATTTTTTTGAAAAAATCTGCTGAGCGGAAACTTGCTATTTTATTTATGCTCAGATTTTTTGACAAAAATATTGTTTAATTTTTCGTTCTGTTGGAGATCTTTGGCTTTGGCTTTGAACTATGGCTTCGCGTCTAATAAGCCGACATACTATATACTAGACTACCACTTAGGGATGACAAACGGATCGATTTTTAAAAATCCAGGGATTCGGGATTATGTAAATCTCGATTCCGAAATCCCGGGATATTTCGGGACAATTTGGGATCCAAAATTCCCGAAAAATCACGAGAAAAATCGCGATTTTCTCTTAATAATAAAAATGTTTTGCTAACAAAATCATTTGTATTCCAATTATGTGTATCAGAATTACATATCATTAAAAATAAAACATTAAAACAGCAAGACAAAGTGTAACATAAAAGCGTAAATTAACAAAAATTAAAATTATTCATATGCAAATGCATTAGTTTTAAAAAAATTATTTGGATTCCAAGAAAAAGATTAAAGCATTTAACATGTGGTCTGATAGGCTTGAACGAATTTTGTTTGCAACATACCCAGCCGTTGAAAACATTTCTCGTAATCAACATTTGTTGGTAAAATAGATCCAAGATAGCTGTATGCAGCTTGTAAATATTCACCTCTACCACCTCCTAACTTAAATAAATCTATTCCTTTGGACAGTTGCAGATACTCAATCAGTTACCCTTTTTATTTTCAGGACCTTTTGTAGGGTCAAAATACATATGAATTCACAATCCCGAAAATCCCGAAAAATTTTCGGGATTCACAAAATCCCGGGATTTTTCGGAATTCGGGATTTCCCGATTGGCATCCCTAGTTACAACCCTTCAGTCAGGATTACGACGTAGGATCTCACACCACTTTTGTTTTGTTAATTTTATACAAGAGTGGTGCGACTTTCTGTTTAAAGACGACTCCAAACAACATATCCTCGAGAATTTTATTCAAGGCAAATTTATTTTACTCGTAGAGTTTTTGCCAGAAATCTGCTGAAAGGCAGTCGCCACAGAAATACATTTTTAAAAATTGCATTCTGTTCGTTATGTGCGACCTAAAGTTTACACTCTGGCCTCACGTGTAATAAGCTAAAACACTACCTACTATACTATGGCGACTATTGATGTTCATATGTATCTCTCAATAACATAATGTGAACAATAACGTGTGTGTGCCCGTAATGTTAGGTACAATATTATATTTCAGACCTCGATCGATTGAATGAATTATGCAGTAGTAAGATTTGAGTACAAATATCAAACAATTTTAAATTCCTATCAATTGTATATGAATTATTCGGTGATTTATTTGACAACGATTTTCCCTAAAATTCTTCAAACCGAATGTCCAAATATGGTTCACATTCAAAGAGATACAAAGTATCGCAGCCTATACTACTTAAAATGTATAACTTTGTGGGGACCTTTGATGGGAATCGTACCCAAAGCCGGGTACTTGTCGGGTCACTCAAATTAGAATGCGAAGCAGGATTGGCTTGCGCTCCGAAATACTAATCTCCGGAAATTGGAGTAGAAGTTAACACCAATGGTATTGAACTTAGGAGTAATCCAAATTGTTAATAGGAAATAAAGCATCTCCGCTTCCCTAAGAAAATTATCATTAATTACGCTGTGAAATTGAAAATTTTGGGTCACTACCGCTCGAATTGTATATTAGATTGCTTGGATTATCAAGCACTTTGGACACTGTTCCTCTTTACTATAATATTACTTCGACGAACATAACTAGTCAATAAACTACGTGTTTTTAGGCGGCCTGGTAATGTGCCAGATTATTAGCGTTAAGGTGGTGAGTTCGATTCCCACTTACCTTAGTTATAATTTGTAATTGTAATGGAATTAACAAACAACTAAAACAAAAAATTACAGTTGAAATTAAAAACTCTCTTTTTTTGTTATCCACTGTTAATGTGCCTTATAAAATACCAACTGATACAATCTATTTAGCATATTTTCCTTTTCAAATAAAGTGCTAGTATTGTTCGTAATCAATAAGTCATTTGTATTTTATGTTCTGGCAAAATGTTGTAATTTGGCGATTTCTTTACCTTTTTTTTTTGTTTTGCTTTTATATTTTCATTTATTCTGCCCCTACAATAACAATTACAAATCGGTTTTAGCTATATACAAACACAATTTTACCAACATCATTACCACCATATTCACTTTACCATAAACGAAATCTATTTCCATGTTTAATGTTAGCAAACAGACACACATGTGGTATCACTGAGCGTATACTTGATTTGAACAGTTCTTTTGTTTAAAATACGTACGTAACGTATACGCCGTGTGTGTTTCTGTTACATTGAAGATATTCTGTATTGATTTTAAAAATTTAAGAAAACATTTATTTTTACTGGTAGAAACAGATTCGTCTGTTTACCTTGTTAACTCTGCTTGAAAGGAATTTTTGTTATGCAAATTTTTGAAATTTTCTATTTTTTGTTCTTTCTTTTCTTTTATTTTCACTTTTGGCGTTAAAAGCATGTGTTCCAATTGAGGCATTTGTGTATGGATTTAACTTGAAACTGTTTGTTTCGATAATAAAATAAAAAATTTTATGTATTTAGATTAAGGTCCAAGGTCTATTGAACACAGGTATCTTCTTTTTTTTTTTTTTTGTTGTTTTTTACAATGTTTAGGGGAACAGTAAAATTGGCTAAATATTGGAATTGATTTTGAATCTACTTATGAATTTTGCTATTTTATTGAAAGCATTTACAAACAGAAAACATAAGATTACTTATTTATTTATTATAAATTAGAGTACAAGTACAAATCGGTTTTAGCTATATACAAACACAATTTTACCAACATCATTACCACCATATTCACTTTACCATAAACGAAATCTATTTCCATGTTTAATGTTAGCAAACAGACACACATGTGGTATCACTGAGCGTATACTTGATTTGAACAGTTCTTTTGTTTAAAATACGTACGTAGCGTATACGCCGTGTGTGTTTCTGTTACATTGAAGATATTCTGTATTGATTTTAAAAATTTAAGAAAACATTTATTTTTACTGGTAGAAACAGATTCGTCTGTTTACCTTGTTAACTCTGCTTGAAAGGAATTTTTGTTATGCAAATTTTTGAATTTTCTTTTTTTTTTGTTCTTTCTTTTCTTTTATTTTCACTTTTGGCGTTAAAAGCATGTGTTCCAATTGAGGCATTTGTGTATGGATTTAACTTGAAACTGTTTGTTTCGATAATAAAATAAAAAATTTTATGTATTTAGATTAAGGTCCAAGGTCTATTGAACACAGGTATCATCTTTTTTCTTTTTTTTTGTTGTTGTTGTTTTTTTTAGAAATCTGTATCATTTTTTACAATGTTTAGGGGAACAGTAAAATTGGCTAAATATTGGAATTGATTTTGAATCTACTTATGAATTTTGATATTTTATTGAAAGCATTTACAAACAGAAAACATAAGATTACTTATTTATTTATTGTAAATTAGGATACAATTATATAGCCCTTATACTCCTTATAGCGTAACAGAGCAGACCCACGACATTCACGCCAGTTAGACTACCTAACAAACGTTTTTTTTTTTTTGGTATCAATTTTTAAATGTAGTTCTGATTTTGTATAGTACGGGTCATCTGTTGGTTTAAATTTCAACTATCGGCTATTTCGAATCTGGCAATATTTATGCCATTTTATTCTGTCACAAAATTCAAAATATTATCTCCACTGAATGTAATGAATGGATTTAAGCATGAGCAACGTTACAATTTATTAGAAATTTGGCACGACGATGTCGACTTTGATCTTTTGTAACGAAGCACAATCTCATCTTGATGGGTACGTCAAAAAGCAAAATTTCCCGTAGTTGGAGCTCAGAAAACCCACACGTGGTCTTACAGAAGCGAAGTACTCATTACGAGTGACTGTTTGGAGTATCTTGTGGAAAGCAGGCATTATTAGCCCACATTCTACCTTAAAAATGAGGACGATGCAACCATTACGGTCAATGGGAACACCTATCGCACCAAGATAACCGATTGTTAGTTTCTTGGTGACGATTGCTGTAGACTGTCTAATGGTGAAGGTATACAACTCATTTCCTTGCCGTTCGCAACTTGAAGTGTGGCGTTTGTCTTTCAATTATTTCTTATCCCTATTTTCATAAACGTGGACAATACACTTCATAAGTAGGGGCCATCCCCTGAGTGCTGGGTTTACCAAAAAAAAAAACCGTTTAATTAACCATTTAATGATATCAATTGTCCCCCAAGAAACAAATATTTGTTACCGTTATACTTGTTTCTATGGGGGGGGGCGCTGCTAAAGAAAAGTACTATGCCAACAAACCAGAAACAATTGAGCATTTAAAGCGTAACATTCGTAATGCCATTACCAAGATATAATACTCCATTACCACCATACACTCAAAAAAATATGCGAAAATTCATCCTATTGCATGAGGTACTGTGGGACCAGCCGCGTCATTTGAATTGAATGAAATATTATTCCATTACTAATCGAAACAATTGTATTTCAGAATAAAAAAAATAATTGGTTGTAATGACCATTTATGTATGTAATTGGTCATTACAACCCTTCAGTCAGGATTATTGACCTAGTTTCTCATACTACTTATGTTGTGTGTGATAATTTTATACATAAGTGGCGGCCCTTCAGTTTAAAGTCGACTCCGAACTATAGATTTTTGAGAAACTTTTCATGGAAATTTTATTTACTCTCAGAATTTTTGACAGAAATCTGCTGTGAAGAAATCGCCGAAAAAATACTTTTTGTATTATATTTCGATGTCTAGACTGGGACTCGAAACCTGGTTTTACATCTAATAAGCCAGCACACTACCTACTAGACCATGGCGATTTGTTTTATTACATTTTTTAATTTAAATTTTTAAATTTTCCACGCATTACCTGTAAAACCACAACATAATTTCAACACAGTTGACAGCACTGTCCCATTAACTGAAGTCCTCAATTTCGAAATTAAAAACGTGCAGCATATATAAAGCTTTATAAAACAAATTATTAAATACTTACACAACATATTAACAATTGTGCAAAGAACATGAAAAAAGTTTTAAGTGTTACATCCTCTAGCACTTGTGTTCCTTCCTTCCTAACTGGAATTGTTTTTTTCATTTTTTTTTATTTTCATTAATATGCGCTAAGTATATAAAAATATGCAGAAACATTTCTTTGTTTATGTTTTTTATTTTTTGTTTTTTCTTTCCTACGTCCTTGAGCATGTGCGATATTTTCGTTTTTATAATGTCTTCCAAAAAACAAGCAAAAAAAAAATGATTTTAACTTAGAAGAAGCAGCAATTCGCCTGGGATGGAGGAAAACGTATACTGGAAACGTAATAAATAACGAAACCTTACTACGAAACGAACCATACGAAAAACAAAAAAACTAAAAAACGAATAAACAACAAAAGTACAGAAAAGCTGAACCTGGGCTACAAAATAAAATTGTGAGTATTAAGCGTAATTTAAAGCGTTACCGTTGTTGGGTGGCACGAGTATGTTGATGTGCATGTCATATATGAATGAATACCCCTAAAAAGTATGCTACAAAGCAAAATAAACAACATTCATGCATAATATTAACCCCCACAAAACATTCAAATGAGCGTACCGACAACCCACAATACAACGTGAAAGAAAGTCAGCAACAGTAGCAGCAGCAGTAAGGGAAACAAAGGAAGTGAACGAAAAAAAAATTTGAAAAAATATATTCAGCGCGAATAAACATGAACATTTACAACAAACAAATCCACTCACACACATGAATATATGTATGTATGTATGTATATGAACTGCTTCTGACAAACAAACAACAAACAGTAGTGCGACGACAACAACGACAACAACAAACACAGCGATTTTTTAAACCCAGAAGTGGCGCATTGAGATAAACACGTTTTCATCGCTTTCATATATCAACATGAATAAATGCCACATATTTTTTTACTTAGTTTTTTTTCTCTGCTTGTTTTCTTTTTGTTATTAATTTGCCCTTTTTTGTCTTTGCCACATAAACAAACTGTGTTGTATTGTTTATTGTTGCCACCAACATTGTTGCAGGCTCTTTTGAGCTCCTGCTGCTGCTGTTACGTTGATGATGTTGCTCTGTTTACAGCCAAACAAATATTATTTTAAAAATTGATAAGCACCAGTCAGTCAGTTAGACAGTCAGTTTAAATTTTACCTCAACCATAAGCAAATATTAAAATACATTGTTTATAATGCCAACGGGCTACAGACGTACTTGCCAGGTAAATAGCAAGGCCTTAAAACCAAAGGCCCTAAATAAAACTTTATATTATTTGTAGATTTATTTGTATCTATTTGTTATAATAATGTAATCAAATAAAAATTAAACAATTTCTATGCATTTTTTATCTCTTTGCAGCTATTTGTCGTAAAAAGTTCAAAGGTAATATACTATATAAGGTATTGATTTAATATATATACATAGATATGCGTTCTTCCCTCAAGTCATATACAGGGTGGCTGATATATAATGCAACAATGTAAAGCGCTATATTTTTAAAATTTTTTTTTTTAATTTTATTGTTCAAACACACAAAATGTTGGAAATAACATTAAATTTTAGAATCAGTATAGATTTGTTCGAACTGGCCACCTTTGGTACGAATTATGGCCTTAAAAGGGCCGACAAAGCCATCACAGGCTGCATAAAAGTGGCTCTGCAGCATTTTGGCCCATTCCCGGCAAAGCGCCGTCTTGAGATGATCGAGACTTTGGTATTTTTAGTGAGAACCTTACTCTCCAAAATGCCTCAGGTGCAAAAGTCCAACGGATTGAACTCTGGAGACTTTGGTGGCCATTGTGCGGTAGAAATGAAGCGAGGAACCTCCTTTTTAAGCCATTCTTTGTTGACGAGTGCTGAGTACGGTGATGCTGAGTCCATTTGGAATGTCCATGGTCTGCGGCCGAAATGTTTGTCTGCCCAGGGCTTCAATACTGCTTTAAGACATTTTCCCGATAATATTTGGCATTTATTTTGACCCCATGGTCGATGAATACGAGCGGGGATCGATCATACGGCGGCCCACACCATTACCATCAGCGGCGCTTGAGTTTTGGTAGCCAATACCAAGTGTAAATTTCATTTTGTTTGTTCACAAACTGCTCAATTTGGAATGGCTTCTCATCGGAGAAAACCAAATTCGGTAACTAGACACTTTCGTGCAAGCGAAGTAACTCCTTGGCTCTTTCCACTCTAACATGTTTTTGTCCATCGTTGAGCTCTTGCACTTTTTGGAGCTTCAATGGCTTTAGTCCAAGTAAATTTTTCAATACATGTTGCATTCGTTCTCGTGATATGTTCAGCTTACGAGCAATTTTTCTACCACTGCGGCGTAGATTTCGATCAAATCTGGCCTTCACTTTTCAGATCATTTCTGGTATTCTTAACGTTTATTTTTTCGTCCACTTTTTGGACACGTTGCAACATTGCCAGTATCGCGGTAACGAGCAATGGTACGAGAAACAAAAAATTTATTCGCATTTAAATGCTGGAGAGATCTAACGATAGCCACGTGTGGTTTTCTAGCCTAATATAAAGCAATTCCATCACGAATAACTTTTTTTCTGAATGCAAAAGATCAAAATGCTTTTGTAAGCTTGTAAATAATAAAATGAACTGTCACTGGAATAAATCTGTCAGCTGTCTGACGAGCGGTTTACAAATGATAATAACCTGAAGTTGGTTGCAATACATATCAGCCACCCTGTAATAATTATTCTAACAGGAAACATTTTTAATTAGAGCTTGGCTGGTTCTCAACGATTGGGACTGATTGGAGATTGTAACTGACCAGAATATTTTTAAAATGCTGTCAAACGTTGCACTGTTCCATTCGACAACTCAAAGCTACATATCGCAGACTTTATAGAGATACTTTATGTGTCGAATTTCTTCCAATCGGTGACGTAGACGACGAACTGACTTTCTGTATTCTACTCAGTATGTGGCCGTGTCTAATAGGTACTGTGTTTGCTTATTAGACATGAACCCTCGGCTCAAACTCCACGTCAGACTCTCCTACATAATGAAATATGAAAAACATATTATTTCTGCCTTAACTTCCAACCTACACTAAGTTACTAAAGTAAATGGAGTAATTTGGAAGTCATATATTCTTAATAAATGAACTATAAGAGAGACATCTCCGCAGATTTATGTCAAGTACTCTGGGAGTAAATAAAATTACATGAAAAAGTTTCTCAAAAATCTGCTATTCAGAGACGACTTTAAACTACAAGTCTCGCTACGTAAACACACACAGTTTACGTAATTATGATTGAAGTATTGTAATGACCAATTATGTATGTTCGTCAGTATGGAAGACAACGCAAGTGAGTATATGCTATTGAGATATAAAAATAAAGAGACAGCTGCCACACAGTATTTTCAGGTTTGCAGTGAAGTGCTTGAAAAACTATCATTAACAGCCTATTGCAGTAGCAACCAATAAGTGTTGAAAATGGTCAGCTGGCTACGTGCGTTCGGCTGTATATGGATGAGGGTGCATATCCAAATGGAAAATAGACTCTAATTGATAATACTACTCTCATGAATGAACAGCTTTATCGAAGTTTATTTCGAGGCTTATCAACCACGTACAGGAAAGGACAAATGTACTCTGACGTCATGAGTTTCCAGCCCTATTGTTTCAGTATACTACTACAACGTTCTCTGGCGGAATATAGGGGCTTCAAAGTGCTCGTTGTCCTCGAAGATTACATTTTTACAGACAAAATTCATTCCTCAAACGCACTAGCTGTACGTGGAACGCTCTCACTCTAGAAGCTTTTCGGTTAATTCCGATACTAATTTTCTAATTCTAAATTCAAATTTTAAGAAAGAATGCCGAAAGATGAAAAAAGGCCTTATGGAAGCCACTAGACTTCCTTATTTTAGGTGGCAAATTTGTATGAATTTTAATTCCACGGTGTATGTGAGAATACATGTGGTTTTATCCTACATACTTGTACACAGAGGAAACAAGGCAGTCAGGTAAAAGCCTAAATGTATTTCGAAATCATAAATTTTCAATTTTAAATCTGCATAAAGAAAAATCCATAGCGTATTCTAATACCCTACAACACATTGAAATTGAAAGTATGGCGTACAGACAGATTTGATTTTCATTAAAATGTTCACGAAATGGGGTTGATGAGGATAAAAAAATATGATATGTTTAGATTAAAAATTTGAGAAAGAGAAAAACAAGCGTTCCTAATAAGGTTTTTAAATACTGGCGGAAACAAATCAATTTCAATATACAAAGCCTATATCTCTTTAGCTGAAGAATTCCAGTAGGGAATTCCATAGTCACTTACGGGATGTTTAAAAATACGAAATAAAAAATATTTTCAACGTCTTTCACCTCACAAGTCGCATTGGGCTTTTTTTCATACTCTAAAGTAGTACGTGAATTAAGTGGTACCACTTAGCAATGGCAGCTTCATCAACAAATATTTCAGCTGCGGTAAAATTTGGTGAATCATAAATTATTCAAAATTTCCTTTTTCCAGTGTAAGCGTATAAGCGTGTAAATGGCACAAAATGTTGATTAAACCCACAAAATTACAAAAAAAAAATATTTTCAAAAGTTAATTTCGAAAGGCACATGTTGTCTCTTCGCATCTGTTAATAATTTTCACCACAAACAGCGTATTTATCAAGTGGGCCATCTATCGGTTTAAATTTCAGCCATTGGTAATTTCGAATCTGGAATTACTTATGTCATTACAATCTGTCACAAAATTCAGGATTTTATCTCCTACTGAACGTAATGAATCGATTTAAGTATGTGATGGGTACGTTAATAAGCCAAATTCCTATATTTATGGCATCAGAAAACCCACATGTGGTCTTACAGAAGTCAATGCTCCTACTACGAGTAATTGTTTGGTGCGGCTTGCAAAGCAGAGGCACCCTTGGTTCATATTTTTTTGCAAATAAGGACGGCACAACCATTACGGGCAATGGAAACTCCTATCGCACCAAGATAACCGACTTTTTTTATACCCGCTCAGCATGGTTTTAATGTAAACGATGTTTGGTTCCAACAGAATGGTACAACCAATCGTTTATTGAGTCAAACGTTTGACGGTTGTTTAATTAACCGAAATGGTGATATCAATAACCCACCAGGAAGCGGCCGATTGACTATTTTCAGTGTGGAGTCGTTAAAGGCCACATCGGTCTTAAATACATGGTAAGATGTCTCCTACATAGACAATTTAAGCTATAGGCATTGACAGTCTAAGCCGCATAAACATAATCAGAATTTTTCAGATAATAGAGGCAATGTTAAACAGTGGCATCATAATATGGTTTGCGTTTAGTTAAATCCTTTGGGTGGGCCTATCTACCAAAGAACAATTTACGTTACAACAGACGTTGATATAGGTGATAGCCAGGCGATGGAATATTTGACCAGCGCATAATGAATACTCAACACAATTTCATTTCCTTTTCTTTGTGGTAAACATGAATATTTCAATATACTTACTTAATTGGCCATAACAACTCGATTAACGGATTTCGGCTTTTCAACTATAGCAACTCGATTAAATCATCATATTTAGATCGATTACTAATTAACGCACCACCACTGTATATTTTATGTTCATACATAAAAACAATTGAACGTCAATTGAACGCCAATTAAAGTGAGTGACACTTTTGAACTATTTTCTGTGGGTGCCGTTAATGGAAAGCATTATGCCGATAAACCAGAGACAATTAAGCATTTGAGGCCATTACTGAGATACGACCCCATATACTCGAAATAGCGCGTGAAAATTTGTCCAATCGAATGAGGTATTGTGAGGCCAGTCGCATCAGCCATAGGAATGATTGTACTCCATAACAATATTTTTAAATGGAAACTTTTAAAAGGCACACCCTTTACCTACAAAAGAAACGAAACTTGTGGCAAAAGTTTGTATTGTAAATCAATAAACAAGTCGATGTTGATGATGATGATGCTGCCAATTATGATGATGATGATGATGTAAAATAATTTCATAAGTTTCATGTTCAAAAATTCAAAATTTAATGGAAATGGTAAACGTTTTCAAAAAAATTTAATTAAATTTATTGAACCTTATTATGCAAATTTCCAAATGGTTCTTAGAAGTACGTAAAGACTTTATGAAATAAGAACATAAACTTCACATTCAATGAATCTTATTTGAAATAATTTGTATAGAAAATAACTTCATTATATTTCTTAACAACATAACAGCAAATATTATTTCGTCTTTATGAATTTTAAACCATAATTCATGTCTTTTATTATCTCCAAAATGCCTGTCGAAAAATGTCTTAAACTATGTAAGCAAAGAGAGATAGAGAGAGAGAAAAAATCTCCTATAATTTCTTATCATTATTTTATTAATTTGAAACTATTTCCTTCTTCTTCTGTCTTTCTTTCTTCATTTTTATCCTAAAAAGCTTACTTAAGCACAAAATATTGTAAATTGTCTCGTAAGTACTTTTCATCTTCTTCCTCCGAACCTCTTATCAACTCATCCCTGTAGACACACATAAATATGTGTGTGGTGTGGTATAAAATTTAAGAGAAAACAGAACAAAACAGAAACTATACTAATAAATAAAATTCCAAAAAAAAAATCAAAAAAAAAAAAATGAAATGAAATAAAACAAGACAAAAACAAATTTGCATACATACAACATGAGTACAACATCAATTCTATTTAGTCCTGTGAGAGTAACCAATATTTACCTTCTGGCTCTAATACGATGAGTCCAGGGATATGAGAATTTAGAATATTTTTATATGTACGTACTCGTACAATAATAACAGTAAAGTAAACAACAACAAGTACTACAACCAAGTGAAACTAATAAAGTCTCTGGCATATACAGAGAAGAGCATGAACATTAAAAACAGGAAGAATTCTACATGTATGTGGGTACTTACTATACAAGTATAAAATGTAACGGAAAATAAATGACACCAAATCGAAAGTGGCAGAAAATTAAAACAGATTTCCTGTTTAGAGAACTACGTTAACTGGTATTAAAGCGATAAACATAAGCCTCATAGGTTGCTGTATTGTCTGTGTTACGTTGTATTTTTCTTTCCACTCCACCACCATCGGTACACTACAAAATCGGCTTAACTCTTAAGCTTTTAAAGATTCGGATTAAAATAGAAAATTATAGCTGGTAACTAGCTATTGTTTTTGCGTTATTGTTTTCAATACTAACCTGGTGGAAGATGTTACGTAGTCTTCTTTGTATACTCCGAAGAATATAGTCTCGAACCTCTGACAACAAAGAAAAATTTCATAATGGTTCCTTACTCTTCGCTTTCCTTTATCCAAAAAGTCTCCCAATAACAGAGCAAAGTTCTATACCTTTCCATCTAATACAATTGCAACGAGGGGAATATATTTGCTTATTTACTCATAACCCATTTCTTCTCTGCAATTCCTAGAATCTTTAATTTCAAATTGAAACAACAATAGGTATTCAAATTCAAATCCTAAAAAAAAACAAAAACTAAATTATTTTACATCCGAGCAACAACATGAGTGAAGATATCTTTCATATGCAATTAAGAAAGAATCATAGTACCCATCTTTTCTAAACGAATATGATCGGAAAAGTCCAAAATGCAACGACTCCGAGTATTACATGGTATAAACTTGGATAACCTAATGCCATGTAAAGCATTGCAAGTCGGACTACAAGAAATAGTCGGAAACGTCACAACAAAGTAGCAAGATTCGGTAGAAAATCATGGGCATATTACATACATAATACATTACAACCCTTCAGTCAGGATTACAGCCTAGTATCTCGACTCCGAATAAGAGATTTTTTTGAGAAACTTTTTTTTGCCAAAAATCTGCTGAGAGGATATCGCCAAAGAAATGTTTTTTGTTCTTATTTCGTTTTGATGCCTGACCTGGGATACGAATCTGGGCTTTACTTCTAATAAGCCAACTCACTATCTACTACATTACGGCGACTTCCATAGGCATATTGAGACTGAATAAAGATGGCTTAAGTACACCGATGATCGTCCTTACGAAACACTTTTCCATGTACATACACTCAGCTTAACCTGGGAAAACATGGAAATGGCGGAAAACTTTTTATGTCATTGCTCAGCCTATAAAATCACGAGATTTCAACATTTTGGGAAATTCATAACTGTTCTCCGATCAGTGAATTAGAAGAAGTTAAGAGATTCTATAAATAATTTAGACTTCCTATAGGAAGCCACCTACTATTGAGCACACAATAAATCCACTTAATTGCTTATGTGAATGCAGATGGGTATAAACTAGAGATCAGCAATGAATCGTTTTTCCGCTACTCATATGCACTCATGCAATTTTTGAGTATGAATGAATCAACAGAATTGAAATTCAACTACTCTGATTCATTCGTACTCGCTACAACATTGATTTATAAGTATAAGTAGCAATGAGTATGAGTACAACGTTGACATCTAACTCACAACATTCGAAATATGTTTGATTCATAAATTTAGAAAAATACTTATAAGTAATTCGAGAGGCTCGAATCATACATCAAAATGTACAGCCTTTGTTGTTGTTGTTGCATATACAAACAAAAAAGAAAGGAAAGACAACAATCTTCTTGTTTCTTGTCGAATCATACTTATTTTGTACTTCGTGTAAATGTTAAGTAGAGACGAGTCGAAGTCAATAACATCATAGGTATTGTTAAGTATGAATACGACGAGTACTTCCAACTTTGAATATAAGTAGTATGAGTATGATATCAAAATAAGTATGAATGCGTATAAGTATCTGAAATTATAAGTATGACTCGAATCTACTCATCGTTTTGAATAATTATTGTTGATTTCTGGTATAAGCCCGTGACTCTTGGAGTGATCTCCTCTCCTCCTACCTACTTACGAACTAGAGGAATTACAGGTACTACAATAAATTTTTATTCGTTCATCTTTATTCTCAATATGTAACCTTTTTACTATCAGGAATATGTAATTTCACATTTGAATCCTCATATAACGACAAATAATAAACCTATAAGTCTAAGAGTTACAAAAGTAGACCTTGGTTGACTAAAAAAAAACTTGGTTAATATACCTGAAATATCGAGTGGGCCATCTATCAGTTGAACCATCGGCTATTACGAAATTGACAATACTTATGTTATTTCTGTCACAAAATTCGGTATATTATCTGCATCATATCGCTTCACTAAATGGGCGAAAATCATCCTTAGGATTGAAGTTTAGTGGGTACGTTAATAAGATATGGGCATTGAACCATAATCCTTTTAAAAAGAGGACGATGCAACCATTACGGTCAATTTCGACATCTATCGTATGAAGATAACCTATTTTTTTGTACCCGCTTTTCATGGTATTGATATGAACAAAGTTTGATTTCAATAGGATGGTACAACTTGCCACACTTCTCATGGCACAATCGATTTTTGTATCAAACGTTTGATTGTTGTTTACATACACACATAATTTGAGAAACTTTTCGTGGCAATTTTATTTTTAGTTCCAGAGTTTTTGCCAAAAATCTGCGCAGAGGAAATCGCCGAAGAAATACTTTTTGTATTTTGTTTTGATGCCTGGCCTGGAACTTGAACCCAGGCTTTTCGTCTAATAAGCCAGCACACTACCTACTAGACCACGGCGACCTCGATTGTTTTGTCATTTAATTAGCCCAAATGGTGATATCAATTGGCCAACAAAAAGCTGCGATTTGACACCGTTGGAATAATTTCTCTGGGTGAAAGAAAAACGGTTTGTCGACAAATCAAAGGTTTTATAAACTTTTCCGATTTTTATTAGTATACAAAAAATTGTATTTTTCAGTAATAATAATTATTATTCATACTGTAAATTAAGCTTAAAGCCAAGTGAAAAACCCCAGTTTTTATTCAGAGTGATTTTCAGAACAAATATTTTTGGCCAGAAAAAATATTTTGCAAGTTTATGTATTTTGTATCCCCAAAAGAAAAATGTTCTCCCTTTTAAATCTTAAAATTCGAGCAAATGAAAAAAATGGAAATATACATTAAGCTCATACGGCCTGGTAGACTTTAGATGATTCTAAAAAGAGTAATATATATGCCGCCAAAATAAAACCAAAACAACAACAAAACGTTGTACTAATTAATTCAAAACACTGCTTAAAGGAATTTCCATTGTAATCTCTGTCTGTAGTGGCTTTCTTTTTTGTGGCAATTTTTTATTTCACGTTTTTTTTTTTGCCTCAATTTATTTTGGCAACCACTTATTTAACGTTGTTTTAACGTTTACCCTACAGCAGACTGCAATGCGGTCGTGGATACACAGAACCTAATTAAAGATTTTTAAGAAGAAATGTGTGTAGGCAAAAGGAAGAGAGCACACTCTATTTAATTTTGTTTATTACTTACCACCTGTATGATAAGTTTTTTGTTTAAAATAGCGTGTAAGAAAAGTTTACTAATTTCTTGCAGCAAAGTTGATACATGAGTCTTAAGGTACTCCCCAAGTAGGCTTATATTTTTTGTTCTGCTTTTAGATCTCATTATCTTTGTTGTTCTTGGTGGTTTTGTAGTTTATGTTTAAGGTTTAATGTAACTGCACGTAAGGATGTGTAAGCAAAAATCTTAAAATGAAGGTTTTTTTTCTTTTATTTTTGCCCATTTCATCATGTGGCAACAACAGAATAACAAAATTAAAGGCTCACACAAAAACTAATACATAGAAGACTTATGTATATACATAGTAAGTATATAAAATAATTTAACTATAGAGTATACAGTAGACGCCTACAAGTTGTCACAATTTCATTAAGAGAGCCTTTAATTTGTAGAGATTCACAAAGACTTTAAGTACATCCACTTTAATGTCCTTATTTTTGTGGCAAAGACTGTTTGTTGTGGTTTAATTTGAGGCTTATATGTTTAAAAATATTGGGGTTTATGTTGTTGTTGTTGTTGTTGTTGTTATTCGAGAAGATGCCATTATACTGAAGATGCAACGAATAGGATGGCATAGGCTGTTTTGGGTTTACATAACATTGTATGCAAGACCATGCCACATTATTTTCAAAATATATTGTGTTTACAATGACAACAACAATATCAATATATTTGGCCAAAAAGTGCTATGTACATAAACATGGGGGGAGAAAAAACTAAGATAGATGACATAGTAGAATATATTTACGTATCCGGAAGACAAAAGTAAACACTTATGGAAGTAAGGAAACAACGTAAAAAGGAAAATGACAGTTTGCCCGTAAGATGTGTTTAACTAGAGCTGAAAAGCCATAAATTGAGGTACAGTGTTAACAGAGATAATAATGTATAAAACCAATTAATATATGCTCTGTAAGCAGTCTGAACACATGTGTCATAAGAACAGTAAAATTCTTCAGCTGCAGCAAAATAGTTGCAGTTTGTTAAACCTGCAAGCAGGGAGAAATTTCGTAACGAAACACTTGATAAAAAATCTCTACGTAATATCTATTTTTATCAATATTAGAATTATCGATAGTTATGACTATCGTTTGAAAGCTGAGAGGTTAAATAAGTTGGTCTGAATGTTTGGCAAATCCTCATGAATCATTGAATGCCAGAACAATCCTTTCAAACTATGGAAATTTACTTTGAAAATAATAACTCTGTTCCCGAATTTCAATGGCCACATCGTCATTTTTACGTTTAATATAATCAACGAAGTTGGCGTAGTCTACTCTATAATGTGTTGGATTATTAGATATACATAAGGTCCAGGTCAAACTCCAGGTCAGACAACAAAACAAAATTATGAAAAACAATATTTCTTCGATAACTGCCTCACACAGATATCTGGCAAAACTTCTGAGAGTAAAGAAAATTTCCATGAAAAGTTTTTTAAAAAAAATTTGTGTTTCGAAATCAAGTTTAAAACGTAGGTTCCGTCACTAATAATTAAACTAACACACGCAACATAAGTGGTGTGAGAAGCCAAGTATGTAATTCTGTAGAAGCATATATATCCCTACTGGGACGTTTCTAGTCCCTTCCTTGTCAATTCGTTCTTATTTTCATTCCCCTCTATGCCACAGTGGGTCTAGTAGGCAGTGTGCTGGCTTATTGGACGTAAAGCCAGGGTTCGAGTCCCAGGCAAGACATCAAAATAAAATACAAAAAGTAATTCTTGGACGATTTCTTCTCAGCAGATTTCTGGGAAAATCTCTGAGAATAAAAAAAAACTGCCATGAAAAACTTCTCAAAAATCTGTCGTTCGGCGTCGACTTTAAACTGTAGGACCCGCCACTTATGTATAAAATTAACATAAACACCATAAATTGTGTGAGAAGTTAGAGCAATAATCCTGACTGAAGGATTGTAATGAGCAATTATGTATGTCTATGCCACAGTGACCTGAAACCCAGTAGAGGTGGGTTTGTATCCTCTACAGGATTACTTTTGCAAATTGGAAAAACCAGCATGGAATTCAACAAACTGTTATTGGTCCAACATACCTAGTTGTCGAATTTCTAGGAACATGCATTACCTGGAGGACACAGAATCGATGAAACACCTTTTAAGGGAGCGTCCTGCACTTCAGAAGAGACTTTATCCGTTTTTTGGGTGAAATAGTAACGAACGTGCACACAAAATGAACTGGCAGGTTTTATTTGAAGCTCGGGATGGTTCAAAACCATCATTAACGGATCATAATAAGAGAACTTACCACACATTGGGTAACACAATGGACTACCGACTGAACTTGCCTGAGAGCCTAACCTCACTATTTCTTTCCTCATATAAAAATATATGAGCTGCATATATAAAAGTTTTCTACTAAGTAATGTCGATTTGCTTATTATTACCATACAACAATGCTAGTCTCTATCAACGATTAACTTTCAAATTATTACAATAAACTATCAAAAACTCTTTGTATGCATGCCTTACTTAAATTTTGTGCTTTAAAAAAAATTTAAAAGCATTTAAAAATTTTCTAATACTTCTCCTCCCATCCTATATAATTCTGTTATTGTATAGATAACGCTTCTTTTAAAGTTAAAACGTAAAGTGTAGCATCATGGCCCAGAGAAAAATGTTCAAGGCAAACTTAAAAACTATCATTTATTATCGTTCGAACCACATGCATACAAAAAAAAAAACGCCCGTCCTTAAACATAAACTTACAAACAAATTCACAACTGTACAGAACTGCAATTTTCTTTTATTATATGGGTGGTGGCGGGTATGCATTATTTGCCTTTAAATTTTAGTAACACTCGGTAGTATCCTTTTATAGTTGAGACTTTACTAAAGAAACTCATAAATTTTATTTGCTTTAGTTTACAAAAGGCATTCGTTTTTGTGTTTTATTTTCACAAAAGATTTATTGATTAAAGTTTTTACACAACAAAACAACAACAACAATATTTAAATGTTGTATGACAAAAAAACCAATTTCCTCTGATTTAAAGCAATCTGGGAATGCACAATATTTTATTAAATCAATTAAGTTAATATCCATTGAATTAGAATTAGTTGGCTGGTTGTTGTTCTTCACCTCCTGCAGCTGTTGCTTCATTAACTGTGGGCAATAGTGGTGAACTTGGTGGTGCTACTGTTGGTGTCCAATACCAGTCGACCCATGGAACACAAGCTCGTTCGGGCGCCAAGAATCCCTGAGCAATTGGACACAATTCCAAAGCAGCCGGTTGTCCCTCAACAGAGCATACCCAGTAAGCACGTTTATTACGAAAATGTGGCCACAAGGCCACACTAAGTTCTTCTTCAGTTTGACAACCAGGCTGACCCGTATACAAAGGATTACCTTGCACCAGTTGACCCTGGCAACTAGCAATGAGAGCACCGATAAATACAAAAAGTATTACAAACTTCATTTCCGTTCTTGTCACAATTAAATTCCAACTGATTTTAATTCACATCTATTTAAGCTTTTATAGGTTTTTGTGGTTTTCTTTGTAGCATTTTTTTTTTTTTTTTTCGTATTTAATTAAAACCACCATCAGCATGTGTATCTTTATTTTTATTACAGTCATTAAACTGATTAAATTATTTACTTAAAGTGTTTATTTATTTAAGAAAATGTTATAATCAAGTAAATGGCTACGGTAAAATTCTAATATTTTCATGCAGATAAGAACGTTTACAATATTTCTTAGTGGTAAGTGGTATCAGATTAAGAAAGGTCAGCAAAAAGTGGAAAGGACGTGCATCTTCATGTATGCTTCAATTGCAGCAAACAATTTCACAAAAAGTAACCACTACGTTTAAAATGTTTTATTGTGTTTCATTTTATAACAGGGACTTCCAAACTCTGGCAGATAATTGTCACTATTTCGACTAAAATAATGCCAATAAGGACTGTCGGTATACAAATCCGTTGTAGGAGTATATCGCATGGAGGTATATTGTTATTTACAGCCATTAGATGCCCAGATAATGTGTACACTACACCTTATTTACTTACTTAATTGGCCTTTACAACCCTTTTATTAGAATTACAGCCTAGCTTCTCACATCACTTATGGGTATTAGTTTTATACACGAGAGACGGGGCTCCAACGACAGATTCCAGAAAACCTTTTTTTTTGGCAGTTTTATTTACTCTCAGAGATTTTCCCACAAATCTGTTATTCTTTCATATTTTGTTTCGTTTGAGATGTCTAACCTAACGCTACATACTAGACTACTGCAATTTCACACTACACCTGAGACCGTTCAATAGTACCGTGTTATCGGTGGGAGGCAGCAAGACATTCGATTGTTCAAAAACTTCACTCATTTCCATAGATCTAGCCCAATACGAGGGTGGCTCATGCCTAGAGATTGGAAAGCCATAAAATGAAGTTGGGAATAGCTTAGAACATAATATGGGCACAAGAGATCAGCAACGAATATTCAAAACGATGAGTAGATTCGAGTCATACTTATAATTTCTGATACTTATACGGATTCATATTTACTTCAATATGATATTCGTACTACTCATACTCAAAGTTGGAAGTACTCACCGTATTCATACTTAACAATACCCATGATGTTATTGACTTCGACTCGTCTCTACTTAACATTTACACGAAGCATAAAATAAGTATGAATCGCGTACGAACATTACTATACTCACAAGAAGATTGTGTGTATGCTTTGCTTATCGTCTTTGTCTTTCCTTTCTGCTTTGTTTGTATATGCAACAACAACAAAGGATGTAAATTTTGATGAATGATTCATGCCACTCGAATGACTTATAAGTATTATAAGTATTTTTCTAAATTTATGAATCAGAATGAGTAGTCGTATGAATCAAACATATTTTGAATTTGGTGAGTTTGCTGTTTGACTAATTGCTACTTATACTAATAATTATAAATCAATATTGTAGCGAGTACGAATCAGAGTAGTTGAATTTCAATTCTGTTGATTCACTTATACTCAAAATTGCAGGAGTGCTTATGAGTAGCGGAAAAACGATTCATTGCTGATCTCTGATGGGCACCCAAAATGTATCAATCAAATGTGATTCAAATACACTCCGTCATAAAATTATAGGAATGAGGGCAACTGATTGTATGATGGTTTAGACAACGTCATTGCATTACATATGTTAATCTCAGGCCTATATCGTCGTTTTCGTTAACGCGTATTAAAATACCATCGTTTGCTCTTATTGATGTGTAAATGTTATTTAGCCTATTTAAAGGCCCTAAAATATCAAAAGCTGCTTAAAAAACTATCTTCTCTGATAATAAATAAACGAATAATAAAATTGTTTTAATAGCCTATGAGTGTTCGCAGATAGTTTAATTCTTTTATGTAGCTTTTTACCCCTTTAAGGAATACAAAGTTGTCATAAGTAGTTTACACTTATGCTGTTGTTAATCCGATTTGCCTTGCGTTATTCCTGTTTTTTAAGTTTAGCAGTAATTGTCAGATCTGAGGATGACAGGATTGCTTTCTGTCGTTGTCTCAATGTAATGTCCACTCTGCTTTTTTTTTGGGTTTAGTGGTGAGTAAAGTTGCTGATCAAGTTCTACTCTTTACATTATACTTCATACTTCCCACATCTGTATATACATACATCATACATACTCCTGCTTCAAGAGTATGAATCTATGGGTTTCTGTGATAGTACTGTGTTTTCTTTTAAATCTTAATTGTGAATCTAAAATACACGTAGTCTTCATTTGTTGTTGTTAGAAATCTTTTGAATTGAGGTACACCCGTTGACTTCAAATAGAATTATCCAACGTGGGCTGCTACAAACTGACAACATAAAATTACGGCATCTATTAATCACAACCGAACCGTCCAAGTGAAGCAATTATGTACGAACTATCAGCAGTGTTGTATTGAACAGAACGCATAAAAACGTTTGCGCTCAGCTGGGAAATTTGAATGTACCCACTATGCATATATACCGGATCTTACGCTATTTGTCCATCCTTTGTTTATAATACACCGTAGATGGTAAAACCGTGGCTAAAGTACTTCGCTAAAGGTCACATTTGCGTCAGTAAACCAAAAAAGTTGTATGCAACTACTCGAAAAAAGACAAAAAATTTTTATCACAAATTTCGAGAAAGTAGCATAGACTTCGCTGGTACGGCAAAATTAACCCAGATATCATGATAATTTTAAAATTTATATTTATTTTTATAATATTCAGTAATTCAATAACTAAATAATGCGATCACATAATCTCCACGAGTACTGAGGAGTATGTCAACAAAAAAACGGTACTTTGATAAATGTGGCTGTACTATATATAGGTCATTGGGCATATCTGGGTTAATACTCTACTAAAGGCCATCCTTAGGGTGCTTTTTAATAGCGCATGGCCATGGACACTGATGCAGCAGCCTCGGGATTATTCCAGAGTAAAGTCCTACGTAAGATGTTTCATACAATGTGAGTTGGCGATGATTTCCACATTCGATCCAAC
Organism: Sarcophaga peregrina; assembly: GCA_014635995.1. Lineage (NCBI taxonomy): Eukaryota > Metazoa > Arthropoda > Insecta > Diptera > Sarcophagidae > Sarcophaga > Sarcophaga peregrina. The sequence goes on from CM025789.1 coordinate 50,813,884, forward strand.
ATTGATCTGAATGAGTTCCTCGACAAGGACGTTGTATGGCGCATTAAAATCCAGCAGCTTCGACGGGATGGCTTTTTATGCGGGGAATTGCGGATGTTGACGAAGAGGACAACCTTGTTTCCGTTGGAAGAACCAAGTCGAGGGAGTCATTCATCGATTGGTGTGACCAACTGGCGGGCAAGAAGCAGAAGCATCTGGAAGGATGTGTTGAGGCTGGCGATACCTGATAATCTGCTTATTAATGCCGAATTAAGTAATCTCCTGTTTATTGATATTTTTGACTGTCCAAATAACGAGAGCAACAGCACACTTCAGTAGACGATTAGACAGCGCCAACACACACTCACTTACTAATGATGCGACATATGCGATGCAACAATATGAAGGTAACGAATCACTGGTCTAACAAGAATAATTTAATTAATGAACGGGAAACAATTCAAAGTGATAATAATAAGTAGTTAAAGCATTTGCTTTTCGACATACCTGTCTGCCGCAACGGAGAAAATGTTGTGTTCGTTATAACCGAATTCCATTGTAAATCGTTAATTTTCAACAAAAAAAAACGAAACGAATATAAAAACCAAGTTGTTTATTTGTTTAACAAAATCAACTCAAAATAAACAAGGTACACGTAAATAAATAAATAAACTTGTAAAAATTAAATAAATTTTAAGAAAGTGAAAAACACCAGAAGATTTTTTTTTATTATTATTTGCTGGAGAACGTAAAACAACAAAATCAAATGAAATAAAATGTGTTCACAATCAAAAAGTTTCCGTGTGCCAAATAACTACAACTTTTCAGATAAAACATCTGGAGGCGAAATTTTTTAAATATTTTAAGAAAAACTGTTACTAAGAGCAGATAAAATAAAGATTTTTGATCGTAACAGGTTTATATACCTATTTTAAGATTTATTAAAATTTAAACAGTTACATATGTATGTATACGAGTACATGTAAGTATATGGGTAAGTAAGAAATTATAACACATTCTGTCAAAAATAAATTCTTATCAAACTTAAATTAAGTCAAGCAACCGAATGACGAAATGTAAATCTTGTTATCGAATATCTCCCAGTATAAATATCTTCCAATATTAACATTGAGGCCAGTATTAAACAGAATATTGCATTTAAATTATCATTTAAGAATTAAATAAATTAAACGAATTTTCAAAATATTTTTCAACGAAACGAATTCAAAATGAAATTTCCTCTGGTTGTTTTATGTATTTCCCTGCTGCTTACTGTGGCCTTTGGTAATCCTCTTAACAATGGTGAACCTGGCTGTCAAACGGAGGAGGAATTGGTTGTGAAATATTATCGACATTTTCAAAATAAAACAGTTTATTGGGAATGTGTTGCTCTAGGACAACCGGCTGTATTACAATTATGTCCCGTGGCTCATGGTTTCTTGGATCCAGTAAAAGAATGTGTTCATTTCTCATTATGGTATTGGACGCCAACTGTAGCTCCACCAAGTGTACCTGCAACGGAAACTAGTACAACGGTTGTTTAAGACAGTCAAATATATTATGTATGCTTTAAGGAAAATATAATCTCAATATTTAATATGTATCTAACTTGTTTAAAACGAAAGAATGATTATAAGGAGTTTTTAACCGATTAAATTTCACGAACATATTAAAATTAAAATAAAAAAGTTAATAATTTTAAAATAAATTATTATGCTTATGGAATAAATAAATAAAATTTCCTAGAAAGAGTTTTCTTATTTCCGCATTATGTTTTGAAGTCGCCGTGGTCTAGTGGGTAGTGTGTTGGCTTATTAAACAAAAGGCCCGGGTTCGAATCCCAGGTCAGACATCAAAAACGAAAAATATTTCTTTGCAGATTTCTGGCAAAGACTCTGAGAGTAAAAATTGCCATGAAAAGCTTCTCAAAAATCTGTCGTTCGGAGTCGACTTTAAACTGTAGGTCCCGCCAGTCATGTATAAAATTAACGCACACAACATAAGTGGTATGAGAAGCTAGGTCGTAATCCTGACTGAAGGGTTGTAATGGCCTATTACGTACGTACGTACGTACGTTTTGCTTAAACTTACTTACTTACTTAATTGGTCATCACAACCCGATTAACGGCCTACACCAGTTGGTCACACCAATCGATGACAGGGCCATCTCGATTTGGTCCTTCCAAAGTCCTCTTCCTCTTCGCCGACTTCAGCAAATCCCCGCATCAAATACTCGTCTCGCCGGAGCATCCTCCTCCATTCGAACGACATGGCCGAACCAGCGCAACCGCTGGATATTAATACGTCCATACAGCTCACTGTTGAATCAGATGCGAAAATCATCGCCAACTCGCACTAGACCGAAGTCCTACATGACTTTTCTCTCGAATACTCTCAAGGCAGCTGCATCAGTTCTTAATAAGGTCCATGCTTCTGCGCCCTAAAGAAGCACGGGTAGAATGAGCGTCTTGTTGAGTATTAGTTTCGTTTTACGAGAGAGGTCTTTGCTACTCAATTATCTATCGAGACCATAATAGCACCTGTTGGCAAGAGTAATCCTGCGCTTAATCTCCAGACTGACATCGTTTTCATTTCGATAACATATACTTCGTTTTGCCCTCATTTACTGCCAGAATCATCTTCTTAGACTCCCGTTCAATGGCACTAAAAGCAGCAGTGACATCTCATTTGTTACGCCCTATGATGTCGATGTCGTCAGCATACGCAAGCAACTGGACACTTTTTTGAAAAATCTGACATTGCGATACACTCCCGTCTTTCGCTGAACACTTTCTATGACGAAGTTGAAGAAATGGCATGATAAGGGATCGCCTTGTCTGAAACCTCTCACGGTATCAAAAGGGTCGGAGAGGTCCATTCTTACCTTGACGGAGCTGCAGGAATTTCTCAACGTCATTCTGCATAGCCTTATCAGCTTCGCAGGTATACCGAGCTCAGATATTGTGACAAAAACACGATCCCCTATGGGGCTATCGAAAGCAGCTTTATAGTCGACAAAAAGATGGTGTGTGTCGGGTTGATTTTCATGGATCTTTTTCAGGATTTGGCTTAGTGTGAAGATCTGGTCGATGGTGGACTTGTCAGGACTGAAACCGCACTGATAAGGTTCAATCAGTGTTTTGACGAGTGGCTTCAGTCGTTCACACAATACAGCTTTAAGAACCTTATATGCGACGGGGAGAAGGCTTATACCCTTGTAATTGGCGCATATCGTAGGGTATCCCTTTTTCAGGACAGAACAGAGGACACTGAAGTCTCAATCGTTGGGCATACTTTCCTCTAGCCATATTTTGTAGATGAGCTGGTGCATGCGCCCTACTAACTCATTACATCCGGTCCTAAACAATTCAGCGGGGAGGCCATCAGGACCTACCGCTTTGTTGTAAACCATATAACCAATTTTCATAAATTAAATTCAACTAGCTATACATAGTTCTTATAATTTTTATTTGTCCATGTAATAAAGCACAATACATAATCTAATAAGCTGTATGTTGGCTTATTACACGGGTTTAAATCTTAAATCCAACTAAAAATCCACACACAAACAAAGACGTTTTCTTAACGTATTGGACGCTTTTCGATCTCATGTGAATTCGTATCGTTCGCATATACTTTTGTCCAAAAATTAACAATATTGCTAAAAATTATTTTTGTGTGAATACTAAAAGTCACCTTAGTCTAGTAGATACTATGTTAAGTTATTAGGCATGCGACCACGGTTTACACCCCTTGTCAGACATCTCCAACAAAACGAAATGTAAAAAATATTTCTTAGTCGATTTCCTCTCAGCATATTTCTGACAAAAACTCTGAGAATTAATGCAATTGTCATAAAAAGTCCTCAAATGTTTGTTTTATGAAGTCGATCTCGCCACTCATGTATAAAATTAACACATACTCAACATAAATGGTGTAAGAAGCTAGGTTGCAAACTTGACTGAAGATTTTTAATGACCAATTTCGTGTGTATGTATGTTTTGGGGTCAATTACCAACACCATTGAACTAATTTACGCCGCTGTCTATGGTTATTAATCATTAGTAACAAGGTCCATTAAATTTTGTATAGATGCAGTCACAAGACTCATTGCAAAAATCCACAAGTTGTGGTCTGCTAAAGGCCACGGACTCTCCTGCTTATTTTGTATGTACAATGTACATATGCAATTATGTATGTACATATTTCTGTAATTGTAATGTAAAATATTTTTTAAGAATTTCAACAGACTTCTGCATATTTCAGAGCATAAATCATTGCCATGAAACAGCTTTTCAAATCTGTGGTTTGGATTCAAAGTAAAATTGTGCAGTGGATGGGGACAGAAGCAGACTCGAGTAGACTCGAGAAGCTCGTAGATTGATTGTATCTGGTAACGCTAATACAGCTGTTGAGGTCCCACAAATACTCAACCAAGAGTATAGTTTAAACATTAGTTCCAAAACCGTTCGAAGTTGTTTAAAATCCAGCGGCCTAGCGCCAAGAACAAAACTTAAAAAACCTTATTTAAGCGAACAAAATCAAAAAAAGCGGATGACTTTTGCAAAATCGCACGAGCATTTTACGACAGACGACTGGATGAAGGTAACTTGGTCTGATGAGACAAAAATCAACCGTATTGGGTCTGATTGGTGCCAATGAACATGAGTTAATAAAAAATTGGAGTTCAAAAGCGAAATATTACAAGCGCAGTGAAATTTGCAGGTGGATCTTTGATGGCTTGGGGCTGTTTTCGTGGAAATCAGTTCGGTAAACTACGCCGAATAACTGGCAGAATGTGTGACAAAGCTTACATTAAAATCCTTGGAGACCCATATATGCCAACTTTGGATGTATTGGGTTTAGAGCCGGATCAGGATGACATCTTCATGCAAGCAACGACCCGAAGCACACTGCCGGAATTACTAAAAAGTGGTTTAAAGAAAATGGGATTACACTTTAAGATTGTCCAGATTTAAATCCTTTGAACACCTTTGGTCAACTTTGAAAAGGAAAATATTGATCCAGAGAAAACCATCAATAAACTTTGGGAGCATTTTAGCGAGGCGTGGCTAAATATTAACCCACAGGTGTCAATAAATCTTGTAAATAGTATGCCAAAACGAATAAAAGCTGTTAAAACTGCAAGGGGGCGGACACATGAAAGAATAATAGCCAAAAACGTACGGATTTTCGTCAAGGGTCATAATTGTTCACAGCTAACATGTGAACCCTTTTTAAATTTAAAAATTTTTATCTATTTTTTATTAGAGCATAGTGTAAAGATTAAAATCAATTTAAAAAATTTCAATAAAAACAATGAATAAAAAAAGCATGTTATATATACAATTTAATATTGGTTGTTTTGCGAACAATTTTGTCCCTAACTGTATGTATGGATATAATCTCTGTAATAACACAGTATTGAACAGTCACCATGACTGTTTAAAGAAAAACAAAAATACTTTTATTTATGTGGATAGCATATACAACCAATAAATAAAATATTCGAATAAGAATTACAAATATGTTCTCATTTTGGTTTAAATTTATATAAAAAAAACAATCAATACAGGTTAATATGCCAATTAAAACTGAATTGAATTTATAAACAATTCACAAATACGTACGTATTTATTTTAAAATTTCTTTGAACTGAAATAAAAGCTCCGGCAAATACAATACGACATTCCTTTTGTCTTAAAATAAATTGCAATTAAATTAAATTTTCATTTGCTTTTCAATGCGTTTGTCTCTTTTTTTTCATCTTTTTCTTTTTTTATTGATTTTAACAGAAAATACTTGAAAATGTTAAACAAATACGCCAGAAGTCTTGTACAACAAAGAGAAACGAATCACGAATATTTGTTCAGTATTAACAAATGTTTTCCATCCTTCGCCTTCCTTCACTTCAGGTTGAATGTTGTCTGATGGTTAAGGAATTCTACTTTAAAATCACGCCTTTGACCTTGACAAGTAAATAGAGATAAGAATTAAAGGAAAAGCAAAACGAACAAAAAAATATTAAAAGAATGTCAAGTGAATTCAACAGTAATAATTTACTTCCGATAGATTTTTCTCATCTTCCTTTGCCTTGGCAATACTCTTGATTATGGTCGTACGTTAAATGCAATGAAAAAATTCTTCTTTTGATTTTCTTTCGTTTCCTTTCTCTTTTGTTGCATGCAATTTTCTTTACTATAATAAATGTATGTATGGTTAGTAGACTTGAAAGATATCAGAATGATATATTCAATTAAGTCGAATCCGTTATTGCAGTTTTCATTGTATATCTATCTGGCACGTAAGATTCTTAATTTTTATAATCAATTTTCTGTGAAAACTATATCCATCACCTTCAACGGCTAGCTCTATATACAAATGAGCCGCAAACCACAGTGGTCCACAAAGGCAACATAATCCGTGCCATCGGTTAAATTTAGTCTGATTCATGCACCCGAATCATTTAAAATTCCCTTACATTTAAACGATGCTATATTCCACACAAGTCGCCGTGATCAAGTAGGTAGTGTGTTGGCTTGTCAGACGTGAGGCCTCGGTTCAAATCCCCGGTCAGACATCAAAACGAAAATATGAAAAAAAATTTCTTCGGCGACTTTCTCTCAGCAGTTTTCTGGCAAAAACTCTAAGAGTAAAAATAAAATTTCCATGAAAAGTTTCTCTAAAATAGTTCGTTCGGAACCGGCTTTAAGCTGTAGTCCTATCACTCATATATAAAATTAACACACTCAATCTAAGGGGTGTTAGAAACTACATAGGTCCACAATCCTGACTGAAGGGTTGTATGTATATTCTGCACATAATAGCATCAATAGATCTTTCAAAAAAATAAAAATTATCGATGGCACGAACACATATTGTTTTATTTAGATTTAATTCATGAAGAGCTTAATAAAAAACTCCGTTTATTTCATGACTGACCGCTTTAAAACATAACAGCTAGGACAAGCTACCAAGAAACATTTGGTATTGTCTTACTCAAGCCATACGTCAATCAGAGATCAGCAATGAGTATTCAAAACGATGAGTAGGTTCAAGTCATACTTATAATTTCAGAAACTTATACGCATTCATACTTATTTTGATATTATGCTTATACTACTCATATTCAAAGTTGGAAGTACTCGTCGTATTTATACTTAACATTTACACGAAGCACAAAATAAGTATGATTCGCGTCCGAACACAATATACTCACAAGAAGATTATGTGTATGCTTTGCTTGTAGTCTTGGTCTTTCCTTTCTTCTTTGTTTGTATATGCAACAACAACAAAGGCTGTAAATTATAATGAATGATTCGAGCCACTCGAATGTCTTATAAGTATTATAAGTATTTTTCTAAATTTATGAATCAAAATAAGTAGGCGTATGAATTAAACATATTTCGAATGTTGTGAGTTAGATGTCAACGTTGTACTCATACTCATTGCTACTTATACTTATAAATCAATGCTGTAGTGAGTACGAATGAATCAGAGTAGTTGAATTTCAATTTTGCTGATTCACTCTTACTCAAAATTGCATGAGTGCTTATGAGTACCGGAAAAACTATTCATTGCTGATCTCTAACGTCAATCAAGTCTAATTCTTTAATTTTGTGGAAAAACGATTGAGTAAGTTTAGTGAGTAGTGTGTTGACTTATTATATGAAAGGCCCGGGTTCGACGACTTCCTTTCAGCAGATTTCTGGCAAAGTCTCTGAGAATAAAAATTGCCATGAAAAGCTTCTCAAAAAATCTCTCGTTCGGAGTCGACTTTAAACTGTAGGTCCCGCCACTCATGTGTAAATTAACGCACACAATATAAGTGGGGTGAGAAGCTAGGTTAATCCTGACTGAAGGGTTGTAATGGCCAATTATGTATGTATGTAAGTTTAAGAATAAGAGTTGAGTAACATGTATACGAAATCGGAAAACATATTGACAGGCATTCAAACTACAACGATATACTCTCCTTTTGAATGGAAATATTTTAAAATGGAAGACAATATGATTTGACGATTTATTAACCAATATAGGCCATAAAAATACAAGACTTTCCATATCGTCTATCAATAATATTTTCAATGCTACAAACGATTTGTGTAAATAAATTTAAAGAGTTTAATCAATCAGAGGAAAGTACATGACAACATTGATTAAGTTTAAATTGCAAACGGAATTCAAGTACTTTGGATAAAAGCATTTATCTCTCCCTTATCAACAAATTGGTCACTTATTGTCTGCGAACAAACAATAAATGTTCACAACTCCACCGAATTCACATAGCAAATGCTGGCAAACATCATTGACTTGGGGGAAATACACGAAAGAGTAAAGAAAAAAAGAGATACCTGATAAGGTCTTTAACATTTTTCAAGTTCATGATAAGGTTCCTAAAACATGGTGGTGATAAGAAATCGATAATCATGAACCAGCATGAACAGTAATGCTTGACTTTTGAGGCTAAGGGAGATGGTATATAAACCAGGCTACAAATTCATTGTCATCATTGTAAGATTTATATTACACCGAACAGAACAGAATATCATGAAGAGTTTCAGTAAGTAAATCGTAATTAAAATTAAAAACATTATTGATTAATTAATTAATTAAATTTCTCGGGGGGTTTAGTTGTTTTAGTCATCTTTGTGGCAATCACTTCGGCAGATGTGGAAAATACCAGTTTCAATGGCAGACCAGGCTGTAAGGATATAAATGAAGTTGGCTTAACATTTGCAAATTTCTTCGATTCCTCACGCTATTGGTTGTGCATTAGTCAAGGTACTCAAGCTATATCAAAACGTTGTCCCAATCAATTTGGTTATCAGCCCAGCATCAAAGCCTGTGTACCCTATACACAATGGAAGTGGGAAGAGCCAGTTATGCCCATAACTTGCCCTGATTTTGAACAAGAATGCATACCTAGTGGTGTACAAGGTATTAACATGCGTCCAAATAATCTGGTTATCAGCCCAGCATAAAATACTATGCACTTGACTTGTTTGCATTAATTTTTTAATAAATTCAAATTGATTTTTTTTTTTAAATTAAATATTCCAGAAATAAAAGAAAATTAACTTAATATTGCTTTAAACTTAAATCGAATTGTTAGTGTCTTAATTATTTCGTTAATGCCAATGTTGTTCTATTGCAGGCTAAAGGGAAACGTCTTATTTTAATAGAAATGTTATATGTGTTTGGGATACTTGAACAAAATTCTTTGATTTAAAACGAGAAAAAACATCGAAAGAAACATTCCATCAGCTCAACAATATAGAGGAGAGTGTAGTAGACTGAAAGGAATGCAACATTTGAAAAATGTCTTAACAATGACCAGGAAGGAACTATTTAGCTCAGTTCACTGACACACCAACCACTAAAAAGGACAATAACAAGGAAAATGACAGAGTTGCTAAAGAGTGAATTCATTTAAATTAAAGAATTTTTTATTTAAACCGTCTGCTTCCTTCGGGTGAACTGGAAAGCTAAAAAAAAATTGAAAATTCATTTCATTTAATCCATTATAGAAATGGGAACCCTCTTACACAACTGATTTTCCAACATTTCTGAGGAATACCAAATACTTCAATATGCTATCTTTATGCAAGAACATTCCACTCGCAGAGAAGTTGCTTTACAATATTCTCTAAATATAGACAGCTTGCTCAAAAGTCTTTTAAAAAAAAACTACAATAGAGACCCCAGCTGTTCTTACTTTAACAAGTAATTTTATAACTTTGATCAAAAGAAGTAATCGCATTGGCCCTTTGTCCATAAATGATCTTTAGGATTTAGTGATTGTACAAGTGAAACTGAAGAAATTTCTTCACTCTGTAGATTTCCTTTATAATACTCAGGATTCCGTGATCCCATACATATTTGTTTTTGACAATCACTTTTAAGATGAAAAGCGAAAAGAATACTTCTCTATGCCTTTCTTATGTCGCATATTTCTACCTTGAAAACAACGAAGCACAATATTTCAACAGTATTAAACAGATGTGAACTTTATTTAACAACTTGAGCACCATTTTTGAATTAAGATTCCATTGCCCATGATACCCCGGGATTCGGAATTTTGTAAATCCCGATCCCTAGATCCCGGAATGTTTCGGGATAATTCGAGATCCATAAATCCCGAAAAATTACAGGAAAAATCGCGATTTTGCCTTAATAATAAAAATATTTTGTTAACAAAATCATTTGTATTCCAATTATGCTGAAAAGCACACCGTTGAAAAACACTTCTCGCAATCAACATTTGTTGGTAAAATAGTTCCAAGATACATACATAGCTGTATGCAGCTTGTAAATATTTACCTCTACCACCTCCTGATGTAAATAAATGTTTTTCTTTGGACAGTTGAGTATCTAAATCAGTTACCCTTTTAATTCGTTTTATAGGGCTTTTGCATTCTCCGTGCCATCAAATAATTTTTATCACTGGAAGGAGGGTATTCCTCCTCTGAAATGCTATTATCGAAGTCAAGTGATATAGAATTTTTTTTTCAGGACCTTTTGTAAGGTCAAAATACATTATCGCGAATTGACCTAGTTTCTCACACTACTTATGTTCTGTGTGTTAATTTTATACATAAGTGGCAGGACCTTCAGTTTAAATTCGACTCCGAACGATAGATTTTTGATAAACTTTTCATAGCAATTTTATTTTTTTAAAATCGCCGAAGAAATACTTTTTGTATTTTATTTTGATGTCTGGCCTGGGACTCGAACCCTGGCTTTACGTCTAATAAGCCAGCACACAACCTACTAGACCACGGCCATACGAAATATTCATCGTTATTAAATTTAAAAATAGGGAGAGAGAGATGGAGATGAAGAGAGGAATCAATACATATTTGATTTTGAAAAAGAATAATTAGAGTAAACTATCCTTGCAAGTTCCTACAAAGAAAATGGCAAATATGCTTCAAAGGTATTGCAGCAAGTCTTTGATCTTTGGGTTCCAATCCATATTATTGCAGTTCTTGTAATATAACCCGGTGGGTTTCTTAGGACAAATCTTTTTTTTAAAAGACATCTTCTTTGTTCCACTTACATACAGTAACATGCTACTGTGCTACTGTCCTTTATCTTAATAAGGCTTACAAGTAACTCACTTCCATGGCAGGTTGTTTGTAACTCTACTTGCCATGTTCTAGCAATATTTTGCTAGAACCCAAGAAGGATATTTTTTTTCTTCTTATACAAATACATTACATACAGCGCTCTGTTCGTGCCTAAATTTCGAAAACTTTCAAAACGAGATATTCCTCAACCCGTAAGCAATGTGCTTATATGTATATTCCTTTCACAATGCACCCATACGAAGTGTGTTAATTTTTTTCAAAAGTGGTCAGACCTACAGCTTAACCTTGACTCCAAACGACAGTTATGGCGATCTTTTTATGCCAATTTTATTTAACTCTGAGATTTTAACAGAAGACTACCAAAAGAAAAGTAAATTATTAATTGATATTACTTTAAAAATGGTACTAATATATAGTGGGACGGTTTATAAAACGCAAGGCCACGGTTCAAAACCCAGGTCGGACAACAAAACGAATTTATAAAAAAAATATTTCTCAGCAGATTTCTGGAAAAAACCCTGAGAGTAAATAAAATTGCCATGAAGAGCTTCTCAAAAATCTGTCGTTCGGAGTCGACTTTAAACTGTAGGTCCTGCCGTTCATGTATAATATTAATGCACACAATATAGGTGATGTGAGAAGCTAGATCGTTATCCTGACTGAAGAAAGCTGAGGTTTAAACTTAAGGACTGTTGTATGCCAGTATACTAACACTCGCCACTAGACACAACTTCCTCTTCGAAAATGTTTTGGGTTGCATACTGCATCTTTGATGCAGTCTTTGATGATATCTTAATACAATGTTTAAAAGAATTGCTCGCCTTCCTAAATAACGCTACCCAAACGTTTCAGACTTTGAATGCAAATTCGGTATTCTTTAGCTTCAGTTTGTAAGCATTGCTTTGACATTTGATTGAAATCGGACTTTAAATTTTATAAGAAATTAAATGATCCAAATCATGTCATTTAACATTTCCTAAATGAGCTAATTCTTTGAAAGCTTTTAGACTCCATACTCTGGTAGAATACCCAAGAGAAGTTAAAAATTTTCTCTAAGGAATGGTAACAATAATGCTGGACTTTATTTTTTTAAGATTGTTTTCTCCCGTTTTTCTTGATATTTTGTAACACAATAATAACAACAACAACAACAGCAACCAATTTTGTATTTGTTTTCTTTTTTCTCCTGTTTTCTCTATTTCCTTTTTGTCCACTTTCAATCGCTTTGGACGCTTTGGATATAGAACAGCTACTATTAACACAATGTATGCATTATTGTGTCTGTACGAGTATATTGTACGTCTGTTGCATATGCAACTGCTGCTCTTGTTGCAGCTGTGGAGCTTGTCACATAGAAAAAGAATTGAAATTTTATTTATTTGCTTTGGTAGTTTATTGTAAATTGTTTGCTTCATTTCTTTTTCAACATAGAAAAGCTATTTTCTAAGAATTTTCTCTTTCGTAACATTTTTTTTTTTGTTTGCTTTCCTTCTCCATCTTCAACATTTCGGTTTGAATTTAAGTTTTCCTATTCAATTTCTTTACATTTTGTTTAGTCCGTCTGAAGGATGTCAAAAGGAGCAAAAAAAAAATTAAAAAAAAATACAATTGAAAATGTGTAATTCTAAAGGACCAAGGAAAAGCACAGAAGACAAATAAATGGAAGCTCAAGCAACAAAATGAAAGACAATAAAATATATGAGTTACATGGATTGAAAACATTCAGGGAACATTACACTGCCACACAATGAACACGGGTCAAGTGGTATGCACTGAGAATGTATGTACAGGGTGTTTATAGTTTCAATTTATTTTTGAAATGTGTATGTAACACATAGTTAGTTATTTGTGCATATTGTTCTAGAAGTATATTTAGGTACACTAATAGAGTGTGGCTGATATGTATTGCAACCAACTTCAGGTTGTTATCATTTGTAAACCGCTCGTCTGACACCTGACAGATTTATTCCAATAACAGTTTATTTTATTATTTACAAACTTACAAAAGCATTTTGATCTACTGCATTCAGAAAAAAAGCTATTCGTGATGGAAATCAGGCGTGATAGTGTGATTCCTTTATATTCGGCTGGAAAACCACAGGTGGCTATCGTTAGAGCCCTCCAGTATTTAAATGTAAATAATTCTTTTGTTTCTCATACCATTGCTCGTTACCATGATACTGGCAGTGTTGCTTTGCGTCCAAAAAGTGGACGAAATAAAAACGGTAATAACACCAGAAATCATCCGAAAAGTGAAGGCCAGATTTGATCGAAATCCACGCCGTAGTGGTAGAAAAATTGCTCGTGAGCTGAACATATCGCGAGAACGGATGCAACACATATTGAAAAATGAGCTTGGACTAAAGCCATTGAAATTCTAAAAATTGCAAGACCTCACCGATGGACAAAAAAAGTTAGAATGAAAAGAGCCAAGGAGTTACTTCGCTTATACGAAAGTCGCCAGTTACCGAATTTGGTTTTCTCCGATGAAAAGCCATTCCAAATTGAGCAGTTTGTGAACAAACAAAATGATCGGGTCTACTTGCCAAAGAGGTCAGCTGAAAATTTACACCTGCGATTGAGCACCAATAATAATTGTTTTTAGTTCTAAACAAACATGACAAAGTTTTGCTTCTCTTCGTCTGAATTGTAAACTGGAATGCTTGGAGTTGTAGTCAATTAGTTCAAGCACTACTGATTGGTTTACAATAGAAAGCCCTAGTATGATGGAATTGACGCTGTTTGTCGTACCTATGACGCTTGTCATGGATATTATCATTTGTGGAGAGTTAGTTCCTGGTCGAATTATTTGGAATTTGAATTTTTCAAATTTAAAAACCATAAACATTTTTTTTATATATCAGGGATATTCGAAAGTCGGTTTATAGTTGAACCACGTCACAATGCCACGTTTATCATTGTACTTACTTTTTTAACTGTGCTGACGATAGTTCCAAGATACCAATGTTCTCCATGCTACGTTATCAGAACATGATGTAAGTCTTCTAAACTAATTCGCATCAATTTTACCCCTCATTTCTAGGATCTTCTAACTGCGAACTATGCGATCTTTGATCATTGACGAGACCCACCTTGTAGAAGCTAAATTTTTCAAAGTAGTTATCATTCATTCAGCCGATTTTACCAAATCACCATGAGAGTACATACTTAGGTAATGACATGTGTTCGTGCAATGGGTTCTGGAGCAGTTGGCAACTGGCCTCAATTACTTTCAGCAAATTGTACATAAAATTATCGAATTTGGAACGATACCAATTCACATGAGATCCAAGAACGTCCAATGCATTCCAAAATAGACGCTATTTGTAGTGGATTTTAAAATGGCGACCTCGTCGGTGCAGACTTCTTTAAGAATGATGTTGGCCAGACTATCGTTGTTATCGGCGGCACTATAAGTTGATCATTACCAACTTATTTTAGCCTAAATTGGATGATATGAATGCAGGACGGCGCTGCATACCGCACAGCTAATGGCAAATGTGTCCTCATGTTATGTTATAAATCATTGTTCATAAAAGGTTTCTCAAAAAAAAATCTGACATTCGGTGCCGACTTTAATTTGTAGGTCTTTACACTCATCTTCAAAATTAAAGCACACAACATTAGTAGTGTGAAAAACCAGGACGTAATCCTAATGGAAGGGTTGTAAAGATCAATCACTCTTCATACACTGTTAGTCAAGACAAGCACAGTACCCGGAGGTCGAAATTGACCCATTGTACATTGTCCTTAGGGGAGGAAGGAAATAGAGGATATAGAAATGTAGGTAAGGGGAGGGAGAATGGGAAACGGAAGAATTACATATAAAGAAACACACACAAAACAAAAGAGGTTGAGAGTACGACTACACTTATGAAGCCCTAGCACCTTTAAACCAGCCCAAGTCGCTAACGTATCTGTGGAGAGCCTTGATGTCGGCTCTCGACACAGAACTCAAACTCTCAAAGAAGGCCCTGACAAGGGTCCTCAACCTCAACCTACCAAGGGCTGGGCAGTAAGCAGAGGAGATGTTCGACAGTGTCCAACTCCTCCTCATCGCAACATACCGTGCAATAGTCCGGCTGGGACCTGTTCCAGATCCCCGTCAACGACATAATCTCGCAGTTCCCCGTGATAAAACTGACAACCAACCTTAAGCTGGCCTTAACAAAGCCCAGCAGCCACTCTGTCCTCTTGCTGTCCACAGCAGGCCATAGACGCCTTGAAACAGTGCAACCCGATCCGTTCTCCCAACGCTGTTATTAGAACCAAAAGCTTGTAAAATATGCAATTTTCAGAACATTACCGTACTGTTCCTAAAAACCTTTCAAAATTAATTTAAAATCTATTAAAGAAAATGAAACGCTGCAAAAAAAAAAAAAAGAAAAAATAAAACTGTCACATTACAGTCCCTGTAGGACAACATAAAAAGTAAAATCCGAAAAAGCCATTGCAATTGTTTGGGGGATTTAATGCAAAGGAAAAATATAATAAAAGTTGTTTGGTACACATTGATAGAATCCTTGTTGATGCCAGCTAGCGCATACACAATCAAACATTTGCCAAAACTTAATTGGATGTACAATATTCTCTAAAGATTTAGGTGAAGTGTGAAAAAGAAAACACTTTAATTTTGATTTTGATTTTATTTCATTTTTTTTTTGTACCGAATTTAATAATTGAATGAAAGTCTGCGAAATCTGAGAAAAGCTGGTAGTCGGTTGTCTGAAAGCTCACGCATTTTAATGGTGTCAACATCTCATTGGAATTGTCAATTTAAATTGGAATTTATATTGCGTGATGAAGGTGTCAATTCCAGTTTAACTTGAGACTTTTAAAACATTTCAAAATATGAAAACATTTTTTATTATTTCCATTGAATAAATTTCATCAAATTTTATTTTTAAAGAGACCAAATATATGATACAAACAACATTTTCTTCCATAACTCAATGACCTATAAGCATGGCCACTGTGATGGAGATAACATTGCAATTTAAAGTAGAATAGTTGGTTTTAACACCCTCTATCCATCATAGGCAACGTGAGTCTGACAGTGGTCCAGCGTAGGTTGGCTCCCGGGAAGAATTCTTTAGCGAATCATGTCCTGTAAACAAATAATGGGTCACCAAGAAGCCTTTACATCATGTTCTCAAGTGCTGCACAATGACAGCAGCTTATTCAGAAATGGTTGTGAGCTGTTTGCAAATGAGATCAGTTTGCGAGCCATTATTTCATTACACCTCTATAGAGAAATGTCATGCTCATGTATGAATTCATTCATATTTTCTGTTGTATCAACATATGTGAGGGCTTCAATTAGTTGTCTTCAGTATCCCCGTGTCCAAGTGAAGTTGTAGCATTGCTTATAACTGCTACTGGCCAAGTCGTCTGCATAAGTGATATCCACGCAACATATTCTTTCTATAGTTTTTAGCGTACTCTTAGAGTTGAAGTTCAATAGTAAGGCTGTGATTAGACATGCCCTTAACCCCTTGTTTTGGAAACACTTGAGTCATCCAAAATAGATTCTATACCTTTATATTAATAGTTTTTCAATAAAAATTAAGACATCAGATGAATTTCCATTTCTCGCTTGGCATTAATAAAAGACTACAGATTAACGATAACGATAAAAATTTGAAAGCACCCTCTATATCAAGGATATCAGCCTGAATGTATTCCTTGTAATATTGAGATTCATCTATGTGACTAATAGATAAGCCCAGAGCAGTTTACTTTACGTGTAGGCGTGTAAGCGAGTATCTGGTCTGACGGATGATACTCGTATAACACAACCATCAACGTTTCTGTCTGTCGCTTCAGTTAGAAATGAGAATACACCAATGGAAGAGACTTGAAAATAAAAACAATCTTGTAAATCCTGTGAGAAAATCTAAGATTTTATCTAAGTCAATTATATGTACTTTATATTGAAGACGCCACGCCCACTTTGTTTGTTTTACAAAAACGTTTTCTACAATACAAGAAGTCTTCCTATTGAATCACTAGGCATAATCCAATTGTCATTTATTTTAGAGTCTCCCTCTTTATCCATCAATCGTTTCACTTAGTATACCTTTTCACAAATCTCTTCCCATTCCACAGAAATAATCTGACACCCCCAGCGTCCCGAATACTTCCCTGTAAACAAGTTCAACTGCCTGGTTGTTGTTAGGTATTCAAACAAGATCTGTGTGCCAGCCGAGGTTAACTCCATTTTCTCTACATAGCTCATCAGCTTCTTCAGTAAACTTCATGAAGCGAGTGGCTAATAACCTATATTTTATTGGAATGTTCCGTCCTGACCCAACATATCTAGTAATTCGTACCACAGAGTGGCACCTCCTTTAAAAGAGCATATAACCCTTAAGATTTTCAGCAGTCCCTCCAGTCCTCTGGTTCTGTACAGAGAACTTTGAAATAGGATGATTATTAGGCCTGCCTTTCTCGAAATGCTATCTATATGAGCTTTTCATTCATTCCAATTTACTATTCCATAATTATATATTATCCAAGAGTGGAAAAGCTTTCTATTTAGAAAGTTCTCTCCGGTTTATCTCGATTTTGTTTCTTTTTTTATTATTTTATTATCATTACCATTTCATCATCATTATAATTTTACCACCATCATTTAATTATCACATCATCACCTTATCGTCATTATCAAAACATTGAAGTAGCCGTGATGTAGTAGATAGTGTTTTGGGTTATTAGACGTGAGGCCTAGGTTCAAACCACAGGTCAGGCTTCTCCAACTAAGCGAAATATCACAAAACATTTCTTCGGCGACTTCCTCTCAGTAGATTTCTGGCAATAACTCTGAGACTCAAAAATCTGTCTTTCGGAGTCGACTTTAAACTGTAGGAGTATCAAAATTAACACACACTACATGAGTGGTGTGACAAACTAGGTCGTAATCTTGACTAAATTTTGTAATGACCAATTATGTATGTTTGTATCGAAACATTTTATAAAACAAAGACGTGAACCGCCAGAGAAAGATTAACCATGGTAACAGGCGAAAGTTGCCAGGTAATAAAACAATAATGTAATAATGTTACAATAGCAAAGCCACACACCCTATTATACAATTGTAAAATTTTAAATGGCATCTCATTAATTGAACCACAACGTTGGTAAGGCAGTGTTAAATGGTAGTACTGGATATTTATTAATAACAGCATAGTGGTAAATTTGAAGAGGAACTCACCACTCTCGAAGCTCACAACAACAAAATATTATGTTTTTGTTCTTCATTCAGTACACAAGCCCGTCAGAACCGATTGACCACTTCATCTTTAAAGTAGTATAGCCCAAGCCTCCTCTTCTCACCCGACGCACAGAAAACAGAATCAATCATATAGAAGTCTGTCACCACCACCACCAACAGCAAACAACATGCACACCATAAATTCTTTTTAAGCGAAAGGGAGCTTTATCTTATTCATACAAATCAGACACGTAAACGAAATATCCAAATTAATTGCAAACGTTTGTTTTTTAAACGAAAACACATACTGATATGTGTGGTACAAATGGGATAATACCATCGCTAATACATTTCTGTTCTACCTTTCAAATACAACCCTGTTTGGTTTTTGTTGATTTTCTTTTAATCATCTCATTGACAGCTGATAAAAATATAAGAAAAAATTAGAATGAAAGTAAAAACTGAAAGAAACAATAGAAAATTTTTTATTTGATGGAAAAAAGTGCTGATATTTGAAGGAATACGTAAATTAATACGAATTGAAGTGAAATAAAAAAAATCAACATAAATTAAATAATTAAAGAAAATACAATTGCGATCTGTACAAATGGAAATTGTTTAATAAAACGAAAAATACTTTGGAATATTGAAGAAAACCGGAATGCAAAAAAAAATTTCCTATAGATATAATATAAGAAAAAACAATCGAGTGTGTGTCAAATAAAATAAAAAAAAAAGAAATATTTTTTTCTTTGACGGCCGTACGAAAAAAAAAATAACAAAAGCAAAAAATATGTAAAAATAGAAAAAAAAAAGAATTTGTGTTGAAATTTTGCACAGGAGTTGTTTGTCGTTGTGAGTACAGGAATTTAAAGTGTTTAAAATCTATGCTTGAATAAAAAGTTTTGTTTTCATATTGGAAAAGGAGAAAAATTACGCAAAACATAGAATTTCCACACCCACTTGCCAAAAATTAAAAGAAAAAAACATGCATAAAAAACAAGATTCTTCTGGTCATGTGTGAATATTTGTTTTTTTTTTTATTATTTATTTGGTTGCTTTACATTTTTTCTCCATCCAACCAACCAACTAACCAAACCAAACAGTCAATTTATCCCAAGAAACACTAAACACTTTAGAGAGTATGTATAAATATGTGTTTATTGTGAGTCTGAGTGTGAGTGCGTAAGTGTATGCGAAAATGTGCAATTTTTCCAATTTATTTCTTAGTTTAAACATAAGAAATGTTGTATACTTTTGGAAATTATAAGAAGAATACTATCGTACATAATTAAATTAAGTTGCAAGAAATAAAAACACAATTTAACTCTAGAATTTAAATAAAAATAAAAAAAATAAATAACAAGCAACAACAATACAACCTCAAAGAGAAAAAGCCAACTCCCTTAAAGGAGAGAGAGAAAAAACGTTAAGCCAAACGAAAGCCATACAACACAAAAAAGTAACAACAAACGACCAAACAACAACAATAACGGCAATAATAAAAACATTATTAGCCAGCCACCATAACTACCTACACAATCATACATACGTACATGCATACATGCTACGAACAAATGCAATAACAACACCAAAAAGTTTTGTTTTTTTTTTTGAAAATAATCACAATAAAAATAAATAAATAAAAAAAAACGGAATAGAAAACCATAACAAATCAAACATAGGGAACGTATTGACAGCAGGCACAGCAGAATTTTTAAAGGAAAAACCAAAACAATAGCATCACCACTAATAATTGATTTATAAATAGAAAAAGAAAAAAGAAAAATAACAAAAAAAAAAAGTTGCCGTAATGGCAACGCAACTTGATCCCAATGTCAAGGATGACCTAAAGACACAATTCGTAACGCGTGAGGGTACTTATCGTCTACTCACGCTCTCAGAATATTCACGGCCCAATCGGGTGGGCTATACGAACAATCAAAGTTCACCACAAGTTCGAGTATCTATTGTCACGCTACCCAATCCACCGACAACCGGTAATTCTAACTCAGGCACAAATTCCTCCTCCACAGCAATAGCAAATTCGTCAAATGGTGCTGGCGGCCGTCATCTAACCAACGGCAGTAATACGCAAACGTCTGGAGCTAATGGTGGTGGCGTCGTGAGCGGTGATAGCTATGACATACAATCCTCATCCTCTCTAAATGGCCAACAATCGCAGTATGTGGTTCCTTCATCGATGGATGCCCGGTTGGGGGCTGGCATGTCTATGCATACCATGATGAATGGTTCCGGTGGTGTTGGTGGCTTAGATCAGAACGGCATGCCAACGAATCAAGTGCTTGGTGGCGATCGAATATGTTTCAATTTCGGTCGCGAACTGTATGTGTACGCGTTTAGAGGTGTAAAAAAGGTAAGTGAATTTAGGATTTTAGTAACAAGAACTTTTAATATTATTATTCATTGTTGGTTAAAGTTTATTTTTATACTTTAGATTTTGTGGTAATTATAAATAATTCGAAAAAACAACGGCACATTTGCTATGACTTATATGAGAAGTATTTCAAATGATTCCTTTAATTAAACATATTTTTATAATGAGTTCTACTTTGTTTAGCGAATAAGTAACATTATTGTTTTGTTTCAATAAGTATGACTCAACGAAAAAAACTTACGTGCAAATCAGTATGCTTAATAGTGTTTATATTTGGGCACTATATCAGTGTTTGACATAGTTCTGAATAATTATGCATAAGCTACAGTTTCGCAACGTTCTTCGGATCGTTGTTTTGGTACATACAAATTTGTCCAATATAATTAACTTAATCATATTTTCATAATTTGTTTTAAAATGCCCAAATATGAATCCATTTTACCGTCTATATAATGAATATACCTTGAGCATGTTTGGGTAAAACTCAAGCCCTCAAAACCCTTAAACTCTATAAATCTAGAATCAGCACAGTGGAACAGTTGAAAGGTATTAGACGAGAAGTTGATATTAGACAAGAATGGAACAATATAACACCTGAATTATATGGCCATCTCGTACAGTCGATGCATCTACATTTGAAAAAGCAAAAGATTTTAGTTCGAGGTTTTTAGGGAAGAATTGAGCGTATTGTGATTAACCTATTAAGAGGTGAGTTGGTTATATTGTGTAAATATACATAAAACCTTTAGGAAACGCGTACAAGACAATAGACAATATTATATGAAGTCGCCGTGGTCTAGTAGGTAGTGTGTTGGCTTATTAGATGCAAAGCCAGGGTTCGAGTCCCAGGCCAGACATCAAAATAAAATACAAAAAGTATTTTTTCAGCGATTTCTTCTCAGCAGATTTCTGGCAAAAACTCTGAGAGTAAATAAAATTGCCATGAAAAGTTTCTCAAAAATCTGTCGTTCGGAGTCGACTTTAAACTGTAGGTCCCGCTACTTATGTACAAAATTAACACACGCAACATAAGTAGTGTGAGAAACTAGGTCAATAATCCTGACTGAAGGATTGTAATGACCAATTATGTATGTATATGAAAAAGCATATAAATGGCAGACAAGTTTTGTATTAAATTAATGATTTACTGTATTTTGTATGTATTACTGTATGTATTCAAAAACCCAATCGCTTAAAAAGCCGTCGTAGTTTAGTGAGTAGTGTGTTGGCATATTAGACTTGAGCCCAAGGTTCAAACCCCATGTAAGACATGTCCAACAAATATTAAATATAAAAAAATATTTCTTAAACGACTGCCTTTCAGCAGATTTCTGACAAAAACTCTGATAGTAAATAAAATTACCATTAAGATTATCTCAAAAATCTATCGTTCGGTTCCATCTCTCATGTATAAAAGTAACACACACAACAAAAGTGGTAGGAGAAACTAACTAATGCTACGAATTAGGTATATGTATTACTATGTTTCACACAAAACCTATGTATTTTTCTTATATTTTATAATTTCTTATTCTTCAATTTATTCCTCAGGCATATAATTACTTAATGCTTCTTGAAAACAGATTAATGCTTTATAAAATGTATTGAGTTAATATATAGCAAATAACGTAATTATTATTCATACTGCATGCACATCTGGTATTAAGATGTTCTATTTATTATAATAAATATTAAATTCTTAATATAGTATCATTACTAATTGAAATTTCCTAGAGTAAATGAAAGTTCAATTATTTTTTATCGAATTGCTTTTCATCTTATTTAAAAGAATTATAGCAACAATAAAATTTTAAAATCAAAAGAAATGCTAAATTATTATACAAGAACAGATTTTCAAAGAAATTGAAATTGAAATGCTTTAAGTAGATTAAAAGCTAAATTTAATTCTTAACTAAATAATATTTTCATATATTAGTACTGCTAATTAGTAACACTAATTGAATAACGATTAGATAATATATCATTTACTTTATTAATATTATTAGGGGAATTGATTTATAAATAAAAGTCTTCTTTCTAGCAATAGATAGTAACTAAAAGTAAAGTTATGCTTAAGATTTAAATGCAATTAAACTGAAAATATTTCCTTATGCCTTTAGCTAAAATGAGAATTTTTCTCTTTCGTACGCTATTTATCTCACTTTATGTGAAGCAATTATTAATAGTCCGTTTTACTATCTAAATTAAAATGAACAATAATGGCAATAATTTGTTTAACTTTTTCCTTTATATTCTATGCCTCTAATATAAGTAAATAAAAATTTTTATCTTATCTCGTATATCATAATGCAAAAAGTAAGAAAATGTAGAATAATGAAAACAAATAAAATAACAAAATATGAAAACAAACAAACACTTTCTGTGGCTGTTGGCTTAAACTACTAATGTTTAATAGCAAAATTGTTTAGATTCTTATTATATAGACTTTCATAGCAGTTAAAGTATATACATATGTATGTATATTTGAAAATTGATAAGCCTTAAATGAATATTAAACAAAAATTTTTATACGTTATTGTATGTACATATGTATGTATGTATATCATACGTCTCGTATATTCATTCATTTACTTAATATTGTAGTATTTAGTCCATATGAAAACATTTGTTTGTATTAATTATTGTTTGCATAAACGAACAGACAAACTGACTCTTACGTTTATTTTAAGCGAATATTATTTTATTATCTATAGACAAATTACCAGATAAACAAGCTTTTAAAAAATCAAACAATTTAACACCGTTTCCAATTAATTGCACATTAATTGAGCAAGAGAGGATGCAACAAAACTACTTTTACGTAAGATTTATCCCCCTTTATTAAGGAAAGAAGTGTGTTATAAAACTGGCTATATCGTCTACAACTTTTAAGATTCATTAGCATTGTTTTGTTAATATTCATTTTAAAAAAATTAAAAAACAGTCGTATCTTTATCAAATTCATAATGTTTTAAAACATGTCCCGTTGGAACACCGATAATATCTTTTCCCTCACCTAATTATAACTCCTAGTTGGCATCTCTCAGCCATCCGGAGAGTTTTATGACGATGGGAATTATTTTCAAATCGCTTTGGGCTAGTCATGAGTAATTCTTCTTAGATTTCCAAATGCCGGACAATAACTGAAAATATATTCTAGAGTCCCCCTCCTTTTTTTTCCTAGTCGTTACAGATATCGCTTTAAGCTTGCATGACACCATTTATTTGCCAATAACGGAAAGCCAATCTGATACCTGTATGCCATTCCCTAAGGATCACATTAATGATGGTAAATATGTTTATATTACGTTTCGATGTATTTTGATAACGGCTACGAAACAGCAGCAAATGTTATAGCCATGATTTTTGTCCAAATGATTGTGCAGTAATCGGGTAGTATAGGAATGGAGTAGATTCTTCGACCTAGTTTGTTACGTGATTTGGATTAGGGAGTGATTACTTAGGTGAGATTCTTTGGGTAGTATAAGCTAATTCTTCAGTGATATCAGTTAATAAGTACGACCAAAGCTGCTGTTGTACTTATTCTCATTCCCACCAGTTAGTTCTTAAAGCACTTGATCGCCAACGTAATACATTTCTTTAACCTAAAGCTGATTAATCAAGCCGGTCTCGTAGAATAGTAGTGATTTGGTTTCAAAGTCTTTCAGTCAATATACATTTTAAGAATTAATACCTCCGATGAGACCTATTGCTTCCCTGAAGAGAAGCGTTTTTAAAATATATCAGAATTTTAAATGGCTAGGATCCTTTGGTTATGCATTGACGGTGGTAGGTTAAGCTCGCAGCTGATGTTAAATAAGTTCAATTTAAAACTGCGAATTGTGTTGCTTAAGCGACTTTGCATTGCCATCTCTCTAAAGTCAATACCAAGATCTCTGTTAGACTTCTGCATGATGGGTATGGTGCATGATAGGCACGATCTATGACTTGATTTGAATCCTCGGAGAATTGGGACTAAGAAAAAATAATAAAAAAAAGAATTAACCTACATATGTGTGTACATATGTGTCTAGAAATAGTGTTCCTTTCTTAATATCGCCAAGATTGCATTGTGTTTCGGCCTTTAATTGATATTATTTTGGAAGAAATGCAAATAAACAAAACGATGATTATATAAATAATTTATAACGAAAATGATTGTAAAATGTTTGCTGTTTCTGATTTTATTTAATTAATATCTATTAACGTTAGTTATTTAGAGTAGTGACAACAAAAACAATTTCATTTAAAGTATTATTGCTTATAGTTAGTGGACAAAGGAAAAATGCACTATTTTATTCCAAAAGAACTCATAAATGTACTTGATCAGGGTAATTTTATTTATGGACTGATTATGGCTAGTAATTAATTTCGTTGCTTACTAACAATCAAAAATTTGGTAGTTGAGGGAGAAAGAAATTTTAAAATATTGACATTTATTTACTATCGTTATTACCTTCTTTGGCTACTCGTTAGAAATTTGATTGTCATCCCCAATCGATATATTTAATTTTTCTTGAGATTGAGTGTTACAAAAGTACAAGTTCCCCTTGTAAACAAAATATGTTGTGTTCACCTAGGTGGCTGTCTATTTACCTTTACATTGCATATAGTATTTTATTAAGATGCATTCATGTGTATCTACATACTCCTCTTCTATAATCATTATCCTTTTATGATACTAAAAAGGAATTGTATTCATATATCGTAATTAAGCATTTGCGTTTTGGCATTAATTAAATGCAATTTAAATGCACATACATAAGACAACTTACATAAATAATTCAAAAAAAAAAAAATTTTTAAGTAAAAGATGCAATGAACACGAAACACTTTAAATTAATAAAGCTTCGAAGCAAAAAAAAAAAAAGATGACACCGGAAAATGTCAGTGTGTCAACCAATAACCCAAAAAAGCAAAACCTAAAAAAATCTGACACATCACACACACACATTTCCTTTTCTACCTTTTCGAAATTCATTTCATTTCTATTTACATACATATGTACATACATAGAACGATTCTGATTGACTCAATGAATGAATTTTACGTAGATGGATACATATGCAGATATGTATGTATAACTACTATTCATCAAGATGATGCAAGTGAATCAAGTTCGAATCTAAATAGTACGCTATTTCAATTCAAATTAGATGATGCAATTAGATGAGTTTTGATTTTTTCTTTTGTTCTTAGAAGAAATATTTTTTTACCCGCAAATTATTCTTCATAATTCTTTAAATAAAACTACACAAACATGGTGAAACTGTATTGTTTAAAAATTGACTAATTTCATACGTAAATATTACTAATACGTTAACCGACAGCTTTATTGGTCTCATTTCAATGCTGGGCATTATTCATTAATGTTCATATAAAATTTGTCCATAAAGCATAAGTAAGATCTTGCCACCATTCTTCTTTTGCTAAACTTAAGTGCCCATTATTCCTTAAAAACCATTTAATTATTCGTTTTATATATTTACAAAAAGAGAAATAGATCTGAAACTATAAAGAGCGCGAATTTCTTGAGATATCAAGATACGTGGGTTCAAAAGAGTACAAGGTACAGCTTATAAAGGTAATGTAAATTCTATTTTGAAAATATATATGTAAACAACTCTAGAAGGTGGCCCGCCATGTCTTAGAGATCTTGTTTACTGCTAAACTTAGATAAGGCCAGCTGCGAGGTTTGATCGTTGATAGAAAAAAGGAACAGATTCCAGCCGAACTATTGCAGGATATGTGGCGATGAGGAGGAGTTGCAAACTATCGAAAATCTTCCTCTCCAATCATCCAGTCCTTAGTAGGTTAAGGTTTGCGGAAATCGGGTTGGGACTTCACCAGTCCAGTTCCAGGTTTGGACTCTCCATCGAGAGAGAGCCGACATAAAGGCTCTCCATAGATTCAACAAACGTTTGAGGTAGTTGAGAAGTGTTAGGTCATCTAGGTTGTAGCAGCGCTCTCCTTTGTATTTGTAGTCAATTCTTTTTTTTTTCTTCTTCCTTTTCTACCTCTTCTCCTTCACCAATTTCCCGAAATCCTCCCTCTAGGACTAATTTACAATGGATCTTTTTGAACTCTGGCTTAACCTATATCTAACCTCTGATACCCTGACAATTCCACCTTCCTAATCTACAAACATAATTGGTCATTACAACCCTTCAGTTAGAATTATAACCTAGCTTCTCACACCACTTATGTTGTGTGGGCTACATGAGTGGCGCGGGACCTACAGTTTAAAGTCGACTCCGAACGACAGATTTTTTAAGAAGCTTTTAATGGCAATTTTATTTACTCTCAGAGTTTTTGCCAGAAATCTGCTGGGAGTAAGTCGCCAAAGAAATATTTTCATATTTTCGTTTTGATGTTTGATCTGGGATTTGAACTCGGGCATTAAGTCTTAATAAGCCAGCATACTACCTAATGGACCACGGCGACTACCTAAGTCCCTAATCTAGTCTCCCGTAAATTCCATGTGATTTTGTTTAGGACCAACCAGTACTCCTGGCCTATTATTTATTCGAAAGTATCGCTTTTACAAGAAGTGTAATTGAATTCCTGCTAAGAACCATAAGAAGCAAAAAACAATTGAGATCGGCGTCGACTTTAAACTATGGTCCTTCCATTCGTGTATAAAATTAATACACCCTACATGAGTGGTATGAGAAGCTAGGTCGTAATCCTAACTGAAGGGTTGTAATGGCCAATTATGTGTGAATGTAGATCACGGCAGTCACAAAGAATTAAACTGCTCAGTCTAAGCTATACCCAAATTTACAGCCTCCAGAAATTATGCCCGTTTGAAGCTTAATCTTCCTAAAGGACAAGAGAATGTTAATAAGACACTTATTAGCAGTATCATTGCCTTGAATGCCCTAATAATTTGAGTAACAAATCACTGCTCTCCTCCATCTGTGAAACAGTGTCGTCTTCAAATTATTAGAAAAAAGTGAAAATATGTAAATACAAAAATATTTAAATCTTTTATGTTACACAGTGTAATCTGCATAGCATTTCATAAATAATTTCTCTATTTTATATGAAATGTAACTGCTTTTGTTACTAAATGGAACAAAACCCCACCACATTAGAGGCCTTCTGCTGTCTGTTTTGATTAACATTTTTATAATTCTACTTTCATTGTCTCTATTGTAGTCAACAGCAATTTAATTTAAAAATATTTATTAAAAAATATATGTATTCTATGTATTGTACGTACTTAGTTAGTTGGAAAAAAAATAAGAAAAAATTACAAAATAAAAAGTTAATATAAAAGCAACAATATCTTTTAGCAACAACAATATAATTTATAACAACAATGTGATAATGTGTCACATTGAACTCTCATTCCTGTCATCTCTCTTTTTACTATTTCATTTCATTTATTTCGTTATTTTTTATCACTAACATTTGTATTCATTTGAGCGCTCCTCTTTAATTCTCACTTACGCAACATTTATTATTATTTTCATAATAATTATTTCACAAATATTTGCAAGTATTGTTGCTATTGCAGTAATAGTCACTGTGATAGGAAGACAATATGATAATGAGGCAAATTTAATGCAAGAGAAAAAGAGAAGAAAAGAAAAGGTTAGAGGAATACACCTTAACAAATTCGGTGACAGATGATAACAATCAATTCTTTTCTTTTCAATTTGATTCATTTTAAAATATTTTTAAGTAACTTTTTATTTAATTTGATATATGCTAAAAGAACTACGGAGTTGTTAAAAGAAACAAAGAATCAGAATTGCTTTGTAACTAGTAAATCCCAATTAAAACATAATTTAACTCAATTCTAAATAATACTAGCAGATTGTACCCGGCGTTGCGCGGGTTATGTAGTTTGTATTATTTTAGAAAAAGAAAAATCTGTAGTTGACCGGTTTAACAAACAATCCAGTTTTTTGAGTACTCTTAGTCCAAAAATAAAAATGCACTCAATTTGCCCCTTTTTAGACCCCCTTTTGCTCTAACTTTATAAACGGAATCCCGCCAATAGCTGTTTGAGAAACTTAACCAAGCTAAATCGTAAAATATACCTTTAAAACAGATAAAATACATCGTTTATGCATAAAGTACTCATTTTTTACATTTTTTCTCTCTTTGTCCCATTGTTTTCCTCTTTGATTCAAAATTTTGAAAAGATTTATAGCCTATAACTTGCACCGATAAAAAGTCGATCAATATCCCAAATTTCAAGAAAATCGGTTCACTCAATTTGCCCGTTTTTGGCCCCTTTCCCCTTTAGAAACGAAATATCTCCAATAGCTATTTGGGAAACTTAACCGTAAAAAATTACTTATTACCATTTTATCTCCCGTTGTCCCATTTTTTCATCTCTTTTGGTAAAATTTTTTAAAAAATTTATAGCCTATAACCTGCACCGACAAAAGCCCGATCTATATCGCAAATTTCAAGAAAATCGGTCCAGGCGTTCGAGCGTGATTGGGATTTACCTACAAGATTAAGTGTTTTATGTTTTCTACGTGAAGGATGCATTAAATCTTTCCAGCTTTTGTCGGCTTCTACTCAACTATCAAAGATGCATGCGGTCGACGTTGCCCTGATGAAATACAACACCTTTTGGCTCCTCCAAAATTGCTTGTTTCAATCTTATTATCATTGACAGAGTTTTTTTTAGACATTCTTGCCAGACATAGTTGCTGTAGTCTAGCAGGTAGTGTGTTGACTTATTAGATGTGAGGCCTACGTTTCATACTCCAGTTCAGCCTTCCTTCAACATAACGAAGTATGAAAAAATATTTCTTCGGCGGCTTCCTCTCAGTAGTTTCTGACGTAAACTCCCACCACAATTAAAATTGCCCAAAAAAAACTAACGTTCGGAGTCGACTTTAAACTGTTGGTCTTGTCACTCATGTACAAAATTAACACACACAACAGAAATGGTGTGACTAAAGGATTGTAGTGAAAAAATTATGTATGTATGTAGAACCAGAAACTATCATTTGATAGAATTTTAATCATTCGCTTCATAAAGAGTTTGATTTATATTTCAGCAGTACTACAAAACAACTGACAATTGTTTTAGTCACCAAGTTTCCCAGATATTAATCCAAATCAAAATCCAATGGAGGAATTTTTTCTATACAGTTGATGTAAGGATAAGTAACTTTACTAAAAGAATCTCACGGGCCAAAAAAAATTAATCATGAGGCTGAATAAAGCAATAAAGAAGGTACACCCCACTTAGATTCAAAAGTGGCAATTGCTAGGCCTCTACGTAATTTGTCCTTATCAAATATTCAAAGAGTGCATCTAGGATACTACGAATTACCATGAAAGTAATATCTGAATTTCCAAATTAAATGGCGCAACTTGTGGAATATTTGGCATGAGTCAACTGCCAAATAACAGATGATATTATCATTGTTGCCCTAAAGTCTCGGACTTGTGAAATGATCCTAGTAAGATATTTTCTAATTTCCTATGCTCCAGAATACTGAGATGTTATAACAAATCATTTATTTATTAGACCGTGTTTTAAAATAAAGCTAAAGTATATTGTATTTTAATGTATCTTTAAGTTTAATATGTACGTTTATTAAACACGGAATTATTAATATCCCTCAGACGTCATCATACCCGCAAGTATCGGTTATCTTTGGCCGTTATTGGTTCTATTTTGCCAATAAAATGTAGACTTTTTCCACTGAATTATGAATAAATTATTCGAATTGATATAGCAAAGTGTGATACACATTCACAAATGAGGTAACATTGGCAAGACATTATCTTAGGTTAAGGTCATATCTCTTCTCTTTTATTGTTATTTCTTTGTTATTATTGCTGTTGTATTTATAATTTATTATTTCGTCGATTATTTTTTTCTTTTATTTCTTATTTCGTAGAAATAGAATAAAAATATAGAATAAAACAAGTATTTATATGGTCTTTAATACTTTGACATACCGTCTCCTCAAATAGGAAATAGATGTTGTGGTCAATTTGTTGCATTGTACGTTTAAATAATTTTTGGCAATAAAATAATTACTAAATCTATATGAATTATAATCGTTTGTAAATTTATCATATTTTTGTTTTTTTAATTTTTGTGTACGTAATTATTAATGATTCATTAAATTTGTATTCTTTTTAGGGTGCGGAATTGAGTAAACCTATTGACAAGAAATTCTACAAAGGAACAAATCCTAGCTGTCATGATTTCAATGCAACAACAGCAACACCAACGGGAGCGCCGCTTTTGGTAGGCTTTACAACAGGCCAAATACAATTAGTGTCACCTCAGCCAGGACCTAGAGAATATCGTAAATTATACAATGAAGATGTAAGTTGTAAACATAATTGCCGTGTCTGTGTATTTTAAATAATGATCTATCAGAGGTATTTGTATGTTATAGCCTAGATGTGTATGCCATATGGTGTATACGTATTAAATTTCTTTCTCAAATTTGTTGTATTTAAGTCTAATTTTTTATAATAATCTGTTAATAGATTATTTTTAACTACAACACGTAAAACGTAGAAGCAAAATAGTATCGCTTCATGATATTGATCGCCGTAGTCTTATAGGTAAGACATCTCCAGCAAAACGAAATATAACAAAATATTTCCTTGTCTCAGCAGTCATCTGGCAAAAACTCTGAGAGTTCATAAAGTTGTCAAGAAAAGTTTCTTAAAAATCTGTCGTTCGCAGTCGACTTCAAATTGTATGATCCGCCACTCGTTTATAAAATTAACACACACAACATAAGTGGTGTGAGAAGCAAAGTCGTATTACTATCTAAAGGGTTGTAATGACCAATTGTATGTATGTATATCGATTTTGTATTGAAAAGGATCAACAAAAAACAGGAAATCTATTTCACGTTCTGAACTCGTTCCTCTTGACAATAAAGATCTGAAAGATGTAGACGTTCAGATCATTATAGGAACTATCTAGAAACTGTTAAACAACTCGACAGCTGCTGATGATAATCCATGCTTTTTTAATTAGTGGAATTGACAGACAGACCATTTTCTTGCCTGCAAAAGAAACACCGTAGCAGATATCCTTCACTGAAAATAGTTTTAGTTGCTGACATCATCTTCCTGCTTCGTTGTCGCTCAACTTACGAAATGATTTGCATTTCCAGCAATATTCCATTCACAAATAGTACTCTTTACATATGAAATGTATTCAATCTTTATTCACACATCACGCGAGCAGAGCTATTCAAATTTATATTGTCTTATTATTAGTGAGATAAATGGGGTCTAATAGTCATATAGCCATTCTTTGCCCCTCCCTGGTTTAATATGTAATACACTCATGTGGAACATACTCAAAGTAAAACTTGTCTGAGATCGCTTTGCCCAGTCATTAAGGTTAGAAATATTTGAAGTAATTTAGAATTAGAATGATCCTGATTCTAGACACCATACCATGTCAATAATTAAAGAAATCATTATAGAATTCAAGTATGTATGTAAATGGAAAAGGTGAAGGATTATATTTACTTAAAAAATTTTTATTTCGTCCTCTTTTAATTTTGAATTGATTTTTTCACATTTTTCTTATTTCAGCGTTTAATTGATAAAACCAAAGTGACCTGCTTAAAATGGCTGCCAAACTCACCCAATCTCTTCTTAGCCTCTCACGCTTCTGGTCATCTTTATTTGTACAACGAGAATTTACAATGTCCACCAACAGCACCCAACTATCAGGCCTTTAAAATGGGCGAAGGCTATTCAATACTAACCTGCAAATCAAAATCAAGTCGCAATCCATTGTATAAATGGGTCTTTAATACGGAAAACTGTTGTATTAATGAGTTTTGTTTTTCACCATGCGGTTCAAATTTAGCAATAGTTTCACAAGATGGCTTTCTACGAGTATTTCATTACGATACTATGGAATTGTTGGGTATAGCGCGTTCCTATTTTGGAGGTTTTCTATGCGTTTGCTGGTCACCAGATGGCAAGTATATTGTGGTGGGTGGTGAAGATGATTTAGTAACAGTGTGGTCGTTTCACGAAAGGCGTGTAGTTGCAAGAGGCCAGGGACATAGATCGTGGGTTTCAGTGGTTGCCTTTGATCCCTATACAACATCGTATACGTCGTGGGATGGTGGTGATTTTTCGGATGACGAAAATCAAATAATGGAATATGGTGCCTCTAGATATGGAGGTGATAACGGCACAGCAAATGGCTATGATGGGTATGCTGTGGGAGGAGGTCACGATAAGAATTCAACACCCATACACTCAAGACAAAGACCACAATCCGCTTCATTTAGATCAGAAGCTTCTTCGCTGGCGCCCGACAAATTAGCCATTAGCTATCGTTTGGGTTCGGTTAGCCAGGACACACAGATATGTTTGTGGGATATCACAGAGGATATTCTAAGGCATCCTTTGACCCTAAGGCAACGGGTGAATAGTTGTAATATGAATGACACTAGTTTTATGAATGGTGGTATTGATGCGGATGGTGTTAAAGTCATAAGGCCGGTAGCTATAGGCCACACGAATGCAAATAGCTTACAGCAACAGCACTGCAGCAGTCCAACTAAAGAAATGACAACCGCAACCACAACACCACAAACGTCAGGAGAACAAAATAGTAATAGTAGTTCAAGTAAGTTTTCAACCGCAAACTGTACAATATCCTCACAATCATCAAATGCAAATACACCGCCCGATGATGTCTTGGCAGTGTCTTCAGCTGCAACAACCACCAACAAAACAAATTCAAAAGCCCATGCAAATGCCACAGGCAGCACTAGCGGTAGTGGTGGTGGCACAATAAAATTTCCTAATTGCATAACAGCCACCAAATCGGATTCAATCGATGGCAATATAACCTCTAATCATGTAAATACCTTTTCAACATCATCAGGTTATAACAGCAAAACCTCTAATAGTAGTAAATCTTCTGATTCGGGTATGTCGGCGTTTAATTCTCTTA
Organism: Sarcophaga peregrina; assembly: GCA_014635995.1. Taxonomy (NCBI): domain Eukaryota; kingdom Metazoa; phylum Arthropoda; class Insecta; order Diptera; family Sarcophagidae; genus Sarcophaga; species Sarcophaga peregrina. Next base: position 50,847,507 of record CM025789.1, read on the forward strand.
CGCAGAGATTAAGTAATTTTTCATTCCTAAATTCCTCGGATAAGAAATCGCTTAATATAGAGGGTGGCAGCACACGTCAAAATAGACGTACCTTAAGTCTACTTAAATCCTATAATCATCATAATTCCACAATCAGTCACCATCAACATGTTGCCAACTCGACACAAATTGAAACGAATGCCAATTCGTCGACATCGTCGCATAGTTTTGGCTCCCTTAAATTGGGAAAATCTTCATCGCAGCATCAATCGTCGCTACTAAACAATCTGTCTAATTGTTCGCCCTCGTCGACAACGACTTCCGTAATACCTTCATATGATCCATTAAAGCTTATAGGGACAGCGGCGTGTCCACGCTTTGATGAATGTCCTTTACTTGAGCCGTTGGTTTGTAAGAAAATAGCCCATGAACGTTTAAGTGCTTTAATATTTCGAGAGGATTGTTTTCTGACAGCATGTCAAGACGGTTTTATATACACATGGGCTAGACCAGGTTATGCTACGGTAAGTTTATATTTTAAATTTGTTTAGATTGTAAAAAAGGTCATTGTTTTTAATTCAAAACTTTTATTTTTAATAGAACGTTCCCCAACATTTATCGCCAACACAAACAGCGCCACCTGGCGGTACGGTAATATAGTTCGATAAAATTAATATTAAGCAATATCATAAGAATTTAGAAAAATTTAATTTATATGCTTCTAATGCAACAACAACAACAACAAATACTACTACAATTACTCCAAATTATCCTCCCTCCTATACTTCAGCAACAACAGCAACTACTACGACTACAACACCTTTAACGCCAACAAACCTATTTTTAAATACAGGTGAGAAAAGAGTGTAAAAAATATAAATAATAAAGAAAAAAGAAACAGTTTTTATAAAAAACATTTTTTTTTATATATAAAATATATAATTTTCTTATTTTTTATAATAAAAAAATAGAATAACAGAATACAAAAGATAAGAAAAGAAAATTATTATTATTATAGAAAGATGTTAAAGATTAAAACTAGAAAAATATTATAATTATTAAATAAATATCATGCAAAAAGTTTTCTCCGTCATTTTTACATATTATTTCTAAGTTTTTATTTCATTTCCTTTCACTTCTTTTTATTTTTCTGTCATAATACATGTAAAATTAGAATATCCAAACGAAAAATGCTATTGGACGTGAAATCCTCTTTTGACTTGCACTGTTCGATATAATAACAAATAAAAACATTAACGATTAAGTTTCGTGTATTATATTTCAACGAGGTTTGCGCTTATTCCTAAGATATGGAAAAATTGTTAACACTAATAGTTGTTAACGTAACGTAGATTACGTCAACATTACTACTGCTAAGCAAGCTTAATCTATCGCATTTCTCTGCTTTAATTTCATAATTGATCATTTACATCTGTCGTCCCTAGTCTGCATCTCTTAAGAGTAGATTATAAGTTTTTCCTAACTGCAATTGTTTCTGAGGACGTTTCCAAGCAAGAATCTTGATGTATAGGAAATGTGTAGATAATGTAGGCATCTTTATCTTAACGTGGCTTTTCCTCAAAATGTTAAACTTTTTTCACTTTATATACCATAACTCTCTGATATTTCCTTTCTTTTAGCATTTATTTCGTTATCCGTAGCATTTAACACACCACAACATGGGATACAGTCTCACTTCGTGCTACATTTTGCACATCTCCTTCCCGTTCTACAGCCTTTGCTCGTGTGGATAATAATAATCTACCTTGATTTTCGTAAAAAAAAAATAGTCCCATATTATCAGAAAGTTGATTACCATAAAAAACATTTTTGATCGAAAATATCGCAAGAGATCCTTTGCCATCATGAGGCCTCCGCATAAGCCAGTTAACTCAAGCAAAACTAATCGAAAAAATAATTTTGTCCATAAAATTGCCATCCGATAAATTCAAAGGGATATCCCCGATGACTCCGAAGGTTTAAATGAAATAACTGGGAATGGAGGATCTTATATTTTTTGCATTGCATCATTACAAATGCAAAAATTATCGTTTATATTGACACACTCATCTATTCCTTTATATATACTTATTACTTACATAGAAATTTTCGATCTTTTTATAAAAAAGGGATAACTTTCTTGATGTGTCAGAGAGAACAATGATCTTAACAACAAAACGTTCGGAATAATATTGATTCTGCCTGGTACTCACCGCATGATTATTATGATCTTTTATTATTTACCCATAAAAATTCTTTCTCCTTCTCCCTTTTCCATTAAGGTTTTCATTTCGATTCAAAAAAAAAAACTATTTCACTGGCAATTGCCTTTTATAATACCTTTAAGTCTACTACTTGTAACAGTTACCAGTTTCCCACTATATTGGGCATCACTCACATACTTGTTACGAGACGCAATCTTTATGAATAGTCTCAGTTTTTTAAATCTTCATATTACCTTTAGATTGAACAGAAACATTATCCATCGGATTTGTATATTCAGCAGTTTTATTTTTATTAGATTTCATATTTTTTAACTTATTCGGGAAATTCGGCTAAAATTCGTTAAAAAGCTCAATTTCAGCACCATCGTTTTTTTTTTAATAATCCTTGTGCTCCAGCAGAATAGTTGGCCTGTAGCTCCTTAGATTTAAAAAAAAAAAAACTAGAAAGTAGTCTTATTATAGTTTCTTTTTTCAATTTGATCCCTTTTTCAAAAGCAGCCTTTAAAGCTTTCGGTAGGTAGCGTTTGTTTCCATAAATTTTGTGTAACTGGTAACATTGTCTAGCAGAAAGTTTCGTAATCCAACTAAACTCCAGCCATAAACTTTCTAACCAAGGACGAAATATTAAAATGGCGGTTCTTTCCGTGTTTGGTCTGTGTTTAACAATAACCATAATTTCATTCTTTCAACTTCAAGTTTAATTTTTATTTCAAACTTAAGAAAAAAAGATTTTTTTTGTCTATACGTTGTTTATTTTCAATATTTACTTTTTGTTTACTTTAAAAAAACTTATAAGCTTAAAATAGATATTTAAAGTTAAAAGGAATTCAAAAAACAAAAAAAAGTTTTCAACATTGTTTTCTATGTCCTTCTTGTATACTCAATATTTTTGAAAAGATGTCTAAATTTTGTTTTTTATATATTCGAAAAGAGATTCTCAATTAGTATTAAATATGCCGAAAAAATCAAAGATTTAAATAAAAATTTATTTCGTTTTTTAATTTGTTACACAGTGTAATTAATGTCTTGCAGCATATTTGTTGAATATATTATCGAATTTATCAATTTGTTTCGTTTAAAAATATTTTCTTTTATCTTTATTTTATTATTTAAAAAATATTTTCAAATACAAATTGGTTGACAAATATTAAAAGATTTTTTTTTTTAAATTTCAAATAAACGAGCAACGTTCGTTTTTCGGTTTATTGAAAAGATTTAAATTAAATATTCGAATTTTTTTTTTTTTTTTTTTTTTTGTTATTTACATATTTTTCTAACCAGATAATAAGTTAAATTATTTATGCCCTTGATGTCTTGTGGTTTTAATACTTTAATTGACCCTTTTTAAACTGTCATGTATTGTTCTTATTACGAATAGTGCGCCCTATATGTATGTATTTACGTGATAGCATTTTCGTTTCGTTTCAAAATTTAATAAATAACTTCCAATAATGAATCTCCTTTTAAAAACAAGCTTTTAAATTATGCTAAATTAAGTACTTTATTTTGGAAAATACCAAAGATTATCCCTGGAATTAAAAATAAAATTTTAATCATTAACTAAAGGAAATCATCCTTATGATTTAAAATTTTTTTTTGTTAGTAACCTTTAAACTAAAATATGTTATATATTAATAAATAAAAAAAAAAGAAAAAAGAAATCAATGTATCTTTACTTCCTAAATAATTTTGCCTTATAGTTACATTTATTGTTTATTATTAATATTAAAATAAAAACAAAATATTATATTTAATAAACTCATATGAAACAAAATTATAATATTAATAAAAAATAAAAAAAAAAAAAATAATCAAAATAAATAATAATAATAAAAAAAATGTTCCAAAATCCAACAATATATTGCCCATAGTATATATACATAGGAATGTAAACTTTTCTAAAAATTTTATAATAAAACTTGTTGACAGTATATCTGTAAAATTAATTAATTAAAAAAAAACAAAAAACGAAAAGCAATAAAATACTCTAAAAAGAAAGTCATTATGAAAATGAACAAACAAGTGAAATTTACAAAAACTGTTTTGTAGAATTTTATATTTTTAGTTAAAACATTATTATTAAAATAAAAAACAATTTTTGGCTTAACTAATAGTAATTAAACAGGAAAAACAAAAATATTTAATTATTTAAGGGAAAATTAAAAAATGTAATAGAATAGTAATAGTTTTGTAACTGTTTTGTGGTAGTAGAAATAATATTTTTTTTTTTTGTGTTTTGCTTATCATATAATTTAATTTAATTAAAATAAAAAAAACCATAAATCACTCCAAACGAATGAAATATATTATAATTATTATAAATGTATGTATATAAAGTTATTTCTTTATAGTAACAAATTTAAAAAATCTATTATTAACTATTAATTAATGCTTTTATTATTATTTATAAGTTATAAATAAGTTATTAAACATTAGATAATAAACCATAAAGCATAGAAACAAATAGAATAGAACAGAGGTAAACAAAAGTTATTTTAGATTTAAAATAAAAATAAAAATGAAAAAGAAGAAGAAGAAGAAAATAAAACATTTTATTATTAACAAATCAGAAGAAGAAGAATAATAAAATATCGTAATTTTTCTAAAAAATTACTTATTTATTACATTTAATGTAAAATAAATGTTTTACTATTGAATAGAAACAAATAAAAATAAAATAAAGCAAAACAAATTAACATAAACAAGTATAATTATTAATTAACTAATGATCTAGAAAGAAAGTAATAAAATAAAACAATTGGTTGATTTATCATAAATGTAATTCATAGAAATCTCTATCTCTAAATCTCTCTCTATCTCTCCTATCTAATATATTATAACTCCTTCAACTACTTATCGATTACCAACTTTTTCAAACACTCTTTCTCAAACATAAATCTTTATATTAAATATTATAATATATGAAAAATACAAATACAAACAAATATGTTGATCATATACTATAAATATATATAAAATTAATATATATTTTATAATAATATAAAAAAAATTAAAAACAAATAAAACAAAACAATTTATTATTAAAAGAAAAACAGACGAAAGAGAAGAAAAAAAGTGTTAAAATAAAAACGTTTATAAACAGAAACAGGCATCTAGTTTTAACAATGAAATAAATAAAAAAATAAATACAAAAATTATAAAGAAAAACAAACTATTAGAAGAGTTCGTTGTAAATACATACCAAAAGTAAATACAATTAAAAAAAAAAAAGAATAAAATTTTCAAGAAATTAAAAAAAAAATTGAATATACAAAATAACAACAAAACAAATAAACAAAAATAGTAACAAAAACAACAGAAGAGACTAAAGAAAAATTTAAATAAAAATTATTATAAAACAAAAATTAAATAAATAGTAAACAAATTATAGTTTTAATATGTAACGATTTATAGTAATTGAATTTTTTTCCTCAGGATTTTGTTGCGTTCCGTGTTACGAAAATTTTACCTGATATTTTAAGTACAAAGGATTTTAAAACTCATCATTCGTTTGCAAATATACATATAAAGTTCATAAACAGTTTTATATAACATTTCTGGAAGAGCTTGTGAATAATTTCTTGCACTAAATCCTTTAGTCATTACACTTCATTTCCGCTTAAATAAAATTTCTCCTGAGTCAAGGTACTAATAATTAAGCATATTATTATCTGTAGGGATGCCAATAATGATGAAAATGAATATCTATTCCAATATAATCTTGTAGATTAGCATCTGTAAACCTAATACCATTCGCGTAATACGTTTTATCGTTTAAACGATTTGTTAAATACAAGCAAAGAAATACAGGTATTCCTCGTATAACGCGGTGGTTACGTTCCAGGAAAATTCCGCGTTATAGAAGACCTAGCTTTCATAAAAATTTAAGGGTTAAGTTCCAATAAACTTTTTTCAAAATAAAAGCGGTACTAAATTAAAGATGGATGTAAGTTTATAACTCAAACCCAATATTCAAACTTTATTTAAAAAACATAATAAAAAAAAACAATCGGAAAAAAATAATCACTAGTCTGTGTCACTTACTTCGAACATCATATTACGTCGAAATAGTGAGCATATAATCATCATATTCATCAGAAGAAATTTCATCGGAAAAGTTTTCGTTATTTGATAAAAAAAACATTTTGTTGGACGTTCTTCCAGTGATTATGCGATTGTGAAATCAGTTACCAGCCTTTGGTTGCTCTTTTTTCCGGCTGTTTTTCGATTTTTCGAAATTTCGCGTTGTAATGAAACTGTTTTTTTTTTTAATTCCCGTTATATCGAAAACTCGTTGTAGAAATACCGCGTTATACGAGGTATACCTGTAATAAGATTTTTAGCCTAACCTAGTTCGACAAAAAGAATTTAGTTTGTCAATTTGTGCAACTTCAGTAGGTTAATAGTAAACTTTTATTAAAACAAAAGGCTGCAGGTAATAAACATCTGAGAAGTGACTAACTTATGACTAAAATATTACTTTTGTATACTTCGGAAAAGATGAGAAAGAGTACATACCTTTATCGGAAAATTTGTGTGATACTTTTCTTCTCACAAGTAATGTTTAGAGTCATGAAAGAAGTATTAATCAGGCCATTGATTTGAATTTATACATGAAAAGTACCTAATAATAAACAGAAATACGTATATAAGTAAGTAGTCACTGCTACATATTCGAAGTTTCGAAAGAAGTAGACTTGATCATAGTTTATAAAGATTTTTTATTTTTCCGCTAAAATGGTAAGGGACCGTAATAAAATTATATCACTGGCATTATTCGGAATTCTTATACCCGGCAACTAATAGCCGTCTCCCGGTTCAATCTCTATTTTGGGTATTCCATATTGGGTTGTTTTTTTAGAACACACTCCTTTCCTCTTCCTTTTCTTCTCCGTACGGCTCCATATCTAGGGTATATCATATTGACCGATTTAGAGCCATTTTTACCTTGGAAACTTCTTTCTATTCTTCACATGAGATTTCTATCGAAAATTACACTCGGTCAGAGTAGTCTTAATATTCTTCTCAATCAACAGTTATTACCTACTAGTAGTACATCGTTCCTATAGAGCATTATAGTTTGCTCATTTCCATTGTTTTATATCTTGTCTAAAGATGTAAAAAAGTTCACCTGAAATTCTATACGTGAGGCACATTGATACAATTTTTTTTTTAATAAAAAACAAAAGAATGTATGAAAATATATATTTTATTTCGAATATAAGTAACTAAAGTTTAAGTTAGAAATTCACACGTAGGGCTACATTACATATAAACCCAATTGAAATTGGGTTAAAATGCAATAGGAAATTTGTTGGGATTAAAACCTAAGTTTAACAGTTTTCAACTTCCCATACAATCTAATTAATAACAAACATCTGTTAACAGCAAATTTGAAAATTTTACTTCCTTTGTTATTTTTTTTTTTCAAGTATTCTTTTTAAGAATTTTTCATGATGTTTTACAAAAAAAAAAAATAATATATATATTATTATACAATAAAATAGACTATAAAAATGTAAAGGAATTACCAGAAAACATAAAAGAAATATTTTAAGTTAAACACACATTTACAAAATGAAATATGAGTGGATGTGAGTGTTAAATTAAAATTGTAAATTTCTAGCCTCTAGAGTTGCGGCATCGGGAAAATATAAATGTTTCGATAACAGAAATGATATAAACGCTTGACCGCCCACAACCAAAAAGAGAAAATATAATTTTCTTTTACGCCCACCAGTATAATCCAGTTGCTGTGGATTGCCATAGGGATCATAGTTAATAGCTCCACTTGGGTTAGGCGAAGATTCATGTAAAACTTTTGTTTTTAAAGTGCGTAACTAAAAAGGAAGAAATTAATAAATATTTGTGAGTTATTTTATAAAAACTTATCCAAATAAAACTTACTAAGAAGAAGCCCAATGATAAACTGCAATACGTTAATGCTAAATAATAGCCAAAACCATGAAACAGTGTGCTCACTAATAAACATGCCACAATGGTAACAAATTTATATCCAGCAAATGCCAATAGATCCAAAGTTTTCAAACTAGTCTTGATGTTCACCACATATAAAGTAATCGAATAGACAATCAATTCGAAAATGCTTGAAGCCAATGCACTTGATGCTTCGTTATTTTTTTTTTCAAGTATTCTTTTTAAGAATTTTTCATGATGTTTTACAAAAAAAAAAATAATATATATATTATTATACAATAAAATAGACTATAAAAATGTAAAGGAATTTCCAGAAAACATAAAAGAAATATTTTAAGTTAAACACACATTTACAAAATGAAATATGAGTGGATGTGAGTGTTAAATTAAAATTGTAAATTTCTAGCCTCTAGAGTTGCGGCATCGGGAAAATATAAATGTTTCGATAACAGAAATGATATAAACGCTTGACCGCCCACAACCAAAAAGAGAAAATATAATTTTCTTTTACGCCCACCAGTATAATCCAGTTGCTGTGGATTGCCATAGGGATCATAGTTAATAGCTCCACTTGGGTTAGGCGAAGATTCATGTAAAACTTTTGTTTTTAAAGTGCGTAACTAAAAAGGAAGAAATTAATAAATATTTGTGAGTTATTTTATAAAAACTTATCCAAATAAAAAAATAAAACTTACTAAGAAGAAGCCCAATGATAAACTGCAATACGTTAATGCTAAATAATAGCCAAAACCATGAAACAGTGTGCTCACTAATAAACATGCCACAATGGTAACAAATTTATATCCAGCAAATGCCAATAGATCCAAAGTTTTCAAACTAGTCTTGATGTTCACCACATATAAAGTAATCGAATAGACAATCAATTCGAAAATGCTTGAAGCCAATGCACTTGATGCTTCGATACTTAATTTTTCAGGTGTAAAACGATTTTGTAAACCCAACATAAGGCCGGCCACTACCACGTACGTAATAAAAGCCATAGTGGGTATATACAAATCTGGAGCATTAATGTCGTAACGAGGCTGCACAGGTTGTTCTTGATCATATTTAAGGGACCAATCCTGAAATTAAAAAATATTAAATTTGTATGAAAATATGTGTGTTAGTTAGCAAAAAGGAAATAAAAATGTTTTTATTTTCTAGAAGATAAAGAAATTTGTTCTATAAATGTTACAAACATGTATACGACAAAATAAAACTACAATTTTCTTTTACTAAACATAGAAATTGAAAATACTAAACGTAGATATGTAATTCTATTAAAGATTTAATCACGTCACCTGGGCGCAGTAATAATGATATTCTGTTTTTTAGATAATCGGCCTACATGATTTCGTAATTGTCTTAACAATATGTTAAATGTATCATATTTATATAAAAAATAAAAGAATTTCCAAATTTTCCAAATCCCTAATATGGCCTAGTAATGACTGAATGACGAAGAACAAAAGAATAATGTTCCATGCTTGCCCACTTGAGCCTAATAAATGTTTCCACTGTGATATTTATGTGAGGCAAAACCAACAGACAATAAAATTAATAGATCGCTACAATTCTCAAGGAGTAGTTCTTGTTCAAATCTTTAAAAATGAATCGTCATTAGAAGACTTAAGGAACTCTAACCACTATGTCCATTAACTTGATTTACATAACTAGAAAAATAACAGATATTTAAAATAATTGACACAGTGAACTAATTAAAATTTATATCATAAATAGGGAAATGCGAATGACAAAGAGAAGCTGTCTGGGAGAATACTTTGTGCGATAAACTGCACCTAAACAAAACACAAATTAGTATTTCCTTGCAAATATAGAGAGATTTCAGATAGTGCACATTTCACTCTGGATTTTTTCCCAAGGCGTGTGAGCGACCACCTGTCGGTTACGTATTTGTATTGTAATAATAAATTGTAATAAACACTTTATGTTTTACTTATAATAAAGCAAACTAGAATCATTTCACAAAGGTTATCTTCTAAATCCAATCAATTTAAATCAAATAAAACACAATCAGACTAAGGACATGGAAAATGTCTTTAACAGAAAAGTAAAAGCATAATCGTACTGACAGTTAAAATCTAAGCAGACAACTTTAAACATTATGCTTTAACTCTTGAGTGCGTACAGAAGAAGCGATATACTAATTAAAATGATTACACAGCAGTGATACAATTTAGTAATTATATAACATATGCAATAATACATGAAATAAAACTATACATAGAAAAAAGAGACTAAAATATTGAAATATGCAGTGTTGCGGTACGATCTTGTAGCAAATCCAATTGTTATTACTGACACAATTCGTCAAAACTCTTACTTCAGAATAAAAGGTGAATGAAAAAGTTGTAGAACAGTATTTCACCAAGTAAAGTTTTAACGAATAAAGTTGTTAGTGAGGTAGTATTTTGTCTAAAAGATTGCTATTACCCAGGTGAAGAGAAAATCTCTTAAACCATTCAGCTACTAAAGCCAAATATGGAAAATCCTTATTATATTTTAATTAGTTTTTATCATACAATCACTTAAGTATTGGTTTTTGTATAATTTTCTATTTGTTGTACATAAAATTTAGATAGAAACAAGAAATGCAAAACTGTATTCCACAAATTCAATTCAAAACTTACCTTGTGTGTAAATGGGAAGAACAGTAATCGCAATTTGTTGATGACATAATTGTTATCGACGGCAAAGTAGTATTTCAATTTGGCTACTGGCACCCACTTTGAAAACTGATTCTCAACAATTTGCTTACCTTGGTCAGCTAAACGTTGACCATACTCCATAGCCATGTCTTGAACAATTGGCTGCTGAAACATAGCAAACTGTGGAAATTGACCAGCAACACCAGGCTGTTGACTTTGGCCAACAAATGGACCACTGGCCGGCATAGCACCAGGTACGGCACTATATTGTGGTGGTGGTTGTTGTGGTTGTGGGGAAGGGGAAGAATAGCCGTATTGTTGATTTTGCATTGGCATGCCACCATTATTAAAACCACTCCCAACCATGGGTTGTTGTGGTTGCATTGGCTGTAAAGGCGTCGCATAAGGACCGCTACTTCCCATATTTCCTGTATTCTGCATCATGGGATCTATGACTGTGGGACCTGTTGTGGGTTGCAAATAGGGAGAAGCACTTGGCATGGGGGCAGTCGGACCCATAGCGTTAACATCACTAACACGTTTTATTTTACGGCCAGGACCGGAAGCTTTTTAAATTGTAAACACATCAGTTTAAGTTAATTTTATTTCATGATACAATATAAAACAAAGCAAAGAAACAAACTAAGGATTTTTTGCAAGCTACAAACACTGAACAATTCAAAGCTACAAAGGGCAGGCACAGGAAAACCTGTTCACATATAATCAGCAAAAGGCACTTGTTAATGATTAATCATTAGTTTGTAATAAATGTTGCAAAACAAAAAATATTTTTAACATGTTGTTAATATCTTTAATATGCAAAAAAACAGCTGCAAGAGTAAGTACAAATTATTTATTGCCATTTGCGGTATTGTTTTCATTTCTCAGACAACTTTTATTAACAAAAAAACGAAAACGATTTAAGGAAGAGGGTGTTGGTACTTGCGTATGTTTCCTTGGTTTTTTTCCTTACAATTTTCCCACTTACGATTCCTGATGCCTGTATTAGGATTATTATACATTTTCTGAAAATTTTTCTTAGTTTTTCACAAGTTAAATAAGATTTATTTGTTGATAAATATACCAAAAAATATTTTTTATATTCCTTTAAATTGCAATTCTTTAGACCACATCACCAATAGCCGCTGTTACACTCTTGTTTGATGTTTTGAGCACTTATTTCTTAAAATTGTACCTAAATAGTACTAAATTATACAAGCATGTCTTACAACAACAGCTGATGGGTGACGTTTACATTTATTCTGCTTATTGGAACAAACACTGAGAGAAAATATGTTTGTAAAAACAAAACAAGATAATAGATATATTTTAATGAACTTTAAATTCGGAAGAGAATTATTTTAATTCGATGAGGTAAAGTTATCGAAAGTTTGGGTCTCTATAATATATCGATTAATTTATTTCTAATATAAACTGTATTTAAACCAAATTAACCACATAGGCAACAACAATTATAGTTTTGTTAAAACTTCAAAAACTTAAATTTTCTTTTTACAAAATATTTTAAATTTTATGGAAATTCAGTAAATGGGTTTAATAAAAATAAAACATTAACTAGCCGTCGACTATTTAAATGTCAATTTGTATTAAAAAGATGTGACAAAATGATTCTGGTCTATTATTTAATTACATATCCGTGTAGTCATTAAAGCGTTGATAGATGTAGTTTATGTGACGGCGTAAATATTTATTTTTAGTTGGTCAGCTTTGTTTTCTAATTCTAATTTATTATCTTCTTAGTATTGCAGTGCTTTGGTAGTGGTACCGGGTAGTTTAAATTACGATTAAAATTTAAACGAGTTTCTTAAATCAGTAAGTAAAAGAAATATTAAAGAAAAATAAACGAATTGATTAAGATTTTAAAATACCAATAAGAAGTAAACAAACGATACTAATTAATTTACAAAAAGTAATAAAATTTTGTAACGGAAAAATATTATAAGATGTGATGTGATGGTGGCAGAGGTTATGAAGAAGAGAAAGAAGCAAATTATCAAATAATTCATTAATTAATTGAAATATTTAATAAACTACTTTATTTACTTTATAAAAAATAAGTGATTGCCTGAAAAACCCTTGGAGTAATTTAATCCTAGTATTTCTTACATTAACCTCCAGAATATTTTCACTGGAGGAGGGTTCTGGCTAACGCACGTGGGTTTTTTTTTGCCATGCTCAGACAGCTTGACATAAAACGCCACTGCTAAAATATTTACTTTGCCGAGATTGTGTGTATTTAACAGGTTTTTTTTTCGTATCCATTAAATAAAAAAACAAATACATGTGAAATAAAAAAAAACAAATTTTTCCATTAAAAATACTGAAATCAACATTGAAAAATATTTAAAGAGAATGTGAGATTCTTTTTTCTCTTATTAACCGATATAAACAAAAGCTGCGTGAAATTGATTCAGTAGGGTTACCAACGTTATATATTTTTAATTTCTTTGAGTGGAAATCAAAAATTGCCCCAGATAAACCTTACATACATAATTGGTCATTACAACTCATCAATCAGGATTATTGACCTAGTTTTTCACACTACTTATGTTGTGTGTGTTAATTTTTATACATAAGCGGAGGGACCTACAGTTTAAAGTCGACTCCGAACGACAGATTTTTGAGAAACTTTTCATGGCAGGTTTTATTTACTCTCAGAGTTTTTGCTAGAAATCTGCTGAGAGGAAATCGCCGAAGAAATACTTTTTGTATTTTGTTTTGATGTCTGGCCTGGGATCCGAATCCGGGCCTTTCGTCTAATATGCCAACACACTACCTACTAGACCACGGCGATTTCAACCGATAAACCTTCAGATAAACCTTTCAAGTTTTAAATAATCCAAGTTAACCACTACTTTAATGGACTTATTTCGTTTATATTAAATCTGTGGGATATGTAGAGTTTTATACCGAATTGTTAAACCCCCACATCATCAATATTCATATATTTTTTCATTTACGACCAACATCCAGGGGATAACCCCTACTCACGCAATGTATTGTGTTGGAAATAGGGAAATAGGTTATTTGAATCTATTTATATGATTGGGGACAAGAGAAAAAGAAGTTAGTGCGGTTAAAGAACGGGTTCTCTTTAGAATATAGGCAGTTCACTGGACTGTATGTGCGGTAGATGTCCATTATGTAGAAATATTCAATTTTCGGGGAGAGATTTTTCTATTTGCAGTCACCGTAGTCTAGTAGGTAGTGTGTTGGCTTAATAGACATGAGGCCACAGTTCAAACGGCAGATCAGGCATCTCTAACAAATGAAATATTTCAGCGGATTTCCGGCAAAACCACTGTGAGTTAATAAAATTGCCATGAAAAGTTATTAAAATATCGTTCACAGTCGACTTTGCACTGTAGGCCCTACCACTCATGTATAAAATTAATACACACAACATAAGTGGTGTGAGAAGCTTAGAATTAATACTGACAGCAGGGCTGTAATGACCTATAATTGGTTATTGCATAATTTTCCAAATCACTCTCGCGTATATTTCGTTAAAAACTGCGAAACACAAGTTACATTACGACGGTACTCTATTGAATCAACAGAGCGCGATACTCTCATTGATAAGCACCTTCACGGAATAGAATTCTAAACAACGGTCCTTACATGAGGGTTGTATTTCAAGATCAGATTGACTGAAATTTTTCTTGCACAATTTTAAAAGGCCAAGACATTAACAATACCTACCAAGATATCCAACTGTACCTTGTAGAACCTTGTGCGCCTTAAGGTCTGCTTAAATACTACTTAAGGTCCATTTAATACTATTGACAACAGTGTTTTCCCACTGACATGCTTGTTGGTAGTTTATTATTACAGACAGGTTTTAAGAATGTCTGTTAAAACAATACGATATTTAAATATATTTCTCGACATGAATTGCTTACCCCTTATCAAACTCCGATTTCAAACAAAATCATGGTTTCTAATTGGATAGAACCTGTGATGGTGTACAGAATAAAAGTATTTGTTTCAAAATGAAAACTGTTTACTAAAAATTAAGATCCAGTTACGTCCGACAATATTTGTTTTTTTTTTATTTAATTTTAGAATATTTTCAAACGTATAGTGATAACGTTTAAATTAAAACCAAGACTTAACGTTTAATATGAATGTAGATCATAGTTTTGCAAATAAGCAAACAATTCACACTTAATTTGCAAAAACAAAATATTAAAAGAATCATAATTTATAAAATTACACTTGTTGTGAAGCGTTAAAAAACAAATTTACTGATAATTCGTAGCTGGGGATAGGTTAAACATGTAAACAGATTCACAGTCATTTGCAGACGGATGATTAAAAAGGCTTATCTCTTAATTTAAGAAGAAAGGTCAATAGAATCAATATATTTAAATTCAGTATAAAATAAATAACAACACAAAATTTAATGATGCAAACTTAACTTGTGGAAAACAAATTCAACATTTTCAATATTCTTACAATTGCAGTTGCAGCAAAGAGACATACCCACTCGGAATATATTTTTTAATTTACGTTGATACTGAAAACAAGATAATAAATTATAAAAATGGCTGCTAAACGCATTGGTATGTACAGAGAGTAAATAATTTAAAAAACAGCAAAGCAATCAAATATCTATACCTACAGCGAATTAAATTATAATTTCATTTCAGCTCTTCTTAGTGTTTCGGATAAAACTGGTTTAGTTGAATTTGGCAAAAATTTGTCTGGTTTGGGTTATCAACTAGTAGCCAGTGGTGGCACTGCTACAGCTCTCCGTAATGCTGGTCTTGCTGTTAAAGATGTCTCCGATATAACCGGTGCTCCTGAGATGTTGGGCGGTCGTGTTAAAACTCTACATCCTGCTGTGCATGGTGGTATTTTGGCACGTCTTTCGCCCTCCGATCAGGCTGATATGCAAAAGCAAAATTTCGATTATATTAGTGTTGTAGTCTGTAATTTGTATCCCTTTGTTAATACTGTCTCCAAACCCGATGTAACTGTGGCTGATGCTGTCGAAAATATTGATATTGGTGGTGTTACTTTGTTGAGAGCTGCCGCTAAAAATCACGATCGCGTTACTGTCATCTGTGAGGCCGGAGATTACAGCAAAGTATTGTCTGAAATTCAACAAAATGGTGACACTACTTTGGATACCCGCAAACTTTTGGCTTTGAAAGCCTTCACTCATACTGCCACCTATGATGATGCCATTTCTGATTACTTCCGCAAACAATACTCGAATGGTGTGTCTCAATTGAATTTGAGATATGGTATGAATCCTCATCAAAAGCCTGCTCAAATCTTTACCCAATTGGAAAAGTTACCTTTGCGTGTTTTAAACGCCTCGCCTGGTTTTATTAATTTGTGTGATGCTTTGAACGGCTGGCAATTGGTTAAGGAATTAAAGAGAGGCTTGGGTTTGCCAGCTGCCACTAGTTTCAAGCATGTATCTCCAGCTGGTGCTGCTGTTGGTAATCCTTTAAGCAAAGAACAAGCCAAACTCTGTATGGTTGATGATTTGTATGAATCTTTAACACCATTGGCCACTGCTTATGCCAGAGCTAGAGGTGCTGATCGCATGTCTTCTTTTGGTGATTTTGTTGCTCTATCCGATGTCTGTGATGTTGTTACTGCTAAAATTATTTCCCGTGAGGTTTCAGATGGTATTATTGCCCCTGGTTATGAGCCTGCTGCATTTGAGCTCTTAAAGAAAAAGAAGAATGGTGCTTATTGTATCTTAGAGGTTTGTAAACATTTTGAAAACATATCAAGTTTTTATGTAAAATTAAACTTAATTGCTGTAATTCCAGATTGATCCTACATATGAACCTACCGCAGTTGAACGTAAAACAATTTTCGGTATTACTTTGGAACAAAAACGTAACGATGCAGTTATTGATCCTTCCCTATTCACAAATGTTGTTACCAAAAACAATAAATTACCGGAATCGGCTGTACGTGATTTGATTGTTGCTACCATTGCCTTGAAATTCACACAAAGTAATTCGGTTTGTTATGCTCGTGATGGCCAAGTTATTGGCATCGGTGCTGGCCAACAATCCCGCATCCATTGCACACGTTTGGCTGGTGAAAAGGCTGACAACTGGTGGTTAAGACAGCATCCTCGTGTGGCTGGAATGAAATTTAAGGCTGGTGTTAAACGTGCTGAAATCTCCAATGCTATTGATAATTATGTTAACGGCACTGTTGGCAAGGATATGCCTTTTGCTCAATTTGAAGCCATGTTTGAAGAAGTCCCTCCTCAATTGACTGAAGCTGAAAAGACAGCCTGGTTAAAGGAATTGAATGGTGTTGCTTTGGGCTCTGACGCTTTCTTCCCCTTTAGAGATAATATTGATCGTGCTCGTTTGGTAGGTTTTCTTAATTATTTAAAATGATTGTAATCAACATTTATTGTTTCTTTTTAATCAATTGCAGAGTGGTGTTTCCTATATTGCTAGCCCGGCTGGATCAACTAATGATGCCGGTGTTATAGCTGCTTGTGATGAGCACAACATTATCATGGCTCACACAAATTTGCGTTTGTTCCATCATTAATTTAAATGAATTCTTTAATTTTTATTTCATCAATATTTTCAGTTAGTCTTAAGTTACATTCATGTCAGATTATTCTTTAAAAGACAATAAAACAATTGAGTGTTTGCACACACTATTAATGTCATAATAATTAAAGAGTAGTTTTTATATTTCATCATAAAATTTTATCGCATACAGTTACTTAGAAGCAAAGTCTTGTACTTTTTTACTGGATAAACAAATCGTAAACGAAGTAAATGCTCTTCCATCTGTTAATTTATTGGTGAAGAGGCTCGATTTTGAAACAGTATTATTGGGAAGGGTGCCCATCATAAATATAAACAAGAATAATCCCTTTGAGTACATTTACCCTCAGCTTGTGTTGTTCCGAGTTAGAGGAATTCAAATCAACATCTATAAAGAAGAGTCTACTTTGAATATTAGCTACGGAGTAATGAAGACTACACTGTATCGTCTGAGATATGGGCGCATTTTTCTTTAAGATAAAATACCTACTGTGTATAGGATGTAAATTGGCCTAGATAACAAACAGTATTTAGCACGAATGTTCAAATTTCCTCGGAATAGGCAACTATCAAGCTATTGAATAAGTTCGATTTGTTGTTATCAAAAATGCCTGACGTCTGTTTAAAAAGGAAAACCGGAATATTTCCTGTTTTGAATGATTACTACTTGATAAGTAGTCTCTCATTAAAAATGAGGGTTGCATGTAAAGAACGATATCGCAGGCTCGAAGATATGACGCTTCTAGTGATGAGGCTGTAGAAGTGGCAGAGTGAGGGACCAACTACTAAACCACCTAGTTTAGGAAGAGTATCCGCCGTCTTATTACCGCTATGGGAAGTCATAGTAGTCTAGCAGGTAGTGTGTTGGCTTAGTAGACGTAAAGCCAGGGTGCAAACCCCAGGTCTGACATCAAAACGAAACACAATAAATTAAGTTTCTCTTAGCAGAAAAGAAGAATAAATAAAATTGCTATGAAAAGTTTCTCAAAAAAAATTCTGTTTGTCGAAGTTGACTTTAAACTGTAGGTCCCGCCACTCGTGTGTAAATTAACACACATGATATAAGTGGTGTGAGAAACTAGGTCGTAAACCTGACTGATGGGTTGTAATGGTTTGATTATTTGTCTGCCATTATAAATGATTATTCGATAAAAAGTAACGAAGGTATATGCACTGATCACTATAAAATCGTCGTCCACTACTCTTTCTTCCGTTGCGTCCATGAACTATACATATTTCCTGTATTCCAACACATTGACTGCATCAATAGGGATCATTTAATGAAAGTTGTTTAAAAAAACTTCAAAAAGACGCTACAGTCATCACTCAATCTAAAGCGGTGCCCAAGACTAAGGTCTTTATATAGTAGAAAATCCCATCAGCAGTGTATACATCTAACTTGGACCCATCAGTAAAAATGTGCATACCTTTCTGCCCCTGGCGGCAATAGCGCTATGAGGATAGAGAATAGGATTGAGATCCAGTAAGAGGATCTGCAAATCAGGTTTTTCTAAAAATCCAATCCTCCCCTTAGAAAGTCGGAGTCTAGTCTGTTGTGTGTTGGCTTACTAGATGTGAAGACATACATACATAATTGGTCATTAGAACCCATCAGTCAGGATTATTGACCTAGTTGCTCACACCACTTATGTTGTGTGTGTTAATTTTATACATGAGTCTAGAGTTTAAAGTCGACTCCGAACGACAGATTTTATGAGAAACTTTTCATGGCAATTTTATTTACTCTCAAAGTTTTTGCCAGAAATCTGCTGAGAAGAAATACTTTTTGTATTTTGTTTTGATGTCTGGCCTAGGACTCGAACCCTGGCTTTTACATCTAATAAGCCAACACACTACCTACTAGACCACGGCGACTTCAAGATATGAAGACACAAAACGAAATAAAATGAATATCAGCGATTTCCTCTCAGCAGATTTCTGGCAAAAAGTCTTCAGACTTCAACTTTTTAGTTTCACATTCATAATATAATTGGTTATTACAATCCTTCAGTCAGGATTACGACCTAGCTTCTCACACCATTTGTGTGATAATTTTACATATGAGTGGCGGGACCTAAAGTTTAAAATCGACTCCGAAAATAGATTTTATGATAAACTTTACATGACAATTTTATTTGCTCTCTGAGTTTTTGCCATAAATCTGCTGAGAGTAAGCCTCCGAACAAATTTTTTTCATATATTCGTTTGTTGAAGAAGTTTGACCTGAGGTTTAAACTGTGGTTTTAGCGTCTAACAAGACAACACACTACCTACTATCATAAGGCGTCTAGGTTAGGTTAGGTTAGAGGACGTGCACCTGTTTGTCAAGACAAGCACAGTACCCGGAGGTCGAAATTGACCCATTGTACATTGTCCTTAGGGGAGGAAGGAAATAGAGGATATAGGAATGTAGGTAAGGGAAGGGAGAATGAGAATCGGAGGAATTACACAGAAAGAAACAGACACAAAACAAAAGTGGGTGAGAGCGCGACTACACTTATGAAGCCTTAGCACCTCTCAACCAGCCCAAGCTGCTAATAAATCTGTGGAGAGCCTTGATGTCGGCTCTCGATACAGAACTCAAGCTCTCAAAGAAGGCCCCGCCAAGGGTCCTCAACCTACCAAAGGCTGGGCAGTTGCAGTGGAGATGTTCGACAGTCTCTAAAAAAACGTCTATGATCAAAGAAAATTTTGCACTTCACATTCTCTAAATCTTCAAATGGGAAGCTTCTTAAAGCTAGTTTTTAACCCCAGTCTGAGATGTTTTGATAAAAAAAACAAAATTTAAACACAATCTTAATCCAATTTTAAAAATATATGTTTGTATATAATATTATTAATATTTTACATATAATTTCACTTAATGAGAGATTTTAATTTCTTTAAATCAAATTTATTTAAAATTACTACATGCTTACAAAATAAATCTATTATTCTTTTTGTTTCTGTTTCAATTTTTAATTTTCTTCTTAAATTTAGAATTGCAACAGTAATTATAATTATAAATGAAATGAACTTGTTTTTTTTGTTTATAATTAAAATTAATTAAAAAAAAAAATAAAAGGAAAATTGCTCAATTAAAAATAAATGCATTATCAAAAATGGTGCAAACAAATTATCAATTAAATTAATTATTAAATTAAATGGACAAAAAGTCATTATTAAACTTAAAGAATATATTTTAAATAAAATATTGCAGCACTAATTTATTTATTTATTATTATTGTATGTATATATGTATGTATTTATGAATGTATGTACGGATGTATTTATGAATACAATTTTACATGCGATCCTTGAAGGTTCTTTTTTGCTTTTTGCAAAATACATTTCGACAATTACACACAAATACTACGAACGTTATAAAGAATAATACCAGTGATGCAATAACCAATGCTATTGAAGTGGTTTGATCGTATGTATCTGTTGGATCTAGTTTATGATCTTGTGGCAACAATTGATAATCGACTAGCACTTGTGTACCGTTCGGCGGTGGGCAAGGTTGTTGCACAATAATCTCTTGATGTTGCACCTGAAAATAAATGAAATAAGAGAAATTATTTAAAGGATTTAAATGGAGGATTTTGTTCCTTGGCCCTTACCTGTTTATTGCGACATAACTGTAGCCCGGCAGAATTGGCTAAAGTTTCTGCACTGTATTCATCTTGTACTAGAACCGGCAGAAGCCATTTCTCAGGCGATATCAATTCCGACCAAGACCATAATTTCGATAGATTTTTAGGATGTACCGAATAGCCGCCCACAGCTGTCAAGCCCAGCGATATTAAGCTATTAACAATCATTGCCGAAACTTTGCATGGCATTAAGTGTGCACAAAATAGGGCCAATGTTTGTATGACTGTCAGATATAGTAGCATATAACCTGTACAACCATAAACAAATAAAATTAAGAATATTTTCCAAAATTTTTAAACAAAAACAATTTTACCCATGTAAAGATATATGCCCGTATCACTACTTGTGGTGTATGTATACAAACCAGCCATACTGTGGGCTGGCAATAAATATGCCAACCATATGCACAGACTGGGGAATAGACCCAATAAGCTCTAGAAATAAATTTTTACCGTTAATTCTTTGAATATGTTCAATTAATTTCATTTTACCTGCACTATAATGTACAACGTTCTTGTATATAAACCCAAACGTATATCTCTTTCGGCATGTCTACGATCTTCTTGGGTATCCCTTATGGTCAACATAAGCAGTGGCCAATACATTAAGGCCATGACACAATGATGATAACCCAAACGATCGTTATACGTTAGTTGGGGATCTGAGGCTGGTACATCCCAGAATATGCAACCTATACATAGCGACAATACAGCGGCCGATATTAATTTGCTGATCCATGTAAGTAGTGAACCCGGCTGTTTATAGGCTGTAAAGCGTTTGATTAAGGCTTTCATTTGACTGAAAAAGCCTGCTTTGTGTACAAAATTCGGCATGGAAGCTGGTGGTGCGGCTAAAGGTGGTTCAGAATTGATTTGATCCCAGGAATTAGCCAGGGATTCTATGCGTGCTGATGATTCAAGTAAAGCTGCAGCCGATAAGTCATCCAATGTCACCAGATCCACTGGAATTGAAAGGAAAATATCAAATAAATTTTCGTCTTTAATTTTGTATTCCTATGCTTACAATAATAATCTGCAGGATTTTTAAAAGGCGGACAGGGATAACCCAATTCGCCCATATGACGTGGTAAATCTGAACGACTGCCTGAAAATACAGTTCGGCCGCCTGATAGCAAAAGTACACCCGAACACATGGATAGAATTTCAAAAGTGGGTGGCTGTAGAGTCATTATGACAATGCGACCACCACTGCACCATTGACGTAAATATTCAACCAAAAAAAATGTATCAAAAATATCCATATTTGAAGTAACTTGATCTAAAATTAATATCGACGACTGGGCCAATAGTTGGCAGGCTACACTTAAACGTTGCTTTTCCGAATGTGTTAGGGAGGAAACATTTGAAGCACGCACCGTGGTCAAGCCTAAGTCTTCAATAAGAACATCCATCTTAAATAATTCAAATTTAATCCAAAGTTAACAACAAAAGAACAATGTTTTTAATTGTAAACTTACCCTATCCTTAAGATCACTGCGATCCATGGGACCTCTTAAGGCCGCATGGAAATTCAAGGTACACTGAACACTCATTCTCGGATCTAACGAGGAGGCATTTAAGGCAGGCACATAACTACATAACTCCCTCAAGCCACGACGATTAATTTGTTGACCATTTATTAAAATCTCACCACTCATGCGCTCACGCAAGCCCGCTAAACATTCTGTCAAAGCGGTTCCTTCCTTTTGTGATGTCGCCATTATGGCAAATAAATCGCCAGCTTTGGCTTGTAGTGAAACACCCCGCAAACAAGGATTGACATCCAAACAATGTACTTGTATGTTGGGATAAACCAAACCAATTTCCGAACGTTTACGATGACTTATGCCGTAGTTGGCCAAGTGGCCATTTGCTTGTTCCATTTGATTATGACGATGACGAGATGAGGCATACAAACGGGATTCACCACCACCACCCACACCGCCACCACCACCATAATCATAAACATCATTGCCGCTAGCCAGCAAATCTGCTTCACTATGTGAACGATGACCATAGTGTTTGCCATTGGGTATATACTGTTGGTGGTGAGTATTAACATGAGTGCCCACTATTATGGAAATGGGAAAAATTATAATGACAATAATTTATATGGTTAAGGATTTATTTAATATAAGCTTACCTGCTATGCTAGCTCTACTGTTGGCCTGACGCAATGCCGACATTGGTATGCCTTGAGCTCTAGATTCGGGCCGTGATGATGGTATACCACCTATGGCACGAAAGTCTGATTCGCTGCGATATTTTCTAACGGATATGAATGAAATTATTATTATTATAAAAGAACGTATTTATTTAGATGAGCATCGCATCTTACCTTAAATTAGGTGGACCACGACTGCGTGTAGTTTCATTATCACTGCTATCATAACCAGAAGATCCCGCTGTTGGACCTGCAGAACTGTCACGGAAACCACGATTTATACGTCCATTCACTCCACCACCACCATTGCCACGCATACCACCCGGACCAGGACCGGGACGATGTGAACGTTGGGAGCCGGCATTCGGTGGAAATACACGAGGTAAACCGAATTTTAGATATGTATACATATTAGAACCCAAAGGCGATCTAAATTCAACAAGTCATCATAATAAGTCAACAAATAAAATACACACGAGTTAAGCAATCAAAATGTTGCAGTTGCAGCACAACTTACTTGGGACCATAACGCGGATGATTGAGTATTGATTGTACTGTTGTATCGCGTAATTGAAAATTTCCATATGGCAACGGTGATTTGTCAGAAGAGCCTAAAGCTGAGTCAGTAAAATCGGAATTTAAGTTTTGTCTGCAAGCAAACACAAAGCAAACCAGCAAAAGAGAGAAATGAGTGAGTGAATAAAACAATGTTCGTTACATGAGTACTATTTCTTTTTTTTTTGTTTAATTAAGTTAATAAACGGATGCGGTTTAGTTGGTACAAAACTACAAAACTCAAACATAAATTGGCTTAAATAAACATTGGGTGTGTATAGGTGAGTGCTATACATTTGTTCTATAGGATTCGACAAACAATCATTCGAATCTATCAATCAATGCAATTTTATGATTATTTCCGTCCATTAGAAACTAATCAAGCGTGGTGGTTTTTTGGTAACATAAAACGCAACAAAAGAAAACATTATTCAATAATTCTTACGGCAAAACAATTTAAGTTAAAAAAAAAAAACAAAAAAAAATCAACAATAATAATAATGATGATGATGATGATGTTGAATGGTTGTTGAAGTTTCAGTCATATTTTGACCAGTAACCGTAGATTTTTGTATGACTTCATAAATACAGGAAATTTAAACAATTAAATTAAATGAAATAAACAAACAGAAAACAAAAAAAAAACATGAAATAACTGCACCTAATGGGGAATATATGCTACTTGTGATAAAAATTCAATAAGACGTGTACTTGCAATTGGAGTATAAATACAAAAACCCGGAAGTTTAAATGACACATTGTAAAGGTTTTTGAATACTCTGAGTCCTAAATATAAATGCATGCAATTTGCCCGTTTTTCGCCCCTTTCCCCCTTATTGGACCCCTTTTAGTCCAACTTTATAAACAGAACACCTCCAATAGCTATTTGGGAAACTTAACCAAGCTAAATCGTAAAAAAATACCTTTAAAACGGATAAGATACAGCATTTATGCATAAAAGCATTAATTTTTGCCCATTTTTTCTTTCTTTGATCCATTTTTCCTCCCGTTTTTGTCAAACTTTTGAAAAGATTTATAGCCTATAACCTGCACCGACAAAAGCTCGATTTATATCCCAAATTTCAAGAAAATAGTTCTAGATGTTCAGGCTTGATTGGCAGACTTACAGAAGGGTTTATAATATATGTTAGGATTAGGATTAGGATAACCTGTACTCAATTTGCCCGTTTCCCCCTTTTTGGACCCCTTTTGGTGCAACTTTAGAAACGGAATACGGAAAAGCTATTTGGGAAACTTAATCAAGCTAAATTGTAAAAAATTACCTATTACCATTTTTTCCCCATTTGTCCCATTTTTTTCCCTTTTGGTCGAACTTTTGAAAAAATTTATAGCCAATAACTTGCACCGGCAAAAGCCCAATCTATAGCCCAATTTCCAAGCGTTCAGACGTGATTGACTAACAAACAAATCAACAAAAAAAAAACAGACTTACAGAAAGATTTATAATATATATGTTAGGATTAGGATTAGAGTTTTTGCCGAAGAACTATTTGCTTATATTTCGTTTTGTGAGAGAGGCTTGACCTGGCGTTTGAACCGTGGTCTCACGTCTAATAAATCAGTACACTACCTACAAAACTACGAACACTACAGCCTGGTTATACATACACATACATAGTTGGTCATTACAACACTTTAGCCAGGATTACGTCCTATCGTAGTCTAGTAGGTAGTGTGTTGATTTATTAGAGTGAAGACCCGAGTTCAAACAAAGTATGGAAAAATAATTTTTCGGCGACTTCCCCTCAGCAGATTTCTGGCAAAAACTCTGAGAGTAAATAAAATTGCCATGGAAAGCTTCTCGAAAACTGTCGCTCGGAGTCGACTTTAAGCTATAGGTCGCGCTGCTCGTGTATAAAAATGAACGCACACAACATGAGTGGTGTGAGAAGCTAGGTCGTACAACCCGCTTATGCCTTCACAACTTGTTATTGACTTCGCTCTATATTATCCTGATATTTGTTATAATGTTAGAGAGCAAAGACCAGAAAATTATGGTATTAAATTTATTGAATTGGAAGCTTTATGCCAAAGAAAAGACAAAAATTTTTTATTTGTTTTATTTTTGTTTTATATTTTAAAATCCCCCCTGTGGCTTTCCCAACATTAGTAAACCGTTGTTATTGAAATCTCTGCATTTAAACTTTCTAGTTTAACCCAATATATAGAAGAGTATAGAGTAACAATAAAGTATTGCTTCCATTTTTGTTTACCTGTATATAGACCATGCGTGTAAATCTTCAGAGGCCGCTGGTGGTAAAGGTGAATTTGGACCATGTGGCACTGAATAGCGTCTTTCTTCGCGTGACATTTTTTTCGTTGCACCAAAATTACTCAATTCCATATTTCTGCAAAGACAAACAAAGCAAGAAAGAAAAAAAAAAATTAATAAAAATTAAATAAAAGCCATAAAATTAAAAGACAATAAATAAAAAGAAAAGAAACAAGAAATAGAAATCAAACAAAAGGCAAAAAGAATACGCTTTAATATGTTGCTGAATTGTTGTTTATTTTGGGAAATGCTTTATTTAAACCCAAAGTCATTGTTATCGTATTGAGGAACAAAAATAAAGACAGTAGTCTGTCTGTATTTAATTTTTTTTTTCATTTTTTGGAAGTGTAGAGTTATGGGAAATAAATATTAACCGAGGAACGAACCACAACAATCGCAATTACAATCTTACAATTGCAATTTCAACTTCAACTTATAATAGTTATAACGTATAATGAAAGATAACTTGGCTGTCATAGAGACTTATGAAACTGTTGTTGTTGTTATTGTAGAAAATATTCAAATGTCTAGCCTGGCTATGTATAGCAAGCACTATTTGTTCATAATGAATGATACTCTCGGTGATGATGAGATGAACTGACTTAATGCATTTAAATAGACGATTATGTTTAAGAAGAAGTATCGTATTCATTTATTATTATTACGTTGTATTAACTTAAATGATGATACCGTATTACCATAATCATTATGGCGATGATCATCTTTGTTGCTATTATCACACACTAAAAGACATTCTGTTGTGTTGTATTTTTCGGTTTTTTGTTTAAGACCGTAGGCAAACAATATTTTCATATTTAACGGTGTTTTTTTCTCCATTGTAGCTGTTGTTGTTGTTGTAGTTGTTATTTTTTTTTATTAAATAATATTTATTTTATTATAACTTGTTTACTGTTTTGTTTTTTCATTTACAGTTTTTGTTAATTTGTTGAGGAAAATTGATTTTTAGAAAATGATAAACACGTGATGACAAACAAAATTGAAAATTGCTTTTTCACGCTTGAAAAAACTAAAGAAAATTGAAAATGTTATGGTAAGAAAAGCATTAATTTTAGGTATAACTTTGACAATCCAATCAATCTGACCAATTTGACAGAGCCTACGGCAAAACAATGAAAAACTAGTCGCCACGCCAAAACATCTGAGCTTGGTTCTAGAAAGAAAATTTTAAAAATAAAATTAAAAAAAAAGTATACGATCATAGGGTTTGAAACTACTTGTAATTAGAAGCAAACTCTTGGTGAAGTTCATGAAAAAAGAAACTGTAGTTGTTTTCATAAGCCCAAGCCTTAATCCTCTTCTGGAATCCGAAAATTATAATGCGGCAGTTGTAGAAAGACGTAGAACTAAATGTAAACTTAAGATGAAATTCATTAGTCGCAGACAAGGGGATATTGACTAAATTTTAAAATTCACATGAACTATGCTTGGAAGAACCCCATAGCAGTTATAATACCACATCATAACGTCTTCTACACAGAGCAAGAAGGAAAAGAAACAGAAATTTATGCCGTCACTGTCCGCCGCTTGGGAACATAAAAAGAAGAAACATTTTTGGCCAAAAGCAATTTTTGAAAGATTTCAACCGGAAGTTACAATTATATGATGGAATAAGTAA
The DNA here is from genome assembly GCA_014635995.1 of Sarcophaga peregrina. Classification (NCBI taxonomy): domain Eukaryota; kingdom Metazoa; phylum Arthropoda; class Insecta; order Diptera; family Sarcophagidae; genus Sarcophaga; species Sarcophaga peregrina. Next base: position 50,875,166 of record CM025789.1, read on the forward strand.
TATCGGTGCTGTAAAGGGACTTTGTAGGACCCTAGCAAACATGCTTAGAAAAAAACAACGAAAGTCGTAAATACATTGCCAGGTAAGATGGCAAATCTTATGCAAATTCCCCTAATGGTGGTTCTGGGTATGCTGCAGATGACCTCTCGTTACTGTTAAGTAAATATAGTATTCCAATTTGCTGTTTTATGGTACATAATGCCGTTGAGGATGACGAGATTGTAAATAAATTGGCGAGAGACTGTGGATTTATTTGTTTAAGGTTATTAATCTCAAGAGTAACAACTTCAGACTCACGGTGTGAAATATCAATTTGGGAGGAAACCTTGATTAGTACATCATAAGAAAAAGCTGATATATCTATGAAAGCAGTTCAGAAATCAAATCTTTTAGTCAGAAAAGTTTTTGCGAAATGGAAAATATTTCTAATTGCCTAGGTCCTATTAACTGCTACCCAATATTTGGTGTTGCTAACAGGTGTTTCTATAACCTTTTGAGCATGCCCATAATTTTTGCCTAATATTTACATTTCCCAGATTAGAAAGATCCTCTCAATCAAAGATAAAGTGAATATATTACAAAAGTCCTACAAATAAATACTGTGACCAATCAATTCAATTCAATTTTATAAAAGAAATTTCCAGACGAATCTCTTTTTTGCTAATATTATATACAGTCAACCCTTCTATAACGCGGTACTCTCAGAACACGGTTTCCATATAACGCGGGGCGGAAATTCCGACAGTCCTCCTATAGCGCGGTTTGCGTTTAATTTCATCCCATAAGTTCCTTCCGCACAGCCTATGAATGAATAGTAACTAGATATTGTAAGAGCGTTTAATATAAGTTTTATTTTCGACTCAAAGGCTCATCCGAGATACAGTACCGTGCAAAACAAAAACAATGAATGAAGATTAACCAAGTAAGGATAAATATTAAAAATTAAATTATTTTACAAGTCTTTCTTAATTTTGTTGGGAACCAATCTTTCAGTTTAGTTTTTATTTAATTTTTTTTATCAATTCTTATATGAACTCTTGAATCCAATAAAAATAATTTATAATTTATCTTGCCCTTTGTATTTCTTGGTCTCCATATAACGCGGTACGAATGATGTGATTTGTACTAATTCTGTGTTTCTTATAGCGCGGTTTCCATACACCGCGGTAGACGGTTTCCATAGAACGCGATACTAATTAGCCTGGTTTGTACATGAATTCCGAGTTTCTTATAGTACGGTTTCCATATAACATGGTGAGGGCGTACCGCGTTATATGAGGGTTGACTGTATTCCGACGTCTACGAAACAGAAATAGATTCCGAAAAGGTTTTGAATTATAAGATTAATTTAATTAAAGATCTTCTTGTCGACCTGTGTAATTAAGGAGCAGTCCTAGCACTTTGCGGAATAATATTGTGTATCGTTTGTACGATGTATAGCACTGATATTGGAAGAGGTTTCATCTGACATCGCTTTAAAAAAAAAAAACTTGTTTTTTTAGTGGCTTACTATGCTTTAATGTTAAGTGAATTCAAAGTCCTAACCATTAAGTTAAAACTGGTATACGCTGCATAAGGGTTTTAAAAATAAAAAGCATATTTGAAAATAACTTTAAATTATAAAAAAAAAAATCAATGACATCTTACAGATATGTAATCAATAAGAAGGATGTCTCTTAGATATTCTGGTAAATAAAATCGTTATTGCAATGAATTTGTCTGATTAATATTTAACCTCACGCCCAAGGCAAATATTTTGAAATCATCATAAATTGAAATAAGCATTGTAATTTGAATTTTTCATTTTTTCCATTCATTCATTAATTCATTGATTTTTCCAAGTAGTTGAAAGATATTTAATTTTATTTTTTTGGAAAATTTAATTCTATTCGTACTCATAGTAAATTATGTGACTTTAATGCATCACAAGCTTAGTATGTATATACAGTCAAACTCGTTTATAACGAACTCGGTTATAACGAATTCTTGGTTATGACGTACATATTTTCAAGTACCAACATTTTAATAACAATTTTCATACAAAAAAAATCGTTTATTATGAACTCCTTTATAACGAATTCTCGGTTAAAAGGAACTACTTTAAATGGTCCCAGTAATTAAATTTCATACATTTTACCTTTTTTATAATGAACCCTCAGAAAAAATTTGAAGTGTGGCAATAGTCTTTACTTTTATTTAATATGGCAGCATTAAATTAGAACTCAGTATATTTAATCAGCTGATAGGTAAAAAGAATCAAAACCATATTTTTGATTTTTAATAAAAAAAAAAATTCTTTTTGTTTTTAATAAATGAAAAAAATCCTTTGTATTTTACATTTCCTTCTATGACTTCGCCCGTTTATTACGAACTTTGCCTATAACAAACTATTTTTTTCTGGTCCCACGGAGTTCGTTATAACCGGGTTTGACTGTATATATATATAATTTTTTTTTTTCGTTTGTTAATAGAAAGAATATAATAAGTATTGCTTAGTTTAACTGTTTTTTGGGTGGCTTTTGTCGTTATTGTTTGTTATTATTTCTTCACATCAACTTCTTGACCCAGTTTGTGCAAAAACAACAGGAAAAAAAACCAACAACTTGTTAACAAAAGCAATTATTGTAAGAAAATTTAACAAAAAAAAAAAAAAAACGATAGACTAAAACTACAAATTATGTCAGTCAGTTAGTTGTTAGTCTTAAGCCACTATTATAAGCCAATGGCAGAGTATTGCAGAGCTTTTGATACTGGTTTCAATTGACTGACAAGTTTAAAGACATGCCTACAATAGCATGATGAATGACCAACTGACTGATTAAAATGTTCAGTCATTGTGCATAAAATGTTACTTTATGGTCAAATAAAAAAAACCTAATTTTTGTAATAAGTGAACCGACATTACAAAGGGCTAATTTTTATGAGATGTCATCTAAATATGTAATGAAGGTATTAAATTGATACTTATGCTTTTAATGAAATGAGCCAAAAAATTATACCGCGAAATTTAAAAACCTCATAGCTATTAAATCTTTGGTTTTAAGCAATTTCAGCTTAAGTCGACTTAACTCAATTTAAGTTATATATACCAAGAATGATAAACTAAAGATTACGCCATCACGCACACAAAATTAAAACTTTCTGCGCATGTTGAAACAATGACGTCACGCAGATTATGTTCCTATTGGCTAATGATAATGTAAGTTATATTGCAGGGCTGCCAACTACTTTCACGTAGTACACACATTTTTCAGAAGAAATGTTAATTTCCACATATGAAAAAGACTTGGAAACCTTTAAAATAGCCCAACTACGTCATCTAACGGGAAATCATGCGCAAGACGTAATCTTTAGTTTATCATTCTTGACACATACCACCATATTCTACTTACAAAACTTTATACATACATACGTACATAATTCGTCATTACAATCCTTCAGTCTGGATTACGACCTAGTTTCTCACACCACTTATTTTGTGTGTGTTAATTTTATACATGAGTAGCATGACCTACAGTTTAAAGTGGACTGCGAACGACAGATTTTATGAGAAACTTTTCATGGCAATTTTATTTACTTTCAGAGTTTTTGCCAGAAATCTGCTGAGAGGAAATCGACGAAAAAATACTTTTTGTATTTTGTTTTGATGTCTGGCCTGGAACTCGAACCCTGGCTTTTAGGTCTAATAAGGCAACACGCTACCTACTAGACCACGGCGACTTCAAATAAAATAAAATACATGAAATACGAAATACCCAATACAGGGTTCACAACATAAACGATACAGTCCTGTGAATTGCCCAAGTATAGTTCAGTTTCACCTGAACAGAGGTAAAGAAAAAAACATACCTTTAGTGTAGGGTATTTAATGGTTTGAAAGTCCTTAAGAAGGTCTATGAAAACAACTTTTTAAACCCAGTAAAAACATTTATTTCATTGACATATTAAAACTGGCTTTATAACATGATTATGACTAATTACTGAGTTAATTGCAAATAATTTTTTTATTTTTATTTTTTGCATTAAAATTCAAGTCTTACAAATGAGTCATTCATTCTATAATAAAACAAAGAGTCTTACAAATTCTTAATGTTGTTGCTTTTTTTATTGTTTTTTTTTTTCAAAAAGTACAAAAAAAAAATGTAATTTTCATTTTATTTGCAGTTTTGTTACTTCATTTCCTATACAACAAAGATTAGAAGCTGTCAACACGAAAATGCTGATGATTCTGAAATCTAAAACTGAAACATAAACAGACTTCGTAAGTAGCAAATTGGTAATAAAAGTAACACACAATAAATTTTAATTCTTTTGTATAAATTTTTGTTATTGTTGTTGTTGTTGTTAATAACAATTAAAATGCATACATTGTTTACCAACATTTAAACAATACATACGTAAATTTATATTGTTTTAAAGAGAAGAAGAATAACCGTGGATTAGGTTTTGTTTTAGTGTTTTGCGTAAAAAAAATTAAAAGATTTTAGTCGAAAATCCTTAAACAAAATAGTTGTATAGTTTTAAGTGAATATCTTTAATGTTTTAAGTCTTACTATTGTAATTAGGTATGTATTTATGTATTTTGTAGAATAGTTACAGAATAGCAGCGTATTACGTATGAATATTATTTCCGTTTCGAATTGCTTAGTTAACATATTATTCAAATAAGTTCTTTCTTAGAAGACATACGTATGTATGGATAAGGCCATGGCTTAGAAAGAATGCTTTAATTACTACTAATTTAAGTTTTAATAGAATTGGAAATAAAATATTACATAATTTTTAAATCATTTTGATAACAGTTTTAATTTGGCACAGTTTATAAAAAAATATCAAGTACTCCTTCAGTAAAATTGATATAAAATTTTACAATAGAAAATGACATTAGTTTACATGAGAAACTTTTCATGGCAAGTTTATTTACTCTGAGAGTTTTTGCCAGAAATCTGCTGAGAGGAAATCGCCAAAGAAATACTTTTTGTATTTCATTTTGATGTCTGGCCTGGGACTCGAACCCTGGCTTTACGTCTAATAAGTCAGCACACTACCTACTAGACCACGGCGAAGTGATCTTCTTATGTAATAAGTCTTAAAAAAAATGGTATTGTACCGTGTTATAAGAGGTTTTCGGAAATTTTTAATCGTGTTAGATTGAAATCGTGTACTGAAAATTCTGCCGAATACATATGACTGATTTACCTTTGACATTTTACACTCTATGCTATGTAGAGAAAACATATCAACTCTGTATTCTTTTCTAAAGCTTTCTTTTCGAAAGATATTTACTATCACCCGCTTTCCAAAATAACACAATAACACGGTGCGGCAGTGAAAATACATCCGAGTAGCTATATAGTTAGTTGAGTAGATCTCAAAAATACATTTTTTATATTTCTCGATATATGAAAATAATGAAGTTAATAATTTGACACTTAAAAAATTAGGATTAGAATTGACCAAAAAATTTGAATGCAGACTCTTGCGCTGAAAGAAGTCGAAAATTCAAAAAGAACTTACAAAATCGCCTATCACCATATCAAGAAATTTGCAACAACCTTGGTCGGACAAGGAAACAAAGCTAGATTATAGATTTTTTAAAGATATCAGCAGGTGAACAAAATATAAACACAAGTTCAGAAAGTGAAGATGAGATTATTTAGCCGAAAAAACGTTCCCATTTAATTTTTTTATAATTTAATATATTTAATTGAATTTTTATTTATTTTATTATTTTGATTAGAAATAAAATTTCTTCTGTAGAATAAAAATGTTTTTTTGGAATTTAATCCCCGCTTTTGTACCAGTTTCTAGTCTCTTATATTATAGGAACCTAAGAATGATAAACTAAAGATAACGTCTTGCACCTGATTTTCCGTTAGATGACGTAGTTGGGCTATTTTAAATGTTTCCAAGTCTTTTTCATTTGTGAAAATTAACATTCCTTCTGAAAAATGTGTGCACTACGTGAAAGTAGTTGGCATTAGCCAATAGGAACACAATTTGCGTGACGTCATTGATTTAAGATGCGCAGAAAGTTTATCATTCTTGATAGGAACATATCGAAGGTGTTGTTCTCACAAGTATCGATTATAAATAAGGCTAATGAAAAACTTTACGAATGTATATACTATAAAAATTAATTGATTTATTATTGTTATTTTTACTTTAATTTCTTATAAACTTTTATTTGCTGGTAAATAGAGTTTTTGTGGGCCAAATCTGTTTTATAATTGTCTTAAATAATAATTAATATGTTTATACTTTTATTCAGTTAATATGCGCGTGTCTTAAGATTTCGTTTTCAATCTACATGTAATTTTCTTACAAGTTGTGTTTTGTAGAGTTTCATAAGTAATTATAGTCTTTCATTAAAAAAATTAAAGAAAGAAACAAATCTACACATGAATAAGAAAAAGTTTTTTAAATTTGCTTACTTTTTAGGTGATTGTATATGATCTATAATGGTAGTGTCTAGATGAAAATTTCATTTGTGCCAATTAAATATTTTACGGGAGATATAAAAAAAAATTTGTTTTCAGAACCAAGTCATCAATTTAAAGAAGCATATGGCATTGGCATTTGTGGCTTGCAATTAAAAGTTTTACTATTGGCTATAAATTGTTTTTCACAATCAATAATATTCTAAATAATAAATAATTATACACTAATAGCATACACCAATGTATGAATATTTGAAATAAAATTATTTATTGTGTGATATCAATTAAAGAAAATGCAATTTCTTTAAAAAAAAAAAAAACTTTTACTGTTTTATTTCAAATTTTAGACATCATCATCGTCATTTTATGTCTTATTTTATGTGAATGTCTTTGGATTTTCTTAATGCACTCGTACAAAAGTAAAATCTTATACGATCACAACGATATCAATGGTATTTTTTTCGTTGACTGCTAAGAGCATAACAAATTTTCCATTCAAACAAATAACTTTGACTCCGGTCACTTACGTGCAAAATATATTTAATTATAGTACAGATTCAGAAAAAAACAACAACATAAAAATAACAATAACACAGATATCTAAAATAACCATAAACGAAATGAAAGAGTGTACGAATAGTGTAAGTAGTAAAAAAAATTTAATTTTAATAGCGAAAGTAAAATATTATTTTTATTATTATTTAAACTTGACTTCATAGTAAGTAGGTATGTTGAGTTGGTTGAAAGAAATGCTGTTTTTATTTATAAGTGATTTCTTAAATGCATACAAAATTGGTCATTATAACCCTTAAGTCAGGATTACGGTCTAGCTCCTCACGCCACTTAGGTTGTGTGCGTTAATTTTATACATGTCGGCTCCGAACGACAGATTTTGGCTTTCCATGGCAATTTTATTTATCACCAGAGTTTTTGCCAGACATCTGCTGAGAGGATGGGTATCTAATGAGCACTACCTACTAGACTACGGCGAATTCATCTTCTTTTCTACTAATAAATATCGATATATCTTCTTTTCTATTAAAATTTCATTGAAATTTTTATTGATTTATGGAGTTCGACTTTGAGTTTTAAGTACATATTAAACTTTATGATCGTATTTTTTAATTTCATGCGATTAATACTCAGGGGATGATCCATATTCCTGCAGTGCATTGTATTGGATTATGATAACTTTCTGCGTGAGAGCTAAACAAGGGAGTTGAGTTAATATATATTACAATAGATTCCAATCTATTATATGGTAAGTAAACTTTAATCTCCTGCAGTTCTACTTATTGACATTGCGGTTAAAGGAGGCATTTTCTTCGTAATCTATCGTATAATCTAATAAACAATGAAACACGAACGTATATGTTGTATCTAAAACCATGTGATTTTCCCGAAGAAGTTTTTTTATTTAACTCGAAAATATTGAGCAAGAGTTTACATACATGTAGTACCTGAAAAGATGCGATTATTGGACACAAGTTGAGTTATATATCTCGAACACATTTCGTTGAAGTAACCATAAGTCGGAAAAACAAAACGACATTGTGACGATACTCTAATAAATTAATAGATTTGGATGAGCTATTGCGATTAATAACAAATTTTAACCTTCTATCGTCTTAAGGAACCATGAATGGTTCTTTTGACACGCACTAAATTTTCATGCTCAAAATATCAATAGCTACTGACTACCTGAAGTTACCAATTTATAAACAATTAGTAAACAGCATTAGATCTTTCCATACCTTTTAGGAACAGAATTGCGTCATTCATATTAAATTTTTTTGTAAGACTTGGTCTATGGCTAAGAGTATACGAATGACATACATATCGCTCCTTTATTGCAACGTAGTCATATCTCAAAAAAACTTGAACTTGGCAAAATATGATTTAAGTTTTCAAGACATAAGTCCTATGATCTAATTGTCGCAAACACTTTTTGCTATAACTTCGGTTCAGCTTGGGATATAAAATTGATTTTTTTTCAACATATACAGAAGGTCTAAAAGGGAAGTTTTGCTTAAGTAACTACAAATTTTTAATTTTTTGAGATATGACATTGTTGCAATAAAGGAGCCATATATTATTGTCAACTATAAGAAAGTGGATAAGGTAAAAAGAGTGTAGAATATGCAGAGTTTGAGATAAAGCAGAACCTTATAATCATTTCAAATTGAACCAAGTCTCATTGAATGGAATTCCCCCTGTGACGACCTGTATAGTATGACATTTAATGAAACTTAGTATAAATCGTGCATTCTGGAAAATACATTGACAATAAGCCAGTTGCTCTACTAAATTGTCAAAGGTATTATTTTTCTTGGAGTAATACCTTCATTAAAATTCTTAGAATAGATGTTGTTGTGTGCGTTAATTTTATTTATAATTGGCGGGGCCTACAGTTTTAAAGTCGACTCCGAACAACAGATTTTTGAGAAATTTTCATGCCAATTTTATTTATCCTCAGAATTTTTGCCAGAAATCTGCTGAGAAGAAATCGCCGAAGAAATACGTTTTGTTTATTGTTTTGATGTCTGGCCTTGGTCCCTACCACTACCTACTAGACTACGGCGACTTCACAACTAATGTAATTAATGATTATTAGTGGATTATAAAAATATTATCATTTTTGTAACAATTTATGCTGTAGTTTCTGGCCTTAATGCAGTCACCCTTCCTTACATAAATATTCAGATGAAATTAATAATAACCATCTGATAGAAATTTAATTTTAAATTTAAAGCATTACATCTAGAAATCGAATATTACTTTATCTTTTTATAATATATAGCAAAAGGAATTTCAAAATTTCTTAAATTTATATTTTTTTTTTTCTACTTTTTTGTTTGTTTTTATTTTGAAATTCTTCTGATAATTTGTTTGGCAATTCAATTGCGAAATAGAACAGGTTTATTTTCTATAAATTCATTGACATTTTTATTTTTCTAAAGTGCTTGTCTCTTTAAGAATGTCAAAAATATTTAAATTTATTTTTTATAGCCAAAAATATGCATGAAGTTTTTTTTAGATGAGTACATATGTACAATTCGGTGATTCATCAACGCAGAACAAACGCATGAAGCTGGAAATATTAATAACAAGTTATACGGTATAGAATTGTTGGAAATACCCAGTTTAAATAAATTAATAAAAAAAATTATATGTATGCATGTATATGTACGTAGATAGGAATAGGAGTTGAGTTATGTACATTTGTTTGTTTTTTTAAACAGACTTACGTGTACAATATGTTAGTATGTAAAGAGCAAAGTCAAGTCGTATTTTAAAATAGTTATGAATTTTTAAAGGCAGCAAAAGAAAATAATTGATTCGAATATTATATAAGTCACTGCCGGGTCCCTGTTCTATTAAACACATGATTTTCTTTCAAAACAATTGGATGGCTGTTAGGAAGTAGCTGCAGAAAGTGCTTTTCTGCTTGATAATTGTAATAGACATTTCTCGTTTGTACATATTATTGTGAATCATATGTTATGAATAAAATCGTTATGAAACTGTTTTTTTAGCGACTCTATATTGTCTTAGAAATATGGAAAAATATTAGATCGAAATCCTGGTTGAAGGGTTGTAATGACAAAACATGTATGTGTGTATTAGAGATTAGCAATAAGTATTCAAAACGATGGGTGGGTTCGAGTCATACTTATAATTTCAGATACTTATATGCATTCATATTTATATTGGTATCATACTCATACTACTCATACTCAAAGTTGGAAGTACTCGTCGTACACATACTTAACAATACGAATGATGTTATTGACTTCGACTCGTCCCTACTTAACATTTACATGAAGCACAAAACAATAATGACTCGCGTACGAACAATGCTATACTCACAAGAAGACTGTGTGTATGCTTTGATTGTTGTCTTTGTCTTTCCTTTCTTCTTTGTTTGTATATGCAACAACAAATTTTGATTAATAATTCGAGTCACTCGAATGACTTATAAGTATTCTAAGCATTTTTCAAAATTTATAAATCTGAATGAGTAGTGAGTTTGATGTCAACGTTGTTCAAACAAATCACAAAATTAATAAAGTTGATAAATACTGATTTCTTCCGAAAACCGAGCAGAGTTATTAACACGATTAACTGAGAGGAACCAAGGTTTAAAGCAAACCTCACGTCTAATCAGCCAACACACTGCCTATTCAAATTCGACGACATTAATGTAAAAAAATATTTTTGCTCAAGCAATGGCACAACCTTTACAACAACCTTTTCGGCGGCCTTTTCAATATTCTTTAAATTTTTTTAAGACAAACACCAATAGAGTTATAATATTGGAAAAATTTTTTTTTCGTTTAAGCAATTTCGGTAATTTCTATTTATTTATGTGCTTCCTTGAAAACTGTACATCTGGGAAATTATTTCCAACTTTTTCTTTTTGTATTTGTCAAGGGTATGATTCTTTTTTAATTTTATGTTTTCAAAAATGTTCTTAAAACCGTAAAAGATAAAATTAACAAAATTTGTTCCAAACTGTAGTGTGACTGAAATTCTTTACATTCGTTGTGGTATTTCTAAACAATTTTAATTTAAAGTGGCTGTAAAAATTATTTTAGTGAATTGCAAATTTTTTAATGTTGTTGAACTTCTTTTTTCTTTAACTTTTTCTATTTTGTTGTTTAGGCCATATTAAATTATTATTAAATGTAAGCAATTAAAAAAAAGAAAACAGTAACAATTTTTTTTTTAAATAAAACATTTTTAAATAGAGTGTTTTTCTTTCATGAAAATTAAACTTACATAACCTGCAACTAATAAATGAAATATTAATTTAAAATGTAATTATAACATGTTAAAACATTACAAAAAAAGAAAGAAAAATAAACAGAAATTGAAATAAAATATATTAATTGTGAAAATATTTTTCAAATTCCAACACAATTGAAATGGTTGCAGAAAGAAAGTTCATTTCTTAAGTCTTTCGTTTTTTTCTTTTTTTTGTTTTAAGGTCTCTGATATTTTAAAACAATTAACAAAAGACTGTTAAACGGTATGTTTAACAAAATTTCACACACATTTTCTGCTTTATTTCATTATTATCATAGTGCCCCATATTTTTTTCTCGAATTGCTTGGTGATCTAAAGAAGTGTGTCACTTGTTGCAAGTAATGGGTAATAGAAAAAAATTGTTAAAGTGTTGATTGCCATTAACGATTATGAAAATGTGTACGTGTTGAAGATGATTATGAAATGTTACTAAATTGTTTTTGTTTCAGTTTATTTATTGCATTGCATTTGATGTACCGATTGCACCAAATTATCGCTTTAAATGCCTTTCATAAACATACATGCATATATGTATGTTTGTACTATATAACGCAACAATTTGTTTGTTAAGTTATGTCGTTAAGTGATAAATAAAGTATTATTATGATGATTTTGAAAAAGACTCCAAATAGTGGCAAACAATTTTTAGTCTACGTTTTTTTGACTCTATTTTCAAATGCAAAGAGTGTTGTATTGCACAGCGCCTAGTAAGACCTGTTTAAACAATGCATTTATGTGAGTAATTTTGTTAGTGATTTTTTTTAGTTCAGCCATGAACCAGAATAATAGCTTACCGGAACTTGCAATAAATTATAATGCGTTCATAATTTACTTAATACAGTCAAATCCGGTTATAATGAATTCCGTGGGACCAGAAAAAATAGTTCGTTATAGGCAAAGTTCGTAATAAACGGGGTGAAGCCATAGAAGAAAATATCAAATACAAAGAATTTTTTTCATTTACTAAAAACAAAAAGTATTTTTTTTTTATTAAAAACCAAAAATATGGTTTTAATCCTTTTTACCTATCAGCTGATTAAAGATCCTGAGTTATAATTTAATGCTGCCATATTAAATAAAAGTAAAGGCTATTGCCATACTTCAAAGTTTTTTCTGAGGGTTCGTTATAAAAAAGGCAAAGTGTCTAAAATTTAATTACTGGGACCATTTAAAGTAGTTCGTTTTAACCGAGAATTCTTTATAAACGAGTTCGTAATAAACGAAGTGTTTTGTATGCAAATTGTTATTAAAACGTCGGGACTTGAAAATATGTACGTAATAACCAAGAATTCGTTATAACCGGGTTCGTTATAAACGAGTTTGACTGTAATAGGTTATACGGATGTCGCCGTAGTCTAGTAGGTAGTGTGTTGGCTTATTAGACGTAGAACCGGGGTTCGAGGCCCAAGCCAGACATCAAAACAAAATGCAACAAGTATATCTTCGGCGATTTCCTCTCAGCAGATTTCTGGCAAAAACTTTGAGAGTAAAAAAAACCTGCCATGATAAGTTTCTCAAAAAAATCTGTCGTTCGGATTCGACTTTAAAACTATAGGTCCAGCCACTTATGTATAAAATTAACAAACACAACATAAGTGGTGTGAGTAAGTAGGTAAATAATCCAAACCAATTATGTATGTTATGTACTTATAACAACTTTTTTCCAATATCGTTTACTATTGTATTTTTTTTTTGCTCTTCTAAGTCTCAGTAATACGTGTAGTGTTTTATTTTGAATAATATCTTTTGGAAAATGTGCGTAAATTGTAATAGAATTTTCGTCTCTTAAAAACAATAGCCAAGCATTAAGTATCAAATGGCAAACTGATTCATTGATTACAAGATAGCAAATCAAATCTCTAAAGGGTAAAGTTAAAAAACAAAGAGGAGCGTCGAGCGACAGATATGAAAAAAAAAATCATAAAGTTTATGAAAAATTTGAGTGCTGTTTAACGGATAATGACGCATATGTGTTGGCTGATTTTTCATAGCTACGTGGGCAAGAGTTTTATGGCTCGAATCTAAGAAAAATGTTGGGGAAAATAAAAAAAATGGAAGTACTCTAAAAAATGCTAGATATGGGAAGCAATTCATGTATTAACCCTGTTAATTGTGTTAATAAGTGTCTATTTATTTTTAATTAACCATAAAATGACTTAATTTTTCACTCTATTTGTGACAGATAAGCACATACAAAACCTTAAAGAAAACATCTACAAGAAAAATAAATTAATTCATAGTTCTTTATGCATTCTAACTTAAAAAATACGTTCCTTAAATTTAAATAAAGATTGAAATAATTTTACTTTTAAGTTTTAAGATTTTATAAAGTAAATAGTGTGTCCTAAACTTTTTTGTGAGCATTTCTTATTTGATACAAATCCCCATAAATTTATGATCGTTCAACTGTTAAAACCGTTTTAGGAAATACATTTTAAATACTCGCATTCCTAATGTGTATTAAAGTTAGGCATGATTGGTTTAAAATCTGATATTTAATTTATAATTATAAAGATTTCCTATTTGTATCACATGGAAAATGTTTCGCTACAAAAAAAAAATTATTACAATTGACAACAATTGCGGTCTATTAAGTTTTTTCAATACATATTACAGCTGTTGTACGTAACAGTAGATAATAATATATGTGAATGAAAATTAAAACACCAACAATAACAACAAAACTATATATTGATTAAAGCAATATACAACCTACAAGGTATTGAAATGCATTTAATATTGAAACAACAAACTGAACTAAGTTTTATGCATGAATGCCATAAAAAAATATTGAGATCTCTTGTAAAAATTCAACAAATTTATGCTTGTTAATGTAAAAAGTGGAGCAACTTAAAATAAAATACAAAAAAAAAAAAAACATAAAAATCGTTACTCCATAATTTACCAAAAAAAGAGTTCATTTCATGCGTAGTTTAGTACGCATGCGTTCATGTTGCTGTTCAAGTTACAATTTGTTGAATTTAGCAGACAACAAAACGAGTTTAAATTAAATGGCTGGCTTTAAAGTCAAAGTCGTAATCAAAGCTTGAGGATTGCTAGATTGAATTTAATGCAATAAAATTATTGTTGTTTGCTCAAGCATTTCCCATTTTCCCTTTATAATATTTGTGATATTGTGATATTTATTTATTATTATTGAGATTTTCTAGACTGGTTTAATTTATTATAATTTATTGGATTCCGTTGCTTTTGTTCAAACAAACATGTTCCAATAAACGTGGCTGGATATATGGCCACATTGATGGTTAACAAACCATTTCTAACAGACATTCAATCAATTAATTATTGGCTTTAAACTGGCACAGACAATGATGAAGTCAGAGTACGAGCGAGAGAGAGGGAAACAGACTGATAAACAGTTAGTTAGACAAACGGTTATATTTGTTACCATCACTTTTAACAATTATGGTCTTTGCTACCACATATTTAAGTCAATCGTATAGCTGTGTATACTCGTCGATGTATGTAGTATTGTATAATGACATAATTCCACAGTTAAACAACGAATGTTGTAAATTCTCCCATTCAAGTGTCTACAACCACTTCAACTTCGACTTCTGTTATGAGTCAATTGAATCTGGTCTGTTATGGTCTAGTCTTGTTGATAAAACGCAACAAAGTGGTTTTTGCAGTTATATTTTGCCTTTCCTCTAAAACATTCACATTCACAAACAACTAGCTAATGTTGGTTACATACAATAAAAATATTTTATATTCATAGAGGTCGACATAAAAGAGCACTTAATTCGAAACAAAAAAAATTTCGTTCATATCTTGATTCTATTCATAATGGACTTTAGGAATTAATTTAATTTAAAATATGCGTTGTCTAACGCATAGTGTGCTAGACTATTAGTGTGTTCTGTGACATTATATCGAGTATAAGGACGAACTTAAGTTACACAACAAAGGGGATTTCACGTAAATATAAAATATTACAAATTGACTTAAGACAACTTCAGTTGTTAATGCTTTGGACCACAGATATAAAGAACAATTTAAAATAATTAAGATCAGCATTAATGATAAGCAATTTTAAATTTCCTTTAAAAGATTTACAAGTTATGTTTTTTTTTTTATTAAACCAGGAGATGACCCGTACTCATGCAGTGCATTGTTTAGGTTTAGGAAAGGTGGAAAGAGGGAAGATGCAAACGGTAAGAAAATGAGTTGCTACTGGTGACTATAAAATGGCCAGTGCTACTATATCTTCACCATTAGACAGTCTACACCAATCGTTCCCAAGAAGCCCGCAGTTTCTCACACCATTTATGTTGTGTGTGTTAATTCTGAACGACAGATTTTTGAGACACTTTTCAAGAAGAGAAAGAGAAGAAATATACTTTTTGTATTTTTTATTTTGATGTCTGGCCTCGGACTCGAACCCTGGCTTTACGTCTAATAAGCCAGCACACTACCTACTAGACTACAGCGACCGCCAAGTAATGTTTTCAATGATACACGCGTGTTGTATTCGGTTTAAACCCCAGATCAGACGTCGCCAACAAAACGAAATATGAATAGATATATCTTCGGCGGCCTTGGAGATCAAACGCAGGATTACTCTTACCAACAGGTGCTACTATGGTCTCAATACGCAATTGAGTAGCCGAGGCCTCTCTCGTGCGACAAAATTAATACTCTACAAGACGCTTATCTTACCCGTGCTTCTTTATGGCGCAGAGGCATTTACCCTATTAGGAACTGATGCAGCAGCCTTAAGAGTATTCGAGAGAAGTCCTACGTAAGATCTTCGGTTCAGTGCGAGTTGGAGATGATTTCCACATCCGCCCCAACAGTGAGCTGTATGAGCTCTTCAACGACATAGATGTTAAGCAACGCATTAATACCAACTGCTGTGCTGGCTCGGCCATGTCATTCGAATGGAGTGGGTGCTCCAGCCAAACGGGTATTTGATGCGGGGATCTGCGGAAGTCGGCGAAAAGGACGACCTTGTATCCGTTGGAAGGATCAAATCGAGGAAGCCCTCTCATCGATTGGTGTTTCCCAAAAATTGCTCGTTCAGAGCAACATTACATACAACATAAGCGGGATGAAAGGCTAGGTCGTAATCCTAACTGAAGGTCTGGACAAAACTAAACAAACCGATTATTTATTACAATGGTTCCGAAAATAACGACTGGAGCGTTAAAGAGTAAAAATATTTCCATACACATACGTTATGTTGGAAAACAGTTCGAAATTTTCCATATTTTCATATGCTCTTTAAGAATTGCATTTAATATGGCAGACACTTAGAGCAACAACTATCATCTTCTGTACGCTTCTTTGTGCGATTTTATATCATAAGACTATTGAGTTTTCCGATACAGCAGTCTTTTGCAATTGTCTACACCAACTAGAATACGATAGTTTTTACGATAAAAATCACTTACTTAGCTAATCTTTCCCTTTTTTAATTTTGTATTTCTCAATAAGATTTCACTGGTCCTAGCCATACGCCTTCTGTTTTCTCATCTACAATTAAAAATTTTTAAAAGTTTCGTTTACATTTTATTATCTTATTAAAGAAAAGTTAAGAATACATTCCACTCTACTGAATATTTTTGTGTAGTTGACAATGCTGTAACTAGAAAAATAACAGCAAAATGGATTAGTAATGCTGGGTGTTTAGTGAGATTACTTGAGAATTGCTAATTATAAGCTGCTGTAACTTGGTCGCTACTGTCCACAACAAACAAACAATTCAATTAAAATGGTCAGAAGTAATTAACAGTAAAGGTGTTGTGGCGCAATATGCAAATAATTTTTATTATCCTTCAGAAAGTAAGAGAAGAAAGTTTGACTTGGAAGTTTTGATGTGTTCGAACTATAGAACTTTTCGGTAAAAAATAAGTGTATTAGAATTTAACTTCGAAATTTTACAGTGATAAAATAACGGTTTTACATTGAAAACTGCAAAATATATATTAAGCCTTTCTATATCTGGTGCAATAATCTTCGTTTCAAATTTAAGAAAAATATATTTGATATTTGGTCAATCGAACCTAACCAAAAATACAGTTGTTGGTATTATTAAATAGCATATGATACTATAGAATAGTGAACGCTCTACTAGGATGCACATAGTAACTATAAACATAATATTGAACACGAGTCACATTACTTCTATAAAAAAAAAAAAAATACAAAAATGGACGAATATGTATCGGCGTTATTGCAATTGGGCATAGTTTACATTTATTGTTGAAATTTTGGTGATACAACAAAAAAACAGAAAAAATCAAAATAATAATCAACTAAAATATTATTATTGGTGACACCAATAGTAACAAACTTTTCAGTCATTCGGCCAAACAAGGCCTATAAAGAAGTAGTACACGTTGCACTTGTTGTTTAACGTGCTGCAACTACAGCAGCTAAACACTGTCGATACACATACTATAACATACATACATATCTATATACATACACAACTTATTATATGTAACACAACATAAATGAATGAAAAAAAGAAAAGAAAAAATAAAGAAAAAAAATCTTTTAACCGGCAAAAAATGAAATCAAAATCCATTAACAAAACCAATAGTGGTAAAACAGCATTCCAGCATAAGAAATAAAATCAAAAACATTTTCTTAAAAAATTTTACTCGCAGTACTACTTATATATTAAAAATAATTTTAAATAAAAAGAAACTAGAAATGAAAAATTTTTCATAAAATTATGATTTGTTGGAACTATACAAGTGGTACGTACGTGTTGGTATGTCTCTCTTATTTAGTTCATCTGTAATTTGTAGTCAGTTTATGTTGCATTAAAATTTTTGCTTTTCGTTTCATATTTTCAATGAGAAGAAATTTTACTGTCACTGATTTTTGTCTTCTTTCTTTTTCGGTACGTAATTGTTGCTTTAACAATCGATGCAGTTTAAAAGGTTTTTTGTTTTTGCCTTCTTTTTTCCATTTTTTTTTTTGTTTTTATTAAATGGCTAAGAAAGTGAAATTTTTTTTCGCATTTTGATTGCAGTCTTTTGCTTTTAATGTTTCAAAGAAGTTTTTAATGTGTTTACACTCATGAAAAGTGTTAGTATTTTATATTTCATAAACAAAAGACTTAAGACACAAACTTGCTTGTTATGTACTTAACGAAGATGGGGTATCATATTCTAATTTTTAATTGATGTGGAGTGGCAAAAGTAATGATAAAATGAGATTGATTTAGGTTAATTTGCATGGGTTACTTGTTATTGTTTATAACTAACAGTCTAAAAAAGATTTGAAAAGCCAATCACCAGATTTTTCAGCGAGAAATGGACTCCATAAGTTGAAATTCGTTAAGAACATACCCCAAGTGAAATTTACTAGATTGCAAAGGAAAATATCAGTAATGTTTCGTAGATAATGACGATGCCATATACCAAGGTGCTTGAATATAAGCAGGGTTGTCATGACGATATTAATGTATCGATCCTTCCTCTTCTTTATCGTGGCATTTCCCTCAATAGCTGTGCGATAAGATGCCTAAAAATTATGCCTGTTAAAAGTGTAGGCAATTCTTGACAAAAAAGACTAACAGATTCTGAATGTCCTAAATGCTCATTTTACTTAAAGATTACATAATTGGTCATTAGAACCCATCAGTCAGGATTATTGACCTAGTTTCTCACATCACTTATGTTGTGTGTGTTAATTTAGACATGAGTAGCGGGTCCTACAGTTTTAAAGTCGAATCCGAACGACAGATTTTATGAGAAACATTTCATGGCTATTTTATTTACTCTCAGAGTTTTTGCCAGAAATCTGCTGAGAGGAAATCCTCGAAAAAAACTTTTTGTAATTTGTTTTGATGTCTGGCCTGGAACTCGAACCCTGGCTTTTACGTCTAATAAGCCAACACACTACCTACTAGACCACGGCAACTTCATTAAACTTAAAGATTATTTGTCTTTGAAGGCAGAAAATGCAAGCGCAGTCCCTACGGTGATGTACTTATTCGATGAGTTTATAGAAATTTTATTAGTACTGAGACTGCGCTAGCCTACAGAACCACAATTGGCCTCTATGTATGTTAATTATATATAATCTATGCGTATTTTAATTATATATAAGAGAATATACGTCCAACGACATATTCTTGAGCAAACTTTTCATAGCAATTTTATTTATTCTCCGATTTTTTGCCAGAAGTCTGTTAAAAGGAAGTTGCCTAAGGAATATTTTCTAAGCATTTTGGTTTTGTTAGAGATATCTAACCTGCAGTTTCCGCCGTCGAGTTTGAATCGTCTACTAAGGCAACACACTACCCACTGGACAACGGTGGCTTGAAATTCTTCTTGCCATTACTTGTATTCAATTCTTAACCAATTTATGAAAGGCAATAAATTCGCTGATCTCATACCTACATACCTAACCGTTAAGATATTATGCATGGAATCGGTTAAAGCTATGCGAATTATTTTATGCTTTCAGAAAGCAATAAAGTTTAGAAGTTTTAATTTAAAGTGTTAAATTAAATTTATACGATGTTAAATAATTTTCTAAGGTGAATATACTTCTTACTAACGTATTTAACTAAACGTTATGGCACAATTCACTTGACACCATAAAACTGGGGTCTGTAACTTGAAAATTTTTATTAGAAAATTATTAATATTTTATAATGAGCGTATGCAAATCAATTTAATTTTTTTAATGCATATACATACATACATATGTACCACATAATACGAGGCTAAATAAATATTTAAATATGTTTTTTTGCGAGACTAAAAATAAGATTGCTAATGTTTCTTTACGCTGTATGTTGTATGAATATTGGATGTAAATTAATGCACTCGTGCTTGACGTTAAGTTATACAAAATATATTAAAAATTATTGTTTTAGTTTTTCTTATGTTTTTTTCTACAATTTTTAATTTTTTTTTTTTTTTATATTTCGTAGCCAATTTAAATTATAACAATTATGTTTGCAAGTATTTGTGGCAAGTATGAGTGTTGGTGGTAAAGTTGTTTTGAATGAAACAAACGTTTTGCAACCCAATGTAAAATTAACAAAAAAAAAAGAACGTACTGTGTTATAAATTTGTTTGAGCAGCTGAATGTTGGTTGTTGGCTGAAAGAAATGTAGGTGAAGTTAATGAACTGGTTTAAAAGAAATAAACCACAAAACAACAAAATATATCTTTATATGCATAAATATTTATTTCTACATCTGGTGGTATGTCCCACCACCAGATACATATTGTAAATTTGTTATTGTAGAGTATTGCAAAAATATAAAAAACTTCATTGACATTTTAAGAATTTTGGTAAATAATTTCAAACCATTTAGCAAATTTAATATTCGATATGCATTTGGCGACAAAAGAATATAAAAAATCACTGCTTTAGATTATAGGACTCATATAATAGACGTACGTACCTCTGTGTTATTTATTTATTTATCAGTTATAAATCACAATACAATTATAAATTGTATTTAATTATATATGAGAGGAACTTCAACTCAAAGTGGTCTCTGGTGTGAATCGAACTCTCAACATTTACCCATAGACTATCAGGACATCCTACGTTTTTTTATGATTGAATATTTTTATTGGCATTTTGTTTCTTTATTTTTCTTTTGGCAGGTGAAAATTATAAATTTCATTAAATGAGTTCAATTTAAAGGAGAATCATTGAAAAAAAAAATAAAATTCCCTACCCAATGTGTTGAACTATGAGTTCCAGATGTATTTCAATTGTGGATCGTTGTTTTGCTCACGATATATCTGAGGAGGAGACGGACTTCCATAAGGACATTTGAACTTTCCCAACGGCACAATGTCGGTCCTAGGTAGGGAATAGGGATGCCAAACGGGATTGATATTTAAAAATCCCGGGATTCAGGATTTTGTAAATCCCGATCCCGATATCCCGGGATATTTGGGGATAATTCGGGATCCGAAAATCCTGAAAAATCACACGAAAAATAGCGATTTTCTCATAATAATAAGAATAATTTGTTAACAAAATCATTTGTTTTGAAATTATGTAAAGATTAAGATTAAAGCATTTAACATGTGATCTGATAGGCTTGAACGAATTTGGTTTCAACAAACTGTGCCGTTGAATAACACTTCTCGCAATCAACATTTGTTGGTAAAATAGTTCCAAGATAGATGTATGCAGCTTGTAAATATTCACCTCTACCACCTCCTGATGGAAATAAATCTATTTCTTTGGACAGTTGAGTATGTAAATCAGTTACCTTTTAATTCGTTTTATAGGGCTTTTGCATTCGTCGATGCCATCAAATAATATTTATCACTGGAAGTAGGGTTTTCCTCATCAGATATGCTTTTATCGCAGCCAAAGGAATCACAAAATCCCGAATTCCGGGATTTCGGAATTTCTCGATTGGCATCCCTAGTAGGGAATGTAGGGAATAGATTACAAACAGCTAGTAAGAGTTTTGACAAATATGTTAAATAAATGCAGTGCAGCTATTTGAGCGACATTGTTTCCCAAACACCTCCCTGGCAATAAACTGAGCAACAGCATAGCTTAATTGCACATTTGAAGAAGTCAAAAAATTGCTTTTAACTGCAGCCGCTTTAGTATCTGTGAAATTTTTCGTGAAAGAAACGATTTGGAAAAGATAATATCACCGAAATAGAATGCTCCAACAGCTGTAATACCACCACATCGGGGTACCTTAGAGAACTTAAAAGAATGTAGTGTGCCAACGTCACCCGTAAATCGACTATCTGAGGAAAGTATAATGCGTTTTCATCAGTAACCTTAATTAATAGGACACGAAATGAACATGAATACAAATTGAAATCTCTTATACGAAGAAGAAATTACAAATGAATCTCCTGGTACTGGCAATCATCATAGGTCTATTCAAAATCAACTCTTGCGTACGTCGAATATTTAACACTCATAATATGCACTCCAAACCTAGTGGATAAAGTACTTGAGTATCAGATTCAAATTCGCGAAAAAGAAAAATTATACTCATGTTTTCTGTTTTTATGAAATTAGCAGGCTTCAGCCTCTTCCAATTAATCTGGCTAAGCAGCAGCTCAGAAGCCATTGTAGTCTACATAGTAGGTAGTGTGTTGGCTTATTAGACGTAAGGCTATGTTGCGAACATTAGGTTATTTTTAAAAATATCTAACCCGATACCAATAGATTTTGCTTTCACTGAAAACAAAAATTGTCAGATGAACAGTCATTAAAAAATACCCATTTAATGCCATACATAGGTTGAGTACTGGTCATCAATAAAAATTTAACTCCATCGTATTTCAAATGACAAATCTTAATTAATTCGAAATAAATTATAAGTAATGTTTGAATTTTAATTATTGAGTGAGTGAACTAACTGACTGGCTGTATGTAAATTTAAATAATAATGAATTAATCATTCAAATCTTGCTGTTCAAAGTACAAATGTTTTGAGTAAGAGAAAAAGAAATGAAATAATTAATAACACAAAAACAACTACAACTTTCACAAACCGAAAAAGTTCATTTTTTTTGTTTCTTTTTTTATATTTGTTTTGAGTATTAAATTTTCGAAAAGAAAACTTAATGGGTGGTTTCAGATATAAATTTGAAAATCTGGTTTTTATAACTTAAAGGTGAAGAAAAATAAAACGGGACAAGTGAATTTTGATTTTTTTTACTCTATATGTTATTGTTATTTTTTAATAAAAAATTTTAAAAACTTATAAGTCAAGTGGATAAGTATGTAAACATCATGTTCTTATTGAACTTGTTGGACATTGCTTTCCTGTAATGTAAATATCAGATTATGTGTGGTTGCGCAGGAGATTGAGAAAATAAATAAATGAATAAAAATTAATATCTTCGTGGATAGTCGGCGCAGTTAAAGGACATATCTCTAAGCATTAACATACTTTAATAACTATGAATACAACAACACTCGAGAATGTCACAAACTGTTTCCCTTTTCTTCTTATTACTAATTTGCTTCCTTTTGTTTTCATTATTTATGATTTTTTAGCAGGATATGTGTGTGATTGGTATACTGTGACAAGTCCTAAAATGATGTGACCATAGTAGGTTCATCTATCGTTGTCGACAATACAGGGCGGCGGATATATAATGCAACAAAGTAAAACGGAATATTTTTTTAATTTTATTGTTCAAATGCTTAAAATTTTGGAAATAATATCAAATTTTAGAATCAGTTTAGATTTGTTTGAATTGGCCACAGGCAGCACGAAAGTGGCTCTGCGGTATTTTGGCCCATTCCCGGCGAAGCGCCGTCTTGAGATGATCGACACTTTGGTATTTTTTAGTGAGAATCTTAATCTCCAAAATACCCCAGGCGCAAAAGTCCAACGGATTGAGATCCGGAGATTTTGGTGGTCATTGTGCGGTAGAAATGAAGCGAGGAACCTCCTTTTTAAGCCATTCTTGGTTGAGGCATGCTGAGTGCGGTGGTGCTGAGTATTGTTGGAATGTCCATGGTCTGCTGCCGAAATGTTTGTCTGCCCAGGGCTTCGATACTGTCTTTACAACATTTTTCCGATCGATGAATACGAGCGGGGAGCGACCATCGCCCGTTACGGCGGCCAACACCATTAACATCGACGGCGCTTGAGTTCTGGTGGCCAATTACAGGTGTACATTTTCAGCTGACCTCAAGTAAACCCGATCATATTGTTTGTTCACAAACTGCTCAATTTGGAATGGCTTCTCAGCGAAGAAAACCAAATTCGGTAACTGACCACTTTCGTGCAAGCAAAGTAACTCCTTGGCTTTTTTCACACTAACTTTTTTTGTCCATCGGTGAGCTCTTGCACTTTTTGGAACTTTAATGGTTTTAGTTCAAGATCATTTTTCAATATGAGTTGCATCCGTTCTCGCGATATGTTCAGCTCACGAGCAATTTTTCTACCACTGCGGCGTGGATTTCGATATAAACTGGCCTCTACTTTTCGGATCATTTCTGATGTTGTTACAGTTTTTTTTTTCGTCCACTTTTTGAACGCGATGCAACACTGCCAGTATCACGGTAATGAGCTCATTTTTCAATATGTGTTGCATCCGTTGTCGCGATATGTGCAGCTCACGAGCAATTTTTCTACCACTGCGGCTTGGATTTCGATATAAACTGGCATTCACTTTGCGAAACATTTCTGGTGCTGTTAACGTTTTTTTTCGTCCACTTTTTGGACGCGATGCAACACTGCAAGTATCACGGTAACGAGCAATGGTACGAGAAACAAAAGATTTATTCAAATTTAAAAGCTGGAGGGCTCTAACGATTATATTTGGTTTTCCAGCCAAATATAAAGAAATCACACTATCACTCTTGAATTTTATTACGAATAACTTTTTTGTTGAATGCAATAGATCAAAATCTTTGTTTATAAATAATAAAATGAACTGTCACTGGAATAAATCTGTCAGTTGTTAATCGAGCGGTTTACAAATGATATCAACCTGAAAATTGGTTGCAATACATATCAGCTACCCTGTATAACCCTCTGTGAATAGTTTTTTATAATTTTTCTCCAACACCCAATAATGTTCGTTATTGATTTTATCTCTTTTCTGGTAGGCTACTTACATTACATAATTTCAGTCACGGTTACAGCCTAACTTCTCGTACCTCTCATGTTGTGTATGTTAATTTTATACATGAGGGGCGGATCACATCCGTTACTATTAATTGTATAATAAAAATTTAATTCTTTTTTTTTAGATCAGCACGCATTTTCGTTAAAAAGCAATTATCACATAAAGAAAACATTTATAAAAATAAATAACAATTCTTTTCCAAATCGTTAACACATTCCAATAAATGTATGTAATGTTTTTTACATAAAAACGTGAGTAAAACCAAAAACATAAACTTTATTGAAGAATTATGGTATTTTTTAGTCCAGCAACATTTGAATAAAATTAAATAAAATCAGCATTTCAAATGTATGTAATGGAAATGTATGCAAACTGAAAAATCTCACGTTTTTATATTTTTCAGTTTTTTATAAGAATGTTATATTTATGGGAATATAACCGCACATAATTGATCATTGCAATCCTTCCAGTCAGGATTACGACCTTGATTCCCATACCATTTATGTTGTGTGTGTTAATGTTAGCCATAAGTTGCGGGACCGACAGCTCAAAGACGAGACTGAACGATAGATTTGAGAAATTTGTATTTACTCTCAGGCTTTTTGCCAGGAAATCAGCTGAGGAAGGAAGTCGCCAAAGAAATATTTTTTTTCATTTTTCATTTTGGTCAAAATGTCTGACCTGGAGATATGATATGTTAAAAACCAACATGACTTTATGCCTTTTATATACATCTTTACCAATTAAGACTTGTTTTTAATTTATAAAACAATGACCATAACATATATTTTTATTATTTAATTATAAATAAAAATTAATTTAATGAATGAAAGCATAGAACTCTTAGAGATTTATATATGCATGTACATAGAATTCTATATAATTTATGTAACGTAACATAAAATTCCCCCTCTTTTATTGTGTTATAAAGAAGACAATGAAATTTAAGAAGTGAAAAGAAAACGAAAAATAATAATAGTAATAAAGCATGAGTAATAAAATAAAAAAAACCAAGTGAAGCAACTGGTAAAAACAAAAAATTAAAACCTAAAAAACTGTTAACAACTCATGGGCTTTTAAAGGCAATAATAGAACAACTACTACTACTACTACTACAACATCACAACAAAAGCATTTGTAGAACTCTTAATAATTTCTATTAAATAAAGCCCAAGAACCGTAGTTGTTTTATAAATACTACAGCTTAATAATAGAGCTATAAAGGTCCAAGTAATTGTGACTCAGTTTCTTTGTCCCTGTATATGTGTAATGTTAGGTACATACGAAATGTTGCTCACTTATAGTATATAGAGTATACGGTTTGTATTTTCTATAAAAAAAAAAAAAGAAACAAAAATTCTCGTGATATTCACGTTCACATCGAAGTTGTTTTATTTTCGTTTCTTGTTTTTTTCCTCCAACCATAGTTGCTGAATAAATTTACCGTTGAATTAATGTCATTCAACTTATGAATTCGTAGCATTTTCTTAGTTCAGTATGCCTTAGGAGTTTCTATTGTTATTTTATTTATTTCGTTTTCTTATAAGCTTATCAACTTGGGAGAGATAGGCAACAATGTGGTATTGGCCCTTTTGTCAGTTTAAGTGGCAAAGACCAACCAGTTACCAGTACCATATTTAGTTTTGTTTAACAGAATGCAGGTTTCAAAAACAATTTTACTAAGGGCCTGCTCCTTTAGTATGTAATTACTCTAATCTATAAATACGTACAAACATATATCATTATGCTAACGTTACTCATACCACATGATTAATACAAAACAAAACATAACAAAAGACTTAAGACAAAAACTTTGTGAATTATTAATTACTTGCGAAAATACTGGCATTCATTGATAATTAAATAAAACATGAACAACAATAAGTAAAGTGTTTATGTTTTATGCATTTTATGGATATTTGTACTTTGTTAATTATAATTTTATATTTTATATTTTTCTAACAGGTTTTAAGAGTTTTTCTTTTATTACCTTGCAAACCCTTTTATATCCGTTCAGCAGATGAACAAGTCAATAAAAATATCTCCGAAATATAGACATATTATTACTCTTACCTGTAAAATAAAATAAAAAAAAAACACAAATATTAATAAGATTGTTTATTAAATAAAGTTTTTGTATTAAAATAATTGCAATTAATTAATTAAAAACAATTTTTTTAAGATATGTAATAAGTAGTAGATTTAGTTTGCTTAGGAAAAGGATACAAATAACTTTTGTTAACTTTTTATATTAAAATAAATAAATAAGAGTATAAGTTTTAATTAAGCTTTGTGAACATAATAAAAATATGGTCATTACAATCCATCCGTCAGACTACGGTCCCACTAGGGATGCCAAACGGGATTGATTTTTAAAAAATCCCGAAAAATTACGGTAAAATCGAAAATTTCTTTTAATAATAAATATAAAAAAAATTTATTTTGTTACACAATCATTTGTATTCCAATTATATCAGAATTACATGACATTAAAATAAAATATATAAAAAAAAACCGGACAAAAAGTAACAAAACAGCGTAAATTAACAGAAAAAAATTATTCAAAAAAGATTAAAGCATCTAGCATGTGATCTGACAGGCTTGAATGAATTTTGTTATCAACATACTGCTGCCGTTGAAAAACACTTCTCGCAATTAAAAATTGTTGGTAAAATCTCAACTCCACCTATGTTGTGTGTGTTAATTTTATACGTGTGTGACGGGACCCACAGTTTAAAGTCAACTCCGAATGACAGATTTTTTGATGGCATTTTATTTACTTTCAGAGTTTTTGCCAGAAATCTGCTGAGAAGAAATCGCCGAAGAAATACTTTCTGTATTTTATTTTGATGTCTGGCCTGGGACTCGAACCCTGGCTTTACGCCTACTAGACCACGGCGACTTCAAAAAGAATACATTTTGTAAAATTTCAAACCATTTCAATTATATTGAAATGTTGGGTGTTATTTTTCATTTACAAATTATATACACCCTAGAACATAAGAGTTAATTAATACAGATTTTCTTTCGAAATAAGTTTGTTAATAATGACAAGAAAACTTGAATGTAAAGTCTTTAAACTTTCTAATTAAAAAAAAAAACTAATATTTAGAACACAAACTATGTAATATAAAGAATCGCGTCTTTTTAACTTGAAGTGTAAATATGGAGACCATTAAATAAGACTTCATATTTCTAAAAATAAATTATTTTCAATAAATATCTAATCTCTTTAATGGTTAAAGTTAAACATAATTTAGCTTTCATTTTTTTTATTTATAACACAATTAATGTTAATTATAGAAATTATTTAAATAACTTTGTTTTCCAAAAATTTCTAAATTTTTTAAAATTGAGATCAGAGAAATTATTGGCAGACATTCTTTATCGTTATCGTGTCGTGTAGTTATAAATTAAAGTTTAAATATTGAATTTCATTAATATTCTGTGTAAACAAATGTGTTTAACGTTTATTTATCAACTTATTGGTAGACAAAGTCAAATGTGGGCATGTCTATCAAGCTATGCCAATATGTATGTTTGTACACGTTTAATAAATTATATACAAATAAAAAAATATAAAAAAATATATTTTATAGATATGGCCAAAAAAAAAAAAAATTCAATAATGAAAAAAAAATTAACAAAAATGTTGTTTGTAAAACCAGTAGGTTATTGCCTTATTCACGTACTCTTGTATTTTAGCAGTTCGTCAGTTGCGTTGTTTTTATCTTTGTATTGTATTTCATTCATTCTACTTTAACCCAATTTATTTAAAACGTCATGACGAGGTGATTGTATAAGTAAAACGGTGTACGTTTGTTTGTCTTTTGAAAAAAAAAGTTCAAAAAGTTCTTTTTTTTGTTTTTATTTTAATTGTGGTAAATTTTTTTTTTGTCATTTGTTTGTTAGCAATTCGTACAAAAAGTATATAAAAAAAAGAACAGAATATAACGTAAAACAAAAAAAGAATAAACAATATCATGATGTTTGTTTTTGGTATCTGTGTCAACAGATTCTACTGTCGTTTTTTTCAATTTTTTTTTTTCAGTTTTTTTAATTTTCTATTCTATTTCACTATCTTTTCTACTTATTAATGGGATTGTTTTCTTTCATTTTTTTGCATTTAAAATAAATAGATTTTTTACTTGAATATGTTTGAAGTGAAAAGAATCTGGTATAAATTAATTATGAATGAATGAATGCATAAATTTTTAGTTGTTTTATGTTTAAAGTAAAAAATCTCGCTTTAGCACCTTTAAGCCAATAGAAAATGTACTTCACGCCTTTAAGAACTAGTTTATGTTAACATCATTGGAATGGGGCCTTTTTTGAATTGATTATTTTTATTTAATTTATTTACTTCGTCTTTTGTTTTGCTTTTCTTTTTTTTTTTGGAAAATTTATGATTCGTAAAGATTTTTTTGAAATGTCATGTGATCTTGAGCTTTGGCTTTGAAATGAATTTTGATTTTATTTAGTTAAAAAGGAAACGGATATGAATACATATTAAATTCTTAGTGTTTACTCAATGTTAAAATATTAAAACAATTACATTTTAAATATTGATTTATAAACAGTTTCTTCCTTTTTATTCTTTTAAATTTAGGAAGTAAGAAAATTATATTTTATGTTCTGTTAAATAATATAAGGAAGTGATATTGAGCTTAAAAGTTAATATAAATACATCTGTAGCATGTAGGAAAATTGTTGTATAAATAAAACTAAACGACCATATTGTAATGAGTTTCTTTATATACACGCTGCCGCAACTATTGCAAAACTGTTTGTTATCTTTATCTTATCTTTTTAGGTTCACTAGACTCAGACATCTCAAACATGACAAAATATGAAAAAAGATATTTTTTGTTATCTTCTTAAAGCAGGCCTCTGGCAAAAATTCTGAGAGCAAAAAAAATTTCCATGAAAAGTTCGTAAAAAAAGTCTGCCGTCCGGAGTCGTTGTCGTAAACTGTAGGTCTCTCCACTAATTAATAAAATTAACATCCAGGTTATGTGGATGGTGTGAAAAGCTTGCTCGTAATCCTGACTAAAAGGTTGTAATGATTAATGTAATACAAGTGTTAAATTTTGAAATTTAAAGCAAAAAAGTCGGTTTCCTTCACATTCATGCAGCTTCCAGCTTCTGTAGTAATCCTGGTGGTGCAGACATTACTTTTCAGTGATATTGCTG
This sequence comes from Sarcophaga peregrina, assembly GCA_014635995.1. Classification (NCBI taxonomy): domain Eukaryota; kingdom Metazoa; phylum Arthropoda; class Insecta; order Diptera; family Sarcophagidae; genus Sarcophaga; species Sarcophaga peregrina. The sequence goes on from CM025789.1 coordinate 50,905,191, forward strand.
ATAACTCAATATCCCATTGGAATTCCTTTTAGTGTGAGAAGCGTTCTCTTGTCGAACACAAGGAGTTCATTGGTTTTTCTGCTGTCCACTGCTGGACACAATAATTATGAAATTCGGCAACCATGTTGCTTTTTTCAGTTTCAGCGATATTGCCAATAGCTCAATATCGCATTGAAATTCCTTTTAGTGTGAGCAGCGTTCTCTTATCGAACACTAGGAGTTTATTGCTTTCTCTGCTGTCCACTGCTGGACATAATAATTATGAAATTCGGCAACCATGTTTCTTTTTTCAGTTGAAAAAGTATTCTCATAGGGGCGCATATATCCATTCTATCAATTCTTCCTTATCTTTGTTCCCTTCCGCTCCAGTTCATCCGCCTTTTTGTTTCCTTTTATTTCACAGCCGCACAGAAGTGGGTGTTGTGTCGACGTATACGGTATAGGAGTTCAGTGCAACTCCTGATGCCCTTTAATGGAGGTTTTTCCTAAAAAACGTTGGCTTGTTTAAGTAATCTGTATAAACCGCTTAGTGCCAGTTCAAAGGAATAAACTCCACATTCAGCACCATATTTAATTTTTGAGCCACCGGAGAAAACGGATGATAACTTCAATAACTCATTCTTCTCTTGTGGGAATATGAGTTTTGTATGTTCCTCCGAAAACAGTGTCTGGTACCATGTAGTTTTGTCTGCATACCATACGTGGCTTAAACATATCTCAGAACTTAAGCCTCAATGTAGATCTAGCAGCCATGTTTTGGAGGCAAATGTCTGTTGTAGAGTCAAGATGAAAATAGATTTGGAAATTTGGAAGTCTTCGTTACTATCATACGTGCAGGTTTTTCCTAAAAAACGTTGGCTTGGTTAGGTAATCTGTATGAACCGTTCAGTGTCAGTTCATAGGAATAAACTCCACATTCAGCTCCATATTTAATTTTTGAGCCGCCGGGAAAGATAGTTATATGAACGTCACCGATGATAACTTCAATAACTCATTCTTTTCTTGTGGGAATATGAGCTTTTTATGTTTCTCCGAAAACAGTCTCTGGTACCATGTAGTTTTGTCTGCATAGCATACGTGGCTTAAACATATCTCTGAACTTAAGCCTCAATTTAGATCTAGCAGCCATGTTTTGGAGGCAAATGTCTGTTGTAGAGTCAAGATGAAAATAGATTTGGAAATTTGGAAGTCCTCGTTACTATCATACGTTCAGGTTTTTCCTAAAAAACATTGGCTTGGTTAGGTAATCTGTATGAACCGCTTAGTGTCAGTTCATAGGAATAAACTCCACATCCAGCACCATATTTTATTTATGAGCTGATAGATAGTTATATGAACGTCACCGATGATAACTTCAGTACCTCATTCTTCCCTTGTGGGAATATGAGCTTTTTATGTTCCTCCGAAAACAGTCTCTGGTACCATGTAGTTTTGTCTGCACTATTGACACATGCCCTACCATACGTGGCTTAAACATATCTGAGAACTTAAGCGTCAGTATAGATCTAGGAGCCATATTTTGAAGGCAAATGTCTAATGGTTGTGGAGTCAAGATGGAAATAGATTTGGAAATTTGGGCGTTGAATATTATTTAAACATAAATTAAAAAACTTTTTTAAGAAAGCGCCCTCTACATTGTAGAAAAGTAAGCTGATGGCCTTTACTTTTTACATAGTTTTGCTAAATGATTGAATTTTAAAAATTAAAGCAATTACCGATATTAAAATAATTACGAGATTTATAAAATGAAAATAACTTCAATATTTTCATTAATAAGATATTTTTAAATTTGTTTCTTTGTTTAAAAATAATTTTTAATTAAATATTAAATATATGTATGCAGTCATTGCTTTGTATGAACATTATATTTCATTAAAAAAAATATATTTTACTTCTCTTTTGTTGGGATTATAAAGAACTGAGAATGAAATTTAATAAAATAAAAAAAAAAACTGAAACCACACCTAAAATAATAAAGACAATGTGAAATCATCGTTATCAGCACGTTTGGAAAAATTAATTACGCTGTAAAAAATTTTTTTCTTATATTTTTATGATCTTTTCTACACAAATATTTAAGAAATTTTTTAATTGAATGTTTAACATTTAATTTAAATTTCTAAATTTCTTCATTAATATTCTTTGAATTTTTGTTTTTTTGCTTTACATTTTTTCATATACAATTTTTATAGGTGTATTAAATATTAAAAATAAAATAAAATAAAATAAAATACATAAAAAGAATGTGGGTAAAAAAATTATATTTTTACTCGTACAATGAATAATAATTTACAACCTTAGTAACTCAATGAAAATGCAAAAAATTAAAAATTGTTTAAAAATATTCAATAATTAATGAATACCAGACCTATTAGTGGTATGACGGATTGTTTTATAACCTCTAAAAATCAACACACCGTCATACATCATGATACCTGCATTGAATTTTATTTTATATTTGGATTTTTTTTATTTTTTCATTGAAAGAAAACATTTTAAAAAGCCAATTACAAAAAAAAAAGATCTTAAATAAGATCTCATGGCAAACAGGGTTTATAGAGAGACAACAATTTAAGCGATAATTTACAAGATAAATAAACGCATGTTTATCGTACAGCTTTTGGCTATTTTTTCTGTTTTTGTGGGATAACAAGAAACGTTACGGTAACAACTCGTGAAGTAATGAGATTCTTAAATTAGCAGCATTAACGAATTTAAAGTGTACTTCGGCATATACTAGCTCCTCTTTCAAATATAAATTTATGAAGCTGCTAAATCAGTCGTAGTGGTAGCTCTGATATCACAAAGCTCACTTGAGCACGCATGGCGGCCCGTTGTGATGCCACGGGTGAAACGCAGTCCCTGTACTAACCAAGTTCTGCCAAATCAGGGAAAGGAGGAAGTTGATCAGCGCAAGGGCTGCACTGCTAAACCAGTATTCTCATGCGATCTGAATGCCTCTCCGTACATTTCTGGCAAAAACTCTGAGAGTAATTAACATTGTCATTAAACTCAAAAATCAGTCGTTCAGAGTTGAAAATTAACGAATAACATAAGTGGTATGAGGAACTAGGTCGTAATCCTGACTAAAAGGGTTGTAATGATCAGTTATATATGTATGTATATGACAAAGACTATATGCACGATTTAATACTACAGACCAGACCATCTCTGGTGGAAATTGCAACTGATAACCCTTACACTATTACATTTGTTCACTGCCGATCAGATTACTGGCGCATGCAATGTGAAATTTATTTATTTTACTGTGAAATATGATCTGTATATATGGGTTGGCTTGATATCTTGGTTTCTAAGGACAAGAACTGCATTAGTTAGTCGCTTATTCCTTAATGAGATAGCCGATTAGTTCAATAGTCTGGTGAATAGGATTTAGAAGCAACGAAACTAAAAATTTCTAAATCATCGATGTACTCAAGTGTTCATTACATACTTTTTTATTTATATTATAAAAATTATATTCTATAGACATTACATACTATAGGGTATTATTATAAGCATCAGCATGATTTTCTTGTTTGACAAGAAAACATTGAAAAGTTTGTAAATTTAAAAATCATGCCCATGGAAAATTTGTGCACGTAGTTTTTTTTTTTTGTTTTGTTTTAATTTTAAATCTATGGCATTTAATTATGGTAATTCATTTATGACGACAACAAACAACAACAACAACATGTTCAAGGTCATATTTTCATCGTCATTAACAGTTGAGAATTCCATAAATTGCCATATGTGGAAATTTAATATTTTAAATCCAAAAAACAAAAAAAAAAATAAAGATTAAATAGGTCATCAGAGTTTTCATTGTAGTAAAACGCTTCAGTGACGTTATTAGGAAAAGTGTTGAATACATAAACCTATATACACAAACATCATTTATTTGGTTTTGAATTGTGGCATAATTTTTGTTTATGGGGTCATGTGGCGTCAAATTATTGTTGTCAGCAGCATTTTGTTTAATATGAAATTATTGTTGATTTTATTTAATAAAATTTTATTTATTTTCAAATATCAACATTTACGATGACAATAAGTAGACATTTGTATTACAGTTTGTTTTTTTTTTTTTTGATAGGAATACAAATGCAATATATTTGGAAAAAGTACCAGTTAAGTATGAAAACAATTGTAAACCATAGAATTTGTAATTTTCATAAACAAAGAAAAAAATTAAGAGAAATCTTGAATATATTCGAAATTATTCTAGAATCCCCTGCATCTCATTATAAAACAACTGAGTAACCAGTAGATCAAGAAGAGTTTTACCTTTTCCATTAATCTGGAGATTTTATAAAATTCGAATGCATAAGTGCCTAGCATACAAATGAATCAACAGCATTGAGTGTAATTATTTGCATTTTCAGTGCTCTTTTTATACGCCCATATTATTATCTTACCTATATCGGGCGCCTTAGTGTATTGGCTTCATGGTTATGAGTCCACGGCTCAAACTCTAGTTCAGACATATGAAAGTCTATTTCTTCGGTGACTTCTTATGAGCAGATTTCTGGCAAAAACTCTGAGAGTAATAAAAATTGCTCTGAAATGTTTCCTAAAACGCTGTCGTTTGGAGTTGACTTTAAACTGAAGCTCCCGCCACTTATGCATAAAACTGAAACATTTACTCATATTCCTGACAGAAGAGTTGTATTCATCAATTCTGTATGTATGTAAAGCCTATAACAACGTTTCCAATAATATGCTTCATGATAACCGATTTTTTTGTACCTGATCTTCATGGTATTGATGTGGTCGATGTTTGGTTTTAACAAGGTTGTGCAACTTACCACACGTCTCATGTGGTAATCGATTTATTGCGTCAAAGTGTGACTATTTTCTGTGAGAAAAATAAAGAAAAATATTATGCCGACAAACCAGAGACATTTAAGCATTTGATGGCCAACAGGAGTGATGCCTTTGCCGAGATACGATCTCATACATACATAAATAATTGGTCATTATAACCCTTCAGTCAGGATTATTGACCTTGTTTCTCACACTAATTATGCTGTGTGTGTTAATTTTATACATATTATGGCGGGACCTACAAATTATAGTCGACTCCGAACGACAGATTTTTGAGAAACTTTTCATGGCAAAGTATGACATACGACCTCATACACTCGAAAATTAGGCCGATTGAATGAGGTACTGTGAGGCTAACTGCGGCATATGAATTAAATGAAATAATATTCCATTTTAAACCGAAACAATCGTACTTCATAAAAAAAACAAAAATTATTTTGGCAAAATTTCAAATTGTTTTTGTTTTATTGCATTTTTTAATTTAAAATTTTTTTAATTTCTTACCCTAGGCAACACTTTCAAAATAAAATCGTTTATGGACTTGTTCCAAAAGTAATATTTTCTTTTAAAGTAAAACTTTTAAATTTATTCACATACTCGTATTTATAAAGTATCATCAAAGAAAGTTTATTTAGGCGCCACTAAATATACTCTGGCCATCATTAATGCAACTTATTGTACATAAAATTGCATTTATTAAGGTTTTATATTTTTTTCTTAACGATGTGTTAATAATTTACTGCAGTACAATAATTTGCTAAATGTATGGCTAGATATCAATACATGTTATGTCATATTTCTATTAGATTTAATAGAGAATTCAATTTGAAAATTCCAAATTAAATTTAAATAATGAATGCAAAACAATAAATATGTACAACCAGGTATGAACAAATCAAAACCACATTGAAATTCTAAGCACAACTTGGTACTAAAATTTATTCAAGACCACACAATGCAGCCAAACCATCAACATGGACACAAATTGTATTTGAATTAAAAAATTTTTGCCATATTTCCTGTGCAAAAATAAACAGAAAAATCAACATGGAAAAAGACAATTGAATTGTTTGTTTGACAAAAAAAAAAAAAACAAGCAACAGCTGCGATTTATTATTATTTTGGAAAAAGTTATTATTTTGGAAAAGTCAAACTAAAATAGCTGAAATATAATTACGGGTTGTTAAACCCGTAAATAAATAAAAAAAAAAATTCCATTCTTATTGCATAATAAATTAAAATTATTAGAATAATAATTAACAGAAAAGAAACTATTTTTTAGTGGCACTTGTTTAACACAAAAAAATAAAAAACGATTATTAAAATATATTTTCTTGTAAACTTTTTACAGAAAAGAAAATCGTTTCAATTGAAATCGAAAATAAAAACGTTCAAGAAAAAAAAAACACTTTCACACTGCGTAATTCATTACCTGCTGCGTGAAGTGATGGACAACAAAAGCTTATGTGAACTGACATTCATCTGACAAAAAGAAACAAAAAAACCCATTAAAAAAGCAGAAAAAAATCACTCTCGACTCGACATTAAAAAAAGACCTGAAAAATGTTGAATAAAATTGTTTTAAACTGCTGAGCTAGACTTTCATTCTTTCACTTTGCAAAGTGTGTAACAGAAGTGCTCATCGAAAATTAAAAAAAGAAAAAAGAAATTACTTGAGATAATAAACAAAAGAAAAAAAAGAGTTCATTAATAAGCAAAAGTGTTGAAGCAATCAAATATTAACTGACTTTTAAAAGTACACTATGCTATATAAAATTGTATTTGAAAATATAACGATTATGGTTAAAGAGCAGAGTTCGAGAGGACAATAAAAAGATTATAATTTTTATACATAAAAATTTATTATGATAGTAGGTAGGAGACAATATATTTCATTATAATTGCCAAAGTCTGATGCTGATAACTTATGTCGTGTGTGGAAATAAAAATTCATGGTTGTGTTAGCAAATAAATCTATTTACAAGTTAAATACCCTAGCTCAAAAGAAGCTTAGTTATACTTATTAAAAGATTTTAAAGTTAATCCAGATGAAATAAAAGCTGTGTTATCCAACCACAAATAGTTAAAACTTTAACTAACTGTAGTTTCATTAGGTCGTTTTATAAGCTTTGAAGACAATATTAAAAATTCAGACGATTAACTTGATGTTATAATAGCTACAAAGAAATGTTTAGATAATATCAGAAGAAGATATTTGAGGCTGAGCTTACAAGAAAGTTGAGGCCAGTGTGCTATAAAGCCTTATAGGTTGCCACTCTACGAATGTGGAAATCCCGGTTGGGCAGTGATTAAACTAGCTACCAATCACAGTTACTTCTGAAAATATTTGCAAATAATAAATAAACGTAGTTCGCCATCATGCTATATTTATGAGAAAGAAAGAGAGGTTCAATGATAACTCAGAGTGTAGGTTTCGATGGCGATGGACGTTTAGAATTAAATTTCATACATCAGAAAACATAATGTAGATATTGATAGAAAAGAAAAAAGAAAACTGACCTTGATAGAATAGGAAACCTCTTAGTGAAATATCCAAGTGGGAGACACTTTGAGGCAGTGCAAAAACGGGTCCAAAAGCATTAAACTTGTTAAGGAATAGAGTGTTTTTAGTCTTCATTCATGTTTGCTACTACGCCAACAATAAATGTGCAAATGTGTTTTCCATCCTAGTTCATAAGATTAAAGTCTTATTTAACGTTGCAAAAGTTCCTAACCTGATAAATATGGCTTCAAAAATTTCGAATATATCTTATTTACGAATTTTGAGTGGTTATGTATACGTGTCGAAACTTTAACAAACGATTTAATTTTCCTTTTACAGCATTTCCTTTTGATTTTGTTACAGTCGAAGGTAGCGTAAAATTTACTAAGATTAGTACGATTTTATTAGAAAATAATGCCTAAATACTTTAAATATACTATTGCTCCTATAGTTAAGTAGGTAGGGATTTGATGCTCCCTAAACACTCTCGTCTTTTACTTTCTAAACTGTGATAGTTAGTATTAGAAAATAATGGTAAGGTATAACACCGGTTACCAGCTAAAGAAATCAACATTACCATTATACTATACTGTAACAACAATTTGTTGAACCCTCTCTCCCTGTTTTTGTAATTCATACATAACATACATAATTGGCCATTACAACCCTTCAGTCAGGATTACGACCTAGCTTCTCACACCACTTATGTTGTCTGCGTTAATTTTATACATGAGTGGCGGGACCTACAGTTTAAAGTCGACTCCGAACGACAGATTTTTGAGAAGCTTTTCATGGCAATTTTTACTCTCAGAGTCTTTGCCAGAAATCTGCTGAGAGGAAGTCGCCGAAGAAATATTTTTCGTTTTGATGTCTGACCTGGGATTCGAACCCGGGCCTTTCGTCTAATAAGCCAACACACTGCCCACTAGACCACGGCGACTTTTTATAATTCATATTCCAATAATTCCACACAATGCCCTGCTTGAATAAAGTTGTCGGAATTTTTTTTTACCCAAAGTAGAAGAATTGGATTTGTTTGACGCGTAGTTTTAACAAGAGGTTGCTATATGGCGCATGGTACATGATATCGTGAATGAATTGAGAGGTGCAGTTTTGAATGGTCTGTGTGTACTTCTTTATAACAATCCAATTGATTCAATATATTATTTAAATAAATAGTAGTTAAAACATTTAATTTTTCTTTTATTAAATTTGGCTATAAAAATTTAGTTACGAATATCAAGTATAAATATTTTTTTGCCAGCATTGTTACGTACACTTTGATCAACCTCCTCTACCGAAATTATTCATTTAAAATAATAGTTTATTAGCCAACTGTTTTAAATGAGTAACTGTAAGAAAGTAAAGAAATAAAAGCAACAGTAAAATCCACTAAAAATGCTAAAAAAAAACCCGAAGTTTATATTAATTTTTAACCAAAATATTTAATTGCCATTTTTTTTTTTTTGTTTTTTCCTCAAGCGAAATTTCATTTTATACGGAATATGTTTCACTACTCCACAGCAGCAAAAAAAACATTTTATGAAAAAAAGTTGTTAAGTTTAGCTACAAAGAATACAGGTATTGAAAATTTGTTATGCTAAGTTAAATGTATATACTACATACATACATACATATGTGTATGTAAAGACGTCTTCATCTTCATCATCTTCAATACGCAGAAATTTGTTGAAAATATTTACAAATTTCCCCTGACATAAACCAGGCGAAACACGAGAGCACAAAATAAGAAAAAAAAAACAACAATTTTTTAATGATATTCTTATGCAGATTTCTTTTTTGTTTTAAAGTAAATTGCTAAAAAACAAAAATAATAACAGCAAACGAAATGGCGAACAATGAATCAATTGATATATTTTTAAAGCACTGAAGAGGATTATAAAATGCCGGGGTCATACATGTAACATGGTGAAGTTATTGTTGGTTTTCTATGAGCATTCAATACATAACTGTTTATTACAACCCTTTAGTCAGGATTACGATCTTGCATCTCACACTATTAATGTTGTGTGTGGAAATTTTTAATACGTGAGTGGTTGGCCGAGCAATTTAAAGTCGACTCCGAACGACAGATTTTAGAGAAACTTTTTTTTATTTAATCTGAGTGTTTGTCACAATTCTGATGAGTGGATGCCGCCGAAGATATATTTTTTCAAGAAGCTAGATCGTAATCCAGACTGCAGGGTTATAATAATGACATGTGTGATAATTAACCTTTCAATGATGATTTCATGTAAATTTTGCCTACAACCTTAGATGGTCAATTTCCAAGTTTTAATTTTGGAATAATATTTCTAGCTTTGGATCAGAGATCAGCAATAAATATTCAAAACGATGAGTAGATTTGAGTCATACTTATAATTTCAGATACATCCATACTTATTTTGATATCATACTCATACTACTCATACTCAAAGTTGGAAGTACTCATCATATTCATACTTAACAATACGACTCGTCTCTACTTAACATTTACACGAAGCACAAAATAAGTATGATTCGCATATGAACACTACTACGCGCACAAGAAGAATGTATGGATGCTTTGCTTGTTGTCTTTGTCTTTCCTTTCTTCTTTGTTTGTATATGCAACAACAACAAAGATTGTAAATTTTGATAAATGATTCAAGCCACTCGTATGACTTATAGGTATTATAAGTATTTTTCTAAATTTATGAATCAGAATGAGTAGGCGTATGAATCAAACACATCTCGAATGTTGTGAGTTTGATGGCAACGTTGTACTCATACTCATTGCTACTTATAACCCAATGTTGTAGCGAGCACGAATGAATCAGACTAGTTGAATTTTAATTCTGTTGATTCACTCATACTCAAAATTGCATGAGTGCTTATGAGTGCAGAAAAAAGATATATTGTTGATCTCTGCTTTGGACATAAGAATATTCACAGAAAATAGTCGATTTATCACTTAAATCACATACATTCCGAGGCGTATAGATGGCTCCAATGTAAGACCTAAATGCCCACAAAATTCGCCTCTCAATAAGTTTATGACATGCGTTCAGAGTCACCGTACTCTAGAAAGGTATTATGTTGACTTATTAGACAAGAGGACACGTTTCAAAAATTTCTTCGGCAAAAAGGTTCTTAGCAGATTTGTGGCAGAATCTCGAGGGGTATATTGACTAAAAACTGTCGCTCGGAGTCGACTTTAAACTGTATGTACAAAATAAGTGGTGTGAGAAACTAGTTCGTAATTCTGACTGAAGAGTTGAAATGACTAATTATGTATGTATGCATGCAGAGTGGTATTTGGGTATCGTTGTTATTAGAAACACTTGTTCAGCAAGTCCATTATGGGTAAAAAATCAGTTATCAGTGAACGTTACCCATATTTTATTAGCTATAACTCTCTCATAGAAGTGCAGTTTATCGTTCAAGTCGCTTTTGTAGCTTCATTTCACAGTCTAAAATGGATTCGTTATTGAAGATGATTTTTCTTAAAGTTTTGTTAATAAAATGTAATGATTTACAAGCATTGTTTAATAGTCCATACCTCTGATCTTTGATTCGCCAGTCTTCAGTAACATATTTGGTTTCAACAGATTTAAGTTTGTAAAACCTGGTCAGAAACCAAGCCAAACAAAATATTGAGTATTTATCATTTTATTTAAACTTTCTACCTTTCGGATAATAACATGAACAATATCTTCCAAAAAATTTTTTTTTATATTTTATTGTAGATATGAAATGCTTTTCACACATTTTTTTGTTTGGAATAACTTTAAGGGCTTTTATTTCTTAATTAATCATAATTTATCACTTTTAGTAGGTTTCCAAGCACATTTTCGAAAGTTTATTGATCTCTTATTGTTTCATCTTTCGATATCATAAATAATTATTTGTTTTCTTTGGTTGTTGTTTAACCAGTTAAATGGCGCGCTGCTATTGTATTGTAATGTTTCGATTTTGTTTAACAGTTAGATATTTGTATACGGACAATACGATTTGTATGTGTATGAAAATTATTAATAAATAATAAAATTTAATTACAACAACATCAAACAATTAAATATTCGTCATAGAATATAGAAAAACAAAAGACTTAAGAAACGAACCTGTTCTCAAACAAAAAACTCACATAAACAAACAAATTCCATTAAAATGCTGAAAAAATGAGGTGAGAAGTTTTTGTAATAAACAAAACAAAAACATAATCAAAATATGTATTTAAATATGAAAAGAAATCAAATTTAAATTCTTAACTATTTAAACAGTAGTTCAATAATAGGCTACAAAAATAAAAACTAAGTGTATTTTGATCAACAAAACATATCGAATCTACCACATTTCTCTATCTGGCATTATCAACATATGTTTTAAAATCTATCAGAACTTTATGTGCTTTGAGAAAGCCCACCATTTTTCTAAATATTGAAACAAAATCTCATGATTTTTAATAGCAAAACTTATTTATTAATTTTTTTTTTTTTTTTGGTGTGCATGACTTGTCAAGTTCCTTTGTAAAATATTTCTTTAATAAATTTTGTAGGTTTATCGGTTTACAAAGGTTTTCAATCAAGCTTTAAACCTCTTCCATATTATGGAAGCCTTTTCATAATTTACTGTGGCCAACAACGAAATAATTGACTTTGTTTGTTTGAATCAAATTATTTTCAGCGTTTATTTGTGCAATTGAAAGAAAAAAATTTATGATGTCAGATTAAAAAATTATTTAAGAATATTTTTTTTATTATTTTTAAAGTTAAATTCTGTCAAATCATCAAATTGTGTTTTAAAAAGTAAAGATTTGATGACGGAACATTTTGATGAGAAACAAACTAATCATAATATTCCCGTATTGAAATAATCATGGTTAAGCAAATTGTAATAGCATATGTTATGCATGCAGTGTTGGTAGCCTATGGAAAGTCATAGAAGATTAGTATATCAAGTATTACTCCACTTGGTGATGAGTCACACGATAGAAAATGAATTCTGAATTGTATAGCATTGCCACAATATTGAACAACATTGCAGAACTTTGGCATAGAAGAACAGGGTGACAAAGATGCAGTCAATTTATGAACAGTTCATGCTCAATATCGATTCAACTCGCCGTAGTCTAGCAGGTAGTGTGCTGGATTAATAGACGTAAAGATTTGGTTCGGGTACCAGGCCAGACATTAAAATAAAAATACAAAAAGTATTTTTTCGGCGATTTCTTCTCAGCAGATTTCTGGCAAAAACTCTGAGAGTAAATAAAATTGCCATGAAAAGTGCCTTAAAAAATCTGTCGTTGGGAGTCAACTTTAAATTGTAGGTCCCGCCACTTATGTATAAAATATAACATGCACAACATAAATAGTGTGAGAAACGAAGTCAATAATTCTGACTGAAGTGTTGTAATGACCAATTATGTATGTAAGTATCGATTCAACTCGTAATTAGATGTTGATGAGCAAAATTAGAACATATCCTATTTAGAACATATCGATATTTCGAAACGTGAAGGAATATTCCTTCGGCGATCTTCTCTCCACAGATATCTGGCAAAAACTCTGAGAGTTAATAAAATTAACTTAACGAGAGTGGCCTCTGCTATTTAAATGCCTGTTCCCAAGAGTAATCCTACGCTTGATCGCCAGACGATCATCAATTTTGATGATAACGGCGGAGCCAAAGTAAACAAATTTACAGACTGTATCGAACGTAAAGTTATCGGACGCAATCTGGGATCTAATACGCCTGCATGTCCCAACTTTTCGACAGCTTATACTTTGTTTTGCTCTCTAAACGGTTTTTTAAAACTTAAAATTGCTTTTATCCCTTCTTAGGTATTGAAAAATTTCTAGTCACCCGTGCTGTCATATGTAAAGATTTCTGTTTAGTCTCTATTAAGGATGCCAAACGGGATTCGAGATTTTGTAAATCCCGATGCTGAAATTTCGGAATATTTCAGGATAATTCGGAATTCAAAAATCTCGAAAATACATGGGAAAAATCGCGATTTTGTCTTAATAATAAAAATATTTCGTTAATAAAATTATTTATATTCTAATTATATCAGAATTATATGCCTTTAAAATTAAAAAAACCGAGACAAAAAGTAACAGAAAAAAGTAAATTAACGAAAATATAAAGTATTCATGCATATGCAAATGCATTAGTTTTAAGAAAATTATTTGGATCACAACAAAAAGATTTAAGCATCAAACATGTGATCTGATAGGCTTGAACAAATTTTGTTATCAACATACCCTCCCGTTGAAAAACACTTTTTGCAATCAACATTTGTTGGTAAAATAGTTCCAAGATAGCTGTATCCAGCTTGTAAATATTTACCTCTTTCACCTCCTGATGTAAATAAATCTATTACTTTGGACAATTGGGTATCTAAATCAGTTTCCCTATTAATTCGTTTTATAGAGCTTTTGCATTCTTCGATGGCATCAAATAACTTTTTACCAATGGAAGTGGGGTTTTCCTCATCTGAGAAGCGAAAATCCCGGGATTTCGGGATTCGAGATTTCCCGATTGGCATCCCTACTCTCTATGATATTAAATTAATTCAAGAGTCGAAAGTTTTATTCATTCACAAGCTACATTATGTTTACGATTAACGAAAACAGTTACAGGGTCATATTACCAACTATTGTTTTGTAAATCTAACATAGTTAGCTGTGTATGTAATTTTGTAAATTTACAAATAAAGGAATTTTTTTTTTAAATTATCTCCAGGGGTTTTGCTGCAAAACTAATATTGTATGTACATAGACGAGTATCATCCAAAACTTGCTGCATAAATTACCTGAAGAAGTTTAACTTTTTCAAAATAATTTTGCGTTACTCAATTTATTTATTTTAAAATGTAACTTTTCTAAGAAATAATAACGGTTGCTTATAATTAAGAATTTATTTGGACACATCACGCGGTCAATTACATAAACGCAACTAGTTTTTACAACCATTATCGTATATTTTTATTAGAAATAAAATTTTTTATTAATGAATGATTTTCGAAGTTTAAAAGCTTTGTAAATGAAAAATTTTGCACAAGAATTTGCACAGTGTTTAGTTCTAAAAACCATTCATAGACTAACCAACAAAAAGAACAACAATATGAAAAACAGGAGCGATAGCAGAAATTACAATAAAAAAAAGAAATAATAGCAACAAAGCAAAAAAGAAACTACAAGAAACGGGTTAAAAACTTGTTGGCAAATCAAGACACCAAAATAAAAAAATTGTGTATGTTGCTTAAGTCTTTCACCATTACTTGGTGCTTAAGTCGTCTAAAGAATGTAAACATACAAACGTATGCAACTCCAATAGCCATACATACATACATATATAGAAACATTACATTAATATGGAATCCAGAATAGAGAGAATAATGAATACAACTAAACAAAATAAAAAAAAAAATGAAGAGAGAAGAGAAATAGTACAAATAGATGGGATGCTATATATTTATGTGTATGTGTATAGGCCGGTGTGTATGTGTAAACATGCCTATGGGTTATTATGGCAGACTGTCGGTTGTCTGTGTTTCTTAACTGACCAGTTCTTACGATTTAAGAAAAATCTAGTAAATGAGCTCACTAAAGAGACCCTTAAGGCAAATAATAATAAAGAAAACTAAAGAAATAGAGAATAAAGAGTCTAAGAAGAGTATAGTAAAGTAAAGTATAGAGAAAATATCAACTAATTATATATCAGATCTTTGACCTAAACATCAAAGGCAACAGCAATAATATTAACAAGCATTATGTGATTAAAAGAGGCTTTGAAGTGATAAAAATACAAAAACATCATCATAACATTGTGATGTTGGCTGTGTTTTTTTTTCGGCGATAAATAACTTGTTAAAGAAAGAGAACATTTTCTTGAGTGAAAACATTTAAGGGTGTATAGAAAAGATTTTATTCCGTAATGGCTGATAAGTGAAAAATATAATGAAAGTAAGAATATATTAAAAAGTACATAGTATTAGTAAATATAAATAAATAAATGTTAAATGAACTTGACTTTTGTAAGTAGGCTTACTTCTCATGAAAGAAAAATATACATTTCTGTCCGAGTATAATTTAATGAATATAAAATGCGAGTTAAGGTTAGGCATTAAAAAGAAAAATTTGGTAAATATTGTTACACTTGACATCTCTTATGTAACAATAAACATCTCTAATGCGACATTGGTAATAGGAAACTAATTATGCGTTACTGAATGACTAAGAACTTCTAAGTCGAAGCCTAAGCAAGCAATCGAATGGTTAAGGGTGATATCGATTCTGAGTTTTTGCTTTATAACTTGATTTTCAGCATTCCAGCAAGATTTTCATGGCACTATCGTCCTCTTTCTTTAGATTTCTATAGAACGAACTATTGTTGTAATTTTCGTTTTCGAAGATTATACCATGATTTTAACTTACATTATGATTTTATTGATTTTAATTGTTGTGTTTGTAATATAAAACGTAGCTTATATGCTGGCATTAATTTATAAATTATTGTATAAAAATGTATTTTCGTTCTTGACTTAGTTCCGGTTTATTGTTATCTTATTCAGTTTGTGATTAAGTTCTGTAGCTGTTTTATGTTCTCATTGCCATAACTTTTCCCTTATCCTCTACAGTCCGGACTGTAGTGTGTACGTGTCCCTACTTAATGGGGACGAGTTCTTCGCGGTCGGTTGAGGGTTAGTGTGAGACCGGGGACGTTCGATAAAAAAATCCAGTAGGTTCAAGGGGACCAGAAAGATCCATTTGATGAAGAAGCATTTTCCAAAAATGGAATGAGCTCGTCGTGGTTTAATTAGACAAGAGGCCACAGTTCAAACTCCCTGTCTGACATCTCCAACAAAATATTTCTTCCCAGACTTTCTCACAGCAGATTTCTGGCAAAAACTCTGAGAGTAAATAAATATGCCATGAAAAAGTTTATCAAAAAACTATGGTTCGGAGTCGACTTTAAAATTATTAAAATTAACACATACAACAGTGGTGTGAGAAACTATGTCATAATCTTGACTGGCCAATTATGTATGCAAAAAATCAACCCAACTCAATAAATTCCTTGATAATAAAGATAAAATACTCTTAAATAAATTGTTAGTAAATAAAGACTCTTCCAATACCATTCTCAAGGAATTTACAATATGAATGGCAGGTAGCGCTTATCGGAAGAGTACACAAACGACATGTAAGCAATACAACACAATTCATTAAAAAATTAAAACCTATTTAACCAGTCAGGCTAGGTTACCCGCCAACAGTTCACAGGCAAGTCCGTTCGGTAACCATATGGCCAATCGTATTACGCAATATTCAGTAGTTAAGCGAAGTAATAATTTTTGGATATTTTTTTGTTTGTTTTGAGACAAATATGTTTGAGACAAATGCAATGCTTTAGAATACCGCCAAAGAAGTTGCTGTTATAAAATGTTGTATTTTTTAAAGAGTTTCGTTCCCATTTTTTTTGAATTATAGTCACAAAAATTGAAAAATCGGCATTGAACCCACCACACAGACAGATTAGCATACTGCCTATTAGATCACGAGGTATACGCTAATCAATTAGGTTTTAAACTGTTTTTTTTTTTTCTTTAGTTTAGTTTAAATGGAAATTTAAAGAAAGTTTTCGTTTGAGAAACTAGGTCAATAATCCTAACTGAAGGGTTGCAATGACCAATTATGTATGTATGTTTCGTTTGATCACGGGAAATTGATATTTTTTTTGGAATATTAAGATCGTTTTGTAATCAAAGTCAATAGAATTTACACTTGTTCAACAAACAAGAAAATAAGAAATGAATAATGTTTTCTTAGCCTAAAGCTAACATTAAATCGAGGTCAACATTTATACAGAATCGGATATGCGACAGAACCTTCTCCTTGTTGTAATTAATTTGGTACCTTTTAATATCTCGACAAGATAGTCCCAAGTGTGCATGTAAATACTGTAACAAATTCTAAAAAATAGTGTTAAATTACATTGTCATCGAAAATTAGCCGTAAAATGCAGTTCAAATAAATTTGAACAGAATTTTAACCCATGGCTATCAAAGCAACAACCAAATACGTCAACAACGAAACAACATAACAACAAATATTTCAACATGTTGAACGTACTCCTGTGGAATCAAACAACAAAAATATTATAAAATTATGAAAATGGGAAAATACTGTTAAGAAATAAATTTTTCGTTTGAAATCAGTTGAGAACTCTGCATTTAAAAGATTGTTTCACATTCTTCCCTAATGATGGTGAAACTCGGCTTTAATTACCATTACATATTTCACTAAATCGACATCAAAGTGTAAAATTTGTCTACCCAAACACTTAACTACAATGAAGAAAACAAAACTAGTTGAAAGGAAATTTAAAATTAAATAAAAAAAAAAAATCATTTCGTATAAATGAGAATATAGGGCTCAAGCGGAGATTTTCTATTTTCTATTTGATTTTGTTATTTTTTTTTTCTTCATCTTCTTTATTTCATTTCTGTTTCATTACGATGGTGTTGATAGATAAGGAAACATATTTATTTTTGTTTTCTTTTTTATATTTTCTTTACTTTTCCGACTTCTATCTGCTTTATATGGTGCTTCTTTTTAAACAGGTGTTTTAGAGGGCCGGTTTTTAGTTTTGTTACAGGTTTATACAGTTTTGGACATTATTTTCTTAACTGTTTAATTTAAAATTATTACAAAAAAGTAAGTATAAGTCTTATACCAAATTATAAAATTTATTGCCATAAAATGTTTTTCTTTCTAAAGAGTTGCTTAATTTACATAAATATGCCGCAATGTGTGTCATCAACAGGTTTCATTTTTTCGATTCCTTTGTTCATTAATTTGCGACATTGTACGGGTTTTGTGAATAACTTTTGATATAAAAGAGACTCTATTACATGGCAACAATTTTCTAATGAGATTGTAATTGTAATTTGACAGGTTTTCCCATGGAAGAATAAGAAAGATTTGCAAAACATAATTTTTATATTGTGAAAAATTTAAATTTATCAAGTTTAAATATCGAAATATTTTGTTAGGTTCCAGACTATTTTGTAAAGGCTTTAATGCTACCAACATTTGAAATACTAAGAGTTGTGTTTTGTTTCCTACCAATATTAAAGTTCCAACAAGTTTGCTATGTTTTAGATTTTATCAAAATTTTAAAGAATAGTTAGGAGTCTTCTTATTTCTTTGCTTAATTTTAGTTTAACTACTCAACTTTTCTAGTTCAACAGAGGATTGGCTTATTGTTTAAGATTCTAGGATAAAAGGGTTGCCATCTCTATGCCGTGAATTGTAATGTAACATTGGATGCAAGAAATTCAATCATTGATTCTATTTCTTAACTCGGTGTGGCTTATGGCGTTTGTTGCTTATGTGATCGGCTTAGGGGCATGGGTGTATTGTTATGTAAAGTGACTACGAGGCCTTTCAATTCGTGAAAATAAAGCCTAATATTTACATTTAAGCACTTTAACCACAGGTGCCTGAAGAGGCCTATACAGATCTGATAGAAGCTAGCTTCTCATAAAAGGTTTAGATACGGTTGCTAGAGGCATTGTTGATGACAATCTATTGAGCGGCTTGGTAAATGGAGAAGGTAAATATTCAGATCGAGTTTTTCAGAGTACACACCGCTAGAAATCTTTTTATCGAGTTTAGAGCCGTCAGTGTATACATCCAGGGATTCCGGGAAAATGAAATCTCGTGTCCAAGTCATATTTTGTAGATAATTAAAGTTTGAAGGAGGAGACAAGGCTTTGAGTTTTGTCGCGGCAAGTTTTTTTTTATTATATAAAACCATCACTCAGGGGATAACCCGTACTCATGCAGTGCATTGTGTACGTTTTAGGAAAGACGGAAAGAGGGAAGATGCGAACGGTAAGAAAACGAGTTGTTGCTGGTAACTATAAAATGGCCAGTGCTATACCTTCAGCATTAGACAGTCTACAGCAATCGTCCCCAAGAAGCCTGCAGTTTCTCACACCACTTATGTTGTGTGTGTTAATTTTATACAGAAGTGGCTGGACCTACAGTTTAAAGCCGACTCCGAACGACAGATTTATGAGAAACAAGAAGAGAAAGAGAAGAAATCGCCGAAAAAATACTTTTTGTATTTTTTATTATTTTTTTTTTTAATGTTTGGCTTGGGACACGAACCCTGGCTTTACGTCTAATAAGCCAGCGCACTACCTACAGAAAATTTTTATCGAATTTAAAGCCATCAGTGTATATACATCCAGGGATTTCGGGAAAATGAAATCTACTGCCAAAGTAATATTTTGTAGATAATTAAAGTCCGAAAAGGAATTAGCGCTCAAAATGGAGAAATATCCAGAAGGAATGTTAAGCCAAACAGACAAGGCATAGGGTCCTGTAGCGGCAAGTTTGGCTGTTTGTTTAGTAAGAAGCGTGGTGAGAAAGCAGTTAACAACTGCGAATGAGGGTTTTATAGAGGTCGTACGTACAGCATCGGTGATATTAATAGTTGCACATTTTTGACCTTATCGATTACCTCTTGGTAATACTTCAAATAATAAAAATTGAAAACTGATCAGTTGCCAATAGCTTTAATAGATACCGCCATGTCATGCATATCCGGCTATGATTTTGAATGCGGCGGTTAGCCTAAAATAATTTTAGTTATTATAAAGGATTTTTGTTTAGTAATAATAATAAATAATCAATAATTCAATAAAGGATTAGAGGATTTTTCTTTAATAATAATACATCATCAATCTCTTTGGGTAAGCTGACCAGAGTTAGTCTTTCTTGTTAATATCAATACTCCTGATCCTTATAAACTATCTCTTCCAATCCAGATTGCGAAAAAGATTGTTTAAATATTAAAAAAAAAATGTGTTTGTATTTGTTCAAAGCATACAAAGACTGCTGTAGTAATGGAATGACTTAAGTCTAATAGAACATGGAATGAGTCTTATGAAAACCAATTTATTTCAATACTACGTTATCAACGTAGAATACGTTAAAACATCATTGTGTAAACATAACAAGCAAGTGAGAAAGAATGCTATAGCTCCATCATGCCTTATAACTTATCTCTTTTACGAATTTTGAGTGGTTATTTCTTCGTAATTTTCCTACTTTATTATAACAAACAGATGTTGTAACTGGAATTATGTTTAAATATAATTGCAAGTGCCTGGTAATCTTGAGGGCAGAGTACTACACAATTAGTGTAGGGTTTGTGAGTTCGATTACTAACAGAAACTCTGTTCTGTTACTTTACAATCGTGCATAAGGCCTGATCAGCCTAGATCAGCTTGTAAATAATTAAATATAATTTGTAATTGTATTTTAATTAAATAATTAATAATTAAATAAATTTATATGACAAATCAATGTATACCGAACTTACCATAAGAAAACAAGCCAGTAAAGAACCAGATAAAGAACGTAATGTTGAGATTTTATTTTCCTTTCTTGTTAAAAAAAAGCAAATAAAGGAGAATTCGTTGCTTTCTTGAAATAATTTCAGAATTAATTATTTTATGATTAATATTATGATTTAATAATTAATTAAATTTTAGTCGTGTATGTCTAGTCAATTTTATATATTTGTAATGCACTCATAAGCTCATAAACATGGAACATTGATATTTAAAATTTGATGCCAAAAGCAAAGACATGATTATTATTACTTTTTTTTGTTTTTATTTTTCTTTTTTTTTTAATTTTATTTAACACACACATTAAATAAATTAAATAAATTGCAGGCTTTGTTGTTTCATTGTATTCGTTGTTATTTATTATTAAAATTCTTTCTTTCTTTCATTCTTTTTTTTTTTTAATTTTGTTAAAACAGAACAGAATTTTATGTAAAATATTTATGTTAGGAAAATGAAAACATAGGAAAATTCCAACATTTTGTGCAAAAAAACAAACCAAACATACGAAAAAATGGTTGAAAATAAATTTTTTGCCACCAGCTCTAGTGTAGATACAAAATAGAGAACATAAAAGCAAAAACAAAAGCTAAAAACGGGTAAAATTATGCGTTTTTCATGCTTTCCATAAATGAAAAAGAAAAAAACTCTTTCTTTATTACTTTTTATTCTTTTCTTTCTTTATTTATTTTCAGTTGAGTGATGTGTTTTGTTGTTTGAAGAAAAAATCGTTGAAGAAAAGCTTCCTTATGCTTAATTTACAAGCACGATTACATGGAAATGACACAAATGCAAATAAATTTTTATTATTTTTTGTTTTTCGAACAGGAACTTAAACTTTAACATATAGACACACATACACAATTTTTTGAAACTTTTTAATTTTATTTAATATTTTTGTTTTACCACGATTTAATTCTTATTCGAATTTTTTATATTCTTTTATTGCTCAGTTAAACGATTTTTTTTTTACTTAAATTCTGTTTAAATTCTATTTAAATTCTGTTTCTCTTAAACGCACAGCGCACCGTGCGCAATATCACTGTCAGCAGTTTTAAGATGACCAACGTGTTTAAACTCTCTTCGCATACTGAACTTGGCCTCTGACGCCATCTTAACCATAAAGTTTCGTTTTGAAAAAATTCAATAAAATACATTCCAATGGTTAATTCCATATTTAAGCCAACACAATGGATTTCTTTGTGTTGCAAGAGAGCAAACATTTTTAAAGAGGGAACAGAGAGATCAGATTTGTATGCTCAAAGAGTATAACAGTGCTTAGAAAGAGAAAATTATGAAAGAGTTGCGTTTAACCAGAAAATTAGAAGAAATCAAGCAGCTTCAGACAAAGGAAAATAAAAAGATTTATAAAAAATATAAGAAAAAATTTAAAAATGCGTACATAGAAAATAAATATTAATTACTTCTAATTAAATATAAAAGTTTACTTAAAAATTATTAATAAAATGGAGAAATGTTTTAAAAATGCTTGCTTTTACATACAGATCGCCGAGAAGTTAACCTGATCAAGCATTAATGAAGCTTGATCAATTCGCTTGATTTCTTTAAATAGAATATTTAAGTAATTTCGGTTGCCACCCTGTCTGATCGAAATATTTTACAATGTTGGGATAAATCCATAGTTCCATCAGTGAAGAATTTCAGAATTGTCCAGACGAAAAATGAATATAATTCTGCTTCACAAAGATTTCTGCAGATATCAAGATAAATGATAATCTGGAAATCAAAAGTAGGGGACGTGCAAATTCTTTCCGGTCACATTCTCTTAGGTTCTGATGTGTGTGATACGGCATTGTCGTGATGGAACATAACATCTTGTCAGTTAACCAATTTTAGCTGGTTTAACTGAAAGGCCAGTTTCATCAAACCCACCACTAACGGATCATAACATAGACTTAATGCCACAATGAGTCATATTGGACGCCAATTGAATTTGCCTGTGAACGGCAAATAGCCCACTAAACTATCCTAACCTACTTGAATTGCATTATCTGTGTACAGTAGAGGTCAGAATAATTTTCAGATAGTAGGAGCTTGTAATGAACAACTTTCTTCTAATTATCTTCCTTTGCATCAATGTTAGTTTCCTCAACGTTTGCGAAGCATACTTTTGCTTCGTCAATAAGCATTTTTAAAAATCTATTCGCTTTTGATAATTCCTTTCCCCTCTGCTTTGCTTTTAAAATAATTCCCGATTCAAAACAAAATATTTCTCTGGCGATTTTCTCTCAGCAGATTTCTGTCAAAGACTTTGAAACTGCCAATGCTTAATAAGCCAACACACCATATAATAGACTACGATGAGTTCAGCTGTTAATAATTTCTTCAAATTTACATTGTTTTTTTTTTAATTATTACGCTCGTATTGACATCACTGCTAAGTTGTTTTTATTTCTCTTTCACTAATCATGGCTCATACACTCTCATTAACAGCTCTAGTACTACTCTTTAAGCCAATTGGAATATCGGAAATTCTATAGCGATGACTGTTTGGTAAAGACCAGTCTTAATCACACTTCCAGTCTGAGTTTCAGTTTAAGCTGAGCGTTTATAGCGTTTAGACGTCTGATTTCAAATAAACGGGGAAAAGCCACGTTTAAATGTGTTTTAAATAAAAAAAATTTCTCATTTTTTTCCAAATAATAAAAATTAACTAAAAGAGAAAGAAAGAAAAGAAAAAAACAAAGAGCAGAGAGCAAGAATAAATTTATTATGCTCAGATCTTAAATGCCCGATAAGATCAAATTTATTTAGTATTGGTGTTACTACTCTGTAGTGTATATGTATATGTGAACGAACACCTGTGTAAATGCAGAAGAACGAAATGAAATAATAAATAAGAGTTTTTGTTGTCTCTCTGTTTAAGTGTAAACAAAAACAAACCGCTAAAATAAAGAAAACAAAAAACAAAAAAAGAAACATTAGAGACAAGAAAACGCCAAAAAAAAGAAACAATTTTATTTAATTGAAAAGTCACGCTACAAATTTTGGCATGAAAATGATTGGTAGTGATTATGTCTTGGAGGCTCATAACATCTATCATACCACAGAGGTTAATAGAAAAAAAGATATTAAAAAACTAAAAACAATAACAATATTACTTAAAATTAATAGAAAATTGATTATAAACTAAAGATATATTTTATGTTATTTGACATTGACATTGTGGCAAAAAGAAATGTCTTGAATCTTGTAAATACATGCTTGTGCCTTAAGTCTTTCTCATATTTATACTATTTCATGGCAGAAGAGTTTATATCCCAAAACGTTTATAAAGACTTTCTTCTTGACTAAATAATGCTTAGGGAAATATTGTCAATGGGAAAAATTTTATTTTGCTTTTTTATTACTGTACGTGTAGTTTGTGAAAATAAAATAAAATATTTTATGGAAAACTAATTTTATTCATGCGATAATAAAGCATAATAAATTAAAAAAAAATATATTTTTTTTTGCAATCTTTCATACATAGTAATTGATTCTTTTAACGAAAATTAATTAAAGTTATAAAACTTATTAGTGCAATATCTCAAATAGTATTATTAAAATATCCTACAAAAATTGATTATGATGTTATCGGTTTTCTAGAAACACTTGGGGGTAAACGAATAAATTCTCATCATAGCTTTTGAATTTTAGAAATTAAAAGACTGCATATATGTGCATACAGGGTATAATACAACAAAGTGAAGCCCTATATTTTTTTAAATTTTTTTGCAAAAAATGTTGGAAATAACACCAAATTTTAGAACCAGTTTAGATTTGTTCGAATTGGCCACCTTTGGTACGACTTATGGCCTTCAAACGACCGACAAAGCCATCACAGGATGCACGAAAGGGACTCTGCGTATTTTGGCCCATTCCCAGCGAAGCGCCGTCTTGAAATCGTCGACATTTTGGTATTTTTTAGTGAGAATTTTACTCTCCAAAATGCCTTAGGCGCAAAAATCCAACGGATTGAGATCCGGAGATTTTGGTGTCCATAGTGCAGTATAAATGAAGCGAGGAATTTCCTTTTTAAGCCATTCTTGGTTGACGCGTGCTGAGTGCGGTGGTGCTGAGTCCGGTTGGAATGTCCATGGTCTGCGGGCAAAATATTTGTCTGCCCAGAGTTTCAATACTGTCTTTAAGACATTTCCCGATTATATTCGGCATTTATTTTGACCCCACGGTTCATAAATACGAGCAGGGAGCGACCATCGACCGTTACGGCGGCCAACACCATTATCATCGGTGGCGCTTGAGTTCAGGTAACCAATCGCAGGTATAAATTTTCTTTGGCAAGCAAACCCGATTATTTTGTTTGCTCACAAACTGGAAATAATATTTAAAGGGAACACTGTTGAAAAGTCGGGAATAATCGAATCGTGAGGAAAAGTAGTACAAAATATGCAAAAGTGTTGATCAGTACATCCAATAGAACAAATGGAAACAGTTTCAAAGGTGATGTGGTTTCTAGACATCAACAGTTGGAAACACAATTATTCGAAACTCTTCCCACTTTACTAAAAACTTGCTTTAAGTCATAACGAAATGCGGCAATAAGAAAGGAAATGCTCTGCGTCGAAAACGTTTAAAAAAAATATGTAGTTCAAAAGTTTATATTATTATGATAAATGTCAGTTCAGTTTGAAAACTCCATGTCAAATCCTAGGCTGAAGTCTGTATCTTACGTTCAGTTTACGTTCAGTTTACGTGGGTCTTCTTTAAGCAATTTCAATCAAAAAAATCTGTGTCAATTTAAAAAATGTGTGTCCGATACCAATGAGATATTGTATACGTTTGATATCGTTTAAATATTCGTCATGGCTTCCCTTGGTTGGTGGGTAATCGATATTCCACTTTTTCTATGACTTAAGTCGCATAAATCAAGTAGAATTAAAACAAAAGCACTGTTAAGTTTGGCTATGAGGACCACTGTGGTTTTTGATCACAAGACAAAGTCTAACGAGGTTCAATTCAATCGTTATCGGGGTCAATTTATATCAGCAGTGTGGCACCTAGCGTCTTCCTGATGAAACCACAAGTTTTTGATCTTATCTTTAGATCATCCATTTTAGGCCAAAATAAATTAATAATCATAGATCTCAACGTTGGTAGATGATAGTTAGTCTAGCTAACGTCATTCGCAAAAAATTTGGACTGGTGACTACGCTAGCTCAAAAACCACACTAAGGTTGTGCCATTCTCAGGATATATTGAATGGTTTTGGATCTCATATAAATTGGTATCACTCCAAAGCCCAATTAGTCCATTCAGCGAGCACTCCTCATTGTATATGGCCGTTCGTGGTGATGTGGCAAAACAGACTGAATAAATGACAAATAATGTAGCTTCAAAAAGATGACTGTATCAACTATTTCGGTAGTCCATGTTTGAAGATTATCCATCCATATTTTGTATGTAATTTTAACAATGAATGGCAGAATGATTTTGTCAGAAGAATAATGATAGGAGTTGACAGATAAGAATATTTTTTTTTGTATTTTTTTAAATATTCGAGCTCTCGACCAATGGATGTAGAGTTTAAAAGGGACTAACAATACAAGTGCTATAGTAGAATGAAATGAAACCTTACCAGAAACATTAAGAAAACAAACGGTATATTATTAGAAGATATTATTTGAATATGTTCCTGAGCTATTTGAAGTGAAAGGAATTTCTAAAACACATACATTTTTGGCATTTCAAAATCTCCAAAAGATCTCTTCTTGCACCGAAAGATCTCAATTCCAAATAAATTTCATGATCAGGAATAGTAACCTTAGCTGTTAAAGAAGGAATATTTAAAATTTTAAATTTCCATAGAATTTAGTTGCTTTATTTTTATTTTCTCTGTATTTATTTCTTGTAGGTTGATGGCGGTGGCTGCTTTAATGGAGCTGGCAGTTCGGCTTTAGTTTTAAAAGGAGTCAATCTCACTGTCCATAGTGGTGAGGTTATGGCTATACTGGGTTCGAAAGGTAATTTGCCTCTAACTTTATTGCATTCTTAACAAGATTAATTTGAATCATATCATCATAAAGGTAGTGGCAAACGTGCTTTACTTGATGTTATCGCCCGTCGTGCTGAAGGCTCTACTAGAGGTCAAGTTCTACTGAATGGTTCTCCCTTGACTAAAGCATTGTTCCAGCAACGTTGTGGTTATGTAACCCAATCGTGTACATTTATTCCAGGTTTAACAGTGGCTCAAACCTTACACTATACTCCCACCATAGTAAGTTGATAGCAAAAATATTAAATTTTTTTTATTTTTAATTACATTTGTTTGATTGCAGCTTTCCGGTTATCTGAAAAGCTCAAAAGTTCGTCAAGTTTTAGCCGATTTGGCCTTATCGCAAGTAGCACATAAACGTGTAGAATATTTAAATATTAGCGAAGCTAGACGTTTGGCTATTGGCATACAATTGGTTAGAGATCCAGGTGAGTTTGAAAGGATTTTATTTTATTTACCATAGGATTACAAAACGTTATTTGAAGTTTGAAAAAAACTGTTTTTTATCCAACTAAATGGCACTTATTCATCATCTGAGTGTTAGAAGTTGCTGCTTTTAACGAATAACACACGAATCGTGTGTAAGAATCAGCTAAAGTTTCGTGATAAAAATGTGTGGGTGGTAGCCTTATCACGTAATGCATCGGTATCAGAAAACAGATTAATAGGTGAAGGACTGAAACAATAATTCGTCGGCTTCTCAGAATTAAAAACTGTTGTCACATGTCTGACTGGTTAGGTCGATTTTTTGACGCAGTTTGCCAAAAACCTACAACACCTTGAACGTGGTTGGATAGACAGATTTCGACAGTTAGAAACAAATAAAAGCGGTAGAGATCTGTTGAACAAGTTTTCAAAGTCTAACCTTTGCCTAGCATACAAGGACTACTAGTCAGATGATCCTTTTGTAGTTAGTAGAGGGTATGGAATCGAATGTATATATAACGCTATCGGTTAGTTCCCGAGTACGGTTACGTGACGGTTCTAAGACTAGAAGAAAGAAAATAGTGGAAAATAATGCATAATTTGCATTGAATACCCTGGAGAGGTTTAAATTCTCTGTCAGTTGCAATATTTAAGTCCTTCTGAGGTTTATTACCGCTTTATTCTGGCTGATCCCTCTATCTTTTTCAGTTTTTTTGGTTCTCTATTCTCTATTGCCCACATTTACTTTCTTCGTATCTACCACTTTCCCTTTTTTAGTAGACGAATACTATGGTCTCCATGTTCTTAATATCTGGAATACACGTGCTCAAACCTACCTACTCGTGCCTAAAATATTCAAGGTAATATACCCAAATAATACGTCCAAATTCATGGAATGTATTCAAAGAGTAGGAGAAAGGATTAAGTAGCAAGAGAAAAAAACTGTAAATTAGACAACAATGTAATGGAGATGGCTGAAATTTTTGGCTAATCGCACGTACATAAGATGTTAATCATGCAAATAATGGGCAGTTTCCACTTTTCATCGAGCAATAAGCATACGGAAATTGTTACTAGTAATATGAATTTGCCACCACAAATTTATACGCATAAAGCACGGTTCATGAAGTCCTGTTCTAAAACAGAAGAAATTAAATTTTAAAGGCTGGTCGGAATCTCCAACATTCATACTTGTACTAAAAGCAAGAACGGATCTATTTGCCTTCATTCCACCAAAGAAAATGATTATCATACAGATTCCAAATTCGAGTAGAATAGTAGGCGAATTTCTGTTGTTGTCTCCTACATACAGGGTGGCTGATATGTATTGCAGCCAACTTCAGGTTGTTATCATTTGTAAACCGCTCGACTGACAGCTGACAGATTTATTCCTGTGACAGTTCATTTTATTATTTACAAGATTACAAAAGCATTTTGATCTATTGCATTCAGAAAGAAGTTACTCGTGATGGAATTCAAGCGTGTTATTGTGATTGCTTTATATTTGACTGGAAAACCACAGTTCACAGTTAAGTTCACCAATCTATAATCGTCGCGAATAATAAATGTACCTGAATACGTGATCTCCGTAATCTAGTAAGTAGGGTGTTGGCTTATCAGACATGAGGCCTGGATTCAAATATCGTTAAATATTATTTCTTCTGCGACTTTCTCTCAGTAGATTTCTGGCAAAAACTCTGAAAATAAATAAAATTGCTATGAAAAGGTTTTCAAGAATCTGTCGCTTAGAGTCGATCTTAAATTGTAGGTACTGCTACTCAAGTGTGAAATTAACACCCACAATATATTTGGTGGGAGAAGCTAGATCGTAATCCAAACAGAAGAGTTATGATGACCAATTATGTATGTGTGAGCCTTTAGAACAAAATCTAGAGAGACGAATATGAAGCAGCTAATGAATACATTATTGAGACATTATTAAGGCAAAATAGCTTCAAAAATTTGCATATTTGCTCTATGAGATCAGACGATGTTGCGTAAAATAGGCATAAACTTTTGATGTCCTTTTTAATTCCCTTTATGTATATACATACCTACCAATTTTGCAACTAATAACAATCTTTTTAAAAATTTTATCGAATATTCTTGTTTATTTTTGTCCAATTTCAGTTATGCTGCTGCTTGATGAACCTACCCAAGGTTTGGATCCCTTAAGTGCCTATTTGCTCATCTCGATACTTTCGAATACAGCCAAAAAGACTGGCTGTGGAATTTTATTGTCCTTAGAAAAGCCACGCTCCGATGTATTTCCATTTTTGGATCGTGCATTATTTTTATGTCTTGGTGGTGTGGTCTATTCGGGCGGCACTCGTGCCATGTTGGAATATTTTCATGGCATTGGTTTTCCTTGTCCACAATTGGAGAATCCTCTGATGTATTATTTATGTCTATCTACAGTGGATAGGCGTAGTAGAGATCGTTTTCCTGGAATCTAGCCAACAGATAGAGGCTTTAGTAGAGAGGTTTTCAAGAGAAAGTACGATGTCAGATGGACCATTAAATAATATGGGCAGTGGTAAAGTACCTTTGGCCTATGGTAAGCCAGGAGAACTAAAAGTCTGGGTCATGTTGTATTTGTAAGTATATTATAAACGTAATTTTAAAATTGTGTTATATTTCTTTATGAATCTTTTGACTGTTTAGAAAACTATTAGCCTCGACTTTTTCATGTGGTATGGCTGGCATGAAATCATTATTTTTGCGTTTATTTGTTTTACCCATTGCTATGGCTTTAATGTGGCTATTCTACACTAATATTGGGGTAAGTTCTAATGGCTTAATTGAGAAGAATAGAAATTACAATTTTTAAAACAATTTCAAACATTTTTAAGGATGATAGCCATGGTTTCTTCAGTAAAAATGGCATGATTTTAAACATTATTGGTTTGTCTTATGGCTGTGGTATTTTATCTACGATTACTTTATGTAAGTGTGAGAAATTTGAGTGCAAAATTTATTATTAATCTTACGTTTCCCTTAAAGTTCCAATCTGGCGGAAACGCTTTTCCCAGGATACGCCAGAAGGTTTATATTCTGGAGCCACTCTATTGATTGCCTACAATTCAGTGTCCATACCATTTTCCATAATTTCTGCTATCATGGCTAGCTGTGTAATTTATCCGTAAGGTTTTCTTTTTTGGGTCATAAGTTTTCTGAATTTTTATGGTTAATAAACATATTTTATTTTATCATATTTTTCAGACTTTTATTAGATCCGAAATTTCCTAATGGCACTACATTTGCTTATCTTTTGGTAGCCTTATGGTCTAGCTATGTCTTGGCTGAACAATTGAGTATTTCGTTCTTATTATTGGTTAAAGTTCCCTTTAATGCAGCAATAGCAGTCACTTATATATTAGTTATTTCGATTGCTTTAGCCAGTGGTACTGTACGGTAAGTGAAATATTTTCATCTTGATTTGTGATTCAAAATAAAATCATCTTCTTATAGATCCTTTAAAGGTCTACAACCTTGGCTGCAGGATAATGCCAAAGGTACGCATACACGGTATGCTTCATCACTGTTGCATAGCATTGCCTTTCAGACACGTAAAATGAATTGTACACCGACTGCATCAGTGATTTGCCCCAAGCCAGCTGATTTTCTACACGAACGCTTAGGCTTAGCTGATCCAGATGTAAGTTTAGTTCACATAGCACTATTTGATTTATTTTAATATTTATTTCATATGATTTTTATTTAGGAAACTATCGATGTAGTGGCCTCGTGTGCTTTTGCAATTGGTTTGGCGGCCTTCAATATGCTATTGTACATGTTTCCAATGCCTCGTTGTGTAAGACAAAAGTTCAAAGACTGAGTATATGAAAGGGTGTGGTGAATTAAGAAAAACTCAATATTATTTAATTATTATTTAAACAAATACAATATTTAATTATATTTTATATAAGAATTTAAATTTAAAACATACATATATTTACACAAATATCATTAGAGATTTAATCCTTTGGAATGTACAAGAGAGTTACTCATGAAATGCTTTGATATTTTGCTCATTTGCTAAATTGAATAAATATTATTAAGATACACAATTAAGCTCCTATTTGGTATCGTTTAATATTAAAATTTTTTTAATTTTGCAATTTTTTTTTGTATATTATTTTGATGTCTGGCCTGGGACGTCTAACAGGCTAGCACACTGCCTAATAGACCACGGCGACCTCTCTGATTAGTTGTTATTTATTCAGTCTATTTTGCCAAATCACCATGAATTGATATTGCACTCCACAATACGTGCAAAAGATAAAATTGCTGGACTCTGGAAACTAACCTGAATTTTAATCGATAAATCGTCTTCAACGAAAAGCTCCACTTCTGGGTTAATGGGGCTAATGCATTCCCAAAAAGTCAACTTTTGAAATGGATTGTAAGCTGGTAGTATCAGTGATTCATATTTCTTTGTGAACTAAGGAGTGCGCACAAAAAAAAACTGAACTTACACTTTTCGTTATAGAAATAAAACTAAATGACGGATTTTTTCATTTTATATTTCAATTAAAGTAAATAATTTTTGAATTCTTTTGTGTATAAAATTTTTATCTGACAAAGGTCTCAGAGCATCCAACTTTTTGAGACACTTTTCTTCCAGACATGTTAGGGTGTTTTAGAAAAATACGTATTATTTTACTTGCTTTGTTTTGGTCGGCAAATCCTGTCTCTTCCACTTCCACGCTTTCTTTCAATACTCAAAGGCTCCTTATATTGTTTTATTCTTACCTTAGAAACTGTTTATTGGTTAACATATTCCAGCCTAGCAATCGTTTTTTGTAAGCGGCTCGGTTTTTCATTGTAAATTTCAATTATTTTTTTACGAAATTCTTGTTGGGTGCCCACTTTCAAAAAGCTATTTTTGCTATTGCAATGAAACTTAGGACGCGGATTTTGAAACAGATGACTAATAAAGACAATATAACGATATTCATTTTTTCAATTTTGATAAAAGTTATAAGCTGAAAAGTAGGCCCATTTTTTTTTTGTGCGCACTCTTTACGTTGCTCAAGCCATCGCTGTCAACGGTAAGCAGTATAGATCAAGGATTACCAATCTCTTTCAGCCCGAAGGAGTATCTGGACTTCAACGAAATGTGGTTTCAAGAGGGCGGCAGAGTTCAAGCAATAGTGGATATTCTGCATATGCATTTTGATTATATTGTCGTTCCATGTAGAGATGATATGAATTGATCTTGTTCTTAAAGTTCTTAAGTCGCCACAGCGGTTCTAAATCTGATTTATACCTTAAAACCTAAAGAAGCCTTCGGGGACCTTTAGACGATATCATATGGCGTCAATAGGTCTTTCAAGCGACTGATCTCTCATACACACTTTGTTATATTTAAATTTGAAGACAGCAAGCGCTTAATGAAGTACCCTATGCATGTATATAATATGAAATATGAATGTGTTATAGAGAATGTAAAGAGCTATAGAGATATGATGTTTAAATACCCCTGAAGTCCTTTAGCAGTTAACCACTTTAACTTTAGCTTAACTAACTTAACGTTATTGTGGTAGATGAATTATCCAATTGCTAGTGCATAAAGGGCTCTTTAGAAAACTTCCATACGGTATACGATTTAGAAATTGTATAAAAATCATCTGAGATACTGGACAGCTTTAACAATCCTAATACTGCTGCAAATAATACACGAATCGTGGTAAGGATCAGTTAAAGTTTCGTGACAAAAATTTGTGAGTGATAGCCTTATCGCGTAATGCATCGGTATCTGAAAACAGATTGATAGGGAAAGGACTAAACAAAAATTCATCGGCTTCTCAGAATTAAAAACTGTTGTTATATGTCTGGCTGGTTAGGTCGATTTTATGAGATCTTATAAAAGACGCAGTTGGCCAAAAACCTACAATCCCTTGAACGTGATTGGAATGGACAGAATTCGACAGTTAAAAACAAATAAAAGCGGTAGAGATTTGTTGAACAAGTTTTCAAAGTCTAACCTTTGCCTAGAATAAAAGAACTATAAAAAGATGATCCCTTTGTAGTTAGTAGAGGGTATGGAATCGAATGTATATATAACGCTGTCGGTTAGTTACCTAGTACCGTCACGACGGTTCTAAGGTAAAAGAAAAAAAAAGGGGAAAATAATGGATAATTTGATTGAATACCCTGGAGATGTGATATTCAAGCCCTTCTAAGGTTTATTACCGCTGTATTCTGACTGATCCCTCTATCTTTTTCTGTTAATTTTTCCGTTCTCTGTTGCCTAATGCTGCTTGCAAATCTTTGTTCAACCTATTAATAAATTTATTGCACTTTTCCTTTCGTTTTATTTATTCGTTTATTTATTTATTTAAAAAAAATATATATTTCTTAATTATTATTTACAGCATATTGTATATGTAAAAAATAAAAAATAGTCATACTTAAAATGTATTTAGAAAATATTAAATTTTTTAAAATGAAATTAAAAAAAAATTCATTTTTTAATAAAATGCGAATCTACTAATCCAGCCATTTTGTTTTTTTAAGTTGATATAAACTACGTATACAAATATTGAAAATTTTAATGAAAATTTTAAAATATAAACCAAAAATTTAAGAAGTAATAATAATACAAGTAATAATTGTCTAAAGACTAAATAAAAAAATCTTTTTTAATGTTTTATTATATCAATTTAAATAACTAGAAATACATACGTTTTTATTGTTTTTTTTTATTTTAAATTATTTTGTAGATATGAAAGCTTGAAATGAAAATTAAAAATGAATTTTAAATCAATGGAAATAATTTAAATAAAACAAAAAGCAAAATAAAGTAAAAAAAAGAAGAAATTATGAAATAACTGGCACCTACTACACGTAAATTGGAATTGATTTGTTTGATTAAGATTAACTACAAGAACAAGAATTTATAATGATAAGTTAAAAAATAGCCATGATTTACTAAACTATAATTTCAATGAAAATTTTAATACTTTTTAAGCATAAAAATGTTGTCAAAGTTCTTTTACATTTAATCATAAAATATTGGAATTTTTTAACCCAGAAAAGACGAAACAGTTTACTTTTATCTATCTTTACGAAACACTACATGCTAGAAATACATCCCCGTTGGCTAAGCGATTCCTCAAACAATACCCTTAGAAGATGCAAGACTACTGAGAATCACGTTCCAGAAATACCTAATGAAATATTCTAAAGTTAGGATTAAAAACGGCTAGGACCAACAACACAATCGGCTCATTAAATTGTCTTAAGTGTTAACCACTCGTGACTAATCTGACCTTAAACTAGCCACTAACACAATGCACTCATCATTTTAAGTGAACTGAATACAGTTCGCAGAAGTCTATTATGTTAAACAAGTGGCGAATTGTATGTTTTAAAGAAATAAATGCAAAATATTATATTAAGACAGTAAATGTAAACAACCGTGTCCATTAAAGGTATACGTTCAAAGTTTAAAAGTTTCTAAAAATTGTAAATTAAAAGATCAAAAAACACTCCCATAGTAAAGTAACTTACTCTAGGAGAAAACTTAAATAAACATAGCTGCCAGATTTGACGATTTATCGTCATTTTGACGATTTTGTGCTCCAAAAATATCATATTACGAAGTGACGATTTATGCCCTTATTTTGATGAATTTTAGAAATTAAAAATTTACATCATATTCTTTACTTTAGTACATTAAAAGCCCCTATAAGATTTATATTTACTTTGCAGTTATTACTGTTGCAAATTTAAGGGATGATTTTTCTGTATCTTTTGTCTTTTCATCCCTTAAAAGCTAAAAAAAATGAATACTTCTGCGCGAAGGAAGTTCCACATTCAAATAGTCCGACTTTGTCTATAATGCAGTGTGCGATCCACTGGCCAATTGACCACTTGCGTACGTATGTGCTCGATGAGAAAGACAAGTGTTACGCAGAAGTACATGATTCTTCGGCACGAATCCCATATCAGCATTTCTTGTATACAGTCAAGAAATCTTAAAATAGACGTTGAGGTACCGGCCTATACATGATCAGATGAATTGAAGTATTTCTTGCCTTCTTTAAGAAGTTAAGGCATTAAAAAATGTGTCGGTACTAGCGAACATCACACTGAATTTTCATAACGATTTTGTGACGATTATTTTTACGATTTCCATGAACGTCTTTGACGATTTTGACGATTTTTTTTCTAATATTTGACGATTTGATGCTTTATTTATCTGGCAGATGTGTAAGTAGCACTCAGGAGTGAAAAGGCTTTAAAGTCAGAAATAGTTATGGTATATGTATTTTAGTTGTGTTTTCTTTATTTTAATATAGCATTAACTTAATTATAAACAAAATTATTTTTTTTTTTAATTGTGCTACGTTAAAAAATTTTCAATCCTAAACTGACTGACATGTACGCTATCTTCGGATCTGTAGCATAGAAAATATGAAAAAATTATGAAAAAAAAAACTTTTTGCTTTTGAGTGAATTTTAAACAAATATGTACTACTAAATTGAAAAATACATATTATTTTAATACCGTTTGAAAACTTTTGTAGTGTGCTGTATGCATATATGCATTTTCTAAATATTGGTAATATAACAATTTATATTATCAACAGCTAATACTAGTAGTAGAAGTGATAAGATAAAATTAAACTTTTAAAAATGTGGTAAAAACCCCAATCTAAGGGCAATTCAAATAAAATGTATTGAACTTTAATTCATACATACATATTGATATTATATTTATCAATTTTGAATGGAACAGTAAATTACTAGTGCGTGCTATTTGCTGATTTTATTAGCAATTAAATCTATAATTTCGAATTAGTAGTAAATCAAGCATTATGGTGTCAGCACGTTTAATAATTTTACTTGTCGGAATTTTTTGCGGTACTGCTTTGACGCAACCAACTTCCCGTATTCTAGGTGGCGAAGAGGCTTCCAAAAATGCTTTTCCCTATGCCAGTTCAGTTCGCGTAGATGGTGCTCACACCTGCGGTGGTTCCATTATTTCAAATAATAAAATTCTTACTGCAGCGCACTGTGTATTTGAGAATGGCAAAAAGTAAGCAATGAAAATGAATTCATAAAATCTCTTTTAAGAATGCCTAATAAAAATATTTTTTATTTTGTTTTTATAGAATATCTGCAAATCGTATTGCGGTCCGTGTAGGCAGTACAAGTCAATTTTCTGGCGGAAAACTTGTTTCGATATCGGATGTCTCAATCCATCCGAATTTTTCAGGTGTTAAAAACGATATTGCTGTGCTAACATTGGAGTCCCCATTACAGTGGACAGAACGTATTAACAAGATTGCCATCGCTACTTCGTCAAGTGATGAACCCAGCCCCGGTGCAGAGGTTACTGTTGCTGGTTGGGGTGAACAATCATCAGAAACGTCAACACACAAGCTTCATGCAGCAAAATTTGTAGTTGCGGATAATGCAGCATGCTCGTCAGCATATAGCGGCAATGACGAATCAACTATCTGTTTAGCCCACGATTTAAAGAAGGGCAGTTGTACTGGAGATGCTGGTAATGGAGCTGTATATAACAACAAATTGGTTGCAGTTAGTAGCTTTGTTATTGGTGCCTGTGGATCACGCTATCCTGATGTTTTCGACAGTGTAGCATACTACTCATCTTGGATTGAAAGCGTTTTAGTTTAATGAATTAGAATTACAATAAAATGCCACATACATATAAATTCTAAAATTTATTCATTAAAATAATATTAAATAATATTAAATTAATTGTAAATTACATTTTTTAAGCGGGAATTTAAGTTTCTGTTAAACTTTCATCGAAAAGTATGCTATAAATTCCGCTTGACTTTTATAGAAAGGGGTGTGGCGGTTAGTAGGCGTCATTCCTGGCAATTGTAGATCGGATGAACTGACCATCTTACTCTGGTGAATACTCAATATTAGGGATAACTTTGGAAATCTGCAAACTTATAATTGATAATGCAATAGTGGACCTTGTGAACTGTAGATGGCTTCGAACACGTGCAGAACAGTGCAGAAAATCTGCCCGAGGCGGGATAGAAGATGCGCCTCAGTTCTGCTTAAACTCCAGAGAAGTTGGCGCATTGGTCTTGGACACTTTGTAAACAATTTCTGTAGAAACTGTTCTGATGAAGAAGAGTATAAAACTGTTTTGTACCTATTATGTACATTTCCGGTACTTTCTCGGAGGAAATAGAGCCAAGTGTGTGCCTACAATACGGAGGATCTGTAGAAACTATCAAACATTGATGTTGGTCGCTTCATTGGAAACAGTTCCGAGTGGTTCCTGGACTAGGGGAAAATCGGAAACTGTGGTATCATAATGGACTCTGTATGTGATCTAAGTGCGTCCCCACGTAACCTATTGAGATAACAGTCACTTCTACCTACCTACCATTATTTAAAATCAATTTGAAATTGCCGTATAGGCAGACTTATACCTAGAAGCCATACCTTAATCTTGACTAAAGTTTTGTAGTGATCAATAATGGTTAATAATGACCAATATATACGTTTGTAGATATACAATCCCGAAGAGTATGAACTATTTTGGGTACTTTATCTAATACAACTATTATGCATTCAAACGAAACTCTGGCACTGAAAACACTACAGATCCAGCTACAACTGCTTAAAAAATTAAGAATACTTTTTAATAGGGAAGTGCTTAATTTGAATATTGTTTGTTGATTGATAGTGTATGCGATAAAATAAAAAAATTAAATACACCCGGCTAATGACATATTGTAGGTTGTGAGTTTTATTGAGTAGATCTCAAAAATATTTTTCTTATATTTCTCGAACTCTCCAACTTGTTTTATTTGACAAAAAAACAGTTTTTATCCGCTTTACGCCCAAAATTCTGGATCACTTAAACATTTTTGGCCATATTTCCAAAATTTAGATCTAGAGGAGAGAAGGACCCTTAAAACGGTATGCATATATCTATTATTTGACTTAATATAATATGAGTTTTGATGAGGTAAACTTGGAAAACGTGAATTTTTTTCATATTTCTTTAAGTTTGTCCGTTCATAATAGCAAATTTTACTTAAGAAATATGAAATAAGTGGTAACATTCTGAAAGTACATTGCGAAGAGATTGACACTTTGCTTTATCAAATCGGACAGAAATTACAATAGTTATTATTTAAAGAGTGCAACAGTCGAGTTATATTTTTTATATGTGATCTTTTCAAATAAACTTTCGGTTCAAAAATTTTTAAAATTTTTGATGGATCTTGATTGTGCTACCACCAGAAGTTGGCCAAATAATAATATTTGCAAAAAACACAAATATTAGCTGACTTCTGGAAGTCGTGCAAACGTGAAGTTGACAAATTCTGAAAATCTTTGAACTAAACGTTCATTTGATATATAAAAAATATCACTCGACTGTTAGACTCCTTACATAATAACTACGGTAATTTTAATCCGATTTAATCAAATGTTGACTCAATCTCTTCACAAGAGAATAGACTTTAATTTTATTACTTATCCTATATTTTTTTATTAAAGTTTGCTGCTATAAATAGACAAACTTGAAAAAAATATGAAAAAAAATTCGAATTTTCCAAGTCTACCTCATCAAATCTCATAGTGCATAAAGTTTTATAGGTCCATATCTCTCCTTTCCAACAAGATTTATATTTTGGAAATCGGATTAGAAATGTCTGAATAATCAAGAATTTTGTGCGTAAAGTCGAAAAAAATTTTTTTTGTCAAATAAAATTAGTTTGGAGGGTTCGGGAAATATAAAGAAAATATATTTTTGAGTTCTGCTCAACTAACTGAACAACGTGGACTATGTAGTTACTGGGGTGTATTTTCACTGTCGCACCGTGTAATTAATAGTTACTTCAATTCAGTTTGAAAGATGTTAGGCGAAATGAAAAAAATTCTTGAAAATAATAAAGAGCCTGTAAAATGCGTTTACATATGAACATAAACAAAAAAAACCTGATCTACAGATACCAGGGATAAATGCCTTAGAGTCACTCACAGAAAGTTTTCAATAGTCAGTCTAGAACAGAACTGATTAGCTAATTTCAATGAACAAATTGTAGGATAGTTTATCATTAATTTAGGGTTTAAAAAAAGTTTTTCTTATTGATAGTACTTAGATTAGCAACAAAAAATTTGTTGTCTTCAAGGTAAGTTTAAATAAATCAAAAATAAATTTTAAAATACTTTTAATACTGCTTCCACGTGCAAGAACTATGACAACATTTCGTTTTTTTTTTTTTTGTTAAATTTATATGTTTAAGTCTACTCATATAATAGTAGGATTCGGAAAGAGTTTTTCTTTTGTAATTTTCTAATTTCTTTTAGTTTTCGTAAATTCTTGTATTTCATATTCGTTATATTCTTGAGGAGATTCACTAAGAGTATCTGAATCATAGTAGGCATAATCATAGCTGGTGTCTTCATCCGCATGAGGGGGCCTTTTAGAGGTTTTCTTTTTATTTTTATTTTCATTCTTTTTAGATTTCTTATCCGCATGTTTGCCACTCTTTGTAATATTCAACGGATAGGCTGTAGTGTATCTCGTGGTCGTGGTGATCGAGGTGGTGCTGCTTGGTCGTCTTGTGGTTGTAGTTGTTGTGGGCGTTGTAGTAGTAGATGATGGTATGTTGAATATGGTGGAAGGTCTTGAAGTTGTTTGTGTTGATGTCGAATATGAGGGATATGTGAAATATGTGTTGGTTGTTGTATAGGGTGCTGCAGTGGTTGTTGTCTTTGGACTAGTTATCGAATTGTGTGGATTATATTGTGAATTATACTGTTGTGATGTTTTTTCTGCTTTGAAGATATCAGCCCTTAATTTATTAATACTAGCGGCACCGAAATTCAGGGACTGTGCAGTTTTGAAGAGTTCATCCTCATCGCTAAAATCTGTAGCAGCTGCCGCCGCAGCAGTTTGTTCCTTCAAGTAAGAGGTTTGCTGTTGGCTCTTTAAATGTGTAGCCGGATTATGTTGATTAAATTTAAACGGTTTTGGAGTGGTTGTTGAGGCACTAGTGGTAGTAGGCGGTGTGGTTTGCCTTTGTCTCTTGAAATTGTTTCGTGAATAATCAATTTCATATAATTCCGGATGATATTGACCATCGTCTTCATCTATATTATAATAAGGATTTGCTGTTGTGTAGGGCGTGATCACTGTGGTTGTAGTCTGTGATTTATGTTGCTGCTTGTTTGGTTTTGAGGTTTGTTGACTTGTGTAGTAATTTGTGTCGTAGGATTTCTTATACGTCGACGGTTTAAATGTGGTGGGTGCATATTTATCCTTTGGCACTAAAGTGGAAAATTTTTTATGGGTATTAGCCGTAGTGGTAGGATAACTATCGCCATCACGTTGCGTCGTTGCTCTATAATTTATGCTACCCCGGCTTGCAAATCCTCGTGGCTTAGACTCAGTATTAACTGTGGGTTTTTCTTTTACCTTTTCCGTGGGTTTAGCTGTTTGTCTCTGCGAAGCTCTAAAGGGTTCAGGTTGCTGGTTGTTAATACGGCCCTGGTGTTGGCCACGAGAACGATGATATTGCGGCTCCAGGCTTGTTCTAACTGGTGCCTCGAATACTTTTGCGGGTGGCTGAGGTTGGAAAGGCTGTGGTGACTGGGTTTTGAATTTTAGGAAAACTCATTTAACTCATTAAACTTCACAAAAGTGGAATTTTGATTAATTCCCTTCGTTTGTGTGGACTTTTTAATACTAGAACTCGTTGTTTTATAGAAATTATCTGTGTCGGCCTTGTCTCGATTGAATTCTGTATATTTTGTAGTAGTTGGCTTATAACGATTGGGATTATAGGTTGTTGGTTGTATCTTCGCCTGAGTTTGATAATCGTTTAAAGCTTGTACATTAAAACGATTGGCATTGCTTGCACCCTGTGCTGGTTTGTGTGTAGTTGCCGCGGTTGTTGGAAAACTATTGGTAGCGGCTGTAGTTGATTTATATTGAGAATAATCATAAAAATCTGTATTATAATATGAATGATGATGTGTCACTTTCTTGTGAGCCTTAGGAGCAACAGTTGTTGTGCTGCTAACAAAAGCTGTAGTGCTTTGAGGAGGACGTTTTGATCTAGCTGGCGTAACGCGTGATTTACCAACTGTAGATGCTTCTGATTTTTTACTAAAATCGGAAAAGTCATTTGGTTTCAATGATGGTTTTACAGGGTGATCTAAAAAGTCATCTTCACGACCGCCATTACGATTAGAGAAAAAGTGTGAGCTATGAGAACCCTTAAAGATATCATCTAAGTCCTCTGTAAAAAAAGCAGAATATATAATTGTAAAAAAATAAATAAATAGGAAGCAAGAATATAGAAATATTGAAATTCTCTAAGATCGTACAAAAGTGAATTGACTAAGCATGGGCAAACACCTATGAGAATTATAGTGCGGACAAGAACTAAAATATTTTACACCAGTTGGAAGCTTATTTCCTATTTGCTTCTATACCCAACTAGCATTCGGAAGATTGTTTTTATAAAAATCGTCTTGCTGAGTCTTTTTAGTCTTCAAAAATTTATTTGTCAGTTACATGGTTAAAAAAGGACTTAAAAATGATTCGTGTCAATGAGAAAAATGATTTCGATTTAAAATACAACTAAAAATTATATTGCATTCGGAAATTAATCATCCAGACGTTTGAAATGTAACAGTTATTTCCGTCATTCATTATTATATTCTACTTAAACTAAAGGTTGAAAAACGTTTGATTAAAAACAGATCATGCAGGGTTTTGAAAAGTGATTGTAATTACGTATTTTATGATCATATTTTGCGCAAATTTTCTGTATAAATTTTCTTTTATGTAAAAGATGGCTATGATATAAAGCACAATTTTTTTTTAAATTGAAAATTTTTCTTTGTTTTTTTTTTAACGAAAAACAATATTTCTTTAAGTAAATTTTGATGCCTGATGTACAGACACCACGAATGTAAACTTAATATTCCTTCTTTTTTTTCATACTTAACGTTCATACGAACGTTATTTTTGAAATCGCTATAGTGTAAACTTAGGACTTAGTAAACATAATAAAAACTCTTGAAGAGAGTAACATAGAATCATAAGTACGACTAATAAATAACTCAAATTTTAATCATAAATGACATAAAAACGAGTCCAAATTAATACGAACATGACTCATAAATGACAATAAAAGGACCCATAAAAGACGCGTATACAAATAAACGATGAATGAAAGAAGCTCGAAAAAGAATCATAAACGAAGGTAAACAAGACTAATAAATGATCAGAAAGTGATTCGAAAATGTTTATAAAGCTACTAGAAAAACACTGGAAAATTACTCTAAAATAATACAGAAAATTACTTATAAGTGACTTTTTAAGAAAAGTCGCTCGTAATCACTTTTTTCTCCCGGCGAAAGAGTCTTTGAATTTAATGAACATTTTTTAAAAATTTATATTTAAAAACAAAATATAGGATGGGAAATTTAAAAGTTTAAATTAAAAAATGCAATAAAACAGAAACGGTTTGAAATTTTGCCAAATTTATTCTGTTGTTGTGAAGTACAATTGTTCTGGTTAGAAAGGAAATATTAATTCATTCATATGGTTGCCGCGGCTGGACTCACAGTAGTTTACTCGATCGGACCAAATCGGACCAGCTTCTTATATTACTATTTCGGCTAATTATATGACCATAAAATGTTTGATGCAATAAATCGATTGTGGCATGAGATGTGTGGTCAGTTTAACTATTTTGTTGAGACCGAACATCGTTCACATTAGTTATCATGGTTCGATTGGTTTCTTCATTCACCGAAATGATTGCACTGTCCTCATTTTCAAAAGAATGTGGGTAAATGATGCCTCCGCTCCACAAGCCGCACCCAAAAATTCAGTCGTAATCGGCTGCGATTGGCTTCTGCGAGGCCACGCGTGGTTTTCTGAGCCCCAATTACGGCAATTTTGCTTATTAACATACCCACTAAGATAATAATGAGTATAACATAAGCAAACTGAAAAAAATTAAGGATTTTAGGAAAGGGGTCAGAAAGGAAAGGAGTGTGGGAAGCTGCAATACTTCAGACTGTTTAAGATGCAGAAACTTCACTTTATACATGACAACATATGAAATGTTAATGGCCAGTTGGTGTGTTCAACAATTGTTTGAAGTGGTTGTACGCGGCAAACAACCCAACTTATTGACTTCAGTGGTGTTAAACTAATAGTTGACATATATTTTATTTATTTGCATGCATTCCATTAAGGCACATTGATGCTGATCTTAAAGTTCTCATTGTACTAGACTTCTTGGATGAAAGGCATTCTGTGAAAAAATTAGAAATTGTTGTATTGGTTGACGAGGATGATAAGGAAGCTTCGTGGTCAGCCTTTCCTTTATTATTGATGTTACCCAACATCAATAGAATTTTTAAAATACTTGACAAATTCAGTCAAATATATGAACGTATACGATATACGTGGATGTAGTATTCTGGTTTTTGACTGAAAACTTATTACAAACATTTTGAAAGGCATGCTGAAACCGTTCATAAACTTTAAAGAGTTTTCAGTGCATCTAATCTATCAATCATTCGAAAAATTATTAAAAAAATTAAGAAACTGGATGGTTTGTGGATAGTAAGATTCTGTTCATCAACGTACTTGTTGGCCTCTTGAAAACATTGCTGCTGTAAACGAGAGTATCGTCGATAACCCAGAAATATAAACTCAGCATTGTTCATAAAAATTTTAAACTCACGAAGCACTAAGTAAATATTAAAAAGTAATCGGGCCTTACTTTTTTGAATATGAGACCGAAATTGCACAGATTGATAACGAACATATTGAAGTCCTAAATGGACG
Source organism: Sarcophaga peregrina (assembly GCA_014635995.1). Taxonomy (NCBI): domain Eukaryota; kingdom Metazoa; phylum Arthropoda; class Insecta; order Diptera; family Sarcophagidae; genus Sarcophaga; species Sarcophaga peregrina. The sequence continues at coordinate 50,949,208 of CM025789.1, forward strand.
GAATAAGCAAGATGGGATTATCCATCATGCCGTGGTGCAGCAATCATTTTATTGCATTAATGATTTCCAGAACATTTTACTTCAGAAATTTAAACTTTATGCGAATAAACCAGAAATAACTCCTGAACTAAAATCGGAGATCCAACACGCCATCTATCTTATCGATAGCAATATCTCTGTATAAACGTACATAATGGAAAATTTCTTAAAGAGAATAATCGCTTGTCATTAGACCGGTGGCAACCATTTGATGCATATTTTATTAGACACTTAATCGGAAAATGTCTTCTGTTACAGTGCAATGAAAAAAACTATTTCAAAATCAAAAAGTGTATTCCTACTGGGACATCCATTAAAAGTAATCTGTTTTAATGTTTGTACCACAAATCTTACAAATCTTACAATTGATGGTGGTTTAATAAACAATTAAGAAATGTTTAATTTTAATTTTGTTTTAATTAACATCTAAGAATAACTTACGTTTGGAATCATCATTGTAATTACGTTCCGTGGTAGTTGTGGTTCTCGCAATGCTAGTTGTTGAAGTCGGTGTATAATAACTGACAATAGGTTTTTTTGTTATTTCCGTTTGTTGTTTTTGTTGCTTTTTTGTTTTAACATTATTGTTATTTTTGTTGTTGTTGTTATTATTATTATTATTAACATTAAATGTACCACGTGTTACAGTTTCAAAGTGTTTTGTATAATTGGGAGGTTGATCAGGGCGTGACTTTTGATCTATGCGGGTTTCTTTAAAACGTCTTACATCGCCTAGAAATGTTAATTGAAAAAAAAAAACATTTTTTACTTAATTATTATTATTTTAATAAGATACATACCACTTTCAGCCCTTTGTAAATGGAAAGTGGATTCATCTTCTTCGGCAGCTGGTGCACGTTTGCTTTCAAAACCCGAACCCAAACGATACAAATCAAAATTATCACTGCCATAATAGAGCACAGACTGTTCACAATCGACATCACCCCAATCAGCACAGATTTGGGCTTCTTGATCAAATGCCGTACCATTTGGACATAAGAAACGAAAATCTTGTACCTAAAAATTCAATAAAAAAAAATGATTTTTAACATAGCATGGAGTAAAGCATTTCAGTATTTATTTTCCCACAGTTTTGACAAGTGAATTTTGCAATTAAATTTAAGTGTTGCATTATTATTCATTATTTTATTAAATTTTTATTTTTTCGTTAAATTTCAAAGGTTAAAAATAAAATAAAAAAAAAACTAAGAAATACTCCTCTTGGTTATCAACTATAATGCAAAGCCATAGTCTACTATAGGCAATACATAATCCAGCAACATAATAAATTAACCTGTTGTGGCTTAAGTTAAATTCATTTTATTTTATTATTTTTTTTTACTTAAAATTTTATTTCATTTATTCTAGTCGTTTAAATTTATTACTTGTAAATTTAAATTAATTTGATCACAAACATATGATAATTTCCAATAACTATTGATACGTTCACTCTGTAAGCCAACGACGCAAGACAACCACTACAAATAGTATGACTTCAAACCGGAACAAGTTGCAAATAGAATTCTTAGAAGAGGTTGCATTAAACATAAACAACATTCAACTTTGATATTTTTATTACTGGTGAACAAAAAATACTCATAAATTGACATCAAAGTCAACAACATAGTCTACCAACAGTGTATTGAAAGGCAACTTTAAAGGCAGTCTTCCCATTCAATTGTCAACCACGAAGAACATACAATAATGTTGGAGAATAAAATCGCAAAAAAAAACCTATCAGCTGAAGGCAATTCTTAGCTTATAAACGTCTAAACGAATGAACAGCATTCAGAAGTCTCAAAAGTTACATTAAACAGCAGCCCATACTCGTACAGATTTCAAATGAATTTCGTTAAAAGAATAAAAAACAAAAAATTTGCATTTACATGAGTACGAGTTACAAAAAAAAAAGAGAAGATTTAATAAAAATATTTTAAATTTAATTCGTTACGCCAGTCGTGTCCAATTTGAATGGATTTTTCTAAGAACGAAGAATAAACTGTACAAAGTTTTACCATGAATTATATTTTTTGAACCAAAATAGAGTGTCATAACGTTTTTGCTTAAGCAAAAAGTATTTTTTTTTCAGGGTTAACAAGTTATTGTAGAGATTCTTTTCAGCATTTGATTATTAGTACCGAAACTAGGTTTAATGAAAATTCCCTAATATTGTATAAAATAATATGGCGGATATTCCAACAGTTCATAACAGCTATCCTGTTGACCTACACCTGTCAAATTACATACACATAGACATAAATACATACTTGGAGATTGCAATTCTTCAGTCAGGATTAAGACTCATATCACTTTTTTTTTATAAAACCAGCACTCAGGGGACGACCCCTACTCATGCAGTGCATTGTGCAGGTTTTTGAGGAAAGGGGGAAAGAGAGAGGGAAGATGCGAACGGAAACGAGTTGCTGTTGGTGACTATAAAATGGCCAGTGCTATACCTTCACCATTAGACAGTCTACAGCAATCTTCCCCAAGAAGCCCGCAGTTTCTCACACCACTTATGTTGTGTGTGTTAATTGTATGCAGCAGTGGCAGAATCTACAGTTTAAAGTCGACTCCGAACGACAAATTTTTGAGAAATATGAAGAGAAAGAGATGAAATCGCCGAAAAAATACTTTTTGTATTTCTTTTTTATTTTTGATGTCTGGCCTGGGACTCGAACCCTGGCTTTACGTCTAATAACCCAGCACACTACCTACTAGACCACGGCGACCCCCTATTGTGTGTGTTAATTTTATACATGAGTAGCAAGACTTCTCGTTCAGAGTCGACTCTGAGAAATTGAGAGATTTTGCCAGAAATCTGCTGCAAGTCGCCAAAGGAATACTTTCAGTTATATTTCGTTTTATTGGGGATGACTGACCTGGGATTTGAAACGTGACCTCACGTCTAATAAGTCAACACGCTACCTACTAGACTACGTCAAATTAGTATTCAGGCTGTTAGATGGATAAACATGCAAAGTGTGTTCCTCGAATGGGCTTTGGAACAGTTGGCAACTCTCATTAATTTTCATCAAAAAATCATCTTTAACAATGAACCATAAAAGTTTCAAGAGCTCCCAATGCATTCACAAAAAGTCACTATTTTATGTACATTTACGGTGGCATCATTCAGGCCAACAGATGCTGAAAATCAACAAGCTACAGTGGTCGCCGTGGACAGTGTTGTTGTGATCAAGACATAGGGGCCGATGGCGCCGCTAGCTGAAAATTCACACCAAACAATGAGTTTTACAACATGTATGGAACGCTTTTAGATCTCGTGCGATGCAATCTTAGTATAAGGAATGCGCACAAAAAAAACTGGACTTACACTTTTCGTTATAGAAATAAACCTAAGAGGCGGATTTTTTTCGTTTTATATTTTAAAGTAAATAATATTTGAATTCTTTTGTGTATAAAATTTTTTTCTGACAAAGGTCACAGAGTATCCAACTTATTGAGCTACTTTTCTTCCAGACATGTTAGGGTGTTATAGAAAAATACGTATTATTTTACTTGCTTTGTTTTGGTCGGTAAATCCTTTTTTACCTTCCACTTCCACGCTTTCTCTCAATACTGAAAGACTCCTTATAGTGTTTTATTCTTACCTTAGAAACTTATTTTTGATTAACACCTGCGTGCATAGCAATCGTTTTTTGTAAGCGGCGCGGTTTTTCATTGAAAATTTCAATTACTTTTTTACGATATTCTTGTTGGGTGCCCATTATCAAAAACCTAATTTTGGTATTGCAATGCAGATGACTAACAAAATTAATGTAACGGTATTCATTTTTTTCAATTATGACAAAAGTTATAAGCTTAAAAGTAGGCCCATTTTTTTTTTTGTGCGCACTCCTTACTTCAAAATTTTTTAAAAATTTCTTAAGCATATTGATACTGGAAAAATTTTATACGCAGAATCTCTGTATGTGTCTTACTTTTTGTCATATGGTTTTACAATGTTAATGAGTGTGGGTGCAAAACGAAACATCGTAACAAACACCAGCACGCAAATAGTTTTATAAAAAAAGACGTTACTAGTCACGATATAAGAAAAAGCAAACTTTTTCAACATTTTAGTCACCAAATAATGCAAACAAAAACACAATAGCAACGACAAGAAAACAAAGATCACTTCAACGAAAATAACAATCCATTGTCGTTTTGTCGTAGACCCGGGCAAATGTAAGCGCGGATAGGTTTTCGGAAAAAATGTTTTTTTCTTACAGGGAGCATCTGTTTTTAAACACACTTTAACATTTGAAACTCACAAAAAAAAGTAATGCCCCATGGTTTTTGTTTTCACAAAATAACCAGGCGACATTCAAAATATGTTTGTATGTATTTAAATGACGGAGAACAAAAAAACAAACAAACTTTAATCAATGCAATCCTATACACATTTTGTGAAATACTGTGCTACTAAGTAAGTGAGACAAAGACTGCATTTTTGTTGAGATTATTTATATTCTCCCCATTTGCCAATTGAAGTGCAAACAATCTTGCAGAGTCTATAACTTTAGCCAACACTGCACTGCACTGTATTGCTGCTGCTATACCATCGAATCCATTCCAATCTAATTCATCCATCTGTGTTGTCTTAACGTATCGATAGATTTGAATTTACACTTTAACATTTACGCGTGTGCAAATCGAATCACAAAATACGTCATCTTTTTCTTTGTTGTCGCTGGCATTTTTTTTTATTATTATTTTTGTAGTTTTCTGTAACAAATTAAGAAAAAAAAATTGCCATGTATTGCAATAGTTTGAAATCTTGCATTGCATTGTATTGGATTTCATTTGTAATGCATTGTGTACATTTACTAGAGCATTGAATCTTTTTAGACATTGATCTACAACAATAACAACCGTTTTCAACATTCTAAAACTGAAATCTTTTACTTTTGAGTCTCTTTTTCTTTTTTGGTCCACTTTAATGCTGTCGGCTCAAGTGAATGTTGAATTTGTTTCCTATAAATGGATTCTACTGCCTACAAGATTGAGTTTCCCTGTAAAACAAGTGACAATCAGAATACCTGTGCTTCGTAACATGTAAGAGATTGCGAGTTGGACCGTTCATCAACACTTGAATTTCCGACGGTGTCCCATTTAAAATTACCTTTGCATAATATGAAATTTCCTAAGAAATTCACGACGTTCCTGGACAAGAAGGGACGATCTGATATTAGAGACTTAATATCAGCCAGGCTGTCCGCCTAAAGCATAATATGCTCAGAGAAAATCTGTCACCCAAGAAGCTTTAATATGAAATTTATTTTTGTTCAGAAATATTAGGTCGTGATAATGAAATTTTGTATTCAAGGTTCAGTTCATTCAGGTTCATTATTCATTCAGCAGATCCATTTGATCTCATTGTTAAACTCATCCATATTTTAACTAAACTGTAGCGAAAAATTTTACTCTAAAATTGAAATTAAGGCAGAAAATATTTTCCAAGTCTAAGCGTATAGCCAACTTAATATGTGTACAAGAAAATTTGATGGAAAATTTTATGCACGGAAACAATTTGATCAAAATCATTTTGCAATTTGTCTCGCAAACAAATAAGTCAATTATTCATCAAATCTTGGACTTCGTATAATTGGATCTTTTTTTTTTTTTTTGAAAAATTGAGAAAAAGTAAGAATTTGATGGATCATTTGGCTTTTTAATGAGTTCACTGCACTAAAGTTTTTACTTAATTCTATAGGGTATATACAATTCGTCAATTTCGTATCTGCAATAACGTTTTGTTGCAATATAATATTCACAAAGAAAAAGTCTGTGTGTTTTTGGTTGTTCGATTTTAACTTACCCCCACTCCAGCAACTTTAACGCAAATATGAAACATTTGACATTGAGCCTCCGGATCTGCATAATAGCCGCCAAGTATTTTGTCATGACATGTGAATCGTGTTTGTGGCATATTTTGTAGACTGTATGATGGCCATGGTTTTCGAAAGAATGATGACTCTTGTCCTACTATTGTATCTGTTATAGTTAAAACAATTGCTGCAAAAACAAAAAAAAAAACAAAAGTTTATTCAAAAAATAAAACAAGAAGATACATAAACATTAAATTACATATGTATGTACATATGTATGTACATATATTTATACAGATGGTTTATATAATCACAACATGTTTTTAAACGTAAAATTATGTGATTTTTAAAAACGATTTTTTTTTCTTTAATTTTAGTGACGGGACAGTGTTTTGTGGATGTTTTTTTTTAATGCAATAAATGTGCTTGCAACGTCCTTGACTAAATTTAGTAATAAATCAACAAACAATCTCGTCTTGTCTTTTCTTTTGCAAGATTAATGTAAGATTTTAATTGTAATGTTGTAAGTGTTGTAAATTGTCTTTCTTTAAAATACAAGTTTGAAAATTAAAAGTTCTAATCATCTTGTAAGTCATTTCCTTAATATGAATTACAATTCGATAAGAAACTATATATACACTAATACCCCGGTTAACGTCGCCTCGTTCTGCTTCGAAGTTGCGTCTTTTTAAAATTTCAATGATTTCGAAGTTGCGTCGTTAATATGAATATGTTTGTACAAAACTAAAACAGAAAAAAGGGATTTCCCGTCTAAGTCTAATGTAAATATATACATACAAATGTATTTATGTTGTCTGATGATTGTAGGTTGTAGGTCGTTAGTAAATTAAATATTTTTTATTGAAAAATCTATTTTTTCAGCTAAAATTATGAATCTCGGAATCAATTAAATGAAAATCAATACAAAGTTATGGAAAATCGTTCTTCGTTTTGCGTCGTTTCGGTTTGCGTCGCGTTTCTTCAGGCCCTATTTAGCGACGCAAACCGGGGTATCAGTGTATTTCAATTTTATTAGTCTAACGTAATGCAGTATGACAGAGAAAATGAAGAAGCTATGCTGCTGGCATGCTTACCCTTTCAGCTATGCAGATCAAAACTATTGAAACAGTCTTTCAAAATTCGCTTAAAGAAAAACTATGGCAAGACCTTGGGGTTTATTTAAAACAACCAAAGTCTTTTTAAAATCTTTACCTAAAGAGCGTGTAAATTAATGAAAACTAAATAGACTAAGTTTTTAGTATGTTAAGCATACCTTAATGTATCATAATAAAACTAACGTAACGAGTGGTTGGCAATGTTAGTTTTAATAGAAGAATTGAAAACTATACCTGAGATTGTTGTGATACATGCATGAAGTAATTTATTCAAGATTGAAAAACTCGTAATAACTGTCAGTCGATACCATAACCGGCACAAATGACGGATAATTTTTTAAGCGCTCGCTATCCTTAAATTTTAAAAAAACAAACTAATTATCAAACTCCTGTATTCGTTTGATGCCAAGTGTAGCGATTTTTTCGTTTATGTAGGAGGGTTTTTCAAAAATTAATATGTTGGGAAAAGGGAATGATTTTTTAGTTTTTTCGAAATGTAGGAATTATTTTCAATTTCAAATTTCTAGCATCTAAAAAATATTTTTCTTCCAATATACATACATTAAAAAATTTATATATTTCTTAAGTATATCATTGTTATTTTGCAATTCGGGTAATACCTCTGAAATATAAAGTAAATAAACGTTGTCTAAATTAAATGATGAAGCATTTTGGTCCAAAATCTGCAAATCAAAAATTTTAATTACAATTTGATCTTTCCAAATTTTGCAAAAATTATAAAAATTTTACTAAGTTTGCCACATGCCAACGCTGACGCCGAAATAATTTTTTCTGTTCTAATTGACGTAAGTACGAAAAAGGAGGAGCAAATTAAGCCTATTGGCATTATAAGAAACGGAAAAAGTTCATTGACGCAGAGATTTGCGCATAAATCAGACTAAATTTAAACGTTGATTTTGAAGACCATTGTTATTTGCAGCTAATTCATTTACACCATACAAAAAATCTAACATAGCCAAAAAAATTTAACACGATTTCTATATCTACACACCAGAGATAAGCAACGAGTATTCAAAACGATGAATCATAGATTCGAGTCATACTTATAATTTCTGATACTTATACAGATTTAAACTTATTTTGATATGATACTCATACTTAAAGTTGGAAGTAAGTGTCGTACTCATACTTAACAATACGCATGATGTTATTGACTTCCACTCGTCTCTACTTAACATTTACACGAAGCAAGAAAATAAGTAAAATTCGCGTATGCACACTACTATACTTAGAAGAAGATTGTGTGTATGCTTTGCCTGTTGTCTTTGTCTTTCCTTTCAACAAAGGCTGAAAATTTTGATAAATGATTCGAGCCACTCGAGTGACTTCTAAGTATTATAAGTATTTTTCTAAATTTATGAATCAGAACGAGTAGCGAGTACGAATGAATCAGAGTAGTTGAATTTCAATTCTGTTGATACACTCATACTCAAAATTGTATAAGTGCTCATAAGTAGCGGAAAAACGATTTATTGCTGATCTCTGGTGTGTACCAGAGCTCGAGTAAACACAGGCTTGTTCGTTTACGTATCATCTCAAAAAAATAGTTTGACGTGGTTTGGAGCATGTTTGGAGCAGTGTGCCAGGTGACACAGTCATTTTGATCAACTAAGTACAAATGTTTAATCATAGTCATCTTATGATACATTACTCCACTAATTCTAACGTTTACATCGTTACTCAAAAATTGCCACTGGTACTACTGTACCAAAAAAGGCAGGGCTTCTTTCCTGAATTGGCGTTCTTATAAGACCTGAAATTTTTTTGTTACTGTACAATCAAAGAAGTCTTTGTAAAAATACAAATTTCTTGCACTATAGGAATTTTAATAATAAAATTCGTTAGATAATCTATCCATGGTAGAATAATTGTCCTTACGAATCCTTTTTATAACTGTCACGAATTTTGATTTTATGCTATAAATATTTACACTGTTTACTGTGACAAATGGATTAATCCAGCAATTATTTGTGATTAGATTAATTTTAAAGAAATATTATGAAATACAATGCCACAACAGAATTTAAAGACTTCTTAAAGTGTTGCAGGTATTAAATTTTTTCTTTAAAAGAATTTCAAAATAACCCTACCAACAACAACTAAACCTTAGGTAATCCTTAGTAATTATCGAATCTAATTATTTAATCAACTAAAAACAAAAAAAAAAAGAGAATTAACGGAATTCAAATTTATTTCATATTCTTAATTGCAATTCTAATATTTCCTTTTGATGGATGGCTGACTGAATATTTAAAGTGATTACAATTTCAAATCAAAAAAAAAAGAAAAAATTAGAAAAAATTATAATTTTTTAAAACTCCTCTATCTTTGCACAATAATGTGCTGTAATTACAAAAAAAACACCGAAACAAAAAATAAATTTTCAAATTTTGCAATTTCATCAAGTCATTCTTCATTCTTTATGTTCGTTCGTTCATCATCAAAAGCATTGCAGACAAGTTGTTGGTTCTTCTAAGTTGGTTCTTCTTAAGTTGTGTATTTTGATGAACTTGTTTTTTGTTGTTGTTGTTGCAAATTTCCATTAAATTTAAATATATTTTGTGCAATTTATGTTCTTTTTTTCTTTGAAACAGAATAAAATTTTTGTAATGAATTTTGTTTGCATAACTCAAATGCGAATAATTGAAAACGTAACAAGATCATCAAAAATTTGCATCAGCATTAAGGCAAGACTCAAATCACAATGTTACAGATTTCTTAATAATTTAATGAATTCAAATGTTTTTTCTTTTTTTTAATAAAACAAAGAAGATGCAATTTTCTTTTGTGATTTAATTAAGTTACCGAAATTGAGAGCATGTGTTTTATAAATAATTTACTAAAATATATACAAATACGAGGTGTGTTCCATCCATTTATATTAATTATAACAAAGTTATATTATAACTATATCGGAAGTAAAATATATTTTGTATCTGATAATTGAACTTACAATCCTACTCTGCCATTGTAGCATACTATGTACTCCCCAGATGACTACGACCCATATTTCTTATATTTCTCTTCGTTCTATCTTTTCTTCTTGAGTCCAATAGATCAAGTAAAAATTCGACTTCGATAATTTAAACAAATCGAAATATGAAAAAATATATGTTCGACAGCTCCTTCTCGGCAATCTTTGATAATAAAATGAGACTACTATGAAAATCTTCTCAAGTCTGTTGTTCGGAGTCGAAATTAAATTGTAATTAACACATACAACAATTCTGACTAAAGGATTGTAATCGCCAAAAAAGTAAATAAGTCAACCCAAGAAAGTTGGGCATTCAAAAATCAACTCTACTGCCTTACAGTTATTTCTTTCCTTTGGTTCAGTTTAATTAATAATGTTCCTCCAGATATATAGCTGACTGTTCAGTCTAGCAGGTGTCAGAATGATAAGTTTATAATTCGCTGTTCCATAGAAATAATACCCATAGGCATAATAGTGATATTTAGCTGATTGTTTAAAAACCACTAATGAACTGTTTGGAGAAGAGAGACATGATGAATTCTCTTAATTTTTTAATTGCACCTACAGCACCATGACACCTCACAACATAACCTATAAGTTCGGTTTAAAACGACAACACTAGTTAAACCTAAGACACTTTAACTCACGTTTGTGTTGATACAAACATACTAGAGATGCCAATCGGGAAATCCCGAATCCCGGGATTTTCGGGGTTCACAAAATCCCGCATCACGGGATTTCTAAAAACTTGTCCCGGGATTTTTCGGGATTTTCGGGATTGTAAATTCAAATGTATTTTGCCCCTACAAAAGGTCCTGAAAAAAATTCTATATCACTTGACTTCGATAATAGCATCTCAGATGAGGAAGCCCCTACTTCCATTGATAAAAAATTATTTGATAGCATCGAAGAAAGCAAAAGCCCTATAAAACGAATTAATAGGGTAAGTGATTTGAATACTCAACTGTCCAAAGGAATAGATTTATTTACATCAGGAGGTGGTAGAACTGAATATTTACAAGCTGCATATAGCTATCTTGGAACTATTTTACCAACAAAAGTTGATTGGGAGAAGTGTTTTTGAACGGCAGAGGATGTTGACCGCCAAATTCGCTCAAGCCTATTATATCACATGTTAGATGCTTTAATCTTTTTGTTGGAATCCAAATAATTTTCTTAAAACTAATGCATTTACATAGTATAATAATTTTTATTTTTGCTAATTTACACTTCTTTGATACATTTTATCTTGCTATTTTTATATTTTATTTTTAATGATATATAATTCTGATATACATAACTGGAACACAAATAGCTTGTTAACAAAATATTTTTATTATTAAGAGAAAATCGTGATTTTTCTCGTAATTTTTCGGGATTTTTGGATCCCGAATTATCCCGAAATATCCCGGGATTTCGGAATTTTTAATAATCGATCCCGTTTGGCATCCCTAAAACATACATAATTGGTCATTATAACGTTTCAGTCAGGATTACGTCCTAGCTTCTTACATCATTTCTGTTGTGTGTGTATTAATTCTGAACATGAGTGACGGGACACAGAGTTTGAAGTCGTTTCCGAACGACAGATCTTTGAGAAACATTTTATCGCAATTTTATTTTACTATCAGAGTTTTTTTTGTCAGAAAACTGCTGAAGTTGCCGTAGTCTAGTAGGTAGTGTGTTGGCTTATTAGACCTAAAGCCAGAAAGTATTTCTTCGGGGATTTCCTCTCAGCAGATTTCTGGCAAAAACTCTGAGAGTAAAAAAACCTGCCAAGGAAAGTTTCTCAAAAAAAAAAAATCTGTCATTCGGAGTCGACTTTAAACTGTAGGATGTATAAAATTAATGTGAAAAACTAGGTCAATAATCCAGACTGAAGGCTTGTAATGACCAATTATGTATGTATGTAAACTGCTGATAGTCAATAGAGTTGATAGTCAATGTAATTATATGTTGTCACATTTTCCCATCGTTTTTATATACAAACAATAATTCCTATTAATGCTTTAATTTAATTATTATCATATACAATAATTTTTAATTCATAAACATATAAACCTTGAGTAGTAAATAGAGGTTAAGAAACGTACACACAATATCAAAATAGTTACAATAACATTGCCAAATATGCCCGTAAGCATAATGATGCTGATGAAGTGCCTTTTAAAGGTAGAAAAATTCAAATACACATTCATCGAATAATTAAAGCCAAATTATATCAAACACAACACAAATATTCACACGCCTTTACTAATATTGTAAGTAAATTAAGTTTTTTTTTTGTTTTGGTGCAGTAGATAATGGCCATTGACTACAATGTTTTACCCATCAGCCATCAATTAACAATCCATCAATGGACATTAAACACGCTTTACTGGCGTATGAGTATAAAACCAACGCCCAGCCATTATTGCCACTACTATTCATTAAAAAAAACCAAAATAAAAAACATTTGGCGGTCTATGCGATTATTTTTTTTTTATTGCGTTTTTAATTTTTTCGCTCATTAAAAATTCGAATTCGTTAAATACATTTTCTTATTTAGATTTCGGTTACAGCGACATTACGTTTGATATTTTTATTGTCATTTTGATGACTACGATGGCATGAGTTTTTAAGTGGTTTTAGTATCTTTTAAGTTTTAATGGTTTCGGTATGCGTTTTATAGGTAATACGTTGAGGCAGTAAAATAAAATGCAAATTTTGTATACATACTAGGGATGCCAATCGGGAAATCCCGAATCTCGAAATCCGGGGATTTTCGGGATTCACAAAATCCCCAATCCCGGGATTTTTAAAAACTTGTGCCGGGATTTTTCCTGATTTTCAAGATTGTGAATTCATATGTAGTATGACTCTTCAAAAGGTCCTAAAAGAAAATTCTATATTACTTGACTTCGATAATACCTTTTCGGATGAGGAAACCCCACTTCCATTGATAAAAAGTTATTTGATGCCATCTAAGAATACAAAAGCTCTTTAAAACTGTCCAAAGAAATAGATTTATTTACATCAGGAGGTGGTAGGAGTGAATATTTACAAGCTGCATACAGCTATCTTATAATTATTTTACCAACAAATGTTGATTGCAAAAAGTGTTTTTCAACGGCAGCATATGTTGACAACATGTTAGATGCTTTTATCTTTTTGTTGTTCCAAATAATTTTCTTAAAGCTAATGCATTTGCTTACGCATATATGAATAGTTTTCATTTTTGTTAATTTACGCTTCTTTGGTTCATTTTGTCTTGTATATAATTCTGATAAACATACATAATTGGAATACAAAAGATTTTGTTAACGAAATATTTTTATTATTAAGAGAAAATCGCGATTATTCCCGTGATTTTTCGGTATTTTTGGCTCCCGAAATATTCCGAGATTTCGGGATCGGGATTTACAAAATCCCGAATTCCGGGATTTTTAAAAATCGACCCCTTTTGGCATCCCTAATACATATACATACATACGAGAATTTTCAACTAAAAATCATAATCTTTCTTTTATTTGTTTGTAATAAATTTTAAATTGCAACATAATTAATGAATATATCCGTATTTATTGTTATTTTTACAACAAACTAATTTTCTGTGGTATTATAACAGAAAAGTTTCGCAATAATTGCAACAATACCTAATACTATCTAAATGCGTGACTCATACTATTTCAGTTAAAAATTATATTCCAATGGGTATGGTTTAGATTATCTCCTGTGTTGATACAATAATATGCTTTCCATTGCTCTATGTATATATATAAATAGTTATTGTTCCAGTGTGAAGCCAACAGCCCCTACAAAATTCCTTAATCTTGATCTATCTTACGCTACTAGCTATATTTCGAATTAAGTTAATACAGTTTCACCCATTTGGAATTCTAAAAATCTTCTCCAGATATGTAGGCAGATAGTTCGTGCATTTCGTAATCTTAAGGATATTCCAATTAATCAATATCTTAGTCAAACATTGATATATGGGCGACCCAATAATTCTTTAAAATGTCTTTGGGCACTTGACACAAATCTTTCTGGGAAATAATATCCGTTCATTTAAAATGTTTGAAAAGGTTTTTAGAGCGATTACCACACTGTTAAGTTTGCTCCAAATGTTTTAATATCTCTTCGTGTGCTGTCTATTACAGATATGATACTCCCGATATGTTCGTCATGTTCTTTGTTTCTAACCTTACGTGTTGATTGTGCGTTATTGATCCTGAACAGGAGGGTTTTATCTTACCAGTACTTATTGAGATCACTCATGTTGAATAGTTTAAATATGATTTCCTCTATGAAATTCGCTATTAGGCTATGAATATCAATATTAATATCGCCATTGTGGTAACAATTTCTTCCAGAAAGACTGTGTTAACGCAGTTTCCGAGTTCTTTGCACAATAGTAGGATTGCCTTACTACCCCACAAAAACAGGCATTCCCCGTTCAGAATGTTTCGTTAGGAATGTGATTCGACACTAATTTCTTATCCCTGGGCTAGCGGGCCCTTAACGCTAAAAGCCTTATTTATGCACATTTGTATTCAAAAGCGCAAGTGCAATTCGTCGACTTACTTTCTGCAGTTTTCTGGCAAATAAAATTACCATGAAGAGTTTCTCAAAAAATCTATCGTTTGGAGTCGACTTTAAACTCTATATTCCGCTCCTCTTGGATAAAGTTAAAATTCACAACATGGGCGGTGTGAGAAGCTAAGTCGTAAACCTGACTAGAAGTTATAAACTAATACTCGTCATATTGTCACCGAGATACTGCCTGAATTCGTGAAATAGTATTTCTATACTACGATCGATTGATATATTTCGTAAATAACGAGGACAAAACAAACAATAAATGAAATTCAAGTGTCATCAAAATCATAACATTACTGAAATCGAAAACTGAATGAATTTTAATTGTTTTATTTTTCTTCATGTTTTCTTATTTATTCGATTAATTTTTTAATGTATTACCAAAACTTGATATCATAACTGAATATTGTATCTTAAATTATTGTATCCTCAAATAAATACGTATTTATTTAATGGCTACGAAAAAAAAATTATTTTCAAATAGCCGGCATTTAATTATGGCCTAAAAACTCTATAAATTCACCTCTTCCTAAAATTGGAAAACTACTGTATTTAATTGTCTTGTTTAACCATTTTATACCTGTCGTTGTGAGTGTTAGAGACTAAAACACTGAGATTGAAAGAAACAAACCAAATAACAAATCATACAACAATAAAAAAAGATATTACAACTATTTAATAAATCGATTTCAAATACATTAATTGCGTAATAAATCGATCAACCGGTTTTCATTATAAACAAAATAAAAAAGTCTCAGTCCATTTAACCTTAAATGTAAAGGAAAATTATTTTCTTGTTTGTCTTTCAGCGCTTGTAATGACCATGAACTGATCATTTGATCATTTTCATCTCTTTTTATACTTTTGTAAAATGATAAATATATAAATAACGTTGACCATAGATCAAATACAAACTCATGATATTCCCTAATAGCCTAGCACTATTAAATTGTAGTTAAAAGCTTTACGCCGCTTTTAATATACCCCACACACCATGAATGTATGTATTGAGAAAGGGGTTTGAACGATATATACACTATTTTTCGGGTATTGAGACGTATAGCTTTTCTTAGTTACTCTCCTCAATATAATGAACGATTTTTACTTGCAGGGTTTTTGCCAGAAATATGCAGAGAGGAAGTCACTGAAGAAATATTTTTTCGTATTTCATTTTACCTAAAATAACATAATCCTGGCTAAAGTCAATGATGTAACGCATGTAAAATGTAAAAAAATGATTCGTTACATACGTTGCATAAAGTCGCCGTGGTCTAGTAGTTAGCGTGTTGGCTTATTAGACGTAAAGCCAGGGTTTGATGTCTGGCATCAAAATAAAAGACAAAAAGGCGATTTCTTCTCAGCAGATTTTTGGCAAAAACTCTGAGAGTAAATAAAATTGCCATGAAAAGTTTCTCAAAAAATGTGTCGTTTGGAGTTGACTTTAAACTGTAGGTCCTGCCACTTATGTATAAAATTAATACACACAACATAAGTAGTGTGAGAAACTAGGTCAATAATCTTGACTGAAGGGTTGTAATGACCAATTATGTATGTATGTACATACGTTGCATCCTAAGTTCACTAGAAAGCTTATAAAAAATAGATTTTTATAGATAAAAGCAACTGCCATAACTCTTAATGATCTGGTATTGTATTGTATTGTTCTAAATAAGTTCTTAGATATTTTACAAGTTCTTTTTTTTGGATTTCATAGTGTAAAAAAAATATTTTAATTTTACTTACCACATATTAAAGTGCAAAAAGACAAGTTTATCCTTAACATGTTGTCTAGAAAAAGTTATGGTAATCCCAAAATTTTTATATGCAATAATATTGTTTATTTTAATCCAAAATTGTTTAAGGAAAAAATTTTCCAATGAATGACACTGAAAAAAAAAATACAAAATAAAAAACGAAAGATCAACACTACTATTAAAAAACATTTCACTGGCTATTTATTAATTATTTCGTAATCCAATGATTTTAATATTTTAAAAATAATTATTTATTTTTTGAGCTTCTTCCTTATAATAAAGTTTTTGTTTTAAATTTTTATTTTCGTTTCATTTTTATTTTTTTTTTTTGATTATACTTGGAAAGTTTTTTTTAATGTATTAAGGAAGTTTAATTTTAAAATTTATGCAATTATTTTATTAAAATCATGACTTTCAACATTTATTTTAAAATAATTTTTCATTTCTTATATCTTTATTTTTGGCATTGTCACAACTGATTTAGAAACACTTTAAATTTTAATTATTCAGATAAAAATTATTTTTGCTTTTGTTTTTCTAAAAATTTTTTCTCGTTTTAAACGTTTCCCAAACATAGGCACTCAAGTGGAAATTTATAAGAAAAAAATCTGAAATTTTTTTTTTAGTTTCTTTAATTTTTTTGCCGACACTTTTTTGTGGTTTTCAATCTTTTACACATTTTTTTTTTCGTTTTTTCGTTTAGTAAAACATTTAGAATGTTCAACGAAACGTTGAAGTGTTTTCTTTAATAGTTTTTAAGTTCAACATCAATGCAAAAATAACAAAGGTTTTAAACAAACAACAACAGTTAAACGCAAAATTAAAAAATGAGTTAAATTAACAAAAAAAAAAAAAATTGTGGAAAATTATTTCAAAATTACCCGCGTTGCAAGACGCACAATATACAAAGCGCGAGGCACAACTTAGTCGTTAACGTTTTCAAAGCGAAATGAACTTTAAAAATCAAAAGGAAAACCACTAAAGCCCATCATCAATACCACCACCACCACTATCATCGTCATCATCAGCAACCACATCGGCATTATAGTTACCAAATACCAACACCAATACGAATAACAACAGTCTGAGCATCATTAACAACACAGGCTTACAATCCAAGCATGCGATTCAACCCAGTCTCATATACACAAACTTACAAGAGGCAACATAAGTTTGTTGTTTATTCAACATCATACATACACACATATGAAGACAATTTGAAATTGTAGATCTTCTCCACCTAACTTAAACATATAACACTACATAGACACCAAAGACGGCGCTGATGTAGCTGTTTAATTACTTTTATCTCTTAATCTCACTTCTCGTATGTGAGGTTATTGTGGTGAGTTTTTCAATACTTTTATGAATTCAAGTGTGGGTGGCAGTATGTGGTGTATTTTTCAAAATTAATCTACAACGTTCTGGATTGTTTTACACTGGGAAAAATTTTAAAGTTCAAGTGTGATCAAATAATTATGAGAACGAATGAAAACCAAAGACCTCAAACCGTTACAAAATTGTTGGTTATAAAACGAATAATAGTAGCAACTTAGAATATTGAGTGAGAGCTAAGAAATATTTCTTAATTTAAATGAATATTGCTTAAAAAGTCTATTGCTTAAAGGAACCTTTACTTCCATTCAAAACAATCAAGAAACCTCCTGACTCCCAAAGAAAAAAAGAAAACCATCAACAATAAAAAAATTTTCATACAGCTCCCTAGTTATACCATCCCAACATATTTTTTGAGTGGACTGTTTTCAGGCAAAATTAGATGACAACCTTGCTCTGAATACATTGCAATGACGTTTGCAGAAGCTGTAATGGCGAGAATAATAACTTTACTGACATTGGTCGACACATGGCCACGAACTTTTTTGGCTACGCAAAATTATTTGGTCTCCATATGCTCATGGTTAATTAGAGTGTATACTCCCCCTGTCACACGGCGGCTTAATAGCCAAAGCCATGAATAAGAATAATGTGAAACATGTTTAAGACGTGATTACAATAAGATGCAAATCGAGATTTGACATTTCTTTTCTTAACTGAACCAGCAGATTCTATTGGATTAACGATTATATGAGAGACTTATCAACAGATTTCTGGCAAAAACTCTGAGAGTAAATAAAAACTTGCCATAAAAAGTTTCTCAAAAATCTGTCGATTGAAGTTTACTTTAAATTGTAAGTATAAAAGCACGTATAAACTCATGTATAAAAATTAAACACGCACAATACAAGTGGTGTGAGAAACTAGGTCGTAATCCTGACTGAAGGATTGTAATGAGCAATTATATGTATAAGGGAGTAATAGAGATGAGTCAAGAACAGACAGTTGAGCACGTTGGTTCGGGGGTTTCTTCCAAGCGGAAGTTTACATATTAAGGGACATAGAAATGCTCTTTTAACATGAGGTATAGTAGAGATTAATTAGAAAGGAGCTGTCTGGGCAAGCTGAATCCCATGTCAAGGGAAATTCACAGCAATGAACAAGTAAATAAGCTCGACAGGAGGAAAGTTTTCATACAACTGATACGGTACAGAAACTTTCTGAGGAATGGAAACAATAGCATGAAAAGATAATTCAAGGAAAGGAAGGATAGGAATATCTAAAGTTTCTTACCAAGCCAAATTTAAACAATATGAACTCATTTCTTATCCTAGGTTTAATAATATCCTTTATAATAAAAAGGCAGCGTGTGTACTCCTTAGAATGCAAAATTTTACGACACGACTTCTTCCTGATTTAATAGATAAAAAAACTGATAACTTCTTGCTGCTGTACTTAGTTCAACGCTTCTTTAAATACATAATTGCTTGAAAGAATGATAAACTAAAGATTACGCCTTGCGCATGATTTCCCGTTAGATGACGTAGTTGGGCTATTTTAAAGGTTTCCAAGTCTGGCAGCCTTGCAATATAACTTACATTATCATTAGCCAATAGGAAAACAATGAAAACAATTTCCGAGACGTCATTGATTCAACATGTGCAGAAAGTTTTAATTTTGTGTGCGTGATGGCGTAATCTTCAGTTTATCATTCTTGATTGCTTGTGTGAAAATTTTCTTATGTTTTCAATAGAATTCGTCTTTATTGCAAACATTTTGTTTAGTCCCACTGTATCTATAAGAATAACTATTAGTTTATGAACACCTACCAAAAGCTTCCAGAAAAACTCAACACTTTAATGAAACTCTTTACATGATCGGCTTCTGGCAAACATGAAATTCTCGCAAATGGTAACTTCAAATTATTGAAGAGAATTTCCTTCTGCACGAGTACTACATGCAGGTCTCGTTTGAGGGTGAAACATAAACAAAAAAAAAAAAAATACAAAATTCAACTCTAAAAATAAAAACTTACATCATCACAATGGAAACAAAAGGCAGGTTATGCCACCATGGCATAACAGACAAACAAACAGACTGACTGACTGGGTGTCTTCTTCTGCTGGGTGGTTGTCTGTCCTTTTTAATCGTTAGTATGGCCCGTCTCTTTAAGTTTCTTATTCAACTGTCTTGTCTAACTTTTTAAAGTTTTTTTTTTCTTTTTCTATTTCTGTTTCGATTTAACTCTTCTGCAATTGTAGAAATAAATGGAAAAATAAAAAGAAACGAATCTCTGGCAACAATAAAATCATCATCATGTTTATTTGTATTGAATAATGATGATGATGATGAGTGCGACCAAACAAACTACACAACAACCTGGTGGAGGCCACCATAGAAAATGTCTTTGAAATGTTTATTATTCAGTTGTATTGTCTTTGGCGCATGTTATTTTGTTGCCAGTTTCATTTCGGATTTTCGTTAGTTTTGATGGAAAAAAAACAAGGCAAAGCGTGCAGTTGAGGATGCAATACAATGAGTATCATCAGTACTTGGTTAAAAAGATTGATGGGAATATATTCAAAATGGTTAGAAAACCAAAAAAAAAAGAAAATAAAATAATAAATAAATAAATAACAAAAATCGGATGGATACATAAATAGTTGTTGTACAAAACAGATTTACTTTCCTTGGTTACCCATATAAATGTGAGGGAAATCATCTTCAAAATTTAATACCGTTCAAGTATTTTAAAATATTTTTCCTTCTTTTCTGTTTTGTTTTGTATCATTTGAACTGAAAGGAGTTTTTTTATTTTCATTTTCCAACTATTTTTGGAGTTTTGCTCTTTTCATAATATTTTTTTAGAGTTTTGCACAAACGATGAAGCCACTATGGGATCCTTTGCTGTTATTTTGGAGTATTTTAACTGCAATAGGAAATACGTATATAATGGGAAATGTTTAAGATTGGGTTATATTTATAACAGACTGAATCATAGCTCCCTTCGATACTGTCAAAGGTCTAAACGTCATCATATTATTATCCTATTTATCTTTAATTCATTGCTTTTAATATATTCCAAATTAGTTCTTTCAAACTAAGGGCCATTACTACAACTTCCAGTTAAAGTTGTCGTTAGCTAAAGTGAGCTGCAAAGTTACCTTTAACTTATTTTCGTTATTACAACTTACAGATAAAACAAAATTAACTTTTTCAAAAATATGGCAGTGCTGGAGCAAAGTCGATAAAAGTGCTCAATTAAACACGCAGTGGCAACAGCGGACTTCGTTTTTTTTTTTTTGTTGTATATGCTCATTTTGTTTCAATTTGAAATTGCCATATCGAAATTAGTATATGATATGGCAAGTTCAAACATAAAGTGACCTTTAAATGTTAAAGGTAGGATGATCTTCCCTTTAGCTTAACGATCACTTCTATCTTATTGGGTATTCGTAATAATAAAAAACAATTTATCTCTCCGTTAAAATCCTCCCTTTAGTTAACGGCAAGCTGTAATAATGGCCCTTAGTTTGATCTTTAATTTCTAAGGCATAAGAGTTTGCTTTGTTTGACATCCGTCATTACAAGGCTTTTAATCTAGATTTTAGATACGTTATGTTAGGTTAGTGGATAGCTTGTCGTTCACTGGCAAATGGCTGGTTTGAGCCAGCTCAACCTCCGGATGAAACCGGCCAGTACTATTAGTGGTGCGATCACCACCCTGTCCAAATCTTCAAATGTTCTGTCACACAAAAACCGATGACATCTGCTTTGAAGTGCAGGGCATCACATAAAAGTTGTTGTATCGAATCCGTTTCTTCCGCATCATGGGAGCTTCAACATTTCCCAGTAAGGGTAGACCGATCTTGAAGTGAAACTCCCAGTAATGTAGTGTCTAGTTAGAATTCCTGTTAGAGAGCAGACCGTTCTCGTGTCGAACTCTGGTAGAATTTTAGGTTTCCTTCGGTCGACTGCTGAATACAGTAGTTTTGAAATTCGGCCATTTCTTCTCTTTCTCTTCTTGATTCTCAAAAATCTGTCATTTGGAGTCGACTTTAAACTGTATGTCCCTCCACTTCTGTATAAAATTAACACACACAACATAAGTGGTGTGAGAAACTGCGGGCTTCTTGGGGATGTTTGCTGTAGACTGTCTAATGGTGAAGGTATAGCACTGGCCATTTTATAGTCACCAGCAGCAACTAGTTTCCTTACCGTTCACATCTTTCCTCTTTCCACCTTTCCTAAAAACCTGCACAATGCACTGCATGATAGGGACCATCCCTTGAGTGCTGGTTTTAGAAAAAAAAAAGTTATAGGTCAAATACGTATTCAGAAGGACAAAAAAGTTTATATTCCGAGAATGAAATATTTCGATGCCATGAGGAGTCTAGAAAGTTTTTTTTTTTCAAGTGGAAGTCTTTTCCAACGAAAAATTCGCTCAATTTAACAAGGCCAGAAGGCACAAAAGACGTGAAACGAATCAAAAACAGTATGAGCCTGTGAGGGAAAACTGAATCAATTAGATAGGGGAAATATGGTTATGTGGGAATTGTAGTCAATGAGAAGGCTAGAGTGCGAGATTGCACACTACTAATGGATCCAGAAACTTTCTAAAGACTAGGAACGAATGCTCAAATTAAATGGATTTGTGGAATCAAAACTTTCGCTAGGAAATTAAAATAAGACATGATTTAAGCCATTGTAGAGGGATGTCCCTATTGTCAGCGAACAGAATTCTGATGCCTGTCAGGGCAATAACCTTGTAGGAGACTTTATCGCATATAAACTATGGCACCTCCTAAAATAAAATTAAAGATGCAACTGATACTACATCCGGTTTCGAAAGGATTTCCCTTATGGATCTTACTGCAATAAAACCAACAAAAAATCATTTATTTTTATTCTTTAACCCAATAAGGTTAGTAGTTTTAATTGTTAGTTGAAGGATAAAAAACAGGCAGGGGGAAACATATATTTGGCTACAGCATTAATTTGTCCATTTTGTTTTAATTGCAAATATCAGAACCAGCTGAAATCAATTGTTTTGAAAAATAAAAATAAAATATGAAAAGCTTTTATGTATTTCAGAGCCACTGTGCAGTAACCTCTACCAGTTTTACGGGGAACTATGTCACTAGTCACTGCGGCTGCAGAAGTAAAAGGCTTGACTTAAGACGTTGCATATTATTATTATTATTGTTGTTGTCAATTGTGGCAAATATAGGTGAGTGTGTTGTTTATTTTTACAACTTAAGAAACAAACAAACAAACAGACAGACAGACAACGATGCAACATCATCTTGTCTACAACCACTACCATCAGTATTTATTAGCAACCAAACGAATAACCAACCTTAGATGATGGGAATTTCAAGTATTTTCATGTTTTCTAAACAATTTTTTATTTTCCTTTCGTTTGATCACTGCATCAGTAGTTTTGTTGCAGTGGTACACGTAGTTGAGCCGTGTAGACTGTAATGTGTTGTTGCCAGTGTGGGAACACCAAACACACCCGCATTTGTCGCTTATTAACTGCCACTATGCTTTTGGCAAATTTGTTGATTTTTTTGTTGTTTTTGTTTTTTCTATTTTTATATAAAAAAAAAATTTTTATTTTACGTATGTTTTTAGTTATTTTTTTGTTAAAATTTTTATTATTTTTTTTGTTTTTATTTTTTTAATTTTTAATTTTATTTTTGTTATTTTCTGTAAACATTATAAGAGGACTTTAGCAAGTATTTGGCTGTGAAACAAGTTGCTTAAGATGGGTTACCTAGTTTAGTTGATAGGTGACTAAATGAATGACTTGACTATCTGTTCGTTCGCCTGTCTGTTTGTCTTGTTATTGTTACTTGCCATTTCACTTTCATTGATTACGAAGCGAGAACTGTTACATTGTGTGTTGATTATTTTCCTTATTGGGAATGTTAAATGATAACAAATATATGCGACTGGCAGTACTTAAATAATTTAATTTTTCCTTTTTTTTTTTTGTTTTTTCTTTTTACGAATTTAATAATTTTTAAATAACATTCAGTTGTTGTTATTGTTGCTACATTAGTTGTAGTTATTATGCGGTATTTATTGTATTTTACCAACATATCTGTTGTGTCATTTGCCTTGTGGACAACAATCTGGTTTATATGCTGCATACTTACAAACATGTTGCATGATTGTAAAGTTTTTAGCCTTATATTTCCGAGTTATTGTCTGTTTTATGTTTGCTTTGGAATTTCATTAAGAGGCGACAAAAATGTGCGTGTCTTTTGAGAGCTGGCAATTGAATGAGATTGATTGATGAATGCAGGCTAATATGATGTCAGTAAATTTTAGCAAATAAAATACAAGTATTTAGTGCAATATGATGGAGTTTCATTAATTAATTATTTATTTATGTGTTATTAGTAGTCATCATTATAAAATTTTTATTAATATTTCCGACTTTCATTTATTTTCCTATAACGAGTAATATAAGCTACAGGTTTACTCGCATGTACATACATATGTTTATACTCTATGCCATCATAAATTGTTTTGGTGTTAAATTTAAGATCAACACCCGCTTTTATTTATGCGATGCTACATGATCACGTCTCTAATAGCGTCAAATAATATTTTAAATAATTACTTACCTCATTGTGACAATATAAAAAAGTTCCTACGATTTCGATTTCAAAAAACCTCAAATAAAAATTTTCGTTGTCAATTTACTGCTTTTCTATGGCGCATAATTTGATTTTCAAAATTTTCTTTCCATAAGGCTGTCGGACTTCTGTGTCATCTTCCAGGCGGAGGTGTTGGCAATAAAGGCTGCGGCGAGAATTATTAAACGAAGGTTAGGTTAGAGGACGTGTACTTGTAAATTCTGACAACTACAGTACTCGAATTGACCCATTGTACTACGTCCCAGCTTCTCACACCATTTATGTTGTGTGCGTTAATTTTATACATGAGTGATGGGACCTACAGTTTAAAGTCGACTCCGAACGACACATTTTTTTTTGAGAAGCATTACATGGCAATTTTTACTCTCAGAGCTTTTGCCAGAAATCTGCTGAGAGGAAGTCACCAAACAATTATTTTCAAATTTTCGTTCTGATGCCTGACCTGGCATTTGAACTCGGGTCTTTCGTCTAATAAGCCAACACACTACCTACTAGACCATGGCGACCTCATTATTAGACGAAACATTACCATACCTTCTGAAAGTATGGTAAACGAAACATTGCCATACCTTCTGAAAGTATGGTAAACGAAACATTACCATACTTTCTGATAACCAGTTGGCAATCTAGGTTCTAAATTCTAATGCAAGTAATTCCAAGATAGTGTACAGCTGTCATAAATATGGCGATATAAGTACCGAGGCACGGTGATATTTCGGGTAATTGTAGAGCAGGCGGGACAGAGCCATCGAACTCTCGGATGAATTCTCAACAGAGCCATCGAACTCTCGGATGAATTCTCAACTGTGAGAACCTGTAGGCTCATAATTGATAATACAATCGTCGATTTCGCTAATGGCAGATGGGTAGCTTCGGGCACGGGTAGGATGGCGAGGAAAACCTAGCCAAGGCTGGATGAAAGATGCAAGGAGCGCGTTCAGTATGGTTGTTGGGGCATTACGACGCCTTGCATTATTGGTAGGCGTGAGAGGCGCATTGGTCTTGCATACCAAGCTAATGATTTCTGCAGAAACTGCAGGGATGAGGAAGAAACTGTCCTTAACCTGACTGGCACTTTGTCAAAGGAGAACAAAGTAATTGGGTGGAACTGTCACGTATTAACATTGGCAGTGTAAGTCGTTTCATTAGGAGCTCCGACTGAGTCTGAGACAAGGGGATGACAGAAAACTGCAACTCAAACTCTCTTAGATGAAAAGCCACCTTTGCTTACCTATACTTACCTATCTTCACAAGTATTAGAAAACAACAACAATCCTATTTAAAAAATGTTTTGAGTTTACAGTCGAAAAAGAAACTCGAACAGAAATAAACTTTTATTGAGAGGTCTTCGGCTAGTTGAAGGAATGTTAAGAAGTTCTTAAATCACTTGAATTGAAATCGAACAAGATCTCTATTTAAGGCTCCAAGATCTCTGTGTAAATCAGCCATTTTTTGAAATTTTTTTTACTTTGGTTTGCTATGCAATACAAAGAATACCGCTTCAGAAATAAATTCCACAGAGTTTGATTGGCGTAACAAAATATTTTTTTTCTTTTATGTTAATCGTTAATGTCCATACAATAATAAATGGTGTATAGTTAGGCACATATTTTTTACAGGCCAAATACATTTAAAGATTTTTAGTAAATTTTATTTTTAAAATAATTGTTTAAACAACTTTGCACGTGTGCCAAAGAACTCTGACATATGTACACAAAAAAAGCATTTCTCTATTGGCTGTATTGCAAGCAGCTTGTCTTTAAAAATATATTTTTTTTTCCAAAATTTTCTCTATCGACCAAGATTATTTTTTTTGTAAATTGTCTGTTTTTTTTTTTTTTGTTGTTTCAAATTCAGTAATTTACTTGTGTTGATGGTGCGCATCTAAACTTAAGAAATTTTTCCAAGCAGCCATTGGCACACACATGTTTCGTTATGTTTTTAAAAACATTGTTTGTGGATTCATAAAAACTCTATTGCTGCAGTATTGCATCATTCTGCAGAGTCGTCATCATCTTCATCACTATTCCAGTTGCTTTTATTGTTATTGCAGGCAATTTGGTATTTGAAGCTGAGCTTCTTAAATAAAATTTATTTTTTCAAAATTTTTTTTTTTTCCCCTCTTAATTTTATTTATTTTGTTACTTTTTTTGTTATTGTTGTTTGCCACTCTTTTTGGATTGTAAATATTTGTGGTTGTTGTTGTTTTGTTTTTCAATTTATTTAATTTAATTTACGCAGATTTTTCGATTTGTAAGAGATAAATACTCGTTGATATTTTGATGATTATGAAATGTAATGCTTTGATTGTATTTTTTCATCATTTTTTTTTTTTAATTTTTGTTTCTCTTTCAATCTTTATTTAAGCGGGAATAAAATGAAAAAAAGTGAGTGGAAGATGGATGGATGGATTTTTATTAATTTGATGGCATTTACAATTCCCTAGAAAATGTTCAATTCGATGCAAACAAAAACTTTCTGTTTAATAGGAATTGCAATTTTGTATGTTATTAATAATATTCGGAACAAAGTTTTAATTTCATTTGTTATTGTAATTTAAAGAAGAAACAAAAAAAATTTTGATTGACTTTTAAACAATTTGAAATCATTGGGTTCAGCATTTTGAAATTATATTTATGCTGCAGAATATAAATAAGGACCTGGAAAGCAAATGAAACACTATTTGAATTTGAAAGACTTTAAAGGACAATTTTACATGTAAAGGCAAAACTAGCATTAGTTATCGCAACGAATAGTTGCTAGCGATAAACCTTATATAAGTTGCTTTAATTCTAGACGCTAACAGAGAACCTATACGAAATACAACTGATTCGTCTACAGTAAACATTAGCCAAAACATCGTAATATTCCATCCGCCACACATTCATAGCTGCCAGATTTGACGATTTATCGTCATTTTGACGATTTTGTGCTCCAAAAATATCGTATTGACGATGTAACGATTTATGCCCTTATAATGACGATTTTTATAAATTAAAAATTTACAACATAAAAGCCACTTTAAGCTTTGTTTTTACTTTGCAGTTATTACTACTCCAAATTCAGTATCTTTTGTCTTTTTCATCCCTTAAAAGCTAAAAAATTACAACCTCTACTCGAAGACAGTTCCACATACGACTAGTCCGACTAAAGAATCAGTTTTGTATGAAATGCAGTGAGCGATCCACTGGCCAACCGACCACTTACGTATGTGCTCGCCGAGAAAGACGAGTGTTGTGTAGGAATACATGATTCTCGTGAACAACTCCCTTATTTCGCTCAAGCAATGAATCAATGGAGTTCGATATCCTACCGTCATTAAGGAGGAACTTCGCTTTCTCCTGTGTGCTTACCGTCTCAGTCTCAAAATAGACATTGAGTCAATAGCCTATACATGAGAGTTGTATTCCATTCTCTTTCGGATATAAGTGGTGTAAATAGTAAGAAGATCAGGTGAAGTGAAATATTTCTTGGACTCTTACTGAAAAATGTGAGACATCACACTGAATTTTCATATCGATTTTGTGACGATTATTTTTACGATTTTCATGAACGTCTTTGATGATTTTGACGATGTTTTATCTAATATTTGACGATTTGATGCTTTATTTATCTGGCAGCTATGCACACATTGCTAGACCAGATACATATTTACAGAGTGATGGTTCTGAAGTGACTGTTTAGTTCTTCTTTCCGTTCGTTGGGCCCAGAAAGCGTATGTTACTGCATTTCATTTCGTCCATTTTAACTGTTAATTTTTTTCCACAAATTTTGACTGTTTTCTGGCAACATGAAACCATTAAGCGAACCCAACAGCTAAATCTACTCCATAATTATTCATTGGTATAATTTACTTTATTATTCCCCAAATAAAAAGGTGCTGGCCGGAAAGCATATTCGAACAGCAACTTTGCCGCGATATCACAGGCAGTAGATAATAACGTATAAAATCCACTAACGAATGAATGTGCTCGAAGGAGCACTTCATAAAAATATATGATTTGCTGGAACGAGAGACTTTATTCCCTTGAAACAATTTAATTGTAGTAGAAATAAGACTATAAAACATAAGCGGCGGTTTTATATATCAATAGGGTTCGATACCCCATTGTCATAGCAAAACCGCTGAAATCAATCAAAAAGGTTTAAAACAGAGTTCGAAACAGCAGCTCACACAAGAGAGTTGTATTCCATATTTGGTGAGATGAACATATCGCTTCTGTATTGCAACGTAGTCATATCTCAAAAAAACTTGAACTTGGCAAACACTTTTTGCTGTAACTTCAGTTCAGCTTGGGATATAAAACTGATATTTTTTCAAGATGTACACAAGGTCTAAAAGAACAGTTTTGCTTAAGTAACTACAAATTTTTAATTTTTTGAAATATGACTACGTTGCAATAAAGGAGCGATATCAGTATACATAAATAATTGGTCATAACAATCCTTCAGCTAGGATTACGGCCTAAGTTATCACACCACTTATGTTGCGTGTGTGTGAATTTTTTACATGAGTTATGGGACCTACAGTTCAAAGTCGACTCTAAACGACAGAGTTTTGAGAGGCTTTTCTTGGTAATTTATTTACTCTCAGAGTTCTACAAGAAACTTACTGAGAGGAATTCAGCGAAGAAAAATTTTTTTTCATATTTCATTGCGGGCTCATGGCTCATACTATGACGACTTCACTATCAGTTTAAATAGCATGCAAATTAGCTTTTCTGTGTGTTTTCTTGCAATACATAAATATTCTTTAAAACAAGATTATGAGATATAATTACTGAATATTTTATCTTCAAATTTGTTTTAAAATATATTAAATGCCAGACTCTGTTCTGCTCTTGCAATACAAATTCTGTTGTGAAATTTTTCTTATGAAAATTTGAAAAGAATTGCTTAAATTTCAATGCTTTGACAACTTAATGCATATAAGATGTGTCAAAAAAAATGTGCAAAAATTATTGATTGCCAAACATTTTTTATTGAATTTAAATGAAGTAACTATAATTGTTTTAAAAACTCATCCAAATATATTGAATGAATTATTGTGTCCGCTAAATAAACAAACAATAAATCAAAGAAATTTATTACAGCAATTATTTTATCGATATATTCAATATGAGAAATTCTTTTTGTTACTAGTTTCAAAAACATAAAAAGAAAATGAAATGAAAAAATTGTCATAAAAATATTGCAGATTTTTTTCCTTCTCTTCAAAATCTCTTGTTGATATTTTTTCTTCCCTACAAATCGATGATATAAAATGAATAAAAAAAAATAAGAAAAGAAATAATGGTTTTTGTTAAGAAAATGGCATAACATTTGGCCATAAATCAATAAACGGCTGTTTAATAAACTATTAAAAACACCGTCACTACCACCCTTTAAAAAGGATGATGATGATCATGATGATGTTCATCATTATTACAAACAGCATGAAAGATTTAGTTTTATTGGTTTTAAGCCGAGTACTAATGGAAATCATCTTAAACTTCCAAATTAAACAATTGCTAACGTTCCCACGCAAGGTCTTTTACATCTTCCGCAAACCTAAAGCCAATCATTACACTACAAATATGTACTCTCCTAGACACTAGACTCTAGACGAGTAGTACCATTTTATATCTGCACTGTCTTGTAACTCAAAGCGTTTACTGCAGTTAAACATTTGAAAAAAATTTTTACAAAAAAATAACAGAGACATACAAGTTGAAATTGAAATAAAGCCTAAAAACCCATTAACCCATGCGCGTTAAAATCCTATAACATTCAAGTTGTATTAGATCTTTTTTTTTATAATTTTTTCCCTTCTATAAACTCTGTGCTAAAATTAAATGAAATTTTCCCTCTATAGCTTAATACCATGGTAAAGATATTTGTAAGTGCATAATATTTAAATGCATATTGTTAATATTGCATGCAGAAGACTCCACCAACGGCTCAATACCATGTTATAGCATAACGAGTACAATATTGAATGGCAATCGTACATTTGCGATGACTTGATAACATGATGGAAATTTTTAAAAGTTGAAAAGTAAAAAAATAAGGCTGTATGGACTAAACTCTTCGCAATTCATCTTTTTTCTACCACGGGCCACAAGCTTTTATACCATCACATAACTGCTAAAGGGGGAGAAAGAAAAAAGTTTACATTTTAAAAAACTTCCCACAACACTAAACAAAACATGAAATTAGCTAACAGCCGATATTTGATGGCCCTACTTAAATAGCTAAGAAGTGCAATTAAAAATTAATCCTATAACTATTTACATCCACTTTTCCTGTATCAATTACGGTTGCAAAGGTCTGATATGTTCAATAATTCTTTGTTGCTGGCAAAATATAAAAAAAAATATTTTTAAAATTTAAAAAAAATCAGGGACTCCATAAATTTTGGTGAAAATGAAAGCAGTCTGTAATAAGTTCATAAAAAAAAACAAAATACCCATAAAGGATTGACATTAAAAACATTAACTTTGAAAAAAGATAGAAGAATAAAAATCAATCATTTTTCTTTTTCCTCCATGTGGGTCCCGGTAGTGGATTACTTTTGCGCTTTGTATTGAAGCTTTGAAATTAGTTGTAGAAAGTTTGCAACACAATGTCAATACTCCTGAAGAAAGAGCGTTTCATATGAAAAAAAAAAATATATAAATTCTCTCCTGCCAATAAAACATTAATGATTGTGCTGATACGTAAAAAATTCGACCATGTTTTGCACTGGAGCACATTCCGTGGCCAATTAAATAGTGGAGCACAACCATAGTTGCCAGATAAATAAAGCATCAAATCGTCAAATATTTGAAAAAGTCGTCAAAATCGTCAAAGTCATTTATTGAAATCGTATAAAAATCGTCAAAAAAAAAAATAAATAAACAAACATGGAAATGAATTTGATTCTGACTCATAGTCAAGGGTGATATATTTTCAATATCGAGCGTAAAAATCAACAAACAAATACTCATTGGGTCTATTTTGACACTATTCGGAGGATTCCAATCGTAGAAGGATGTGGCCAATATTCGAAACTCTTTAGCCTAAATCTGCAAAGAGTAAACAGTATTGGAAGGTAAATAGAGAAACTCATTACGAAAAACAAGAAATAGAACTGAACCAGAAACTTTACTCTCATCAAATCTTTAGTTATGCTGGTTCCACCTTGCTGAGAATAATGCCAAAAGGACATCGGTAATAACGGAAGTCTTATAATTTTATGTGCACATGCTTTTTGAAGCAAGATATATGTGAGATCTATTCTTTGAACTTCCAAACTCAAGTTCTATATCCAAAGTAAACATATAGTCAGCAAAAAGTACTGTCATAACTGTTCAATTATTAACACTGAATGTATGTACCACGGTGCAATATGTTGCCATTAAATAGTGATTGATTGGACAGTTCAAGTGGCATAGATCAAGCTTGAAATTAAATTTCCTTCATTGAACCGAAATCTCTAAATATCTTTTAATAGTTTTAATAAAATAAAATATTTTATTATCTTATCACATTTTATATTTTATCACTTGCAACTTCGGCTTATTTAAACTACATAAACAGATATTTAATGTACTTAACCATACAAGTGTACATTGGAGCCATGTATAGAGTACAAATGTAATATGACCTAAAGAAAGAAGGAAAAGTTATGCCGATAGGGATTTTCTCTCTTCATTCAAATATATTAAAATTCCCATTACAACCTAACCAGGAGTGGATAAAAATAATCTTGAGCGTATTAACTTTTCGCTTCTTAGTATGTGAAAAAAAAATTGAAATGAATTGTCTTTCTATAAAACAAAATAAAGCGAAAAAACTTGAATTTCTATTCATCTTTTGGTAATTTGTTATTTTTTCCCCCTTTTGTAACCATTTCTATTGTAAATGTGTTCAATGTTTGACAAGCCCAACTAACAGCCCAGCACCTCTAGGGAAACATCTTTTGTGATAATCGTGCGATCATCGTTATAATGGTGAAGTATTAAAAGTATTTTAAACTAGACTTTCTTTAAACTTTAGTTAGTACATTTTTTATTTTTTTTTTATTTTTTTTGTAGTATTGAAATGATTTGTATGAATAGATTTATTTGTTATAAAAGATTTTTAAGGTGTTGCTATGCCAACGGTTTTAACGATGGTGACATTTCTTATGGTTTAACATTGATGACTTGTCACTTCTTATGTCACACCAATCGGTCAGAGTTGACAATTCAAAAGCTTTCAATGATTTATAGGAAATGTCATTAAAACATTGTGATTGTTTTGTCAAACAAAAAATATTTTAAAGAATGAAAAATTTAAATCTGTGGTAATAAGTTTTCTATGACTTTAGTTAGGAAAAGTGTTATTCATCACGGCCCTTAAACTTTCAGTAATCTGAGCACCATTTTCCTAAGCTAATTCCAACAAAATGAGACATAATTGGAAATGACAGCTTTAACAAAAGGTAAAAAGAAGTTTTTACCTCCTATTCAGAAATTTTCTTTAAGAATCCTGAAAATTTCCAATCATTTTTCAAAGGGGGATCGCCTCCCTGTGTTCTTTCTAAATGTGCGATATCTGTGTGACAGGGCAGGATATTGAAACTTCTGAAAATTCATGGCAAAGTACTAAACATGGGTTATTTCAATAACGAAGCGACCAGACAAATAAATATCCTTAGGGTACCTTTATTTATTGCCTAATCTTTTCCATTTTACAAAAACTTTAGGACGTTTTAATCCTTCTTTTTAATTTGGACTATTCATCACCTGTGCTCGGCCCGACAATGGTTTCAATGCAGTACTCTTAAGCTAGCCTACAAAGTATATGCACTCGGACACCCAAACCACTAAAGTCGTTAGAAATTGATACCGAGTAAATCGTTCAATTTTTAATGTAGACATCTGGTGGAGTAAATTTCAGCATTGGCAGGCAACACATACCATCATAATAAATCATAAGCAATGTGAATCATTGTTTAAAATCGAAAAATAAGATTTCGTCACCACTTAATGATGAAATATTCACAAAAATCGTTATTGATATCACGTTTATTACAATGATCGGTGTTAAATCAATGTTACCCAAACCTTCTGTTAGGCATCCATAAAGTAAAGCAACTCGATCCAAAAACATTTCATACATAACATACATACATAATTGGCCATTACAACCCTTCAGTCAGGATTATTAGCCTAGTTTCTCACACTACATAAGTTGTGTGTGTTAATTTTATACATAAACAGCGGGATCTACACTTTTAGATTTTTGAGAAACTGTTCAAGGCAACTTTATTTACTCTCAGAGTTTTTGCCAGAAATCTGCTGAGAAGAAATCGCCGAAAAATACTTTTTGTATTTTGTTTTGATGTCTAGCCTGGTACTCGAACCCTGGCTTTATGCCTAATATGCCAGCACACTACCTACTAGACCACATTTCATAGAACTTAAAAATGTTAAAGGAAAGCCTCTTGTACCTCACTTTACTCGATTCAAATTCGAAACACCAACAGCCATTCGCGTTGTTGTATTTAAATGACTATAAATGTGCATCGGCAACAAGCACCTTTTCTGTAAAGTCTACCGATATCGACGTCTATACAGGAATTATGATTTAAAATAACTCGTATAATAAATTGTTTGTTGTTATTACAAACAAAAGCAGATTTGTAGTGTATGTTGATGACTTTAGATAAAAATCAATTGAGTTTTCACACTAAGCTCACGTTCTCATATCCTGACTGTTTAAAGTCCTTTAATAAACATTTTTTACCCTTGTATTTACAATGATTTCATGTTATTTAAAAATGTCATGTTTCCATACACATTTTTTAGCCAAAAACTACATACACACAGTATATCGTGATATGAAATTCGTCACGCTGCAATTACTAAATATTCAGGAAAAAATCTATTCATGCGCTTGCAATCTATCCATCCTCCTTCTAAATAAAAACCAAAAAAGAAACAAAAATATATAAATTTACACAAAACCTCATAAATAATTTTTTCTTTATTTATTTTCTTGAAGATTGTATTATTGTGTGTGAAAAAAAAAATAAATTGAAATACTCGTAAATCCAAAGCTTAACTTCAAGTTTGTCTACATCTCGCTTGTAAGAGTCTTAAAAGTTAAGAGTTAGTGGCATCGGAAAAAAAAGGAAAAAGCAGATGTTGCCATTTCTCACAATATGTACGTAATATTATATTTTATTTTTATTTCTTAAAACTGCCTTCTAAAAGTTAAAAAAATCAGTATTTTTTCGGCATATTTCACAGAATTTGTAAAGGCTTATACATATTTTTGGTATATTGCTTAAGTACATTTAATGGGATTGCGTTTGCAAAGCTTATCATTGCGAAGTTAAAGTCAAGTTATAAAACCATTAATTTTTAATTTGATTTTAAATTGTGCCATTTTCGGCTTTTAATGGATGTATTTCGCACGCTTGTAATCGAAGAAATGCATCAAGAAAATAAAATTCAATTTTTATTCGATTTATAATTGACAAAATGTCTATCACATTAAAGGGGTAAAATCGGGACACTAGCTCAGTGTATTGAATTAATCAGTAAGAAATTTAAAAAATATTAGACATTTTAAAAATAAAAATTGATCGTTTTTGAAAATTGTTAACAGGGGTGTACTCATTCAATATTATGGGTTTTGTGGGCCAGCAGTTGGAGTCAATTTGATTCAATTTTAATTTAATTAATGAAATTAGTTTTTTTGAAGTTTCCTAATTTAATTTCATTCCTCTAAATCTATCTGTCTGAAGTCGCCGTGGTCTAGTAGGTAGTGTGTTGGCTTATTAGGCGAAAAGCCCGGGTTCGAATCCCAGGTCAGACATCAAAACGAAAAATATTTCTTCGGCGATCTCCTCTCAGCAGATTTCTGTCAAAGACTCTGAGAGTAAAAATTGCCATGAAAAGCTTCTCAAAAATCTGTCGTTCGGAGTCGACTTTAAATTGTAGGTCCCGCCACTCGTGTATTAAATTAACGCACACGACATAAGTGGTGTAAGAAGCTAGGTCGTAATCCTGACTGAAGTGTTGTAATGGCCAATTATGTATGTAAATCTATCCGTCTGTACCAGATAGGAGGGCACTCTTGTAGAAATTATTCAATACAGTTGCGGGTAACTTATCGAGTGGTCTATGTAGCTAGCGGACAATCCATTTAAATGTCGATAATAGAATGATAGTGATTTTTACACTGGTTTGCTATTTCATCATTGATGGATATAGTCTTCAGCAACACGTGCAAATACTTGCATTTTATTTTTTATCAAAATTGGTGTTTTAAGTAACGTACCATGCAGTTTTGTTTGAAAAATTATCTTCTCAATGAAAATGAACGCGAAAAAGCAAAATTGTAGAGTTTAGCCCCACATAGGTTCCAAACGCGTCCAATGTATCACAAAAACTTCACTATTTTGCGTAAATTCAATGCTTTTTTCTTAACACAACCATTGTGAACGGTCAGGCGAAGTGAATTAGACGAAATTTTGCAGTTTGACCCCAGTATACTTCTTTTGTAAGGTTTTCTTAAGTCGCAGGTGTAAGATCTATAAACATAACCCATGACATCAGTTAAATTCAGCTTGATTTATGCGTCAGTTATTGAAAATTAAACATTTCTAACATACTCCAGCCAGAGAAGCTAAGGTGGTCATTGATTGATAATACATTCTACAATGGTCTTTCTACTTCAACTGGTCTTTAAAAAAAAAATAAAAAATTTCAACGTTATTTCATGTATACTTCGTTATTTTTTTTAATTTAAAGATATTAAGCGCTTAAATGAAGACCAAAAAGCTATTTTCTGGTATTTATGTTTTATACTAGGAAAAAAAATAGACAGGGCCTCTTTTTGTATGACGAACGATTTTACACGTTTGTCTGTTTAAAAGTTTGCGTTTAAATAGACGTATGTGTGAAATCGTGCGCCTTATAAAAATAGGGTTTATTGAGAAGCTAGCTTTCCATCAACATTAGTTAGACATAATTTTCACATTTTTTAAATTAATGCGTGCAAACTACATTTTGTCCATACACCAGGCTTATAGTATGTAACACCATGAATATGTTGGTTTTAGCAATTATTACATTGGTTTATTAACACGAACCCTTTTTTTGAAGTCA
Organism: Sarcophaga peregrina; assembly: GCA_014635995.1. Lineage (NCBI taxonomy): Eukaryota > Metazoa > Arthropoda > Insecta > Diptera > Sarcophagidae > Sarcophaga > Sarcophaga peregrina. The sequence goes on from CM025789.1 coordinate 50,985,654, forward strand.
TACAATAAGCAACTATAGTGAAGCCACCTTTGCCTTTGAAATGTACATATATACTAGGGTCTCGTTTTATGCGGTTTGTTATGCGAATTCGAATTTATACGATTTTAAATAAAAAAAAAATTTTTTTAATTTCTTATTTAATTTATTTTGCCAAAAAATACTTTTGAATATATCTTTATTGGAGAGTATTAAAATAGATTTTATATGCACATATATCTCTGGATTGTTTACATTAGAAATGTCAATTTTGAGGAAACAATTTAAGTCTTATGGCACTTAAATTTAATTATGCAATCCACTGTTTTACAATATACAACCAGACATTGATTAATGTTAAATTAAAAAAAAAAAAATTAAGAAAAAGGTTTTCATTAAAGCCAGCACCTTTTAAAAGTAGCGCTGAAGTTTAAACATTAATATTCAAGATTGTTAAATGAAATATCAATAAATTCTTTGATTTTATGATCACTTAACCGCTCAATACATAATTACTTGGAAGCTTCTCTTTAAAAGTCTTCAAATACAGGCACACAATTTTAAAATGTTTCGTTGTTCCGTTGTTTCGTTTAAAATTACTGGAATCAAATTTCAAGAAGAAAAAAAATTATTGAAAAGATTCAAACGTATGCCACTGCATATAGTATGTCAAAGAAGAATAAGTGTTTATTGCGTTTACTAAAGCAAATTATCACGATCTTAGTTCAATAGTTCGAAATATAAGATTTTCAATTTTTGTTGTTTCTTTTAATTTGGTTAGTTTTTCGTAGATATTCGTTGCAATAATGGCAAATAAGGGTTCGTATAGTTCGATTTTCCACAAAAATGAATGTTATGAATGGTATTTTAAAGATTAGAATGTTGCATAAAGGTAATGGGTTGGTTTTTACTGCAACGATGGAAGTTCTTAATGTGTTGTGCCGATGCTGCTACTCAAAGCAATTGTTTAACATGTTTATCATGACATTTTAGACCTTTAGTTGTAAAATAAAATATAGTTTTTATTTTTTTTTTTTTTTATTTAAGCATTTGATTAATTTCAATTAATTATTCCTATTTTAAAGCTTACTTTATTAATAACCGTTATTTGTTAAAAATTTCCATTACAATATTTTTGCAAGTATAGTCAACCTTCCCATAACGCGGTGAGTGCGTTCCGCGTTATATGGAAACCGCGCTATAAGAAATTCGGATTTCAGGTACAAACCAGTCTAATTCGTAGCGCGTTCTATGGAAACCGCCTGGCGCGTTGTATGGAAACCTCGTAACAAGAAATACAAAATTTGTACAAATTACAACATTTGTACCGCGTTATATGGAGACCAAGAAATACAAAAGACAAGATAAATTATAAATTAATTTTACTGAATTCAAGAGTTCATATAAGGATTGATAAAAAAAATTAAATAAAAACTAAACTAAAAGACTGGTTTCCAACAAAATTAAGAAAGACTTGTAAAATAATGTAATTTATTAATATTTGTCCTTACTTGGTCCATCATCATTCATTGATTTTTTAAATTGAAAATTCAAATGCTATTGTTTTGTACTATACTGTATCTCGGCTGAGCTGAAAATAAAACTTCTATTAAACCCTCTTACAATATCTAATTACTATTCATTCATAGGCTGTGCGGAAGAAACTTATGCGATGAAGTTGAACGCAAACCGCGCTATAAGAGTACCGCGTTATAGGAGGGCTGTCACAATTTCAGCCCCGCGTTATATGGAAACCGCGTTCTGAGAGTACCGCGTTATAGGAGGGTTGGCTGTAATACTATACTTAATTATTTAAATGGTCATTACAATCCTTTAATCAGGATTACAGCCTACCTTTTCACGCCACCCATGTTAAGTGTGTTAATTTTGTCTATGAATGATGGAAGTTACAGCTTAAAGTCTATGCCGAACGACAGATTTTTAAATAACTCTTCAATTTCATTTATTTAAAAAATTTTTGATAGAAGGCTGCTAAACGGAACCCGCTGAAGAAATAATTTCTAATGTTTCCTTATGTTCGAGTTGTCTCAGCTAAGGTTTTAACTATTGGCTTTCGTCCGAATAGCTAACCCACTACTTACTAAGCTACTTACTTCACACAAAAAATTCTTTCACCAGCCTTTAATTTAGTTTCAACCCGACTTTGTCCAGTAAGTCCAATAACCTATTATGCTGTCAAGGTGGGCACGGTTCTTTTAACGCGTCTTTAAAGTCACGGTTTCAATCACGGATACTTAGGGCTATAATCACTACAGGTGTTCTTTGGGTGTCATATACCTATAACTACTTACGTAATGGATTTAGGCTTTCAAAATAGTTTGGTACGTGTAACTATCCAAGGCGTCTCATACAGTTCTTATCTTCTGAAAACCAAATTTTTGTTCACTATTTTTGACTGAACATATCGCTTGAATTTGCTGATTTCCCACGCCCTGTTACCTACGCAAAGTCAAATATACTTCTATGAGTGTAGCATATCGAGATGTTGTTGGAAAATTGTAATTATTTTTCATACACATTAGTTTACACTAGCCTGCAAAAACTGTTTATAAATATAGAAGAATTCTAAATTCTATGTAGCCTATTTTAAACTTCAACTTTCCTTACAGTGACACTGTGTTCAGCGATTATGCCGGCGAGTAAGTCAAACTCCTCAAGATTCACTTAAATTTATGAAAGAAATAAGCGATCATTTGTACAGGCACTTAGACTTGTTTAGTGTATTTTGAAAGTACTAAATTAAGACCTTAGCTGCTAACTGCTGATGATTTGCCTTCAGTTTTGACCAAGGAAACTTAGTTTGAGTGTAATTTTTATAAAGAAAAAACTAACGTAATTATTTATACAATAAACGAGAGTAGTGGGATTTTTTCTTTAAAATTATCTATTCAAAATGAATGTAAATAAAATAAGAATTACACTAATACCCCGGTTTGCGTCGCTAATAGGGCGTGAAGAAACGCGACGCAAACCGAAACGACGCAAAATGAAGCACGATTTTCCATACATTTGCATTGATTTTCATTAAATTGGTTCCAAGATTCATAATTTTAGCTTTAATTTAATAATTTTAGATTTTTCAATAAAAAATAGTTATTTTTTTTTTCTTAAATAATTTTCATTATTCTTAAAATATAACAAAACATAACAAAGAAATTTTAAAAAACACAACTTCGAATTTGCACTAGATTTAAATGGGAAATCCTTTGTACAAACATTTTCGTATATACGACGCAAACTGAAACATAAACAACGTAACTTCGAAATCACAGAAATTTTAAAAAGACGGAACTTCGAAATCGGTGTATTAGTGTGTTACAGAACTATTTTCCTTTGAGAATTGACTTTAGTAAACGAAAATCAAATATTAATAATTTTTTTTATTGTGAAAAATACTGAAATCCATAAATTGCAATATTTGATTACAACATAATTAATTTCATAAAAAATTGAAATTTAAACAAAAACTTATTCAATCATTTACTCATTCATGCATCCATTCAGCCACATGCAAGGAAGTATTGCAAAAAAATTTTTTTTCTTATGAACACAATACACTTTGTATGACAACGAAATGAGCCGAATCAACAGAATAGACAGATGAATTAGGCAGGCAGACAAGCGCTCAGCAAAAAAAAAGTTTTACAGCCTAGACAGCTAAATAATCAACATTCACTTAATCACTTCAAGAAGTGAAAAACAAGAAGTTGAGGATGATTATAATGAAGATGATGAAAATCTCCATGCGCACAGTGAACAATTTAATTTCATATTTGAAATTTTATTTTCTTTCGACGAATAGAAAATCAAATAAGAAAACAAGTAAAAACAGAAAATATAAGCAAGAAAAATTACTTGACATCGAAAGTAAGACAAGCAGCATTATCTTTTTGACTTTTTTTCTAACAACTTCTTCTTGCAAATATGTGTATGAAATATTAGAAAAAGAGAGAGAAAGAGAGAGAGAAAAAATAACATATAATAGCGTGCAATAAAATCTTAAACAAGATACTTTTTCAAAATTTTTATCAGACTGCTTAAGGATGAGCAACACAGTCAGTCAGTCAGTCATTTTCTGTATGTCGCATTGTTCGTGCTGTTATATCATTTCATATTTCACATTCACCATTAACAATTGGGCAAAGAAGGCACATTCATGGAATTCATTATGTTTAGGTTGCATTTAATTTGCACAAATATTTTTATGGTTGATTAAATGTGATTGAATATATTTTACATCTTCAAGGAAATTAAGGAAAAAACCTTTTAAACAATTTGTTTAATGATGTCTAATATTTTTCAAATTAGTTTTGTTATGGCAAATTCTTTAAAAATTAAAAATTTTTAATGTTTCACAAAATTGCAGTTAATGTTGGCTGCGTATATGTTTTTAGTTATTCAATAAGAAAACATATGCCAATGTACATGGCCTTATGTTATGAATTTTGAAAACTAGGAACTCAAAAACAGTATTAAGCATTCTCTTAAAGACACACATACATAATTGGCCATTACAACAATTCAGTTAGGATTACGCCCCAGCTTCTCACACCACTTATGTTGTGGAGGGACATATAGTTTAAAGTCGACTCCAAACGATATTTGGAAGAAACTTTTCATGGGAATTTTTATTTACTCTCAGAGAAAAATCAGCTGAAAGGCAATCGCCGAAGTAATATTTACATATTTTCGTTTTGATGTCTGACCTGGGCTTTAAAATGTGGCCTTATGTCTAATAAGTCAACACGTTACCTACTATACTACGGCGTTTAATTTCATGGTAACCATAAACACAATACATAACGAAAACAGTAAAAAATAGTTAAAATTACTTACTGAATCGGTCATTGAAATCCTTTACTTAGGATTACAACATAGACATACAACATAACAGTTCCAGAAAAACGAAATAAAAAATAAATATTTCTTCGTCGACTTTCTCCAACAGTAAATAAAAACTGCCATGAAAATTTTGCCATGAAATTACAGTCCGGACTGTAGTGGGTAAGGGAAAAGTTATGGCAACAAGAACATAAAACCGCAACGTAACTTAATCACAAGCTGAATAAGGTAACAATAAACCGAAACTACCTAAGACAAGAACGAAAATACATTTTTATACAATAATTTATAAATTAATGCCAACACATAAGCTACGTTTTATATTACAAATACTACAATTAAAATCAATAAAATCATAATGAAAGTTAAAATCATGGCATAATCTACGAAAAGGAAAATTACATCCATAGTTCGTTCTATAGAAATCTAAAGAAAGAGGATGGCGGTGCCGTGAAAATCTTGCTGGAATACTGAAATTCAGGTTACAAAGCAAAAACTCAGAATCGATATCACATTTAACCAGATTAAAAACAAAACAAACCCCTAAAATAGCCCTTCTACGTTCTAAAGTTGGAAGTTTTGTCAAACCTAATCTAACCTCATATGACGGAAGCCCATTGGCATAATCCCATCCTAAGCCACGTAAATAGAATAATAAAAACTGCTTCCGCACAAATTCAATTGAATCACTATGACAGCAATAGTATGGATTCCAACTAACAAACGCATACTCCAAAATAAGTATAACAAGTGAAATGTACAGTAGTTTCGTTATATAAGGATCGATGAATTCCCAAGCCCATCTTTTCACAAAACCAAGAACAGCCCGAGCCTTGCCAATCATCATACCAATATAATCAATAAAAGACAATTTCATATCCAATAATACTCCCAAAACAAGAAATGTAGTCACAATATGGTCCAAAGCACTGTGTAAAATGCATCTTATTTGCAAAAAGCTAAATTATTTACATATAAAGATAATATACTTGGCAAAAGAAATAATTTGATAAACATATTTAAAAGGTAGGGTTACCATCCCATTGTATTTTTATCAAAACGCGAACTACCCACGAAACACCTATATTAAATCGTTAAATTATAAAAAATATGTTAATTTGGCATTATTATTACAAACAACTCCGAACAAAAAATTCAAAAACCATTCTCTTTTCTACAAAATACATATCCTTAAAAAAGGATATGGATAATCGTCCTTAAACAAATTGTATATACAGTTTGAAGCGCCTTAAAAACTTTTTTAAACCGTTTGACTGCTAAGCAATTCTGGTGAAAACGTTCGAAAACTGCTCGAAAACTACGATTAATTATCATAGTAAAAGAAATCTATAAAATTCTAATGATCTATGTATAAAGATAAACCCTAAAAAACTCGTCTTTTGATTTTATTTTAGTTTTTTGACTAAATTTTTACACTGAATTTCGCTGCGCAAATGCGATTTTCGTAACAAATGAATGCAGCGCTTTTGCATCGCGTAGCAGTCAAACGGTTAATGATACCCATATTGTACATGTGGATAAGGAAACAGATTCTCAAATTAACAAAAAAATATAAATATAAACCCTTTTAAAATGGTCCAGCTCACAGGAAGGCAAAACTGATGCCGAAATGTCATTTAAAATTTTAAACGTCATCTTAAAAAAGAAGGACACATCGACCACTTTTTTTGATGAGTCGAAAGAAAATAAACCCACAAAAATTTGTTATAGAAAAACAAACCTAAGTAACGTTGCAAGTGATGTGTTATTATAAAAATGATTTGAAATATGAATTATTTGTTGGTGTAAACATATTTTATTTACTTGATTAATGATATAATTATTTGGCTGCCATTTTTATTCGTTATATGCAATTTTATATTAAAGTATGTGCCTTAAGTCTTTTGTTTACTGTATGTGTATGTCAAGCTAATCAATGTATATGCCCTCATAAAAAAAGGTTGCATCTTAAGTTTTTTGTAATTTTCTTTTGCACATTATTAACCACACAGTTACATAACATTACAAATTAAACACTTATTATTACAACAAAATGCATTTCGCAATAAATAAAAATTTCAATAATTTACTTATGGTATAACTTTAGGCTAAATATGTATGGATATGTATATGTATGTATGTATATACAAATAAAAATGAAACCTCCACAGTATCAATAGAACAAATGAATACAACAAATATGCGCATCATTATTACAAATACTATACTCAGTCAAAATAAATTACAATTTAAATAAAATATTAGTTTCTTGAATTCTTTTACGGATTCATCATCATTCGTAAGAGCTGCTTGGTTATGACAAACACGTTAGCATTGGTATTTCTTTTCGAAACAAAACCGACAAAAAAAAACACAATAACACTCCTTAAAACTTTAAAAATATGTTGGGCAACCAACAATAATGGTAGTAACGATAGAGGTGAGGAAAAACACAAAAAAAAACAACAAAATTTGTTGGAAAATTGTATAATTAAAATATAAAATAAGAAGCGACAAATAACTGAAGGCAAAAACACAAAACAAGAAAAGCAGAAGACACGGATCAATACAAGAGGACAATTTAAATACCAGCAAAATGAAAAAAAAAACAAATTTTAAATAACTTTTTGTTTTCGAATTTAAACAGCAACCAATAGAGAAAATGTTTAATGACCCCAGTGATCTTTTAACTGACTGTCACGCTAAAGGCATATTTAACTTAGCTTAGCTTTAGAAGAAGAATTGGAGAAATCAACTTAAAAGAAATATGAAAGAGAAGTTATGTTAACGTGACAACAGTTTGTTACACCAAATTAAATTCCGTATAACATTAATTTTCTTAAAGTTTTCTACACACTTACATATGAATTCATTAAGAGTTAAAACATTTGTAATAAATTTAAAATCCACATAAATTTTAAAATCATTGTTAAGTAGAGAGGATCTAAATTTCTTTCAAACTGACATCCAAAGAATTTATATATTGAAGGTTGTTGTTGCTCTGTTTCAAATGATATTTAACGAATAAAATAACAATAAAGAAAATACAAAAAATAAAATCAACTTTTAAAGGTTAACAAGTGCCACTGCAATGCAATCCATAAAAATAATTGTTCGAATGAAAAATACCATTTTATTGTTTCTCTCGCCACTACTACGAATTCAACCAGTTACTTTGTAAATATTGTATCTTTGCAAATAACAAATGATTTATTAATATTGATATTATTTTATTGTATTACGTATTTGCCATTAATTTAGAAGACTCCTTCCTCTAGACAAGTCAAGAATTGTCGGATTCTTTTTAGATAAAATCATTAGGATTTATAGCTTTAGGAATGTTTATCTTTTAAAATTTTGAAAACTACTAAAAAAATTAAAATTTGTAAAGGAAATACACTCAAGAAAAATAATAATTCACAAAAAAAATTATGAATTTGTAGTAGAAAAAGTAAAAAAAAACTTGATGGCAATACCTGAGTATGATAATGTATACAAAAGCAAGTTATTTAATTGATCATTACAATCCATTAGCAAGGATAACGATCACTTACCTATTCACGCCCCCATGTTGTGTGTATTAATTTTATCAGGAAGTGGGGGAACCTACTCTAGTAGTCGAGTAGGTAGTGTGTAGGCTTATTAGACTTTAGGGCCAAGTTCAAATCCCAGGTCAGACATCAAAATGAAATATAAAAAAAAAATATTTCTTCTGCTATTGCCTCTCAGCAGATTTCTGGCAAAAACTCTGAGAGTAAATAAAATTGCCATGGAGAGCTTCTCAAAAAATCTGTCGTTCGGATTCGACTTTAAACTGTAGGTCCCGCCACTCATGTATAAAATTAACACAGAAACAAAACTTACTTTGTGTGTGAGAAGCTAGGTCGTAATTCTGACTGAAAGGTTGCAATGACCAATTATGTATGTGGGGGAACCTACAGTCAACTCCGTACGACAGATTTTTGAGCAAATTTTTCAAAGCATTTTGATTTACTGCAGTTTTTTTGTCAAAAATCTGCTGAAATGTTTCTCTTATGGTCCATTTATAAATAGGATGTAGCTTCAAAATGCTACATTTACTTTTCTTACTTAGCGTTGTTGCGAAGCATATGGCCTCCATATAATTCGAATACCTAAAAATATTCGTTCCCATGTGCTGGACAATGACAGAAAAGCTGTAAACTGGTTACCCTTCATCCTCATCATTAAAGTCGTCTTTAAACAACAGATTTTTGAGAAAGTTTCTATGGAAATTTAATTTACTCTCAAAATTTTTACCAGAAGACTGTTGCAGGAAAGTCCCCGATTAAACAATTTTTCATACTTTGTTTTATCCTACTAGAGTACGACAACTTCAACGAATGACGAATGCAAAAGAGATCTGAATATAAAAACTTCAAACTGATGAAGAAGCTAAAACTTACATCAGGTATGATCGACATGATGCCAATTGTAGGTGGCTTATTAACAAAAAACAATATACTATTTCTCTGTGGCTTTTAATTGGACCGACTGCGCAGGATTACACAACAAATATCACGGATTTCGCCGTGGTCTAGTAGGTAGTGTGTTTGCTTATTAGACGTAAATCCAGGGTTCGAGTCCCAGGCCAGACATCAAAATAAAATAAAAAAAAGTATTTTTTCGGCGATTTCTTCTCAGCAGATTTCTGGTTTCTCAAAAATCTGTCGTTCGGAGCCGACTTTAAACTGTAGGTCCCGCCACTTATGTATAAAATTCACACACAACATAAGTAGTGTGAGAAATTAGGTTAATAATCTTGACTGAAGGGTTGTAATGACCAATTATGTATGTATGTAAGTAAATAACTGTTTTGATATCACTGAATGCCACTGAACAATGTTCGTACTGTAATTCTTCCAAATAAATATTAGCACTTTCGGAACAAATTTAGCTGAAAAACGCTGCATGTTTAAAACACCAAAAAAAATTTATTGATGTGAAAATTACAACGTCATGGTCTGTTGCAGTGGTTTCTCCTTTTCGGGATGGAAAAATTATTATTATAACGTGCCAATACTACGAACTAAATTTTATTTTCCTATTTTATAAAACCAATCAGGATCAAAACTAGTCAAAACTAGTTAAAGTCGACGTAATCTAGTATGCAATGTATTGGCTAATTAGACGAGAACCGTGGTTCAACCACTGACTCAAACATCTCGAAAAAAAGGAAACATAAGAAATATTTCTTAGGAGACTTTCTCTCAGCAGCGTTCTGGCAAAATAGTTTATTAAAAATCTGTCTTAAGAGTTGACTATAAACTATCCACTCATAAATACGATTAACACACACACAATATGGGTGGTGTACGAAGCTAGGCTGTAATACTAACTAAAGTATTGTATAGTGATCAATTAAATAAATAAATAATACTTTCAATAAATACGTACATAAAGTTATGGTTAAAATAAAATTTTTTCATTTGTGATATGTTTTTTTTAGCATTTTTCGCGAGTGTATATTTTAAATCAGATAAAATAATTTTTAGTTTCTAGTTTTTTTTCCAGATGCTGCTCTATTGTACTCATGTAAAAGCCAGATATACAACGTGTTGCAATCGTTGCCGTCACCACCACCGCCTCTTTAGAAATAAGCGAATAATATATTTAAAAAAATTCTCATCGAAATGACTGCTGCAGCAGCAGTTTCGCTCATTAGCATTTATTATTGTAATAATGCTTAAGCATTACGTACGAATGCATGTGAATTACCAAAAAAAGAAACAAAAATAAAATTATTGTGTCTTTTTAGTTTTTCTCAATTTATTTTTCACTTTAAACAATTCCCATTTGATTCACACACACACAAAAAAATTATTACGAAAAGTGTGTTTTTTTTTGTATTTATTTATTTATTTTCCTTATTTATATGCATTATTTCTTTTAATTTCCTTTTCTTTTAGAGCCAGCCATTGTAGTTTGTTGCATTTTATGAAATTAAAAAAAAAATTAGAGAAAGAAATACATTTCCATTAAAAACTTTGTAATACTGTGACGGAAATTTATTGAAAGGTTTATTGTTGTTTTCAAATGAATCAAATTTTTGTTATTAAATTTATTGTTTTCTAGAACAACGGCCATTTGCAGAAAACAAAAAAAAAAAATAGGATGGACATACTTAGGCCATATAAGGCCTATTGTGAGAGTTTAAGGCAGAATTTGACAGTAATCTCTGAACCCCTCGGATGTACTGATGACGTGTCGGTCGTCGACTACCAATGTCCACGAAATACGTAATAAATTCCCTTTCTCTTCTCTAACATAGTGATGGGAATGTGTCAAGTACGAGAAGAACAGTTTTTTCCTCATCTCTGTAACTTCTGCAAAAATCATTTGCTCCAAGGCCTGTAGGCGGCATGTATGACTGCTCCTAAGACAATGTCCAATAATGTTTCCGGTAACTACACCGTGCACGCTCTTTGAATTTAAAGTAGATTTCCCGTAAGCGCGAAGGTTTCTAAAAGGATTTCCAAAGTAGAGAATTTATGAAGCAATTCGCGTGTTGCACCACATCTGACCAATTTATTCGCAAGTAAGTTGTTCGGAACAACATCATACCCTGAAATTAATGCAAAAAAAAAATATCATACCAAGCCGCTAACTCGTTGGCGATCGATAATTTCATACCCTCTTAGAGTCCTTTACACCAGAACCTAGTGCTCTAATATGAATTCATGAATTCATTTTTATAAAGAATGCATTTAACCATTCATCCGATAACTAGTAATTTATCCAACGTTCAATAATGATAAGAACATGATGTTTTTATTGTTTGATAATATGGCTGATATGATATTTATGTAGACTTGAGTGTAGAGGAGTTAATTCTATTACATAATTGATCATTACAACCCTTCAGTCAGAATTATTGGCCTAGCAACTAGTTTGATTCTATTAGCAACTGAATTTCCAAATATCCTACATTAAAACGACAGCGTAAATTCGAGGAGGTTTCTGTGAATTACTTGCAGTCTTCATCTTTAAACATCTACACGGAAGAGTTTAAATTTGACTGGAAGAATGAAATCTTTCTCTGGTGAAATCAAATCTAAAAAAAAATGTAAATAAATATTAACCTTGGAACTTATCATATGTCGAATATGAAGAAATATTTTTTTTCTATTTCGTTTTGATGCCTAACTTGGGAAACGAACCCGGTCAGGCCGTACATACTATACTACGACTTCTGGCAATGAATGAAGCTTCATTGTACATTCTTATGCACAGTCAAAGTTTCGACATAGTTTCTCACATCACTTATATTATGTATGTTAATTTTATATATGAGTAGGAGGACCTATAGTTTAATATCCCCTAGGAACGCCAAAATTTTGTTAACACTCAGAGTTTTTGCTTGAAATCTGCAGAGAGAAAGTAGCCGAAGAAATTTATTCATATTTCGTTTTGTTCGAAATGTCTGACTTGTAGTTTGAACCGTGGCCTAGACTACGGCGACCTATGTGTATCTCATGTGAATAGAAATCGTTTAAATTTTTATCATTTTGCCAATCATGCAGAAAAATTAAAAATAAATGAAAATTAGGGCCAGTTGCCAACTGCGCCAGAGCCCAACATGATAATTTAGTTAAACAAACTAAATAAATGAAAACTAATTTGACAGATGTAATTTCAATAAGATGGTCGTTATCAACAATCAATGCTCAGTCGTTCCTTTTGGAAGATTCTATATACAATCAAACTCGTTTATTACTAACTCGTTTATAACGAATTCTCGGTCAGAAGGAACTACTTTAAATGGTTCCAGTAATTAAATTTCCTACATTTTACCTTTTTTATAACGAACTCTCTGAAATAACTTTGAAATGTGGCAATAGTCTTTACTTTTATTTAACATGGCAGCATAAAATTATAACTCAGTATCCTTAATTAGCTGCTAGATAAAAAGAATTAGCACATATTTTTGGTTTATAATAAAAAAAATTATTTTTTTTAATAATAAATGAAAAAAATTGTTTGCATTTTATATTTTCTTCTATGACTTCACCCCGTTTACTATGAACTTTGCCTATAACGAACTACTTTTTTTCTAGTCCCACGGAGGTCGTTATAATCGGGTTTGACTGTATATATATATACCTTACTATGTATGTATGTATATAATTGAAAGAAATGTTATTCGAACATATCCCATAAAATTATATGAAAGTAACTACCTATACATGTTTTACATTTGTGAAAAGCATTCTAAAAAAAATTGGTTGAACGAGCGTTCAATTGCTACGAAAGGAGCATTTAAAATAAAGTACTTGTTTTACATGATTCGAATATACTGTTGGAAGCCTGTAACCTTAATTTTGTTTGCTTAATCAATAATAAGTAAACAATTTTATACACATAATTTATTAACGCAAATGTAATTTGGGATTGATGTGCAATCACAGGGGAAAATACACAAATTTTCAATAGAAATTATTATTGATTACGCAATTATTATATATGCAATTTTGATGATGGATAATAATAAAAATTTTTATATCTTATTTTTAGTTTTTATTTACTTCATTATGGATTTAAAAACAAAAATCTAACTATTGGAAATATTATAGAGTATATTGTTATCTGTTAGCAATAAAATTCATAAACATATCTTTTCCAAAAAAATCTTTCGATATTTAAATTTTATGGATTAAAACGATATTTTCTTTAACGAATTGTATGTAGTCGGTTAAAAAATTATTATTTTTCTATAGATGTATGGTACAGTGGATAAATTATAGTCTCAATTGTTTATAGAAATTTATGTTTAATCACGTTCGTTGCTTAAGTCTTTTGTATCATTTAAAGTCTACCCCACTACAATTCCACGCCATTAATGTGTTGCAAGCCAAATATTATTCTGTGTAAATTTGAAAAACAAAAATAAAAAAAATTAAATGCTGACCAATTATGATGTTGTTTTTTTCTCTTTTTTTTATTTTACTTACTTACATACACAATTAAATAATTACAAGTTATTTTGTTTGGTTGAATTCAATGGATTTCTCAAACCACCAAACACCCCCTACTCAGTGTATGACAACAGCAGCAACCACATCAGCAAGTGTCAATCTATAAACGTTTCTATCTTACCTATAGATGTGTGTGTGTATCCATGTGCGTTGAAAAGGTTTATTCTTTTCTTTCATTCAATTAATGTAAACTTCATTATTATGATCATCATCATATGTCAAGGTTTACATAAATTTAATATGATTTTTTTTTTCTTTATATTGAATCCGGCTCTTTAATTTGTTCCTCTTGTCTCAGTCAATTGTGTTTAATTGTATGCATAGAGACGTGCATACATATTATTTAATGATTACTCAAAATCAATTATAAATTACATGAATTTTACTATTTATTTGTAATTTGTTACGATCGTTTATTAGTTGTTTTGCTTTTTATTCTTGTTTTTTTTTTTAATATCATAACAACAAACAATATCAATAGGAGAGTTTTGATTTGTACGTTAAACTAAACGTTATACAACTGACATTTAATTTTGAAACAAAGAAATCTTAAAAAACAACCTCACCATCAAGAAAACAATAAAAGTTTGCTTGGAAAAAACCTCAAACTCATCATTAATTCAATATTTTTCTCTTTTTATTTCATTTAACAAATGATCCCCTTGACTCATGATTGTGGTTAACGGTAATGGTTTTGGCTGAGATAATCAACAATTGATTTCTATTCCGTTATTGTAGGATTAGCTGCATTGGAAGTCGTATTTAATTAGTAAAAATCCATAGCAATAATTGTATTAAACCATAACTACATTAAAATTAAATTAAATATTTGTTGTATTTTTGGTATTTTTCATTTAGCATCTATGATGTGTACAAAAAAAAATTCTGTTATTAAATATTTTTTAAAAACATATTTATACATACATATGCTCCAACAAATTTATTATGAAAATGAAAACTTCATGTTGGCGTTAAGTCCAGAAGAATTCATTTGTGTACATACAAATGTGTATGTATATGCAGTGATTTATTTTATAAGCACACCTGCGTACACGATATGTAGAAAACAAAGTCCTTCCCTATTTCAATTGTCTGCTGTTTGTTGCTTAAGTCTTTTGTTTTCTTAGCGTTAATAATTTAATCGATTAAACGAATTTGTTTATTCAATAAACATTTATTTTATTGTTTATTCCATTTTCTTTACTAGGTCATAAATAACTTCCATTCCTCTAGCTGTTAGAATGTCAGATGGTAATTTTTTATGTTTGTTTTTTTTACCTTAAATACTGTAGGTATTTTTAGGTACAATTTTAGGTACATTTTTTATAATAATTCAAATCCAGTTGAGCTTTGTTGTACCCGTTAATTAATATTAAATGTTAAATTTTATGAAGAATAAAAAAATACGTTGTATATACAGTGCACTCCCCATAATGTGAACACTTTAAAATTTGAACACTCCCTGAGACCCGAAGATTGTATTCTCTGTAATGTGCCAATATACTGTAAAGATATTCTACATTTTTCTATAGATTGAATTTACAGCATTGAATGTTAAAGAATGAAATGAGGATGCTATTGAATGTGACGATAATGCAATAGAAGAAATATCGGACGAAGATTATTGTGTGGAGAAGCTAAAGCGATAAATGAAAGACAGGGAAGCTGTTGAAATTTTTAATAATGCATTGGAGTGTTCAAAAAGTGTTGAACCATTTCGCTTTTTGAACATGAGACTTAAATGTATTGAAACATGTATTCTCGTTAAAAAAAAAAAACAGCAAAAGAGATAACCGACTTAAGCTTTGTGTTGTATCTGTATTTAAACATACATATATACATACATACATAATTGGTCATTAGAAACCATCAGTCAGGATTATTGACTTAGTTTCTCACACCACTTATGTTGTGTGTGTTAGTGTTATACATGAGTAGCGGGACCTACAGTTTAAAGTCGACTCCGAACGACAGATTTTGTGAGAAACTTTATGGAAATTTTATTTCTTCTCAGAGTTTTTGCGAGAAATCTACTGAGAGGAAATCGCCGAAAAAATACTTTTTGTATTTTGTTTTGATGTCTAGCCTGGGACTCGAACCCTGGCTTTTACGTCTAATAAGCCAACACACTACCTATTACACCAGTAGACAGTATTTAAACACATTTACAAATTTAATGAAGGAAGTTCCTTTTTTTTGAAGTCGTCGTAGTCTAGTAAGTAGTCTGTTGGCTTTATAGACGCGATGCCAGGGTTCCTATCTGTGGTCAGACATTAAAAACGAAAAATTAAAAAATATTTCTTCTTTTTGAGTAAATAAAAATTGCCATGAAAATTTACTAGAAAGTCGTTCGGAGTCGACTTTAAACTGTAGATGCCCCATTCATGCATAAAATGAACATACATAACATAAGTGGTTTTGAGAAGCAAGACTGTAATTCTAACTGAAGGGTTATAATGGCTAATTTGTATGTATGTAGTTCCTTTTTTTAAAGAAAACAATAAATAAAATTAATTAATGAAAAGAAAACTTTCATTTCAGCAGGAAAAGGGTTTACCTTGCAAGAAAACAGCAAACAAAATATGAACAGGCTATTATCGCGAGTGCACTGTATATAGTATATGTATAGGATATGTATACTATATGTATACTATACTTTCAGTCCCACTTTTTCCTTTATATTATCACAATATATAGAAGGATAATATGTTATGATATGTTCAATTTTCCATGACTCCAGCAAATATGTGAAACAAAATTTTAACAATGGCATGGGTTTTGTTGGCTTTGAAGGCCACTGTGGTTTATGGCCAATTCGTAACAACTTTGGCGGCATTAAATTACAGGATCACAGTGCACAGTTTGCACCTCACCAGTCATCTCCACGTGAGATACCCGCTCACTCTAATCTTTCGTAAAAAATATCCAATGTGAAGTAAGTTCTGCGCTATTTCTGGTCAGATCATTCAAGGCAAGCCAAAAATAGCTGATAATCATCGAACTAATATTCTTTCCATTGACAATGCTGAGCTAATCAATATCGTTATCAAAGAAATCTGGGCCGTTTAATAGTTGCCATTAAAGGGGTTTTCATTTATTTTACTACACTATCAGAATTTTGCCCCGTTGCCAACTATTGTTCACAAGTTTATGGAGGCTATCAATTCCATTGCTTTAAGGAATTCAGAGGTTTTCTCTTTTCTTACTAATTCAATTGCCTATTAATTTATATATTATTAATAATTTATTAATAATTATTAATTTATAATATATAAAGGCAGCATATTTTTTTATTTTATTTTGTCCTTCTTTTAACAATTACTTTCAATAATAATTATATCTTTAACTTAACAGCAATAATAATGAATGACTTTGTTACCATAAATAATGATTATACAGGGTGGCTGATATATAATGCAACAATTTTATTTTATTGTTCAAAAGAAACAAATATTGGAAATAATATCAAATTTTAGAATCAGTTTAGATTGGTTCGAATTGGCCACCTTTGGTACGAATTATGACCTTCAAACGGCCGACAAAGCCAGCGCAGGCTACACGAAAGTGGCTCTGTGGTATTTTGGCCAATTCCCGGCGAAGCGGAGTCTTGAGATGATCGACACTTTGGTATTTTTTAGTGAGAACCTTACTCTCCAAAATGCCCTAGAAGCAAAAGTCCAACGGATTGAGATCCGGAGATTTCGGTGGCCATTGTGTGGAAGAAATGAAGCGAGAAACCTCCTTTTTAAGCCATTCTTGGTTGACGCGTGCAGAGTGTGGTGGTGCTGAGTCCTGTTGGAATGGTCTGCGACTGAAATGTTAGTCTACTGTCTTTAAGACGTTTTCCCGATTATATTCGGCATTTATATTGACCCCACGGTCGATGAATACGAGCGGGGAGCGACCATCGGCCGTTACTGCGGTCCAGACTACTACCATCGGCGGCGCTTGAGTTCTGGTGGCCAATCGCAGGTGTAAATTTTCAGCTGACCTCTTTGGCAAGTAAACCCAATCATTTTGTTTGTTCACAAACTGCTCAATTTGCAATGGCTTCTCATCGGAGAAAACCAAATTCGGTAACTGGCCACTTTCGTGCAAGCGAAGTAACTCCTTAGCTCTTTCCAGTCTAAATTTTTTTTGAGCTCTTGTACTTTTTGGAATTTCAATGGCTTTAGTCCAATCGTATTTTTCAATATGTGTTGCATCCGTTCTCGCGATATGTTCAGCTCACGACCAATTTTTCTACCACTGCGGCCTTCATCATTTCTGGTGTTGTTACCGTTTTTTTTTCCTTCACCTTTTGGAAGCGATGCAACACTGCCAGTATCACGGTAACGAGCAATAGTACGAGAAACAAAAGATTTATTCACATTTAAATGCTGGAGGGCTCTAACGATATCCACCTGTGTTTTTTCAGCCAAATATAAAGCAATCACACTATCACGCTTAAATTCCATCACGAATAACTTGTAAGCTTGTAAATAATAAAATGAACTGTCATTGGAATAAATCTGTCAGCTGTCAAACGAGAGGTTTACAAATGATAACAACCTAAAGTTGGTTGCAATATATATCAGCCACCCTGTAATTGAACTAGATTTCCAAATATAAAAATATTCTCTTTAAAATCCGAGTGCAATCACTTTTAACATTAAGAAATTCCAATAAAATCTTAAAAAAACATATCTCAGTGGTATGAAATTGTAGCACCTGTAAATAAATATGCTCAAGCATTCACCTGTGATACTTTATCAAGGTCTTCTTTAAATTGTAACACAATTAGAAATATTTTTTGTTATTGTATTTAAAATATGGTATACTTAAGAACAAATTTTATTTTGTTTTTTTTTGCGAGCATTCACAGCATTATGACGATTAAAGAAAAAAAAACAAATTAAGCATTAGTTTGCAACAGATACAAAAACTTTAGAAATATCGTGCTGAGATGAGAACATCAAGAAAACAAACTTTTATAGATACTAAATTTTGTACATACACACATAGATAGATGAGTACGTAGATGTTACATAAATACAATAAAATTTTACTCATTCATTGATGGTTGCTTAAATTCTGAAAAAAAAAACAAGAAAAATTCTTTTTAATTTGCCATAAAAAAAAAATAATATTTGAAATACGATTTTAACAAGTTAAAGTAGCAACAATATAGTGATAACATTAAAAGAATTAATGTCATTAGGATTTCAAAAAAAAACAAAAAAGTATAAACATCTTTAGGTAATTTTGTTTATGAAAGATAAAAACTATGAAATTAAAAAAGAAACAAAAAAAATTTTAAATAAGAAAAATATTAAAAAAAAAAAATCTGTTAATGGTTTCTGGTAAACGTGATGTTATTTTAAATGTTTTTTTCACACCATGCGCATAACCATCCTACAGCTTACAAACGTAAAAATTTTTCATCATTTCAATACAAGTTGATGTATGTAGTGGAAATAATCATGATTTATTTGTTTAAATACATAAATATGACCTTCATCGCACTGATGTTTTTCCAAAATATTTTTATAAAAATGCTGTGAATAAAATGATACTTCTGAAGATGTTTCAAAGTACCTAAAGAAGCTTAAAATTTATTGCTTTTTTTAAACTTATAAAGTGTTGCGTGTGCAGCCACATGGGAAATTATTAAATTTTAACGTTTTTTTTTAATAAAAAAAATAACGATTTTAATTAAAATGTCTATCAAATAATTATATTTTCGTGCAAATTTTTTTACAAAAAATAAGAATGTTAAAAAGAATATCATTACCCTTCACTATGATTAATTGCATTTATATTGAAATATAAGTGTTATATACATACATGTGCTCCAATTAGGTTAGGTTACGTTAGAGGACGTTTACTTGTCAATTCTTATAAGTACAGTACCCGATGGTCGAATTGACCCATTCTACAACTTCCTAGCTTCTCCAACCACTTATGTTGTGTGCGTTAATTTTATACATGAGTGGCGGGACCTACAGTTTAAAGTTGACTCCGACCGACACATTTAAAAGAAGCATTTCATGGCAATTTTTACTCTCAGAGTTTTTGCCAGAAATCTGCTGAGAGGAAGTCGCCGAAAAAGTACTTTCATATTTTCGTTTTGATGTCTGACCTGGGATTCTAACTCGGGCCTTTCGTCTAATAAGCCAACACACTACCTACTACACCACGACGACTTCAATTGTGCAATTAAGTATGGAATAAAATATCCTTTAAATGATCACAACAGCTCCAATGGCTGCTCTGTGACCTTTTAATGACTTTTTAATAGGGACGTGCCTATACCTTATCGATGAACCGATAAATCTCGGATTTGAGCACAAGAATTATTTCCGATTTGTTCACATAAATTCGAAAATTCACAAAACCCCAAAGAAAAAAAAACAGTCCGTTAAATCATATCGCTCCTTTATTGCAACATAGTCATATCTCAAAAAAAAATTGAACTTGGCAAAATGCGATTTAAGTTTTCAAGACATAAGTCCTATGATCTATTACCGCAAACACTTTTTGCTATAACTTCGGTTCAGCTTGGGATATAAAACTGATTTTTTTTCAACACGTACAGAAGGTCTAAAGAGCAGTTTTGCTTAAGTAACTACAAATTTGTAATTTTTTGAGATATGACTATGTTGCAATAAAGGAGCGATATGATCTTGGTGGTCAGTTGATATCAGAATATTTTTTAGTAAATTGCTGTTGTAATCGTTGCAGCAATAAATCAATAGAAGAGCACGCGGTGTGTCTGGTGAAACTGTTGTGCTGTTGTGAAGCTATTGCTATAACGTTCTGCATACGAAATACATTAAATTTAGATTAAGTTACGTCAAATTGATAATGGAAACATGTAAGTCTTTTTCATTGACCTTTCCAGTGAATTTGATTCAATTCCAAAACATAATCTATTTTATAAGCTTTTCAATATTGGGTCTGTCTTAAAAATTAGTAAAAACTTAACTTTAACGCATGAATAGAACGTCTAGTCATATTTGGGATGGATATTATTTCTCTAAATCCTTATCAGTTAACGTAATTGTAAAACTAGGGGGCATTTAATGTAATTCTCCATGCATATCCATGAAACTTATCAGTCAAATAATTTCCGCTGTAATTGTAGTTGGTTGGTCGATATTAATGAATTGGAGTCCAATGTTTTCTGATGAAGTAACCATCCACATAGGTTACCAGCGATGAAAATGCTTTTTTTTATTAAACTAAAGGTCCGAATTCAAAACCCCAGGTCAGACATCAAAACTTTAAACTGTAGGTCCCATCACTAATGTATAAAATTAACGCACACAACATAAGTGGTGTGAGAAGCTAGGTCGTAATCCTGACTGAAGGGTTGTAATGACCAATTATGCATGTATGTATGTTTTTTATTTTTATTTTTGTGTTTTTGGTATAACCATAGCAAACATTAGACTTTACATTTTTATTTAAAGAGACAATTGCTAGTTTGAGAGATTAAATTTTCTCACCACGTATTCTCAATACGTATTCAAAGACGACATTGCTTCTAAGTATTGAATAATAATTAATAAAACTGCATGAAAGCTAACAAATAATAAGGAAGTCCGAAAGATGGTCAAAACACCATGTACTTTAAATTGTCTAAAGAAATATATACTCGTATATATTTACTTGCTTACTCAACTGGTCGGTACAGCCCTTTAGTCAGGATTAAAAAACTTAACTCCGCACACCAACTACTTTTTAATATTGATTTTAATATTTAGACAGATTTCAGAAAATTTTCTTGGTCATTTTAATTCACTCTCAACGATTTTTTCAGAAAACTGCTAAGAGGAAATCGTTGAAAGTAAAATTGTTCCAAATATCTGAACTTGGGTTTGAACTACGGATTCACATCTTATAAGACAATGTAGTATCTACTAGGATACGTCGGATTTTAATCTTTTACAATTAACAATTCAAAATACAATAAAAATACCATAATCGACTCAATCTACGCTTCCAATTTATTTGTTGATTAAAAATGTTCGAACAAAATCCAATAAAAAAAATTTCTGCTCTACAGAATATAATGTGAAAGGAATTTAAAGCATAAATTCCTAGCTTCTATCTTTAGGATGTCATTTATTTCTGGTACATTGCTGTTATAAAATGTGAATGTATTTCATACATGAAAAGTTCACAAAGTTTTTGGAAATTGAAAGGAAATGTAAAGTTAGAGATTGTCCAAAAGATATTAATGTGGCTCGTTAATATATCACTGTATACACTATACAACGTCAAACCTCAAATGACTTCACTCACGTACATGATATAATTTGAAATATTCCCAATTTGTATATTCTTCTATAATAAAACCAAACAAAAAAAATATTTTATTTTCATTCTAATAAATTTAAAAACATTTTTAATAAACAAAAGAACTTTTATGTTTTTTGTATTTGTTATTTTTCCAAAATTGTGCAATGTTTCCATATCAGATTTAATATTTAAATGTTATTGCTCTTGTGTAACATCTTCTAAGCAAGTTGACTAAAAACGTGAACTGCAAACACAAAAATAGTAAAAATATTTTCAAATAAAAAGGGAAACAAAATTAACATGAAAATTTTTATACTTTTGGCCTTAACAAGTCAAGATCGTGGATGATTTCAAAAAAAAGACACACAAACTTAATTATGGGTACGGTATGGGTAAGGCATATAAAAACAATCCAATGCACATACTGTATTGCCTGCAATACCATTCCATATAATTGTCCTCCTGCTGCAACTGTCAACATAACAACTGATTGAAGAAAAATCTCATTATGTTTCTATTGTAAGTCAACCAAAATTAATGTATAATTTTTCTCCATATTTTGGTAAAAATATTCTAAAACGAAAACGAATTGGAAAGAAACCGAATTAACAATTGGTCAAGTTCGTTTATTGGATACCCTATTCTATACTATTTATATTCTACGTTTAGCTCCATAAGATAAATTTATTAGCAAATTTTACAACTACAATGACGTGTGGCCACGTATTACAACGATTGGAGGAAATATATATATATATATACATATATACAGTGTCGGTCAAAACATATTGGACAAAATTCAGGTATAATATTTTCTGCAATTTAAAAGAAATTAGACATTCTAGAAACAACAAATAAACCATGCCTCATTTATAGCTTGATATAATTTATTTGGATCCCGATATGCCGATTGCCGATTTACCTTTCTATTTACTATTTCCCATAAATTTTCTATGGCGTTAAGGGCGGGTGACTATACAGGGCACTGCATGACATTAATCCCCTTTTTGTTCCAAAAATCCTTTCACCAATTTGGATGTGTATTTAGGGTCGATGTCGTGTTGAAATATCCATCGGCGTGGCATTTTATCACGCAATATATTTTTATACATTTGTTTTTCCATAATACCGTCGATTTTGTGTAAAGGTCCCAGAAAAGCAACCCCACACCATAACATTGCCACCTCCATGCTTAACTGTTCCAGAACAGTATTTCAGATGTAGTCTGTTACTAACTAGTCTTCGAATTCTTCTGGGTTCTGATGGAATGAGATATCATAATATTGCCACCTCCATGCCTAACTGTTCCGGAGTAATATTTCGGGGTTAGTTTGCTACTGACAGGTATTCGAACACTTTTCATTCCATTAGAATCTTCTCATTTCTAATTTCTTTTAAATTGTACAAAATAGTATAACCTGAATTTTGTCCATATGTTTTGACCGACACTGTATGTTGAGTCTGTTGTAAATTGCTTAGATTTTAATGTCATCTTGTCACCAGTAAGCTAAAGAAAACTTATACATACTCCTGGTGAATTTAAAGTACTTATATGCAGAAAAATAACTATCTATTGGCAAAAAATCCCGAAAAAAAAACCCGTCCATCTTTCTTCATTTGTAACTTCGCTCAGATCTATAATGAAACCTTACAGTTGGGAATACCTCTAAAAGCATAGATTTACTATAGTGGTCTGTACAAATAAAACACAACACAATCTCCATTCCTATAAGAAAATCTCAGCTGGGATTAAATGAGATAGTGCCAACATTTATTTTGAACTTTTTCTGAATGAATGGACGAGTAGATTTTAAAGTTAATTTAGTCACTGATGGTCTGGTATGGCCGTTATGGTATTGCTCTAACGAAAGACTTAAGAAAGAAACTTTTTCAGTATAAAATATTTCTATGCGACTTATAACCGAATAATAAAGGAAGTAAAGAAAATAATTTTATAATAAATCCAAAAACAAAATAGTAAAAATTTTAATATTAAATCAACTAAGCGGTGGTGGAGCCTGGTGATATTGTTAAACACCGACGTTAGGAGTCCATTGCCAATTTAAGATTTTTTCCACTTACTCCCTCCTTCCCATACTCTTTGAGTCAATTAGCCAATTTGCTAAAACTTTGGAAAACTGTTCTTTGTTTAAATGTTTATATATGTTTAAATGCCGATATTGTAAAAAAAAAATATAAATGAAATAAAAAATATTGTTTAAAAATATTATTCAGGGAATGATTCCTATTCATAAAAGTTGTTGTGCCGGCATATCGGGAAGTGAGTTACAGGAGAAGGAAAAGCGGGAATAGTGTGCGTCAAATTTGTGATAAACTATTATTTGTATTCCCAACCCGAACCTAGTAGATTAGCGCAGTACAAACTAGAAAACCAGAGCACTAGTTGAACATAAACGCAGCAAAATACCACGTTTGGGATTATAAAATGTAGACAACCAAAATCAAAATCATTAGATTCCTATTCATAAGAAACGTGCCAATCAACTACTTAAACTTGATCGCAATGTCATCCCGATCACAGGGGCTATGCTGAAAGGACATTGCATTATGGGAAGACTGTACCTCTTGTGGTTTTAGTGTACAGCCCATGCGATGACCAACTTTTTAGATAAGTTTGGTGGAATTCGGTCAGCACACGAACTATGCTTACCAGTATCATGACAACGGGCCGCTATGCATGCTTAAGTGTCACCACTATAACCAAATCAAACATGTGAATAAAACCCTGAGCCACATTTCAAAATTTGTTAAAAAAAAGTACTTCATAAATCATCATTGTTTTATTATTTTTTTTTTATTTAAAAGAGCATTGTAAACCTATGTATGTACCGTGGAGTTACAATTTCGAACCCAGAATAAAATGAAGAAGGGCTGATTCATGATTATACCCCAGAACAAAACCATCAACAAAGATCATCATAATTAAGAGCTATTAGAGGTACCAGATCTCGAATAAGAGCGTACCTAATTTAACAAAAATATTTATTTTTTCAGACACTTGACATTGTGTTAATTTGTTATTGTAGGGTATGCAAGAAAAGAACATAAACAAAAATGAATAACGATTTATTGTGTTACCAATGAAAAACAAAATGAAGAAAACAATAATAATAATATTAAACAGCAGCAACAACACCAGATTTTTAATAATTGGCATATTTGTCAAATTGTCAATTGTTTATAATCGTTCATAAATTTATTTAAAAAATAAATTACGTCGAAAAATAAAAAGTAACTCTATAATGATTTTGGACTTTTTGGCAATGGTATAATGTATGATCAAGGTTAATTTGTTGTAATACTTGGACATATTTGTAGTGCTCGTTTGCTCGTTAGTAATGGTGCGTTAGCATTTTTTTATAATTTATTTTAAACTGATTTCTATTGTAAACTTTAATAAAATTCACAGAGCATAGTGGTCATTGCGAATTTAAAATGATACGAATTATTTCTTTAATTTTATAAAATAAATTTATTTCTATATGTAAATAGTTTTCAAGAAAACTCTTAAACTTGTCATTTGAACAATATGGAAGGAAGACGTTTTTAAAACAATTTTGCAATGTTTGACAGTTAATGCACAATTAATTAAATTAAATTAAATTAAAACGATTAGTAATTTAATTAAAAATTTAAAATAAAAATTAATTTATCAAAAATTAAAAAAGCAGCCTTAAATATTTTTAATTACTTTTTAAAAGTTATAATTGATACCTACGAATTCTTAAAGAAATTAAAAAATCAAAATTCTTAAAATTATTTCAAGAAATTAAAATGAAGCTGCACCAACCATTGTTTATATCCCAGCCAGCAATTTTGAAAATTTTTAATCAAATTCGAGTCTTTTTTGATTCTTCTGCGCGATTAAAAACCTCGAATATGTGCTCATTTTCTGATCATAAAAGACTCTTTCGTCGGGAGAAAAAAGTGACAACGAGCGACTCTTCTTAAAAAGTCACTTATGAGCCATTTTCTATATTATTTAAGAGTAGTTTTCGAACTTTTTTCTTGTAGTTTTATAATCATTTTTGAATCACTTTTTGATCATTTATTATTCTTATTTACCTTCGTTTATGATTCTTTATCGAGTCGTCTTTCAATCATCGTTTAATCGCATACGAGTCTTTTATGAGTCCTTTTATTGTCATTTATGAGTCATGTTCGCATTAATTTGGACTCGTTTTTATGTCATTTATGATTAAAATTTGAGTTATTTAGTAGTCGTACTAATAATTCTATTTTACTCTCTTTTTTATTAGGTTTACTGTGTCCTACGTTTACACTACAGCGATTTCAAAAATCACGTTCGTATGAACGTTAAGTATGGAAAAAAGAAAGAATATTAAGTTTACATTCGTAGTGTATATATATCAGACAACAAAATTTATTTAAAGAAATATTGTTTTTCGTTAAAAAACAAAGAAAAATTTTAAATTTAAAAGAAAATTGTACTTTATTTCATAGTCGTCTTTTACGTAAAAGACCATCTACTTGCGCAAAATATGATCATAAAATACGTAATTACAATCACTTTTCAACCCCCTGCATGATCTGTTTTTGATTAAGCGTTTTTCAATCTTCAGTATAAATAGAATATAATAATGAATAACGGAAATAATTGTCACATTTTAAACGTCTGGAGGATTAATTTTCGATTACTATACAATTGTTTGTTGCATTTTAAATCGAACTCGTTTGAATCTTAGATACGAATCATTTATGAGTCCTTTTTTAATCGTGTAACTGCCTAATAAGTTTTTGATCACCAAAAGTACTCTAAAAAGACTCAGCAAGGAGATTTTTATAAAAACAATCTTCCGAATGCTAGCTGGGTATTAATACCATTAAGAGCGGATACAAAAAAATCGGTTACCATGGTGCAATGGGTGTTTCCATTGACCGTAATGTTTCTGCCTACCTTATTTTCAAAGAAATATGGGCCAATGATGCCACCGCCCAACAAACCGCACCATACAATAATGGGTGCATTGGCTTCTATAAGATTACATGTGAATACGAAAATTTTGCTTATTAACACAACAAGATGAAAATGAGCTTCATCTGAAAAGATGATTTTTAGCAAAATCGACATTAGCGCGCAATTTCTCGTTGGTCTAATAAATACCAACGTTGCTAAAGATTAAATCGATTCATTACGTTTAGTGGAAATAATGTAATGAACTTTGTAACAGAATAGAATAACATAATTAAAATTTAAATTGATAGATTGCCCACCCTATACATATTGTATAGTATTTTATAATACTTAGTCATGATTTTCATTAAGAATGATAAACTAAAGGTTACGCCATCACGCAACAGAAAATGAAAACTTTCTGCGCATGCTGACTCAATAACGTCACGCAAATTGTGTTCCTATTGGAATGTAAGTTATATTGCAGAGCTGCCAACTACTTTCACGTAGTGCACACATTTTTCAGAAGAAATGTTAATCTTCACGTATGAAAAAGACTTGGAAACCTTCAAAATAGCACAACTACGTCATCTAACTGGAAATCATGCGCAAGGCGTAATCTTTAGTTTATCATTCTTGGATTTTCATTCATAGGCATTTAAAAAAATCATGCACATGAACATTAAAATTCAAGCAACATTTAATGCAGTGAAACTTGTCACTATTTTCTCGTTAAGTGGTGTAATTACAGATTACCGATTAATTTAAATAATGCTTATAACTAGAAACGTTATAATTAATATTTAAATAAGTTAACAATTCAACCATTATGCGAAATTTGTAAAAAACAATCATAAAGTTTTAACATTTACTTATGTAGCCTCTAGAAATGATTTCCATTTTTAAACATCAGTCGCTTCATTTGATGTAAATGTATTTATGAAATGATGCAACCTTCTGCAGTTATGAATTCTGAAAATGTGGTTAAAATTTAACAAACGTTTATGGCAGCTTATTAGATTTGGCATTTTGTTTCCAACCCATCGAAACAATACTTATGTACTGTTTTAGGGTACATATTTGAAATTTAACCAAAGTGCTGATAATCATTGAAAAGGCTCTGTCAAAAATTCAATTGGCCATATTTTTAATGTCAAGTTATTTCATCTTTTTGATGGGTTTCTTAAAGACAAACAAACAAAGTCCGCGTGAACCTGACCTATGAAATATTATATTCCCACGCTTAATGTTTTTTTTTGTTTTCTCTTCTTTATATTTCTAATTGTTGCTGTTATTTGTAGTTAATGCGGTAGATTTTCTGATGATTATTTAAACTTTTGCATTGACAGCTATTGTTTTTTAGATTTGAGTAAGTAGCCTTGACATCAAAAGATTATTATTTTTTTAATTTAAATATTTATCGCCCACTTTTTAAAGAAAAAGTTTTGGGTGGTAGTTATATTCAAGCTTATTATGAAATTTTATTGTAAACGCTTTAGTTTTAAGCCTTAAAAAACCTTAAACCTTTAAAGAAATTTAAATCGGCACTAGTAGGGTACAATAACAAGAGTGGATTAAACCATAAACGATAAATTTGGGGATGATGATAAGTCTAAAACCGAGCCTTAAAAAATTGATAAACAATACCACAACAGTTAAACGTCGTTTGCTCATGTAATAAACAAAAAAATTTCAAGGGAACAGGCTTAATTCTGGTCCCATAAATCATGCTCTTATTGACAGCTTAAGAGTGATACTAGTACCTCACATTCATAGATCTTAAGAAAGCAGTTGTTTGAGGCCTTAATTGACAGTGCAATATGGCAGGCACTTTATCTGATATTCCTTCACTAAAACCTAATGTTCCTGATAATACTTAACGAAAACCAATTCAGTATGTGCAAGACTACAACCTATTATCTTCTCTCCCTAGTACATAGTAAAAACAACTAGTAGGGACAGAAACCCCATCAGCTGAGGATTACATAGTAGACTTGAGACGACGTACGTATGCATATCACTTACCACAACGTTTTCATAAACGCCAGTAAAACTTTTAAGAATGGAGTCGTCCAGTACTCCAATAGGCCTTAAAGAAAGTACTGTGTTTTGACACATTAACTGAAACACGGTCTATCACTCCGAGTGAGTGGGGAAAAGTGGTCTGTACTCTTGATTTGTATACTCTGCCTGACTCCACTTGATTTGTATGTCAAGTAGTGAGCAACGCGCAGTGCCATACATCTGAGAGAATTGGACAGCTAGTTGTTCGATAGAACACTCTGAAATATCGAACGTCCTGAGGGGAGGAATGAACCTTTGGAAAAATCTAGTCAATATATTGTGCTTGAGGACTCTCATATCAAATAGGGCAATACGGAATGGTGGAGTACTCTAAGAGCAGAGAGGTGTACCCATATTTTCAGATGGATTGAAGAAGACACAGGTGCTGAGGTTTTCAGTAAGGATCTCGGTCCTGAACTTCACTTTAGGTTTAAAGATAACTGTAGCATGTTTCCAACAGATGTTTTGCTGTTTTGAAGGCCTATGAGGCCATGGCTAGTAGGCCCACTTCAGTTTCGGATTCTTATATGACCATCGTTTACAGAATCAATACGTCGTTGTGGTGCAAATCACGGTTTGTTCGTGAGTGCAAAGATTCTTTAAGAACCTTTGGACCAGATCGAACTGGTCTGTGCTAAGTTCCAGAACATAGTGGAATACTCCGTAATGGGACAGGGAATACTCACTTGATGAGGGCGACATTTTATTTTACGAACTGAAAATATCGGCATAACAGCATATTCGGTATTAAGACAGCGGACGCTCTTGTTAAATTAAGCTCACTTTTAGAGGGCGACTTGATAGTAAGTCCTAAATCCCCAATCTGTCACTTCTACGACCTCAACACTGTAGGAAAAGCAGAGGCATTGGGGGCATAGATCGAGATGTTATATTGCTATCAGTTTATGGTCTGCTATAAACAATGACAGAACAGGTTTGCTGCTGAGCTTAGATAAGTCCAGGCTGAAATAAGTTATAGGTTTCCCTATCCCATTCCGGGATGTGACCACACACAAGGAGATGGAATAGATCTCAGGCGAAGTATTGCAGGGTATGTTGTGATGAAAAGCAGTTGCAAACAATCGAACACCACCTCTGCAACTGTCCATCTCTTAGTAGGTTGAACCCTAGGGAGGGACCTCTTCGAAGGTTTGGACTCGCTATCGATAGCCGACATTAGGACTCTTCATATGTTCATTAATAGGTTGTTCAGGTTGAAAAGTGCTAGAACATCAAGGTTGATATCGCGTGCTTGTTGTCTATCTTTTTTCCTCCGCCTCTTATATTTTCCCTTTCCTACCTCTTCTTCTTTTCCAATTTCCCTATCTCCTTCACTATCCTCTCTCTCTCTCACTCTCTCTCTAGCCTAGGATGAATTTAAAATGGGTTATTTTGAACTCTGGGTATTGTACTTATCCCACTGACAATTACACGTCCTCGAACCTAACCTAACATAAATACCTTGATACGTTTTGAAGGAGTATTTAAAAACCTGCTACTAATTGTAGAAATTATTAGTTGAAGTGGGAATGTATGTTGTTCAGTATATGAAAAAGAAAATCACTTTGGAAATAAAGTATGTTCCCTAACAAGAAGATACGCATGCAGTAGTGATGAAATCAGATATTAAACATTTTTATTTTTTTGGTGAAATGTTTACCATAGCAGAGATGAGTGCACTTATGACCCCAATTGTACTCATAGACTTGAACTTGTCAAGAGGTATGTAAACCATTTCCCCGAAATCTTAGGCTATAAGAACTTAGGCAATAAAGAACTTTTTTTACAATAAAGAAGAAGCACTTTAAGGTAATCCTATTTATATTTTATTTTTATAGAGCGATATTTACTGTAGAAACAAAATTTTCGTATTACATAATAATAAAAATTTCTAGAAAGAAATAAAAATAATAAAATATTCTCACGTTCTTTAAAATATAATTCAGTTACAAAACATTGCCGCTATTAACATAAAAAAAATGCAAATTAGAAAACAAAAAACTATGGCAATAATACCAAACCTAAAGACAAAAAAAATATACAAAAAGTTTAAAACAATAATAGCAATACAAACACGAATTACAATTATAACATTATTAAAGAGCCAATCATAATTAAACGCCCAATATTAAACTGCGTATGGAGTTAATAAAACTTATGAAAAAGTAAAACAAAAAAAAAAAAAAAAACAAAAAATTAAAGATCAATCAATCATATCCAGTGATATGAATTCTCATAGTCTATAGATAAAGCGATTCATTCATTGTGTTTGAAAATAAAAACTACGAGCACAACAATACAAACTACCAATTTATAATTTCGTTATGGTAGTCATAAAACGAATTAAAAATGAACTCTACCTAAAGTATATTATAAAGATTAAATTGAGTAATAAAGCTTTAAGAGTTTATTTCATAGTACAATACAAATGATTGATTGGTACAAATATGTATTGTATCTAACGAAATGAAAATCTTAAACTATTGACTTAAATAAATATCAGCACTTTTGCTGCTATTGATTACAAAATTCTAAATAATTATGTCTTGATCATAATGATTAACATAATTAAGTCAGTTGAGTTTAATAATTTACTTTTTATTTCCCATTAAACAATAACGAAAACTAAAAAATTATAATGGACTTGAGGAGTATGAAGTTCCCACCTTCAAAGATTAATTAAGTTTTAAGTTTAAGTTGCTAAACAAAAGTTGTTTATTAGTTTTATGCAGGTCAAACTTAAATGACAGCTTAATGAAATACTTAAATTCATACATGCTTTAAATAAATGAATGAGTTGAAAATTAATGATTCAACAAAACAACGTAAACAGTAGCATTTAAATGATTAATTAATTTTAGGTTTTATTTAAACAAAAAAGAAGACTCATTAAAATAAAAAATAAAGAAATCGGAAATAAATTTAAGATTATAAAAGACTTTTTTAAAATACTTTTTTATCTAGTTTATGTTGTCTTTAATTTCTCCTTAACTTCACGTTGTTTTTTCAATAATTTAACCATCATAGAGAATGATGTTATAACGGGTACCATTATTGGTAAAAACAAGGGTATGTAAATGGCATATTTTTGTTCATCGGGAAAATATAATTGAGCCAAAAGACTAGCATCGAAAAAGGCCTGTTCAGATGCTACGAATGCTTTTTGAGCCAATTCCGAGGCTTTCATTAGGTCATGATTAGCTAAAGCTTCTTTAGCTTTTATAATTAACTCATAAGCAGAATTAATAGCGCGACCAACATCATCATTAATAACAATATAGCTGATATTGTCTAAAAACATAATAAAAAAATATATCAAAACTACTTTAAAAACAAACAAAAAAAAAAACTATAAACTTACCCAAAAGTTTGATTAAACTTTGAAGAGTATTGGTGGTAGTCGTAATATGTGTTATAGCACTGCGTCTCAAATATGCCTCATATTCCCAAAGACGGGGTTCCAATTGCTCAACACCTACAGTTTTAACACCTTCTGTGGTGACCTTTAAATGAAGAAAATGTGAAAATATTTCTACGACCTTGAAAATGAGAAACTCTCTACTGACCTCAACATGTATGTCCAACAATTTCTGTAACTGGTACAGCATTATTTGCATGACATCATTTGTTTGAACAAAAAATGATACTTTCTCGTGTGGTTTCTCATTGTACTCTTTGCAAGTTTCGAGCGAAGGATTAGCAATTATAATGCCACCCCATTTTGGTGAAATAAAAGCAGTTATATTATCCTTAGAGACCCTTTGGTTTTGCTTGTTATATATGTAGACAGGTGCAATATCACATGGTGTTATGTATACGATCAAATTAATGGGTGTCTTGTCTGTAATGCCTGCACCCAAATTTTTTTCTATAGCTGTTATAATATGAGGTAAAGAAGTTTCGGATAAAGCATAATGACGCGACAATGGAGAATTGTCTCGTATTTGTTTTAGGTCGGCTTCAAAAGCAAGTTGAAATTTCCATTGTGTCTTTAAAGTATAGTTTGAGATGTGGGAAACATGTTCCAGATAAGGTTTAAGATAAGCTAAAAAGATAAAGTTTACAAAACAAATTCATTATATGTTGTACACTATAGGAGTAGTTAAAAATTTACTTTCCACTGCCATTTGAACATGCCATTTAGCATCCATAATATCAGGCCTGGGATTAAGGACCGACACAATGACATCATATTCTGCTTGAGGTGCTTCTGTTTTCAAAGCATCACGTTGATCTTTGGCTATGATTTGTTTAATGCGATGTGTTTGTAAAATGTATGCATTTAATACCTGTTTTATTTTATTGGAAGCTATGGATTTAAAAGGAAACTCAAATATTAAAACATAAATGCTTTAAGTATGAATACACAACTTACAAGTGTCACTGCGAATCAAAGCCGTACGCTCGTTAGTTATCAATATTTCCTCTTGCAATTTAGGCCATTCTATAAACACAAAATCACCTTCCATTATGCTATAATCTTTCAGTATTAATTTTTCCAAACTGGCCGGAGTTTTAACGCTAGAAGCCTTTTCGAAATAGGGTATTTGTTGAAAATCCAATAGCCACATTTCTATAATTTAAAATGATTTTATATTATGATTTTTATATCCCTTATAGCTAATAATACCATCATTTTCGTATTCCTTATTCAACTCGTTGGCTAGAAGGGATGATCTCTCATTTTTAAAAGTAAAAAGGCCTATTTGTATTTTTGTCTTCAAGGGCTCTCTGTTCAAATTCATTATGTCAGAGGAGGGCAATCCAACTCTAAATATATTTTAGAAGTTTTAAATTTTAATTGCAACATATATAAGTTATCTGATTTGATTCTTACCTGTAAACTTCTGTAGTTTTCCACCACATGGGCACACCAATTAAAATTACCACAGTCATGAATGCTATGGTAGCATATAAACGATATTTATCTGTAAATATAATTGTTCCATTATTATTATTAAAAAATATAATATGTTCGCTTTATAAAGAGGAATACCGACAAGAGAAAATTTTCATTGTCGAATTCCCTTACACTTTAAAAAACAATTTGATTTTAAAGTTAATCACGATCACCTCTATAATTTCCTTGAACAAAAAGAAGAAAATACTCGATGTGTATCGTGTAATAAAAACGCATTTTTACTTAGGATCATAATGTTTTCTTTTTTTTTTTTTTTCTTTATTCAATAAAGGTTTCAATCAATATTTTACAATAAGTGTTTTTGTGGTAAAGGTTTTAGCTTAACATTTTTAGTAATATAAAAAAATATGTGGAAAATGATGTATGTATGTGCTCCTGTTGTTTTTCGTAGTGATACAAATATATAAACAAATTAAAACAATTAAAAAAGATACGTTTAAAACAAAATGTATTTTTGTGGTTAAAGAATTCAATAACTTCTCTTTGAGAAGACACTCCATTGGTTTATTATTCCTTATAACTACAAGAAATAACAAAAACTGGCCCCTTATCTAATGGCGTATTACGGGAAACATATTTTGTAAATTTTGTTGTACCTTCACAGCGATAAACAATATTAAGAGCGTTATCAACCGGCGTAATGGTCAGCAGTACAGATTCATCGTCATCGTCGAAACCTTCACCCTCCAGAGAATCTGTATCACTTTGACTAGACGATTTTTGAGAAGGATGCGCTTGCTCGGAATCAGGTGATAAATATGTTATAACAGCTGCCCCCTCCGAAGCGTTAAGATAATAGATTAAATCCAAGGTATTATCGTCACATATGGCACCGTCTCCTAAAACGGTGTAATCACCGTGAGACCATCTTTGTACTTCTATACAGAATGTAGGTTTTGAAGAATTCGGACCGGCTAAATCCAAGTCGGTAAACTCTCTCAGCAACGCAAACATCTCTCTATTTGAAAATGTGTGTATAAGTTTTGCAACAGCCTTAGAGGAAGTTCTTAAATCTAAGACTTCGTAGTTTTGAGCATTTGCGGGACCCTGGCGTGACCATCTCAGTTCCGTATCTGTAAGTAATTGTTTAAGAGCTTCTTCAAATATTTCTCTACGAAAAAATTCATATAGGCAGATTTCGGAAGTTGTCTTCTATACGTTTTTGAATACTACGCTTGGTGGTGGGTTTCAGATAAACCTCATTAAGCAAATTATCGAGAGATTTAGAGGTGGGTTCTTGGGGAGGTTTATATTGTAGCTTGTTTAAGGGCCTTAGAGCTTCTGCCATTAAGTCATCATTTGATGCGCCATGAAACCAGCCATTTATAGTTAGGCGAGGATAATCAAAAGTTGTTACTTCACCCACTTGATGAAATGACCTTGAGCCAACTTTAAAAAATGCAAACTGATTGTTTTTGGGGGATATTTTTCTTTTCACTGGAAATTGTGGCTAAAGATTTTTCATCACTGGAGAATATTTCCAAGCAACCGCCTTGTTGCTCAGACCATATTTCATTACCATCCCATGGTGATAGGTAATATATAAAAGCAATTTGCCTATCTTTTAATAAATCATCGTGCACTAATAGATAATCGCCACATGTATACATAGAACAGGAAGCCGATACATAGTCCAGTTTCAAGTTGGTAACCTTCTCCAACCAAGGTCTTACCGAACGCCTTAGCATTTGTAAAAAATTTGCCAAAAATTTACATTCAATCATATTAGACAAATCGGTACTCTGATAAAATTCATACAAATCCATTTGTTTGCGTGACCAGTGTACTTTTTCAACCATTTCTTTGACTAATAACTTGCAGCTTTCCTGGTTTTTCAATAGCTCAGGAAGAAGACATATTTGAAAAGGATCCGTATAAACTTCAGCTTGTGTTTTTGAATCTTTAAAATCTTCCTTAGAATCTTTAAACCACTGCTTCTGTAATTTCTGCCCAAATTCGTCGTTGGTGTAGTCCAACGTCAGTGATAAATCTATTGTCTGCGGTTCCTCTTGTAGATTTTGCAATTTGGCGTGTTTAGATTTTGGTTCACTCCCCTCGTCCTCAACAAGCTGATTTTCTTCGCTCAAGTGACCATTTGTTGGTGCAGTATCTGGAAGAAAAAACAAAAATGAATTTCGTTTTATTAAAATGATATTCATTTAGCAGCATACCTTATTTTATGTAATGCAAAACTCAAACTGATTTATTTTTCTTTTCTTCGTTAACTCAACACATTTATTTTTGCCCAAAATTCATAGTTATTTTTCTGTGATACACTTTTCTCCCTCACGGGACACCCCTTTCCATTTTAATCTTATCAAAAGTTTTCATATCTGATTAACATCCTACTTACCTTCTTTAGCATCATCTTTATTAAAATCGTGCTTTTCATCATTTTTTCTTGTACTCATTATTTATTAAACTTTAGTGAATTATATTTTGAAAGCCTTTTATTGTAAATATTCTTTTATTTTTATTAAGAAAAGTGTGCAATCCAGTGTATTTTTTTTTACTGTTTTGCATGAAAAAGCCGAAATGTCAATTGGCAAAAGTGCAGCCAAGTTTATAGAGTACAAAGATATTTTTTACAGAGTTGCATGTACATTTTAAAGACAAGGGAAGTTAAAAATAATTTAAAATATAACTTTAATTAATCAATTAAAACAATTTATATTTATATGTATATGCCTTTGTTTTAAATATTGATAATATACATTTCAATAATTAAGAAATAAGAGTTCCTATCTCAAAAAAATTAGTGAGTATCTTAATTTTTCATCTATACTAGGTCATTTTATATATTTTTTTAGGTGGTATTTACTCACAAACGAAATTTTTGGTAATACAAAAGAACTATTTTTCTATTCTCACAATAGCTTATCTGATGGTTAGGAAGTATCCTTTCTAAATAAAATAATTAATTTAATTTTGATTATATGTAATTTTTAATTAATTAGGTATGTTAACGAACGTATACCTGTCATTAAGACAAGTACAATTGTACCGAGATGCTATTTGACACATTGTAATAGTCCTAAAAGGAAAAAAAGAAGAAATTGACAGAAAGAAAGAAAAAATAAAAATTCAAAAATGTCACAAAAATAACTCACACAGGAAAGTACTTCTCTATTACCGGCAACCCAATCTTATTATAGAGATTGGAATAGCTGCTATCGACAGAAAAATTAACCCTCAAAACAAAAAGAAAAAACAATGTCCGCAAGCTCATCCAGCAAAGGACTTTAAATAAACAGAGCGTCTGGTATGTATCGGAAATTATTGACGGCTCGGAATGCTCTTTTACAAACAAACGCAATAACTAGTCTATCCTCGATTTACCCAAACTCAGCACCGAACATTTTTTCTAACATCGTCTACACTGGGCAGATACCAACCCGATCAAACCTCCCAATGTTTCGGCTTCTCTCCGACCCATTTTTTAAAAATACTTTTGGTCATAAAGTACCTTGTAGTTCTATTTTAAATCTTTCTGTAAGTCTGTTTTTTTGTTTGTTAGCCAATCACGCCTGAAAGCCTGGACCGATTTTCTTCAAATTTGGAGATATATCGGGCTTTTGTCGGTGCAGGTTATAGGCTATAAATCTTTCCAAAATTTTGATTAAAAGGGGGGAAAAATGGTCAAAAATTAGTCCTTTTATGCACAAATGCTGTATTTTATCTGTTTTATAAGTAATTTTTTTCGATTTAACTTGGTTAAGTTTCCCACGTAGCTATTGGAGGGGTCCAAAAAGGAGGAAAGTGGCAAAAACGGGCAAATTGAGTGCATTTATATTTAGGACTTAGAGTATAAAAAAACTGGATTATTTGTTAAACCGGTTTCCGAATAATTTGAAAAATTGCATTTTTTAAGAAACCGGTTTCGAAACCGCCGGGTACAATCTGCTAGTATAATATAAAGATTTTATTATTATGTTCGATTTGAAAAGTTTTATAAACTAGCAATTTCGAATAATTCCGCCTTGTCGAATCTATATAAATTGAAAGGTATCAACAGCCTAAAATATGAGTTTTATCTTCACCCAATACGCAGTGCGTTGATGAACCAGTCAGTCATCTCATTTTATCTACAATATGGTGCAAATCGATGGTCTTATGTATAAAGGCCCTAACTCACAATTTTTTCGAAATTGATTTTTTTTTGTGATTCCAATGCATTTAACATACATACACCTCCAAAATGCGAGTTAGGGCCTTTCTACATGAGACCAACGAAATATTAATTTAAACTGTTAGTGTTGGCAAAATAGCTTTTTTTAATATAATATAATTTAATATAATTTTAATATCGTTATTATACAATTAAAAAAATATTTTTATAACATTGTATATCAAATAAATTATATTTAAAAACAAAATTGTTATTTGGTACATTGATTGCATAAAGGCACTAACTATTAACAACTTTTATTTGAATGTAATATAATTATGTAAAATCATTAATATTTCTTTTTATAATAAGAAAAATAATTAAATAACAATACAACTGAAGTACAAACAGTTCAATTTGTGATGTCTCTTATTTATATACTAAAATTTTAGTTATCATTGTTAGTTAGCACAATTTTATTTCATGAGACTTTGTGAAAGAACTGTAATTTCTTCATATAGGTATATGGCATCACGACTAGTATTAAATTAAATTAAAAAAAAAATTGTTTTAAAATAAATACGGGAATATTGGGTGACTTCTATAAAAAATTGCTCGTTTTTGAGTTCAATTTTATAATATCTTACTTTGTTAATTATTGTGTAAAGATTTTTAAAACTTTAATAGATTATCAATTTTAGAGCTTTAATTATCTAAAATATCAATATAGCTGAGTCGTTTAACTTTGTTCATTTCGGTAGGTGTAGACGGCTTTGAGGTTCCTAAATTGTCTTCTTGACTTATCAATGACAGCTGATAAGCTACTTCAAATGCTTGGCCTAAAGTTAAGATTATTTCTGTGGCAAAATTCTGAAAAGTAGTATTGAAAATTAATGCCAAGCGTCTTAACAAATTTTTAATATAAACTTTACCACATCATCGACCATAAAGACGTGACAATAGTGTATATCTTTCTCTCGAGTTATATAAGCAAAATAACGTAAATCATCTGTATCCTGGCTTACGCAGTTAATATTTTCAATATCATGCACACAAATTGTATTCTGAAAATATATTTTCTAGTTATTAGTATAGAACTGCTGAAAAAAAGTTCTTCTCACTAACATTGTTATCCGTGTCGATAAATCTTACACCAGCGTGTGACACTGCAATACCCACTTCTAGACGAGTTTGTTGATTACTAGCCTTCAGGATACGTGTTGAACTATTTATGTCCTTTATTAAGCCATTTTCTTCATTTTCTTCTTGGGGTGCAGGGGTTTCTTCACGCTTTAATTTTTGTATAGATTTCCTTGTCGATGCTGTACCATGAAGTTCTCTAATAACAGTAGAACCTAAATACTACAAAAAATTATAAAATAATATTTAAATAATTTATTAAACAAACATAATCGTTTATATCCTCATATACTTACAAATACATTGTATAAAACGTAGCCATATATCAAAGTATTGGCCGAGTGGCACCAATTAGGATTTGAATTTTGTTCTTGAGTGTTGGATCCCAATAACAAATCGGCTGGTTTTCGTATCGTTAAAGTTTTCTTACGTAAAGTATCCGTTAATGGGTTCTGTTCACTGACAGTTTCCAATTTGGTATCTTTGGTCATCACCTGATTACCTATACTTTCGAATATTGTATTGATTTCGTCCCAAGCTTTTGTTGCATCAAAGTCATACTCATCATCAGAAGTTGGTGTTATAATAGTCACATTTCGTTTAGCAGCTATAGGTTTAACAGATCTGACTAGGCTTGGTGATCGTAATCCGCTTGGAATTTCATCGAGTGCTACAGAGTTGCGCAGATCTAAAGACGATGAGTTTACTAAATTTAAAGAAGAACCTTTAAATAAACCTGCAAATGGTTTATCAGCAACAAACTCTTCAACACACTCTGATATCCTGGAACTTGTAAGTGAATCGAATTGTCCATCTTGGGATTCGGTTTGATCTTCCCATATGAACGACTTGAGACCATCGTAAAATTGGGGCTCTTGTTGCTGTAAGAGCAAAGATTTTCTTTTCAAATTCCTTTCGGCTGGTTTAACCAATTCATATATTGTGGATTCAGCTTCAGAAGCAGATGGTGGCGGACAATCAGGCGTCGGCGAGTGCTCTTTTTCTGTGCTTTTGCGATGGTTGTTATCGCTATCAAAACAGGCTGTCGTGCTGTAATGATAGGCATTGTTAATCGAATTTTGATTTGAAATATTTTAGAAAAAAAAAAAAAAAAATGGTTGTGCATGTGAAACTTACTCATTATTATTATATTCATGCTTTTTGTGTGCATTTATAATATTAATATTTGCATAATCACCATATTCCATACATTTTCTAGGACTAGGTAATGGTTGTGAGCTTGCTACTGGTGTTGTACGTGGTGTCTTTGGTGTAGAACATGCACTCGAATTAGGCAATGTCATTTCCACGTACTCGTCTACGCAACGATAGAGTGTAGACTTGAGGGGAGTTTTACTTTGTACTAATTTAAAATGTTTTTTTTTTTCAATTAATTTTCCTTTGCAACATTATTATTTTATCAAAATACCTACATTCATTAACGGTGGAAAATTTAGGAAATTGTTTGTCAATGCCGCCTAAACGTCTATGTAGTAAATTAGATTTATAAACTGACTTATATTCCGGTGTTTGTTCATGTTTTGTATTTAAATCGGTATTCGATTTTGTCCATTTTATAGGTTCCATAGGCGTATAACGCTCTGTGGAATTGTTATAACGGTCCAAAGAGCTTTAGAAGAGAGATTTGCAAAGGGAGAACAAAATACGTATTTATTTTTGATGCCTTGAACCTTTAATAAAATTACTGGAGACATTAAGACACATACATACATTTAAGCTCATATAACGATAATGCAACGAAAGGTAGAGATTAAATTATTTGTGATACAAGCTTACGGTTAATGTAATAAGATAAATATTCAATGAAAGGTTGATAGTAAGAAAGCAAAAAGGTGAGAACAAAGACTATTTAAAGGGGGAAAAATTATAATGTAATAAATAAATAGGAAGATTAACAACACAGTTAACTAAACATGAAGAAACTTTAACGGCCAGATTTTGTTTTCTTAAACTTAAATAGACAATCAACACTAAAGAAGAAAAATGCCAATCACCAAAAAACAGAAACAACTGATTTTAGATTTAGATCAATTTCATATATTTAATTCATATAAAGATGTATTGAGATGTACATAGTGAATGTGCACATAGTATACGAAAATATTTAAGATCTATATGACATTTATACATCGCCAGGCTCTTTAAACCTTTTATACAAGAAATAATTAGAATTAGAAAATAACAGATGTCAGAACCTAATATTGTACTCGTATACTATAATTAAAAGAACAAAAACCTAAAGAAACAGAGCACTTTCAAAGATATGAGGACCTGAATTAAAGTTTGTATAAAACCTTAAAACGTAAATTTATATTTGTAGCAGTTTGTTGTTTAAATAATCTAGGTACCTACATACATATGATGAAAATTACATTACTTATGGGATAAGGTTAGGTTAGGTATGAGGACTTGTACTTATCACAGTTTCCTATGTAGCTAAAATCTTTACTCTGTACTGTCACTCAAAACAAACATGACAGATCTATAGAATTTGTTTTTAAAAGATAAAACAAAAACAAATGATTTTAATCTCCAAATAAATCAGGTCAATTGTTAATAAAATTAAATAAACATTACAACCCAACCTGCATAAATAATGCAATACAAAGAAAAAAATTTTTAGGCAAATACAAAAAACAAGTATAAGAGATTATTTTATGTATGACACAGACAATAAATAAAATGCAAAATGTTTTTTGATGTTGTGATAACAGAAATAAAATGCTTTGTATTTCAAGTAAATAATAAATGACATACAAATAAATGAAATTAAATAAATTAGGATTTAAATAGTGTATCAATATGCATGAATAATACTATAATAGATGTATAATAAAATAATTTGAAATTATTGTTAGTATTAAATGAGGCAATTCGTTTATATCACAATGATTTTAAGGTCAAGTTGTTTAATTGAAATATCACAGTTTTTAAAATTAATCTATTGCATACGTACGTACATTAAAGTACAATATTAGTCCGAATTTAACTCTAGCTGTTATGGCAAATGAGTTAAAGTTGTTTAGGATAGAAATACATAATAATTACAACATAGTTTTACGATTACAATTGTTTTTACATAATTATTGATGAAGTTTCTTTTTTCGTGCTTTATGTAGATATTGGACATTAAGTGCATGAAACAATTAAAACAAAAAAAAAAAAACACTAGGAACACATCTAAAAAATGCTTACTTCATTGTTAACGACCTTTGGTGTTGTGGCTCACTATCGGAAGTTGTATTGTAGTCCCACGTTTGATTAACAGATATTGTTGTATTATTATCATTAACATCTTTTATAGGTCTAAAGTGATTCTCATTCATCATATTGCTATTCGTTTGCCAAAAATCTAATAAAATTAAGTGATTAGGCCGGTACAGTTTAACTAACTTTAATTGTTTAACTTACCATTTATAATTGTAAGAATTTCAAAAGTTACATTAGTGGGATAATCCTTTAATATATCCAAAGCCGTCCTGCCATTACCATCAACAGCATAAAGATCAATGCCAGCACTAAGTAACGTACATACCACATTCTTCTTTCCGCACAAGGCAGCTTCATGCAACGCTGAACCGGTATGAGTTAAAGTATTAACGTTCACGCCAGCCGCTAAAAGTGATTTTACCACTTCATTGTGACCATTTCGGGCAGCTAAATGCAAACATGATTGTGTAAAAATATGTTTGGTGGGTGTTATTTTATACGGTGGCGATCGACCATTTTCCATAGTTTCTTCCTCATCATATACACGATATGGCTCAATTAATTCAGGATGTTTACTTATTAAATTCTGTACTACTTCCAAACGACCAAATTGTGCTGCTAAATCTAGGGGAGTTTGAAAGCTATTATTTCGTATGGTGGGATCTGCTCCTCGTGCTAAAAGAGCCGTTACTACAGCATTGTGACCATGTTGTGCTGCACAATGTAAGGCAGTTTCATTTTCTATTGTTTGAGCATCAAGACTATCATTTCCACGTATTATTAATAACAAATTGACAATATGTTCGTTGCCTGCCCATGCGGCTAAATATAAGGGTGTAGAACCTCTGATATCGGGTATGTCGTGGGCCGCTTGATGGGATAGTAATACTTTTGCCACTTCATAGTGACCATTGAGACAGGCATGATGCAGCGCGGTATAACCATTAACATCTTGACAATTAATGCTGGGACTGCGTCTAAAACTACCAAGACGTACAAGGAGAAATATCATTAATGAAAATTCCAAATTAGAAAATAAAACTTAAATTTCACG
Organism: Sarcophaga peregrina; assembly: GCA_014635995.1. Lineage (NCBI taxonomy): Eukaryota > Metazoa > Arthropoda > Insecta > Diptera > Sarcophagidae > Sarcophaga > Sarcophaga peregrina. The sequence continues at coordinate 51,029,226 of CM025789.1, forward strand.
CAAAGAATACTATGACATAAATATGGATTGGGTGATCTATGTTTATTTAGAAAAATGTTTCTATTTTATGTTTGTACGTTTTGATTAATTTCAAAGTATTATTTCATTCTTATTAAAATTAATTAATTAAACGTCCTCTTTAGCTATAACCACTTAAATACTGGTTTTTAAAGTATTTTACAAATAGAAAGTACGTAACTAATACTTTGTTTTCCTTATTAGATCTGGCAATAGTGAACGAAAATAAAGTTTAGAATTTGAACTTTTATTTTCTATTTTATTATATGCAGACAACATAAGCCACTATAATGTGCCCTTTGCAAAGAATATTAAATTCATGTCAGCTTTATTCTATTTACTCCGAATGTATACAATGACTCAATTAAATTACATACAAGCTCGTACATATGTATGTAATAACAGTGAATATGTACGCAATGTATTGCCCTATTAGGAAAAATTGGGGTAATTAGCTTAACTATGCATGTATGTAAGTCAGTAATTTATTTTGATTCCCTCAACATTTGTATATATTTGATAGGTTTCGAAATCTAGGAAAACACATGCTTAATATGTACTTATCCTATGTTTAAAAACTCTAAAAACCTTTTTTACTTACCTTGATAGTGGTCCTCCTTTATGCTGTAATATTTTGCTTACAGTAACAGTATTACCATTCCTTGCGGCCTCTAAAAGTTCTTGACATTTACCCATTATTCTCTTTGGCCGGCGTATTCTAATATTTTGAATCGATTTCTCCCAAACGATTTTATGCTGGTATGAATAAAAATTCTTATAAGTCAGCACAAAATTTAAATTGGATCATCCGCATTCTTTCTTTGAAGTAAAATAATACTGTATCAGCTGTTTTGGCGTCTTAAGCCCCCCTATGCTCAACAACTCCAATATACATAGAAACTAAAACAACAAAACCACACCGTACAGCATGAATGATAGAAAAGATAAAATTGCTTTATTGTTTAAACAAAATTTTACTGATTATCCAGATTTTTGTTTACACAACCTACACAAATTCAAGGTCTCCCTTTCCACAGTATGTATGATGGCATCAATGTCAAAATTTCTGTTTATTATTAAAGAATTAACGTCATTTGTTTAACAAATGGGAGCAATGAATTTACACTGACAAACAAATATTAAATTACTAAGATTTAGAACACATTTTCACACAACCTTTTATAACTACTTATAGCAAATCTTCTTTTCAAGCACGTTGTATTTACTACAATTTATTTTTTATTAATCCAATCCGATTAATGTTAATTAATTTCTGTTTTTACTTTACTGAATAAAGTGCTGCCATATCTAATTTATCAATCTCTCCACAATTATCACCAATGATAGTCTCCCACCGAACACTTCCTTCAAGTGCTGCCAAGTATATTTATCTCATGCTTGGTTTTGTTTTCTCTACCATTTTGAACTATAACGGCATTTGAAAGTATACAACAAAAGAACAAGACGCGCTAGTTAGAAATTTCGTGAAAATATTTTTGTTTTGTATTTAAATTTAATATTTTGTGTTGAGTATTGTTTAAAATAGTAACAGAGAAGATAAATGGCGTCCCTAAATGATATAGGTAATGTTACAATTACTAAAACTGTATGTTATCAGAATAAAAATGTTTTCTTTTCTTTAGAAACAAAAAAATCGAACAGACGTTTAAAAAGGGTAAAGAATTTAGAAGAAGAAGTGGAATTTATATTATCCCAAGAAGAAAGTGATGATGACATCAGCTTTGATGGTAATAAAAAGGATATGATTAGTAAAACTCCTTCAAAAAACAATAAAAACGGGGAAGCAACAACACCCACAGCCTCGGAGGCAGTGCTCCATGAACTTCAACAAACTCCTAGACGTAGCTGTCGTAAGAGCATCAAACCTTGCCAGGACTACGACGAGATAGTCAATAAGTCACTGCGTATATATACGCGTTCGGCAAAGAAAGATATTTTGGTTGATCAGAAGAAAATTGATGAGATTGAAGAGAATGAAGAAAATGAGATTGTACAACCCAGGTGGACCCCTGCTAAAGTAGGCAGGGTGTCACAAAAGCGTCAACGCAAATCGCGTCGCAATGGTAAAGACAAACAGAAAGTAACTCAAGAAACAATGGCCGAAAAAGACGGGGATGGTGATATTAAAGGCATTGAAGAGGAGTCTAAAACTGCCAACCTAACGTTACCTGATACAATCCATCAATCTCATACCTTTTTAGAAAAAGATGATCAACTGGTTGAACAACAAAATTTTCTCCGAGAAACTTCTGTTCCTAAAATGGAAAATGAAAATATTAATCAAGATGGTAAGAATTTTGAGTCAAAATCAACGAAGGAAAATAATATATGCATTGTGTTTGAAAATAATGTCAGCAATGAAGACAATCAAACTGAGAAAGAGGAAAAATCAAAACAAAACAATTCTTATAGTAAACAAGATATGGAAGACACATTTGGTTCGTATTTAAAATCACAAACTATCAGTATTTCTGAGTTGGGCTTAAAACCCATTAAAGATGAAGATTTTGATCAGGATACAATCTCCCAAGCTGTGGAGGAAATGCCTTCACTAATTATCTATGATGACGATGAGGAGCAAGAAGACAATGCCGAAACTAATAATCTGAAGGCAACATTCGAAACAAGCAATTCTGTTGAATTGATCGAGAATCCACTGGCGCCAGAAGAACCAATGGAAACTTTGCAATTGTCTGATGATGAATTTGGACAAACACCTAAAAAACATCCACGCATTGTATTAACCGATACTGAAATGAAAAACCATACAATTTTATCTACTCCTAAGGGATCGGCTGTTAAATTAAGTTCCACACCAAAAGGATGGGCTACACCTAAATGTGTTTCAACATCTAAGCAATCAGCTAAACATTTTAGATTTCCCACACCCTATAGGAATGAAAAGAACTTCAAATTTCTTGAAAACGTTAGAGAAAAGAATGCTAACTCAATTACAGAGGAATCTTCGAATACCACAATATCCCTAACGAATTTGAAACCGAAGGAAATTGTATTACGTGGCATCCGTAAACGTTCTTTATCGGTGTGTATAGATGGTCATAATGATAATGGTGAGAAGTATCTGGGAGGTAATTTGCAAAAGAGAAAACAAAGTCGTATGGTTAGCTTTTGTAGTCCGGCGAATCAAACTACTATTATTGATGATATAGACAGTTTAATAGTTAAAAGTATAAAAAAGCAAAAACTTAAACAAACTACGGATTCTTTAGATAAATGTAAGTATTGTTATTTCAAATAGAAAAAGATGACATTTCTAATATTTAAAAATCCTTTAGATGTTACCACACGTCGCAAACGATCCTTGTCGTTAGATGAAACAACGATGTCTACATCTTATGCATCAAGATTACCCAGACCTCGTAAGTGTTCTATTTTTTAAATCGAAAGTTTTTATATTTATTTTCAAGGTAATAATTGTTTTTTAGGTCTTCAAGAAAATGTACACAATAAACCCGTAAATTCAACAGCGTCTGGATCTAAACCTTTAACACGCACGAAATTACCAAATTTTGCTGCCATACATCAAAAACAGTTTCAAAAAATGGAAAATGTAGTGGATCACATTAATCGTAAGCAGGAACGGTCACAGATTTTAATAAATTCAGCCACAAAATTCAAACCAGGTAATATGTTCTTAATTTATTATGAAAAGGAGAACCTTTTATTCGGTATATTCGGTTGTGAAACAGCGGACGTTTTCGCTAGATTAAGTTCACTTTCTGAGGGCGACTCGATAGTTAGTCCTTATCTCCCAATCTGCCACTTCTATGGCCTCATCACTGGGCGGGTCAGGGAGGAAGACCAAAGACGTCGAAATGTAATGTGTCTAGGAGTCTATGGGCTTAGATAAGGCTAGCCTGAGGTTACTTATTGGTTTCATTACAGGTCAGTGCGAAATTAAAACGCTTATAAGGATCTGGAAAAGATCCTAGCCGGATTATTGCAGGGTATGTTGCGAACATCTCCTCTTCAACTGTCCTGACTCTCTGGCGAGAGCTGACATTAGAGCTCTCCATAGAATCATGAATATGTTGTGAAGTTATGTCGCCAAGTTTATTATTGCGCTCTGGTCGATTTCTTATATCCTCCCTTTCTTACCTTTTCTCCTTTTTCAATTACCCTATCTTCACTATGCTCTCTCTCTCTCTCTCTCTCTACTAGACTTGACAACTTGTTATCTCGTGCACGCAGTGCATAGAGACATTAAAAAAATGTGACGGTTAAAGGGGAAGTTATCCTATATAAAGTAACACCTCAGTAGCATTTGCCATCACCAGAGAAAAGTTACTTTTAATTACGCAAAAGTATCTTCCAAACTATCAATATCCCATCGGATGTTCGCTTTGGGCCATACGGTTTCTTTGCGCTGCTTATTTTTCGTTATTGCTTTGTTCTCCATTGAAAGTTATAAAGTTATTTATTATTTATTTGTTACACGTTTGAGATTCTTTTTTAATAATTTTTTCTTTAAAATTTCAGTGCAAAAGAATACTTCTATTCAAAAAATTAGTAACCATGTGCCCTTAGAGAAACCAAAATCTCTTAAAAAAATCGATTTAGCAGCGGCTGCCAATAAAGTCAAAGAAATTACAACAAATGAAAAAATAAGCAAATTACCGGAACCTAAAAGAGGTTTAAATAAAACTATAATGTTAGGCGCGCCAGGGCAAAGACAAACACAGCAGCAACAACAGATGCACAACGTCTTAAAGCTATCGCAAACAACAAATGTAGAAAAATCGCGAACAATTGCTAAAAAATTAAAACAAGAAAAGCCAACTTTTAATTTATCAACATCATTAATGGTTAAACCTTCAACATCGACTGGCTCCACGTCTAAACCAGCCAATACATCTGTTATGAGTAGTGAAGATAAAATGGCATCACGTCTTCAACGGCACATGAATTTGTTTAAAGGTCGTGGAGTATCGGCAAGAGAGGGAGGTGCAACTGCACGTAAAAATGATATACTGCGTGGTGTAAGATCAAACCGTCGTTTTGAACTACAAATGCAACACCGAAGAAATATGGAATTGTAAATTATGTATCTGCTTTCTATATGCCTACATTTGCGTTGGATTATTTAATTAATACCAAAACTCAGATTTTTTTTTTGTAATGGTTAGCTTATATAATTTTTTTATATTATATTGGTTATTCCATTTATTTTATTTATATATTTTACTTTTTTGAACTCATATTTACATTTATTTTTATCTCTTATGGACACTTTGGTTATTATTATTATTTTTATTTTTTTTTATTTTTTTTTTGCTTAAAGCATTGCATTTGTTTAAATAGTTAAACTTATGATTAATGTTTTTCCTTTCATATAATATTGCATTTGCTGAATTCGACATACATATACTAACTGCTAAAGCAATATTCTTTTTTTGTTTATTTATAAATTCGTAAATGTTCGTGGATTTTATTTATACATATTGTCGTCGTTTATTTAATAAAAATGATCATTTAAAACGTATAATTTGTTTCTTTTAAAGGTCATGAAAATTTATACCGCCAAGATATGATATAGAGGAGATCCAGAAATTAATAACAACATATTACAGGGGACAACTGTCAATCAATATTTTATAATGTAAAATATTATCTGTACTTTGGGACTTTAATTCCAATTGGAACGTAGATCCTCAACAAATGTTTTCGATGTTGAGTTTTACCAAGTGATATCATTTTCAGTTAATCTCCTCCATATATTTGCAAGTTCTTCCGAGTTCTAGGAAATTTCGGAGGTATATTCGATTGTTTATCTGGACTATGGTCTAAACATCGGTTTAGAGAAGATCAAATGTTGCTTATGTGCTGTTTGTGTAAGAGTATGGTTTCACGAGTGAATGATTTTGCTTGTATTTTCTACACAAACAGACGAACGTGTGAAAGCACATTAATTCCATGTTTTGCCGGCATATAGAAACAGATTTTACTTTGCTTTCAAAACCCTGAATTGAAATTTTTTTCATTTTTCAAAACAGAATCTCATTAGCTTAATTGTCATCTTTTGTCCCGTAAAATTTTTCCTGAATATTTTCTCTGCTTCCGTCTTTTTTTTTGATGACTCTACCCAGATAGTAAAAACTTTCAATATCTTCAAGCACAATTTATATCATGTAGTCCCTAGGAAATGCTACGGCTACATTGACGATAACATACGTACATAATTAGTAATTACCACCCTTTATGCAGGATTACATTCTAACTTCTCTTCTGTGTGTGTTAATTTTATATATGAGTGGCGGAACCGACTCTTTAAAGCTGATCCTGAACGAGAAATTCTTTGAAAAAAATTTCATGGCAATGAAAGAAACATTTTTTTTCTATTTCTACAGCATTTGAGAATAAATATGAAAATAAGGATTGGTTTAGCCAGTTTATTAGAGCGCTTGGCAAGTGATTTTCAATTAAATTCAATAAAATTATTAATTAATGTACTATTCACATAAATTACGAACGTGTTAATATTTTATTGTACCGAAACTAATTATATTTGTTTATAATTACAATTGGGTAGGGGCATAAATTTAATTACAATTAAAATCCTTGTCTAAGTACATATGCATACATGTGTGTGAGCAGTAGACAAAAAAGGAATTAATAATTATTAATGCATAGTACATAGCATGCATATTCTTTATTATTAATTCATATTCTATTTTAATGTTTTATAAACAAATCAAAAAATATATTTAAATAAACCCTGCATTACGGTGTTGTGGAATAGTATATTTTTTAGAATTAATCTGTATGGTAACGCCGTGATAGTCCAGTGATAAGTGGGAATTAAATTGAAATGACATTTTTCTATTGGCCAAAAACTTTAACCGGAATGAGTGTAACTTATCCGCAAATTTTTGCCGAAGTCATGATGGCCAATGGTTTTTGGCCCACTGAAGATAATGACGATGACGATTGGTTGCCACTGAAAAGAGCATTGTATTGGATATATGGTTGGATGATATTCTATATCGATACATTTATAACATTCTGTGAAGTGGGATATTTTCTAAACAATATCACCGATGTGGTGAAGGCTGTCGAATGTTTGTGTACTTCGATGATTGCACTGTTTCGTTGTTTTTCGCAATTTGCATATACGTTTCGTAATGGATAAGTTGAAAAATATGTTAAAATTATTTGGTGAAAAGGTAGTGGATAAATAGGTATGATATCTGTGGTATAATTTGTGGTATAATATTGTTGTTGATACCTATATAATATTCATTTTATAGAGACGATCATCCATTTATTGTTGAAAATTGTGATCGTGCTATGCGTCCAGTTTTTCTTATTTTCGTTTTGATGTTTAACGTTCTGGTTATTTATTGCATTCTGCCGGTCATTTACTTTTTTCAAAATAATCAAACATTACAATCGCCAGATAAACGTTTGCCATATTCTATGGTATTTCCCTACAATGTACAGGAAAAGTGGAACTATTTGGCCACTTATGTGGGCGCTATTATAACGGGCTACGTAACTATATCGCATTTCTATGCATTCGATGCACTTCTCTTTATGTTTGTCACCTACTTGTGTGGCCAGTTTCAAATCTTGCATTCGGAGATTCTGCGCCTTATACCCGAGTGTCATGCTGATTGGTTGAAACGTTATGGTAGCGGTGTAGGCGTTGGTGTATGTAGAACTTCTAGTGATTCCGGTTTCAATTGTGTGGCTTATGACGATAATCCGGAATAATGGCAGAATCAAAATACTACAGGATATGTACACTAAGCGTTTACATGAATTAGCTGCACGCCATAATGAATTGATAAGGTAAATGAGGCATTTGTTGAAATATAATATGAGTATTGGTTGTTGTCTATAATTTATTATGCTCTGTGCTATTACCGTTGGTATATGTTTGCACCCATGCGCTTTCTGTTGAAGTTTATACTCTATATACCAATGGAGATCTATGTGGCCTTGTGTGACATATAGAACTGCAAATTAATTACAACATTTCTCTTAGGGGGCAACCTTATCATTGCTTTATTTTTAGCTTTTGCAACCAATTGAATGATCTGATTTCGTTCCCTTTGCTGCTGAACATTGTAAATTCAACATTTTTAATATGTTTTTGTGGATTTGAATTTGTCTTAGTAAGTATTCGAATACTAACTTAAAAATGGTTTTATAAAGTCATTCATTATTATTTGTTTATGTATTTATTATTATTCTATCGAAAAGTAATTATTTATTCAACAATATCAACAGTAATCCATCGGTCGTTACTGACAGCAGTTATTCTAACTCGAGCAGCGCTTCTGCGCTATCAGAGCAATGGGCTTTATATTCATTATTATTAAAGATCTTCGTATTATATCACCATCTTAAGATTTGGGAACAAAACAGGATGCAGGATACTAAACAAATATAATGTCAGGATTGGACGCTTTTTTAGTTAAAAAAAATCAAAAAAAAAAAATCAGATTACTAATGGCTTCTAAACAATTGTGGGCTGAAATTTAAGGAGGTTACACCCCTTAGGCTCTTCTTAAACATTCTCACCTTACACTGGAGATGATTGTGTTTTAGTTTTTATGTCATAATCCTCTACCGTAGTCTAGTAGGTAGTATATTGGCTTTTTAGACGTAAGAGCATGCTTTGAACCCCAGGTCAGATATCTTCAACAAAACGAACTACGAAGAAATATTTCTGCGGTAACTTCCTCTCAGCAGAGTTTTGGCAAAAACTCGAGGGAGTAATTAAAATCGCCATGAAAAGTTTCTCATAAATCTGTCATTTGGAATTGACTTTAAGCTAGAGGTCCCTCCTCTCATGTATAAAATTAAGAAACATAACAGAAGTGGTATGAGAAGTCAGGTCGTAATCCTGACTGAAGGGTTGTAATGACCAACTGTGTGTATGTATTATTTACCACAACATTAAAAAACTAAGTAGATGTATATAAATACAAGACTCCATTGAAGCGCTTGAAATTTTGAGTAGTCCATGTTGTTGGTTACAGGAGAAATACAAAATAAACTAAGAACTTTCGTTAATCAATGTTGTTAATAAATTGGCCATGCACAGCACCTAACGGGCAGTTGTGGATCATTTTTTTTTTACGCCGAGGAGGGAGGGAATGTACCTAACCGCACCATAGAGGAAGTCGTCACGTCCTGCGTATTGAAGGTTGAGGAGACTTCTAAGTGTCTCTACTATTCCTTTCGTCCAAGCTCCCGACTGGGACCTCGTTTTACACTTGAGCTAGTGTCATCTATGCCGGGGTGCCTACATGATCCGCAGCCTCCAGATCTCTCTTCTTCAGTCTCAGAATGCGCTCCACGTAATTCGCCACTGAGGCCCAATTCTCCCTGCTCGCAATCATAACCCCGACAGTGTTAGCGGCCGTTATCGTTCCGATCATCGATGTCAGTGCAGAGCGATAGCACTTGTGGATCATAGCATATAATAGAATTGAAGTCAGTAGACTAGAGCCTGGTTGGTTTGCAGCACTACCAAAATAGCTGATCCGAACTGAAAGTGTAGATTTCGTATAGTATTGCTATAGGAGATAGTGATTCAGTCCACGGCTCAGACATCTCGTACTTAACGAAATAAAAAAAAGAATATTTCCTCGGTGACTTGCTCTCAATAGTCTTCTGGGAAAAACACTAGAAGTAAAATAAAATTCCCATAAAAAGTTTTTCAAAAAATATATCGTTTGGAGTCAACTTTGAACTGTAGATCCTTACACTTATCTATAAAATTAACACGCACAACCTGAGTAGTGTAAGAAGACTTTGTTAAAATTAGACAGCACAAGACATGAAAAACGACAGACGACCGTCATATAGGTAGCATTTGAAAGTACAAATGTTGAAACTGCTAAACTGTATGGCCGAGTAATCTAAGAAAGAGGTTTTAATGGCCTCCAAACAATTCATTTGAAAAGTATACAAATTAAAATTAAAAAAATAAGATCAGATCAAAATATAATAAATATACACGGTTTTAAAAAGAATTCGTAGGGGTCGCCGTGGTCTAGTATGTAGTGTGCTGGCTTATTATACGTAAAGCCAGGCTTCGAGTCCTAGGCCAGACATCAAAAATAAAAAATACAAAAAGTATTTTTTTGGCGATTTGTTCTCTTTCTCTTCTTGAAAAGTTTCTCAAAAATCTGTTGTTCGGAGTCGACTTTACACTGTAGGTTCCGCCACTTCTGTGTAAAATTAACACACACAACATAAGTGGTGTGAGAAACTGCGGGCTTTTTGGGGACGATAGCTGTAGACTGTCTAATGGTGACGATATTGCACTGACCATTATATAGTCACCAGCAGCAACTCGTTTCCTTACCGTTCGAATCTTCCCTCTTTCCACCTTTCCTAAAAAATGCACAATGCACTGCATGAGTGCAGATTTAATAAAAAAAAACCGTGAAAATGTCCAAAGATACTATAATAAAATAAGCCTATGAAGTGTGAAATTTCTTTTATCTTCAGATTTTTTAAATACTTTTGAAAAGTTTCTTTAAAGAAGTTTTCTTAGACATGCTTTGTATAAATTTTAATTAATAGTTTTTAAGTGAAATTTGTTTTAATATAAATTTCGTATTTTAGAGTGGCACGTCCTCATTTAGTGAATTTAGTCTGTTCTCATCATTTTTCCTGTCGGTGGTGCTGCAACTGTATGTGGTCTGTTCCTGTGGTTCATTGCTTATAAAATATGTATGTAAAGCTCTCTTAAAATTCTAAATAAATTTGTAATGCCAAATTTTTCATATATATTCTTACAAAATGCCTCATTTTGTTTGCGTTTAGTCTCTAGAAACCGCCAATTATTTGTACATTTGCAATTGGGAGGGTGGTCAGATATCGAAAAATTCACCATTACTTTTGAAACCGGTTGATATGGAAGTGTATTTGTTAAACGCCAAGTTGCCATTGTGGAAAAGGATTAACTATTATCCGGCTAATAAGGATTTTCGCAAAAAACTACTTTTCATGATACTGCGCAGCCAACGACCAGTTCAGTTAAGTGCCATGAAATTTACCACCCTGTCATTGGAAAGCTTTAGCAAGGTACATACCAATAAAGCGTTATGGCTACATTAAATTTTTCACAAATTATTATCATATATTCGTATTGTTGTTATTTTTTTTCCAGATATTAAGCTCATCTATGTCCTATTTTGCTTTACTGAATACTTTTTTGGATAAACAAAAATAAGAATGAACTCACTGGCACGTATTCCCTTGTATCGTGAGTTTGTGTTATTTATCCGGACTTGGTTTTGTAAAATGGTTTACAAATAAAATTAAAAACTGTTTGCTTGAAAAATTATTTAAATTTTAAATTTAACGGATGATTTTTTAATCAACTTTAAAAGGAATTAAAGAAAACAGGACGTAGGACTCTTACAGTCAGGCCACTACTAGAGCACTTAGTTCCTAGGTGATTTACTAGTATGAGATTGTCTAAATACAATCAATTAGTTAGGCAGTGGAAATAGAGTTGCCATTTTCGGCATGCCAGGATATTTGTTAAATCAGAGCAATTAACAGGTAGATGAGTTTCCGGGCTTCTGCTGAAATCTCATTAGGAAGTGAAAGTGATCATTGAGAAATCTAGGCAATTAAAAGGCATGTGGGATTCACAAGGACAACAAATTACCAGAACACATACTTGGATCTTTTGCGGTGTATGCATATTTTAGAATCTAATGCCTAATTCCTTATAAACTACTAGTCAAGGAGTTAACTTTATTGGCATCAAACAGTGTCCTGAAGTTCGTTAACGTAACAGAATTGGGGGAAATATTGTAGGGAATCCCTTAATAGGTGAAAGACCGCATAAGAGATCGTCTGGTCGCTTTTTACAATAATTATAAATCAGGTCTTCTACAAAAAAACCAAGACTTTTTAATCCACTACTAAATAAAGTTAAATTAGTTGAAGTGATCTATGCTCCCTCCTGATAATCGTCACCCATATCTAGTTTCTAACAGTTGTTTCGTCTGCTGGCATTAGGACTCAAAAATACTTTATTCTCATAGAGACTACTCCTTTGTATCTCCCATTTGTAGCTCCCAAAAGGCCCTATAATTTCAAAGCTATGTTCGATTATGCTGTCATTTGTAATGACTCCGAAAGCACTTCAAAAATGGATAGCAACGTTAAAGTGTAGACGGAAATGTCAATGAAGAATCCTAAAATCACCACTAGAAAAATTTTTATCTTATAAAACCATTCGTAATATTTAAAAAAAATTTGTTCCTTGGAAAGTTTCAGGAAGGAAGTTTCAAAGTAGATTTGAATATTGTGCTTTCATATGAATAAATTTGATTTATCATTACATTTTATATTAAAGGCCAATGATAGGATGATTCGAACTGGTCCAAATAAACCAAATCATAATGATGATTTTTTAATTTCTTCTCGTTCCTTTTGAGAAACACTGGGCTGTTAAAGAGTTTCTTTCCCATCTAGTTGTTATTTCTTTTTGTTTTGTTTCAATATCATTAACCAAGAGATTGGTCTGCTCCAGCATGGAATGTCGCTGTCTAACACGAAAGCTCATCAATAATATTGCTTTGTCTGTAGTTGTGAGTGGTGTAAGTATTAATGAGCCATATGACCCATGAAAATTCAGTGTGATGTTCGTTGAAACCAGCATATTTTTTTGCATGTGTCGTAAGAAGCATTCAACTGCCTTAATTTTTTAAGACAGCGCAAGAAATAGTTCTCTTCATCTGATCTCCTCCTTACTATTTACACTACTTGTAGTGATTGAAAATGGAATCCAATTGTCCAGTATGGGCCGGCGCCTCAAAGTCTATTTTGAGACTTCTTGACCTTGAAGACGAAATGGCTACAGTGCTCAGTAATGACGGCATCCTCGCAAGATGGCTTGGGTTTCTCTGTCCTATCACTCCTATAACGGATTTTGCTTCAGCAACATAAGAGGACTTGTTTCCGAAAATCGTGTATTCTTACGTAATAAACGTCCTTGTCGCAACAAAACAAAAAAAAAATTATATTAAAAAACCATTACCATGGGTGATGGTAGATGAAGTCGCCCTAGTCTAGCTTATTAGTCGTCTGGTCACAGTTCATACCCCAGATCTGACATCTCCAACAAAACGGATTATAAAAAATGTTTCTTCGGTAACTTCCTCTCAAATTGCAATGAAAAGTTTTTCAAGAAATCTGTAGTTCGGAATCGACTTTAAACTGTACGTCTCGGTACTCATGTATATAATTAACAAACACAACATAACTGGTGTGAGAAGCTGGGTCGTAATCCTGAAAGAAAGGTTGTAATGATTAATCATGTCTATATGTATAGGGGTGTTAAACTTTTCTCACCTAGAACTACTTTTTCTCAGGGATCACATGGCAGGCCATCTGAATAAATTATTAGAAACTGTGATAAACATATGTTGTAAGGACAAATTGTGTACAGTATTAACAAGAATTAATAAATACAATAAAAAAACTTTTGTAAAGTTTAAAGACACTTTTAAACTTGTTTAAACAACCGGAAAGACTGAATATTTTTTCGTCATGGTGTTAATATGTTAGTTGCATTTGTATTTAAATTGTATATTTACATTACAATACCTTATCCAAATATTAAACATACGTTTTGAATAGATATCACAATATTATCTTTAAATAGAAATTTACAAAAAACAAAACTTAAAATTTTTAAATTTGCAATACAGCCTACCTATTGAACAAAAGAAAGATTTTTTTCTTTACAAAATATTTGTTATGAAAATAATAAAAATTACAACAAAGTAACATTTACAAGCAATAAAACAAACACGTCTGGTCAGTGTCATCGATGTTTGAATGTGTTGTTTGTGGTGACATTTCAAAATCAATCAGTTTTAAATATTTATTAGATTATAATTAGATTGATTAACGCATCGTTGCCTATAAGGTAGGGTTAGTATAAAAGTCTGGACATAATTTGTTGACAGCAACAGTTCAAAAATATATTTCAATCAATCACCTGTCTTGGGAATACAAAAATTTTGCAGCATGAATACATTATTTGGAATTTGGGTAAGTAATAGATTATAGTTGGAATAAAATTGATATTCAAATATAATTATTTCTATTTCTTTGCAGTGTTTTGCTTTGGTGGCTTGTATTGCAGCCAAGCCTGGCTATAACTATCAGCTGCCACAACAAGCGTTGCTAACTTCTGCACCTGTTAGCACCAACAGTGTTATTTCCTTGCAGCAATCTCAGCCTTTGGCTTCGTTTACCGTACAATCGCAACCACAATTTGTTTCAGCTCAACCTGTTCATTACGGCCCACAAGTACAATATGTTTCCACTGCTGTACCACAACAGTACAGTACCGCGCCAGTATCTGGCCCTGTTTTACAACAGTTTGTTAGTGGATCTTCTCAGCAGCAGCTTCCTAACGTACAACAACAAACGGTTTATTCTGGTGCGGCTGTTAATCCTGTTGTTACTTCAAACCAAGTTCAATATCAACAATTTCAACAACCTCAACAACAGCAACAACAAACCATTGTCAACAAGGAAATCTTTATTCACTCTGCACCCGAGGAAACTGAAATAATTGGCCAACAACAAGATATTGCAGCTACTCCCATTCGCAAGAACTATCGTATTGTGTTCATTAAGGCGCCAACTCAAAATTTGAAACTCAATGTGCAAGCCATTAAACAGGCCCAGGCTGCCAATGAAGAAAAGACTGCCATCTATGTCTTGACGAAGAAACCCGATCTAGCCAAGATCCAAAACGAATTGGTTAATGTACAAAATTCTGAAAAGGTCAGCAAACCTGAAGTATTCTTCATTAAGTACAAGACTCAAGAAGAAGCTAATCGTGCCCAACAAGAAATCCAAGCCCAATACGATGCTTTGGGTGGTTCCACTCGTGTCACCGATGAAGGTGTTAAACCCATTACTTCGGTTATTGGTTCAGCATCCCAAAATGCTGTTTCATCTGTTGGATCTGCTAATGTTAGCGGTAATTTCGTTAATGTTGGCCCAGTGGCCCCTCTATCTGTTGCATCTGGCAACAATCAACAACATTTTATCAAAAAGTTTGTACAAAACGGTTCATCCCAAGTGAGTTATGGTGTCAATGCCAAATTTTTAAACTCCAAAAAGAAATAAATTGTTTGAGCCATTATTTAGCTGAATAGTAGTACCTTTAGTTAAGAGATAATAACTTCGTTTAGTGAAGTTTTTTAGTTTATTTATTTGGAATACAATAAAGAAAATATTTTTAAACAAAAAGCATTTTTTTATTATAATTTTCTTATCTTTTATTATTTCTATTCAAATAAAACATTTTTTATTTGATTTGATTTATTTGATACGCCCATATGTGTATAAAATATTTTTAAATTTAATTTTATTGTGACAGCGTTGATTTAAAAGATTTTAAAAAGGTAAAGTTCATAGGAAAAAAAAACAAAAGAAAAGACATCAAAAAGGGAATAAAAGAAATACCATTTCAGTCTTAACGTCAAGGTTAAATTTTATTATGTAATGCGCATAGGGTTTTACCTGAAGGAATCTATGTGCTACGTTTGTACACAATGGGCTTAAGTTTCTAGGAAAAAAATTAAAAAATGACCATTAGGTTTGCCTTATTAATCTTAAAAGCAAGAGGACTTATTAATTCAATTAATTAATTTATTAATTACTTCAATGTTCGATATTAAATTTAATAAAACGGCTTATATAAATATTTCTCCAACGACTTCCTAACAGCAGTCTTCTAACAAAAATTCTGAAAGTAAAATAAAATTGCCATGAAATGTTTGTCAAAAATCTATCGTTCAAAGTTGACTTTAAACTGTAGGCCTCTACACTCATGGATAAAATTAATACACATAAAATGGGATGATGTGAGAAACTAGGTAGTCATCCTGACTGAAAGATTGTAGTGACCAACTGTATTATGTATGTATCAGAGATCAGTAATAAGTATTCAAAACGATGAGTAGGTTCATACTTATATTTTCAGATACTTATAATTTCAGATACTTATACGCATTCATACTTATTTTGGTATCATACTCATATTACTTATACTCAAAGTTGGAATTAGTCGTCGTATTCATACTTAACAATACATATGATATTATTGACTTTGACTCGTCTCATCCTGACTGAAAGATTGTGGTGACCAACTGTATTATGTATGTATCAGAGATCAGTAATAAGTATTCAAAACGATGAGTAGGTTCGAGTCATACTTATAATTTCAGATACTTATACGCATTCATACTTATTTTGGTATCATACTCATATTACTTATACTCAAAGTTGGAAGTACTCGTCGTATTCATACTTAACAATACACATGATATTATTGACTTTGACTCGTCTCTACTTAACATTTACACGTGATTCGCGTATGAACACTACTATGATCACAAGAAGATTGTGTGTATGCTTTGCTTGTTTGTCTTTGTCTTTCCTTTCTTCTTTGTTTGTATATAAAACAACAGCAAAGGCTGTATATTTTGATGAATGATTCGAGTCACTCGAATCACTTATAAGTATTAAAAGTATTTTTTTAAATTTATAAATTAGAATAAGTAGGCGTATGCATCAAACATATTTCGAATGTTGTGAGTTTAATGTCAATGTTGTACTCATACTCATTGCTACTTATACTTATAAAACAATGTTGTAGCGAGTACGAATGAATCAGAGTAGTTGAATTTCAATTCTGTTGATTCACTCATACTCAAAGCTGCATGAGTGCTTATGAGTAGCAGAAAAACGATTCATTGCTGATCTCTGGTATGTATGCATAAGGTTTGTGGCTTAACCTTATAGACTTTTAACTTAAGGACACTCCACAAGAAATAATTTAATGGAATCAGAACGAACAATCTTGGTGGCCAAAGAGTATATTCATCTATGTAATTTAGTTGGTGGATCACACAAGAATTGCAGGGAAGACTCGTTCTTTAATTGCATTATTCGTATTTTAGATATTCCTTCAACTATAAGGTCCATAAACTATTCTAATTCTTTCCCAGCTGTCCCAATTTAATTTAATATTTCTAAGATTGCTGTGCGTGACTAGCGATTGTTGGTCATTAAGAAACTATTTACTTATCATATTAAAATTCAAATTCATTTTTGGAGTACTAAGTTGAAAGTCTTTATAATACATATCATAGGCAAAATATTATTAATATTGATTCATTTATGTGGTAATTTATTCATAACATCTAATTAAAATACTTTAAAACAGCCTCATGTTAAATTATTCAATTAAAGAGTTAAAATGAAATAAAATTTTTACAGGTTTTGTTAAAATAGTCCAAACGACATGGTTGATCATAAATTTGCTAAAATATGTATATTAATTGCAATTTTGTTGCATAATTTGATAATATCTTAGAAAAATTTAAATATTTTTCTATCATCATAATTCAATATCTAAATTAGATCACATAACTCCAAACAAACAAAAATCTCCAACATTTTTTACCTGCTTACATCGACATGATTGGCTAGTGTCATCAGTGGCGTTATGATAAATTTATTCAGTTCATCAATAATAAACTATTTTTAGTGTAAATGTAATCGTATAAAAGTCTTCAATTTAGTTGTCGAAAGTATCAGTTTAACTTTAGATTTTACTCAAACAACAAGTTGAGGAATACCAAAAACTTTTCAATATGAAATCGTTTGTAACAATTATGGTAAGCATATCCAGAGACTGGGATACCTTTATAACACATACTAATGGAACATTTTTGAAATTATTTATAGTGCTTTGCCCTGGTAGCTAGTGCTGCTGCCAAACCTGGCTACACCTATCAGGAGCCAAACCAAATTGTTACTTCATCTCTGCCTGTCAGCAGTGGTGGCATTGTTTCAGTACAACAGTCTCAGCCATTGACTTCATTCAACGTCCAGCCACAACCTCAATTTGTGTCTGGCCAATCCGTTCAGTTTGTTCCTCAAACACAATTTGTTTCCAGCGGCCCACAGTACACTGCTTCCGTAACTGCTCCAGGCCCTGTCCAACAATTTGTTAGTACATCTCCTCAATATGTTGCCCCAGTACAACAAACAGTACATTACCAACCTCATCAGCAACAAACCATTGTTAACAAGGAAATCTTCATCCATGCTGCTCCTGAAGAAACTGAAGTTATTGGCGAACAACACGATGTTGAAGCTGGTCCCGTTCACAAGAACTATCGTATTGTATTCATTAAGGCTCCAGCCCAAAACATTCAACTTAACTTGGAATCGCTGAAACGTGCTCAAGCTGCCAACGAAGAAAAGACTGTCATCTATGTCTTGTCGAAGAAACCCGACCTTGCCAACATTCAAAACCAATTGGTCAATGTACAAACCGAACAAAAGGCTCACAAACCCGAAGTATACTTTATCAAGTACAAGACCCAAGAAGAAGCCAATCGTGCCCAACAAGAAATTCAAGCCCAATACGATGCTTTGGGTGGTTCCACTCGTGTCACCGATGAAGGTATTGCTCCCATTACCTCTGTAATTGGAGGCAGTTCTGCTGTTGGCGGTGGTAGTTCCATAAGTGTAGGTTCAGGAGCTCCCTCTATTGTTTCTTCTGGTTCCATTGGCGGTGGTAACTCCGTCACCATTGGTTCAGGTGCTCCCTCTTTTGTTTCATCTGGTTCCATTGGCGGTGGTAAATCTGTTAACATTGGTTCTTCTTATGTCTCATCCGGCGCTGTAGGCGGTGGTGTTAACTATGTGCAATCAATTGGCGGTGGCCAACAACAATTTGTACAAACTGTACAGACCACTCAAACAACTGGTTCTGGCTCCAAGGTCAGTTTCCCTGCTGCGGTGGCCAATAGCAAATACTTGCCAATTGTTAAGAAGAAATAAACTGGTTTCCGTTTATTTCACTGAATAGTGCCATTAGGTTATGAAATCTTTCTTCCTTAACTTGATGTTATTTTAACTTGTTGTTATTTTTTTCTTTTCTTCTTTAGAAATCTTGTTAATTTATTCAATAAAATCCAACAATATAAACATTGTTAAACAAAATATTGCATTTGTCTTCACTTTTTTTTTCGTCCCATAAATGTAGGAATAAATTTGATAAAAATGAAACCAAATATTTCAAAATTTATAATAAATTGTTGTATTTGTAATATATAATCGCTATTGTGTTGGAGTTTTTATATCCGTTTCGTTTTTATTTAAATCAGTTCGACCTCTATTTAAGTGTTTTCTATTTTTTGTTTTAAATTTTTGGTTAATTTATTCACATGCAAGTTTACATCTAAACAATATAGGCTGATTGATGCCATTGATCTCTAAAGTTTGCATTAAGAAAACTTTTACTTAAGGTCGTTTAAAATTTACTCTGGAAGACAGTGTAGATTGAAAATTATCGTTGCATTATATAAAATATTTTATGCTTAAATAGAGTTATAAGAAATTTACGAAGGGTGCTCGATAAGTTAAGACGTACTATTGAATGATTTCGAGGATAACACAGAATTTCCTACATCAAGTTGAACAGGACTGTTTTCGAAAGCAATTTTTCAAACGATTATTTGTTTTCATCCTCATACAAGTTAAAACGCTCCATACAATATAGGACATACCCTTTATCCAATCTGCTTCCAACAATACAAGGAATAATACAAGGCAATATCAATTAATCAATTGTTTTATTTGAGATATCAAAAGCCACGGGTTAGCCCCTACATTAATTTTTTAGTGTTACCTTTTGGGAAAACGTTAACTTACATATCATACATACATATATTGGTCATTCCAACCTTTCCGTCAGGATTACGATCTAGCTTCTCACACCGCTTATGATGAAAAAGCTAAAATTATACAAAAACGAGGGATATGAGAATAAAGGTCAGTTAGTGTCAATATAAACATCATACATAACACAATTGGTGATTGCAACCCTTCTGTCAGAATTACGACTTAACTTCTCATACACCACTAACGTTGAGTGTGTTAATTTTATACATTTTATACAGAGTCTGAACAACAGATTTTTGAGAAACTTTTCATGAAAATTTTATTTACACTCACAGATTTTGCCAGAAATGTGCTGAGATTAAGTTGTTTGGCCTGTAGTTTGGACCGTGGTCTCATGTTTCTCCAATTTATAATTGGGGGGCTGTTATCAGTAAAAATGGAGTACAACCTCATCAGGAAAACTTGTGTAATACGGCAACGATATTTGGGCCATTATTACTAATATTTCCGGGAACTTAACAAGTTAAAAAAAATTGATATCTATTTAGTACAGTTAACCCTCCTAGAACGCGGTGCTCTCAGAACAGGGTCTCCATATAACGCGATGTTGAAATTGCGACAGCCCTCGTATAACGCGGTAATCTTATTGCGTGATTTGCGTTCATTTTCATCCCATAAGTTCCTTCCGCACAGCATATGAATGAATAGTAACTAGATATTGTAAGAGGGTTTAATATAAGTTTTACTTTCGACTCAAAAGCTCATCCGATATACAGTACTGTGCAAAACAATAGCAGTTGGATTTTCAATTTAAAAAAACAATGAATGAAGATTAACCAAGTAAGAATAAATATTAAAAAATGACGTTATTTTACAAGTTTTTTTTTTATCAATCCTTATATGAACTCTTGAATACAATAAAAATAATTTATAATTGATCTTGCCTTTTGTATTTCTTGGTCTCCGTATAACGCGGTACGAGTGATGTGATTTGTACAAATTCTGTGCTTGTTATAGCGCGGTTTCAATACAACGCGGTTTCCATACAACGCGGTAGACGGTTTCCATAGAACGCGCTACGAATTAGCCTGGTTTATACCTGGAATCCGAGTTTCTTATAGCGCTGTTTCCATATAATGCGGTACGCACTCACCGCGTTATTGGAGGGTTAACTGTATATCTACGTATGTAGCATATAAATATATGATTCCGTTCACAACGCTCTTTATTTACACACAATTGGTCATTACAACCCTTCAGTCAGGACTACAATTTTGACCGATTTTTGAGAAAATTTAAGTGTAAGTGAACAAATATTACATCAGCTGTACAATTGTAGTTCTAGGCGACCATACTGCAGCTGTTATTGATTGAAATGATGATGAGGTATGCCATAATTAGAACTCACGAAAAAGTAAGTAAACTTTTTATTCATTTCTGGAAATTTTACGTTTGTTTTTTTTAATTTTTAACATCTAATCACAAAATCTGTATTTAAAAAATAGAAAAAGGGGGGATTACAAATATTAGCTTCTTTTTTACTTCTTTAGGAAAGTTGTGTCACATTCTTGGGGTATTATCAAATTTCCTTACCACTACATCTAACATATGCTAATGGCAAACCAATAGCCTAAACTATTATAAAGCACACCAATCACAAGACTTAGTCGATTAGTAAGAAGTAAGATGGTAGAGGAACACTTTGTTGCAGATTTATGTGCCTTAACAAAGAAAAAGGTATATCATCATAACTAATCTTAACTCAAAGTATATATTAATCTAAAAATCAATACAATTTTTAAATAAAAACAAAAATAAATTATTAAACAACCCCTTAAGTATACTTAACAACATGAATATGAAACCATTGTTTATTGTCTTGTTTTGAATTTTGTTTATGAATTTTAGGGTTTCTGTATGTACACTCAGGTCTCGTTTTATGCGGATTTTTTTTTTATGCGAATTCGAATTTATGCGATTTTAAATGAAAATTTTTTTTTTTTAAATTTTTTATAGATTTTAAAACGTTATGATACTTTTTAAACTTTCGCATCATTTTAAGGTTAAACCAAGTTTGCACCACTGATATAATCATTATTGTTAACCCTAACTGAAGGGTTGTAATGAGCAAAGCTGATGAATCAGAAAGCGGTTTGAAAAGCTTTTTATATGGGAATCTCTTGTAGTTTGAGGCTGACGCCTAATACTATCAGATCTCAATGCCGAATGCATGTGAAAATTAATCGTTCTAGTTTGATTCCAATTGCAAAAGCGATTGATTAGCATCAGATTGCTCTAACTATGCCAATAAAAGAATTCATAAGTCAATCCTTACTTATGATTTAAAGAATCTTTTATTTAAATGTGCTGCTCCTTTCTAATAACTGGCACTTTAATAAACTTATTCAGAAGAAATAATTAAACTTTCTAAAAATTCTTTAATCTAGTCCCCGTACATATGTATGCACTACCTGATAAGTATGTAATGATAAAAGTAACGTGGATCCAATTCCAAAACAATGCAGAATGATTGGTCCTATATTCATAATAATAGAATTCAGTTTATTATTTATTCGTTTTTGGAACATTTTGTTTTTCTTTTTTTTTTCTGAAAATAAAGAATTAATATTTATTTTTGTTTATTTTTTTTTTAAGTTTTTATTCTTTAAGAAAATGAAATAATTGTACTTTTGTTGATTTTTTATGCGATTTTGCTTTGATTTTTCAAGCAAGATTTGAATTCATACGGTTTTTCAGGATTTTGGAACGAATCATTAATTTTTATATGAAGCTAGAGTATCGTTTTATGCGAATTCAAATTATGCGATTTTTTTCGAACGCATATCGCATAAAACGAGACCTGAGTGCATATGTTATGTTACCCATTTGGAGGTTCTTTCAATAAATTCAGCGTTTTTTTTTTTGTTAATTGAGAATTGGTTATATATGTAAATCGAACGAAGACTATGTAGTTCATTATTCATAAACAGTTTTAATTTGAAATAAGTCTCCAGGTGTTGGGTGTAATCAATGTAATAATAGAGATATCAATAACTAGCTTGGTATTACTCCTCTGTAAGATAATAATAGCTAAAGTGATATCCGGTATCCGAAGGCGCCGTAGTCTAGTATGTAGCGTGTTGGCTTATTAGACGTAAATCCAGGATTTGAGCCATAGGCCAAAACAAAATACAAAAAGTATTTCTTCGGCGATTTCCCCTCAGTAGATTTCTGGCAAAAATTCTGAGAGTAAAAAATACCTTTCATGTAAAGTTTCTCAAAAAAAATCTGTCATTTGAAGTCAACTTTAACCTATGCGTCCGTCCCGCCACTTATGTATAAAATTAACACACACAACATAAGTGGTGTGAGAAACTAGGTTAATAATCCCGACTGAAGGATTGTAATGGCCAATTATGTATGTATGTGATATCCGAAATGGTGACAATAGCAGAAAGAAACTGAAACGATGGCAAGTGCAATAGGACGGATACAAATCTTTGTAAATCGTTGTCCTAGCAAGATTAAATGAAATTAGAAGACGTACGTAAATTTCGTATATTATCAGAATCCACATGAGATGAAAAGGGTGGATTTTGGGCCTGCGGAGTCATTGGTCAATATTTGTTTCAGAACAACTTTTGTCGAATCGATGATTACAAATTTCTTTTGACCTGAATTGTACTATATCGACGCCAATGACAGGTTAAGATTTCAACATGTAGTTTTAGGGAAAATAAAAGAAAAAATCAGGAGAAAAATGTTATTCACAATACAAAACATAATTGGTCATTACAACCCTTCAGTCAGGATTATTGATTTATATTTATTTATTTATATTTATTTTATTATTATAGTTTCTCACACTACTTATGTTGTGTGTGTTAATTTTATACATAAGTGGCGGGCCCTACAGTTTAAAGTCGACTCCGAACGACAAATTTTTTGAGAAACTTTTCATGGGAATTTTATTTACTCTCAGAGTTTTTTCCAGAATCTGCTGAGAAGAAATCGCCGAAAAAAATACTTTTTGTATTTTGTTTTGATGTCTGGCCTGGGACTGGTACCCTGGCTTTACGTCTAGTAAGCCAGCACACTACCTACTAGACCACACAATACCAGCAATATTTTTAGCGTGAAACTGTAAATACGTGGCAAAATTTTCATGATGTAAATTTAGTTAAAAAGGAGATAGTTCGTGGAAAAAAATCCGAATCCGTTTTTTTTTATTATTTAATCTTAAATATATACTAATAAACCTTTAAATCTCCTTAACAAGTATGTGCTGCACGTATTTGGCTTAAATGTTTTGCTAATATTTTTTAACTGAAAACATGATAAAAAATTCAGCAGAAATAATAATAATAAAAATGTTTTATTAACATCAAATAACTTAGCATAACTATAGGGCTTAAGTTTATTAATTTATTTAAAATATTGTTTAACATTATGTTAAATAAAGCTCTTTAATTTATTTAGAAGAAAAATTTTATACGTTTTGGTATCAAAATTCATGCTTTTAGTGCTCTATGATGAATTACGAGTTTTTAATTTATAAAAATAGGAACAATAAAATTTAATTGGCGTGATTTTTTATTATACACCACACAGTGTGTGAAAAATTAAAATTAATGTTTAACATTAAACATAAATTTAAAAAAATTTAATTTTAATTAATTAAAAACATAATTACTACAATAAATATATAATTATAATAAACAATTACAAATCATTAATCTCTCTGACATTCTACACAGCAATAGATTTTTAGAAATATATTATTGTTTATATACATAATTCATTTGTTATTATAATTATTTACATATTTTATAGCATGCGAGAAATTTTTATTCATCATAAAAATATAAATATACACTAATTGAAGGAAACCAGTAACCAAATAGATATTTGATTTACCATTATCCACTATTATAAGTTATAATTTTTAAGTAATTTTAAATCGTTGTACGTTATATTTACTTCGAAAAATCGTGTGAAAAATTTTGAAAACTATAGAAACTATACATACAAATTGTAAGCTCTTATGGCATTTTATTGAGCATTAAAACTTAAAATATATAATTCATACAGGCGTAAAATTGGTAGAGCAAGCAAAAAATAAAAGAAATCTGTTAATCCAGAGTTAAGGACAGAAAAAATAGAATAGAAATAAAGAAAAAATATTTACATAGCTCCATAATTATCCGTCGCTACTTGATAACAAGCGCAATTGTTTGCGACGAACTGAACTAAAGTCGGTATCATCACTGGAGATATCCATCAAATTATCCAATGTTGACTTTCATCCGGTAATAGAGTTTTGAACAGTCGGACTACTTTCCGAAAGGTCTTGCACCGTCTACTTTTTTTTTATAGAAATTTGAACAATTGGTTTTTGGGCCAGGTGTGATAAAGACAATCACAATTACAAGACAGTGGTTTTGAAACCGTACTCGATTAAAAATTTTTTACTTAACACCTGCGTTTTTTGTAAGCGGCGGGGTTTTTCATTGAAAATTTCAATAATTTTTTTACGACATTCTTGTTGGGTGCCCATTTTCAAAAAACTAATTTTGCTATTGCAATGAAATTTGCACGTGGATTTTGAAGCAGATGACTAACAAAAACAATGTAACGGTATTAATTTTTTTCAATTATGATACAAGTTATAAGCTTAAAAGTAGGCCCATGTTTTTTGTGCGCACTCCTTAGCTTACTATGTCAAATAGGCGCAAACATAAAAGAAAACTTAAGTAAAAATTAACATATTCTCGTATTTAAAAATAAACAGAGATGCTAAGAGCTTATGTTTTATAAATATAAACTTGAACTCTCTTCTTGTATGTACTCGTATAAGATTCTCTGTATAAATAATTAATTAATGGAAAAAAGTCATAATTTCAGGAAGCCATTATGAAATACTTTTCAAAGTTGAATCATTATCTAAGCAACTTGCTTTAAAACCCTTTCGAATTTAACAATCAAGGTCAGTTATGCTGTGACATATAAACATAATCTGCAGGTTTTTAAATTGTTGCGTTCTAATTGACAGATTGACAAAACAATGTTTGTGTTAATTTGTTAAATAAACATAATAAATCACATTAAAATTTATTTTTGTGTTAAATTTTCTCAATGCAATTATTATAAACGAAGATTTATTAATTCAGACAATGTGTGTATTATACTTTGTATGCTTAATAGTGAATGATGCGAACTCCAAATAAAGTGAAACAAAATTTGAAATCTGCATAACGATATATACATTTATAATGTTATTGCCTTCTGAATTTGTTAAAAATCGGTTATTCAAAGTTTGTTGTTCAAATATCAGTTAAAATTAACTATTTGTGGCGTGAAGATTTGAGGCTTAGGACTGTTCGAACTAGTGTCTTAGTGTTTTAAATGTTTGACTGCAAATCCAAGCTATTCAGGTTCTAATGCTAGAATACGAAATGTGAAAACTTTAATAACCAAGATGACGTTTACAATAAAAAAAAAAAAATATGAAAAGTCTGTACCAAGTGTCCCTAAACGATCAATTACGAAATCTTACCTGCACAACTTTGCCGTTACAGACATAATTGGCCATTACAACCCTTCAGTCAGGATTACGACCTAGCTTCTCACACCACTTATGCTGTGTGCGTTAATTTTATACATGAGTGGCGGAACCTACAGTTTAAAGTCCACTACGAACGACAGATTTTTGAAAAGCTTTTCATGACAATTTTTACTCTCAGAGTCTTTGCCAGAAATCTGCTGAGAGGAAGTCGCCGAAGAAATATTTTTTCGTGTTGATGTCTGACTTGGAATTCGAACCCGGGCCTTTTGTCTAATAAGCCAACACACTACCCACTAGACCACGGCGATTTCTTTAACTTTGCCGTTAACTGAGAATAAATTTGACATTAGTAATTGCCGAATTAGAGAAGTTAGTGATGGTAGAAGTACTAGACGGTTGTCAATGTAAACAGTTCCATTCCGTAATCCGTCATTTCTGTTGGCGGCTAACAACTTCTACATACAGGTATTCCCCGACGACCTAGTTAGGTTCCTGGTCATCGGTCGTAAGTTGAATTTCATAAAAAAAATGTAAGAAAAAAATTACATTCTGTACTACTAACTTTGAGGGTCAGGAGAAATGAAACTGCTCAAAATTTACATTTATGTTTACATATATAGGGCGGCTGATATATATTGGAACCAACTTCAGGTTGTTATCATTTGTAAACCGCTCGTCTGACAGCTGACAGAGTTATTCCCGTGACAGTTTATTTTATTATTTACAAGCTTACAAACGCATTTTTATCTATTGCATTCAGAAAAAAAGCTATTCGTGAGAGAATTCAAGCGTGATAGTGTGATTGCTTTTTGGCTGGAAAACCGCTGGTGGCTATCGTTAGAGCCCTCCAGCATTGCTTGTTACCGTGATATTGGCAGTGTTGCATCGCGTCCATAAAGTGGACGAAAGAAAACGGTAACAACATCAGAAATGATCCGAAAAGTGAAGGTCAGATTTGATGGAAATACTCGCCACAGTGGTAGAAAAATTGCTCGTGAGCTGAACATATCGCAAGAACGGATGCAGCACATATTGAAAAATGAACTTGGACTAAAGCCATTGCAGTTCCAAAAAGTGCAAGAGCTCACCGACTGGAAAGAGCCAAGAAGTTACTTCGCTTGCACGAAAGTGGCCAGTAACCGAATATGGTTTTCTCCGATGAGAAGCCATTCCAAATTGTGCAGTTTGTGAACAAACAAAATCATCGGGTTTACTTGCCAAAGAGGTCAGCTGAAAATTTACACCTGCGATTGGCCACCAGAACTCAAGCGCCGACCGATGGTAATGGTGTGAGCCGCCGTAACGGCCGATGGTCGCTCACCGCTCGTATTCATCGACTGTGGAGTCAAAATAAATGCCGAATATTATCGGGAAAATGCCTTAAAGACATTCCAATAGAACCCAGCACCACCGCACTCAGCACACGTCTACCAAGAATTGCTTAAGGAGGTTCCTCGCTTCATTTCTACCGCACAATGTCCACCAAATTCTCCAAATCTCAATTGTTGGACTTTGCGACTTTTTGGACGAGTAGAACATGGAGATTCCACAGGCATTCACAGGATTAAAAAGGGTTCCGCTTTTTACCGCACAAGACCACAATCGCAAATCCAATCCGTTGGACTTTTGCGGCTGTGGGATTTTGGAGAGTAAGGTTCTCACTAAAAAATCCCAAAGTGTCGATCATATCAAGACGGCGCTTCGCCGGGAATGGCCCAACATACCGCAGAACCACTTTAGTGCAGCCTGTGATAGCTTTGTCGGCCGTTTGAAGTCCATAATTCGTACCAAAGGTGGTCTATTCGAACAAATCTAAACTGATTATAAAATTTTATGTTATTTTCAACATTTTTTGCTTTTGAACAATAAAACTAAAAAAAAATTAAAAAAATTTAGCGCTTTACTTTGTTTTATTTATAAAATTTATATTTTAGAAATTCCCCGCAACTAAATACCTGTCTTCTTTAACTATTTTCTATGAGAAAAATTTTGAAAAAAATGGTCGTTAGTGCGAATACTACCTGTATTGTCAAGTCTTTATCATAAAGTGCATTACGAAGCTCCACTTCAATTATGTTTCAGCCACTCTACTATTTTAATATGCATAAGACTGTATTTATTCTCTAATGAAAGAGCAGCGATTTACTACGATTTCACATGATAAGGCTGTAATTATTATTTAATGAATACATAGTTGATGGACAATGAGCATTTATTTTGAAACTATTTGTATTAGGTCCTACATACTGGAATTTTATTTGGATTTATAAGCATTTTTTATTCTTTTTTATTTCTTTAAGGAATATCTGTTTTTTTTCATTTCCTCTTGTGATAACTTTATTTCATGTTTCTTGTAAAAAGTAGTAGATGGTTCATATATATTGGTAGTATGAATGTGTAGCAGATTGCAGAATTATACGGGAGATTCTAACGTAGTATCTGTGATGAATAAAACTAAATGAAACGAGTTTCGATTTGAAGTTTTTCGACTTGAAATTCGCATTCTCGAATAGCTATTTCCGTAAATTATGTCCAGCATTTTTAAAATTATATTGAAACATAATTTCATTAGGCGTAAACACCCAAAATTATCGGTCAAATAAAAAAAAAAATTTTCAATCGAATACGAAAATAATAAAACAAAAACCAACTGAAACCTTTTATTTTAACCAGAAAAATTACGAGGCTTTTGTATTTCTTAGTTGTCTATGGTTAGTTAGTAATCATACTACTAAAAACGTTAGATTTACGTTTGTTTTCATTGCGTTATTGAATGTCTTCTGCTCTGATGAAATGGTTTCTGTTTTTTTTTTTGTGGTTTTTTGTTAAAATTCCGCAATAGATTTTATGTTTAAAATTAATTACTTTTTTAAATTTTTTGTTATTTTCTTTTGTTTCTATTTTATCATCAATACAATATAAGTGTTGTTTTTATTATAAAATCTATGAATTTTAGTAGCATTTGAACACATAGTTGGTATTTTAATCATTTCCCGTACAAAATAGAGAATTCATTTGATTTTAGCATGACTCTTTTATGTGACATTGACCCAACGGCATTGATACAAGAGATCGTTTTGTATTGACACAAGATGTTTAAAAGATGTTTTTTTAAAAGTTCATTGGTTTACACTCTACTTTGGGCAATAGTTGCATTTCATAAAATATAGTCAAAATTATTGATTTTATTAGCATGCATACATGCATTTCAAATGAAACTTTTATTTATTTATTTATTTAAAATTTGCAATACAATTACAAATTATATTATAATCATATACGAGCTGAGTAACTTCGACCATATACCCGGTGTAGTGTCACAGACCAGAGCCTCTGGTGGGAATCGAACCCACGACCCTAATGCTAATAGCGCGCTCAAATGAAAACTTTCTTATGTTTATTAATACATATTCTGCTTTTCAAGATAAACTTTTTTTTAAAGGTTCAAAGCAAGCGTATAGGATACTTCAAATCAGAAAAATTGGGAAAATCCGAGAAAACCCTATCGATACAGATAAAATTTTTTAATGAAACAAAAATTTTCAAATGAGCACAGGAGCTGCCGAGCTTTGATGGTCGATAAAAGTTATCTTGTTGAAGAGACATTAAATTCGTTGTAATATCATCCTGTACGATCGTAAAGAACTTTGTATAGTTCGTTGAATGAGCTCTGGAATAGTTCACTACTAACCATAATTGACATCGACTCGTCTGCAGTGATGAGGTCAATATCTGGCTACATAAATAAACACGATATTCGAATTTGGAACGATACCAATCCACATGTAAATCAAGATCGCACAATGCATCACAAAAACTTCATTGTTTGGTAAGGATTCTATATCGTACATCGTTCTTTGAGAACGAGCTTGACCAGGCTATTACTCTCAATAGTGAGCACTATGGGTTGATAATTACCATTTTCCTTTGGCTTGAATTGAATGATCTGGACTCTAACGACATTAAATAACTCTAGGACAACGGAGCGTGCCATATAAATCATACCATATTGGACATTAAGCAGGAGCGGTTTGAGGATATAATCATCTCTCGTGGTGGTGATGTCTACTGCAGAGATCAGCAATAAGTGTTTAAAACGATGAGTAGGTTAGAGTCATACTTATAATTTCAGATACTTATACGTATTCATACTTATTTTGATATCATACTCATACACTCAAAGATGGAAGTACTCGTTGTATTCATATTTAACAATACGCATGATGTTATTGACTTTGACTCGTCTCTACTTAACATTTACACGAAGCACAAAATAAGTATGATTCACATACGAACTCTACTATACTCACAAGAAGATTGTGAGTATGCTTTGCTGTTGTCTTTGTCTTTCCTTTCTTCTTTGTTTGTATATGTAACAACAACGAAGGCTGTAAATTTTGATGAATGATTCGAGTCACTCTAATTACTTATAAGTATTATAAGTATTTTTCTAAATTTATGAATCAGAATAAGTAGGCGTATGAATCAAACATATTTCGAATGTTGTGAGTTTGATGTCAACGTTGTACTCATATTCATTGCTACTTATACTTATAAATCAATGTTGTAGCGAATACGAATGAATCAGAGTAGTTGAATTTCAATTCTGTTGATTCATTTACACAAAATTACATGAGCGCTTATGAGTAACGGAAAAACGACTCATTGCTGATCTCTGGTCTACTGGTCACCAGGATCGTTTATTCTGACTCCATTAAATTTTTTCTTGGTTTTCCTTGCATGTTTGTAAAAAATTTCGATAATCTCTCACACACAGTTTGTTTTATTTAAAGATAAAGAGCTCTTAAAAAATACCCTGTGCAAGTAGAAGGATTATTAGAATTTTAACTATGTTAAATACTTAATTTTACAAATTAATAACATTTGTACTTGTAACTGGATCTTCCGTGTCCCTGGTAAGGTATTGAAATCAAGCTGATGTTGTTAAATGAGTTATCACTCAAGTCTACCTATACTTAAGTTGTTATAGTTTTTTTTTTTATAATCGAGATATTTGTCATGTTTAGAGCTCCATTTATTCGATTAGCTCGTACAGTTTATAATGATCATAAACAAATAGTGTTTTCGAGAATACTCGTTTATATATTTTTATTATAATGTGGAGACTGTTATGTTTAAACAAAATATTTTGGAGTTTTATTTCCCATTTTGGAATCCAAAACTTTGAAACCAGTTCACCAATACACATACATATGCATTTCGTGACGTAATAAACCTATATTTTGTATTGTATCGATTAGTTTAAAATATCGACGTTTCTTTTATGTTTAACTATTGGTTTACAGAAAATTTTTTCGTTTCACATTGATTTTTTATTTTTTGTTTTTATTTATAACTTTTTTATATAAAACTTTTTATATAAAACTTGATTAAGACTTTGTGTATTTGTATTGGTTGATCCCCCGCATAAAACTTAGTTGGTTTTGGATGAACGTTCATTATTTGATTATGTTTCTATTGAATATTTCACTTTTGTGATCGAAAGATTATGTTATAAAAAAATACAAAAAAACACAAATAATGTTGCATAAAATATTCAATATTAAAAGAAATAAAAAAAAATATTTTTATTGTTTTATATTAATTTATGAATATTTCTCATTAATTATCCCCTTTGCGTGTTTTTAATTATGAATTATTGGAGATTTTTACACTTGCTGCAATCTTAAAAAAAAAAAGACGTAAAACATATGGCTTTTATCACCTTTTACGGCAAAAATTCAAGCTCATAATAGAAAATTTCAAAATTTTTTAGTAAAATTTGTATGTTTTATGTTGAAATTTGATGTAAAGACTTCGGAACACGTGCTTTCGTAAAACGTATGATTAAGATGTCAGTTTTGTATAACGAATTTGTAATATTGTATCGTATTATTATACATATAACTACGGGATTATATACACTGCATACATACTTATATTTGCAATAGTACAAGCAGAGAATGTCAGAGACGTACATACATACATAATTGGTCATTACAAGCCCTTCAGTCAGGATTATTGACTTAGTTTCTCACACTACTTATGTTGTGTGTGTTAATTTTATACACAAGTGACGGGACCTACAGTTTATAGTCGACTCCGAACGACAGATTTTTGAGAAACTTTTCATAGCAATTTTATTTACTCTCAGAGTTTTTGCCAGAAATCTGCTGAGAAGAAATCGCCGAAAAAATACTTTTTGTAGTTTATTTCGATGTCTGGCCTAGGACTCGAACCCTGGCTTTACGTCTAATAAGCCAGCACACTACCTACTAGACCACGGCGGAGAATGTAATTTAAATGTTTAAAAATGTTCTTCGTTACATTTGTTAAGAAAACATTTAATGGGGTGTTTAAATTGTATCGTAAAAAGTGGTTATAATAGCCTGGTAAGCAGATTTTAAGCTTTTCTATGAATACAGTATACTAAGTATTTGAAGTTATGTACAAAACCACAGCAGACAGCCTATAACGCTGCTTTATAGCGTGTACTAAACATATATCCCTGCTGTCAGTGTGTGTTAAAAACTACCAATATATATACACTCAGGTCTCGTTTTATGCGATAGAATGCGTTCCAAAAAAAATCGTATAAATTGAATTCGCATAAAGCGGTACTCTAGCTTCATATAAAAATTAATGTTTCGTTTTAAAATCCTGAAAAAACCGCATAAATTCAAAGTTTAATTGAAATGTCAAAGCAAAATCCCATAAAAAAGTCAACAACAGTACAATTATTTCATTTTCTTAAACAATAAAAACAAAAAGTTCTAAAATAAACAAAAATAAAATATTAATTCATTATTTACAGAAAAAAACAAAATGATTCAAAAAATAATAAATAAATAATAAACATTACATACCTATCAGGTAGTGCTTACATAAGGAGAGCGCACGAAAAAAACTGGACTTACACTTTTCGTTATATAAATAAAACTAAGTGGCAGATTCTTTTCGCTTTATATTTCAATTAAAGTTAATAATATTTGAATTCTTTTGTGTATAAAATTTTTTTCTGACAAAGGTCTTTGAGCATCCAACTTTTTGAGCCACTTTTCTTCCAGACATTTTAGGGTGTTTTAGAAAAATACGTATTATTTTACTAGCTTTGTTTTGGTCGGCAAATCCTTTTTTCTTCCACTTCCGCGCTTTCTCTCAATATTCAAAGACTCCTTATATTGTTTTATTATTACCTTAGAAACTGTTTTTTGGTTAACACCTACGAACCTAGCAATCGTTTTTTGTAAGCGGCGCGGTTTTTCATTGAAAATTTCAATTATTTTTTACGACATTCTTGTTGGATGCCCATTTTCTAAAAACTAATTTTGCTATTGCAATGAAATTTCGCACGTGGATTTTGAAACAGATGGCTAACAAAAACAGTGTAACGGTAATCATTTTTTTCAATTATGATAAAAGTTATAAACTTAAAAGCAGGCCCATTTTTTTTCGTGCGCACTCCTTACTTATGTAGGGGACTAGATCAACGAATTTTTAGAAGGTTTAATTGTTTCTTTTATTGCAGGATATGCATTCTGTTATTAATCTTTGTGATTTTGAGTTTTTAATTAGCCTATGCAACTCATAATAACCGGAAAACAGATTAGTCAATCCGCGTTGAATCTTCAGTGCTCTTTCGGTGTCTTGGTCAGTAGTAAGAATCAAATTTTGTAAATCATTAACTTTGTTGAGGATATCAGCAATTTGTTTTGAATTGAATTGGAATCACTATATTCACTATCCACGTTTTTCTCATTGTCGGTGACTAAACTTATGACGTCGATTTCGGTTAATGGTTCGTCAGCTAACAGTTCATCTAAATCATTCTGCTTCAGGATCTCCTCCAATTTGATGAGCTAAGTCAATTATTTTACTGGTCAGTATGATTATTTGTTTTTATAGCTTATCTTACAAAAAATTAAAGATTATTTTAACATTTTTTTCTTTATACAGTCAAACCCGGTTATAACGAACTCCGTGGGACCAGAAAAAATAGTTCGTTATAAGCAAAGTTCGTAATAAACCGGGTGAAGTCATAGAAGAAATTATGAAATACAAAGAATTTTTTTCATTTATTAAAAACAAAAAGTATTTTTTTTTATTAAAAACCAAAAATATGTGTTAATTCTTTTTATCTAGCAGCTGATTAAAGATACTGGGCTATAATTTAATGCTGCCATATTAAATAAAAGTGAAGATTATTGCCACACTTCAAAGTTATTTCTGAGGGTTCGTTATAAAAAAGGTAAAATGTATGAAATTCAATTACTGGGACCATTTAAAGTAGTCCCTTTTAACCGAGAATTTGTGATAACCGATTCGTTATAAACGAGTTTGACTGTATTTGTTATCTTACTAAAAATGAAAGATTATTTTAATATTTTTTTCTTTATATTATAAAATCAACAATGTAAACAGTAGAGGTTTCCAAGTCCATAATATCCATTGTAAGGTGGGCACAGAAACGATTCAATAATCATATTTTATGATTGTTTTTCTTTTTAAAATACTTTTTATAAATATTTTACATTTATTTACAAAAAAAAAAAAAAAACACAATTTTTATTTTTTGTAAATATGAACTTAAAAAATATAAAACAATAATCAAATAATTATTTATGCATGTAGTAAACAACTAAAGTTTATAGGCGAACAAATCAATTCAATAAAAATTTAACCAAAAAAAAAAACACAAACACAAAAAGAAAAATAAAATGAATTGATTAGCAACTAACGGTATTTAGAAATCCATTAATTAACGCAATTATATAATAGTATACGAATATGCGTTATAATTAAATTATGAAATAATTTCACTTTTATTTTTGGGCGGAGAAATTTTGTTTTTTTTTCCAACTCTTGGTTTCATATTAAAACTTTATAAATTATTAATTGAAGAAATAAGTTCCAAAATAAACTAATCATTGCAATGATGTGGTGTGATGCATTTAAAAGTGGCATAATGGCAAATCTCATAAATTAAATTCATAGTTTTACTATGGGCGGCAAGTATTTGCTGCTATCATTAACCGTTGCACTACCGGAACTGGAACTTGTTGAAGCGGACGATCCAGACGAAGATGTAGATTGTGCAGATCCCAGAACTAAATTGTAAACTAGACTGCTGGGGATTATCCAATGAACCAATAACTGAAGCTACGGGTGCAACACCTTCATCCGACACTTGAGAGGTGCCACCAAGCTGATCATATTGAGCTGTGAATAAAATCCAACAATCGTTTAATTTAGAAAAATATTAATCAGGTTTTCTTATTTCCTTATTTAAAGTTCTATTTAATCAGATACAAATAGGAAAAGAAAAAACTCAATAAATTAATGATATTGAAATGCTTTGAATAAATTATTTCAAGTTCATATGATTTTTGAATTTTTTAGATCGTAACTCAATTCTAATTTTATTTTGTGCTATTTTTTCCTCATAAAAATGCTTTTATGATGAAAGCAAGCATCACTAACCTTGAATGGTGCGTTGAGCATGTTGTGCTTCCTCTTGAGTTTTGTACTTAATGAAATAGACTTCTGGTTTACTGGGCTGTTTGGGCTGTACATTTTCAATGGCGGTTTGCAAGTCCAAGGGGTCAGTCTTCTTGGTCAATACATAAATAATGGTCTTCTCTTCGGTAGGAGCCTGTTGTATACGCAATGCAGCCTTATTGACCTTGGGTGATGGTGCTTTAATGAACACAATACGATAGTGTTTACGTGGTGGTAGTGGTGGTAAAGGTGCCTGTTGGAATTGTTGTTCACCCTCTTCTGGTGCTACATGTACATAAATATCCTTAGTTACAGTATTCGGTGTTGGGAATTGCTGCTGTTGGAAACCACCAAACTGTTGTTGTCCTCCAAGATTGCCTGTGAATGGAACTTGTTGTTGCTGCTGCTGTTGTACACTACCAAAGCCAAAGGTTTGTTGTTGACCTGATTGATATTGTGGAAATTTGGGTGCTGTTGAGAACTGTTGTGCGTTCGACTGTGAGCCAAAAAGTGTTTGATGCAAACCACCAGTTTGAAGTGCTTGTTGTAAAAATCCATGGTTTTGTTGTGCAGATTCAGTTTGTCCAACTGATGCACTATTCTGTTGTTGTTGTTGGTAATTGTAGCCCTGAGGTGCAGCTAAAACTGTAGCGCAAAGTGAAAGAACCTATAAATAATAATAAATTTAGATAGTTTTAACTTTAGTCATTGTAATCTATTAGGTAGTGTGTTGGCTTATTAGACGTATGGCTATGATTCAAACCCATGTCAGACGTCTTCAACAAAACGAAATATGTATATATATCGCTGGCAACTGAGAAAGTTTC
The DNA here is from genome assembly GCA_014635995.1 of Sarcophaga peregrina. NCBI lineage: Eukaryota > Metazoa > Arthropoda > Insecta > Diptera > Sarcophagidae > Sarcophaga > Sarcophaga peregrina. The sequence goes on from CM025789.1 coordinate 51,065,880, forward strand.
TCAAAAATTTATTGTTCGGAGTCGACTTTGAATAGCAGATCCTTAGACATTGCATAAAACTAATACACACAACATGGTGTAAGAAGCCAGGTCACAATCATAATTTAAGAGGTGTAATGACCAATTATGTATGTATGTATGTACGTTTGATAGTAAATTGTTTACACCCCATTTTCCATTAAAACGTAACCCCTTTTAATATTTTAAGACTTTTTAGTTGTCCACCTGTAAAGATAGTACACTCTGGGGCCATTTCTAGTTTCTTAAAAAAATAATAATTGTTGTGGAGTCGTATTAAAAGTTACAGAACTGCAAATACATAAGGCTGTTCCTAGGCATTAAAAGTCGTACAATTATTACACAAAATAGCCTCCATCAGGGAAATAAAACACATTTTCTTGAATTATTTTTATCAATCTTGTGTATTCAATAATACGACGACGTAAGGAAATGCACAAAATGAAAGGATTTCTGTCAATTATTAAATATGGTGTGATATGATATGGTCTAGTAGGTAGTGTGCAGGCTTATTAGACGTAAAGCCAGGGTTCGAGTCCCAGGCCAGATATCGGCGATTTCTTCTCAGCAGATTTCTGGCAAAAACTCTAAGAGTAAATAATATTGCCATGAAAAGTTTCTTAAAAATCTGTCGTTCGGAATCGACTATAAACTGTAGGTCCCGTCACTTGTGTATAAAATTAACACACACAACATAAGTAGTGTGAGAAACTAGGTCAACAATTCTGACTGAAGGGTTGTAATGACCAATTATGTATGTATGCGATATGCAAAAATTTGGTGTAAACAGTTTGCATTGAATCTTTGAGTTGTCTAAAAGAATATGTTGTCAACAACAATGCCTTTAAATGGAAAAATCGAAAACAGTATCTGATCTATTGGTTAAAATTTCACAAAATTTATTGTACAAAATATATGACAAACACAGTCATGGACATATTTTAATATTCCATAGTGTTTAATGTCGATTTGATATAACCTTTTTCACTTTGAGTGTGGTTTGATATGATTTTTTAAGCCATATTTTGTGGTTTTTCTGTGTGATTCATTTCGATGACCTTTTTTTATAGATACATGTAATATATGTATAATTCCAAAATAATTTTGAACCTCAGTTAGTTGGTTATAAGGTTTCTGATTTTATCAAAATTTTCAGTTTCGTATGAAAATAAATTTGACACCGAGAAGACTATATCATGCTTCTACACTTTTTAATTACATAAATTTCCTGGGTTTTATCATTTTTATTGTATTACTTCAAATATTTATATATTTCGAACACGATTTTAAATTTTAAAACTGATTGCCTTAAATCAAGTATTCAATTTATTTTAGACATTTAAAAGAGAGTACACTTAATTTAAAATAATTTCAATTGCAAAATAATATTTATTTATCCTTCATTAAATCAATATCATATTTTTATGTATCACCTAAATACAATGTAATTTTTATAGAAACTTATTTAAATTTTTTTTAATTAAAAACACTTTTTACTGCTACAAAGTGAACTTATTTATCGTTGAGTTTATGGAAAGTTTTAAATTTTTTTTCAGTTTTCTTTTTTTTATTCAATTTTATGTATCTATTTATTATTTATGTAAATGCATCACTTTCGTTTTCACTTACTATAAAACTACGCATATTTTACACAGTATTTTTATTTCTTTTCTAAATTAAATTTCGGTCTTTTGTATCTTGCCGTTAAAAAACTTTAAAGCGACCGCACCTGCGTTAAACTTTGTGTATCAATTGACAATCTAAAATCTACTAAAGGTTGATCCAAAATGATACAAACTTTTATAAACACGACGCAACGAACGCAGTTCATTGTTGCAAAGTATTTTTAAAGATTCATATCATCTATTCAAATGACCACAAAAATAACGAACAAAAGATGGTTTAAAGAAAACAAAAAAAAAAAAAAAAAGAAGAAGCTGAATATACTGTTAAAAAATAAAGGTAAAAGATTTTTGAAAATAAAGTATAATAAAATACCGACAACAACAGCAATATTTGTATTTATAAAAAAAATATTAACATTTTTGATGATGCTGTCTGTAGATGAGTAGATGATACTTTTACGGCTCGATATTTGTGAGCATCATTTTAGCCAGTATTTTGGCAGCAAGTTAACAGCAACAACCTTGATTGCTGTTAAAAAATAATGCACATGAAAAGATGGCAAATAAAATAAAACGGTATAATCGTATTTAACTTTTATTTTCAATTTGTTGTATTTTTTGGTTAAAAATAAATGTGACCTTTTGTCGCTTTTTGTTTGGTTGAGAAAGGGGACTCAGTGTTATCGTGTAAATAATATTCAATTAAAAATTATTATTTTTATTTTCGATATTATCATAGGATTTAAATTGTTTCAATTAATTTCGTATTTTACAATTCATTTGATTTATGTAACCGCACACTTTATTAGAAGGACGACTGATAAGCATTATTTAAATATGAATTTGTATTAACAGTGTTGCGTAAGCTTTGAAGCCGCTTTCTTACACAATTCAAATAATAAAGAAATGTAAACATTGACGAACGCAACGGCACGTTCTGGACAACTGAAAATAAATTAAGTATTCTGGCTTCCATTCCATTGCTTAATTTTTCATGGCTCTTATTATCAAAACATAAAAAACTGCATACATACCAGAGATCAGCAATAAGTATTCAAAACGATGAGTAGATTCGAATCATACTTATAATTTCAGATCCTTATACGCATTCATACTTATTTTAATATCATATTCATACTACACATACTCAAAGTTGGAAGTATTTTTCGTATTCATACTTGTTATTGACTTCGACTCGTCTCTACTTAACATTTACACGAAGCACAAAATAAGTATGATTCGCATACGAACACTACTATGCTCACAAGAAGATTTTGTGTATGTTTTGCTTGTTGTCTTTGTCTTTACTTTTTTCTTTGTTTGTTTATGCAACAACAACAACAAAGGCTGTAAATTTCGATTAATGATCCGAGCCACTCTAATGAGTTATAAGTATTATAAGTATTTTTCAAAATTTATGAATCAGAATGAGTTAGCATATGAATCAAATACATTTCGAATGTTGTGAGTTTGATGTCAACGTTGTACTCATTGCTACTTATACTTATAAATCAATGTTGTAGCGAGTAAGAATGAATCAGAGTAGTTGAATTTCAATTCTGTTGATTCGCTCATACTTAAAATTAAATGATGTGCTTATGAGTAGCAGAAAAACGATGCATTGCTGATCTCTGATACGTACTAAATCCGTGGTGTTTCAAAGAATGATTAAAGAAAATTTTCAAGTTGATAGTCTCTTGACTGTTGCAAACACAGAAGACAATGTTTGGATGAGAACTTAGAAGGATTTAAGTGAGTTTAATAAAATACAAATATTTCTTCGATGACTTCGTACGAGCAGATTTATAATGAAAACTCTGGGAGTAAAATAAAATTCCCAAGAAAAGTTTCTCAAAACTCTATCTTTCGAAGTCGACTTTAAACAGTAGGTCCCGCCACTTATGCATAAAATTAACACACACAATATAAATAGTGCGAGAATTAATGTCGAAATCCAGATTAAAGAGTAGTAATGGTCAATTATGTTATGTTAACCACGAGTACCTAAGGGCTATTATTCTGTTCTAGTCTGTTCTAAGAATTGTATAGGGAAACTAGCTGACCCAGCGAACTTCGTCCCGCCCAAAATTGAATTTTTTTATTGCCCAAATTAGGTCACATTATATATTTATTGTAATACGCTGTATAAAGCGCTGTCGAAGTTGTAGTTGCTCCAAAACAAAAGCTAACAGACATACATGTTATATATGGACATAACTAGTTATAAGGCATCGAACTAGCCGACTTGTAAGTATCTCATAAAAGAGAAGGTATTGTGAGTTTGTTGATATCGACTTACCCATCAATTTGCTTTCGTCTACAATCACTATATTCCTAAATATTCAATTTTAAAGGTTTGCTCCTGTTTGCAATAGCAAACTTTTTTTAACCATCTAAACCTGATAAGCTTTAGAACAAAAAAAGAATGGTTAAAATCAGTTCAGTAGTTTAAGAGTTATAGGTATCACTTGAAGGGTTGTCGCGCTTATTTTTGTTACCCACCAAGTTTTATTCGTCTACAATTTGCCACGCCCTCTTAACATTTAGGGATATGAAAAATAGATATTGTCCGATTCTCAGACCTACCCGATATGCACACAAAATTACATGAAAATCGGTTGACCCATTTCGGAGGAGTTTAACCACTAACACCGTGACACGAGAACCAGTATTCGGGATTTCCTGGTGTTTATTGTATTGTACACTAGAGCCTAAACTTGCGTCGTTAATGGGGACCGGAGAAATGCGACGCAAATCGAAACGATGCAAATCGAATCAGTTTTTTTTATATAAATGCACTAAAATTTAATTTGATTGGGGAAAATATTCAAAACAAAGCAAAAAATTTTGTATTTTGAATACATTTTTATTTATTTCATTTACTTCAACAAATGTTTATATTTAGTTATTATAAAGAGATAACAAAACAATAAATTAAGAGAAAACGCAAAAATTTTATTCATTTACATATGTATGTATGTATGTATATTCAAAAAAGTAGGTGCATTAAAACTTCTAATTTATTTAGCTTATATTGAACTCGCTTCAGATGATAAATCTAAATTAGAAACACTTATATCCATTTGACTAGATGGTTTTACTGTTTTTTTCTAACAAAACTGTCCAAAGTTTGTTGAATTTTTAAAGATTTTTTTGTTGATATATTTTTTTGTAACAACCAATGGCTTGATCAACGGATGCTGCTACGCTCGTTCAACGATTTTCGTCAGGATCTTTTTAGAAAATATATCCATTGCATGGGAAATTAATTGCAAAGCTTTGGAAATATTGGCGACAGTTAATTTTTTTTTTTTTTTAACGTATCTTCCCCTGTTTAGACAGGAAACATGCTGAATATCAATGGCAAATAAATTTTCATTCTCAAGCCCCTCATCGTAAGACATCATCACTACATACTACAAATGCCTAAAATGCACAATGCTGCAGTAAAAATTTAACCGTTTTAAGCGACGCAAATCGAAATCCTAACGATGCAAATAGAATCGATGCAAATCGTGGTCAAAACGGCGCAACTCGAACCGACGCAACTTGGTCTAGTAGGTAGTGTGTTGTCTTATTAGACGAAAGGCCCGGGTTCGAATCCCAGGTCAGACATCAAAACGAAAACTATTTCTTCGGCGACTTCCTCTCAGCAGATTTCTGGCAAAGACTCTGAGAATAAAAATTGCCATGAAAAGCTTCTCAAAAATCTATCGTTCGGAGTCGACTTTAAACTGTAGGTCCCGCCACTCATGTATAAAATTAACGCACACTACATAAGTGGTGTGAGAAGCTAGGTCGTAATCCTGACTGGAGGATTGTAATGGTCACGGAAATCGTGGTCAAAAAGGCGCAACTAGAACCAAAGCAACTTGAAATTGCAATGACGCAATTCGAATTTTTCCAGTTTTAAAAAAGCGACGCATAATCGAAACGACGCAAGTCGCGGCTCTAGTGTATATTGTGCATCTATCATCGAACAGCTGTTATGTTCTTGTTTAATGTACCCCCTTCATTTGAAGTTTTTTCGTAAACGACCCGCGCTTAATAGTTTATAATTTAAAATCCCTTCTTACGGTTAAATACAATACTTAGTTGTTTGTGGCCAAACATGTCACTGCATTTGTTGCGAATGGTGTGTAGAGTGGTGGTTCATAAAAAGCATCATCAAATATACAAATTTAACATAAAATTAATTTTATTTTCATAATTTTACTTGCTTTAGCATATTATTTGTGAATTAGAGAAATTAAGTTGCAAATTAAAATCTCATGTGTAAATAATGATCAAAAATAAGAAAAGAAAAAAAAAAAGAAAATTCGCATAAAATGTTAAGCATGACATTTCTTATTTAAAATTACAAAATAAAAATTTTAATTAAAAAAAAAAAAAATTAAAAACTAAAAAGATGATTAAACGCCATATAATGTTAGACAAAACAAGATAATGGAACTTTAACATGAACTTGTAGAAACACAATTTTAGGTGTTTCCAAAAGTGATCCCAAACGGGCATCACGCCGGAAGTTGAAAGTAATTTTGTTTTCATTAAAGACGACTTCATAAATACCGATAATGGTCATTTTTTAACGCAATTTTGATGGTTACATAATTTCGTTTCAAATTTCGTTAAGCACAAGGGAAGCATTTACGCTTGTTACTGTTAACTGCTCATGTTTCTAAAAATTAATTGTTCGATTATGTAAATGAAGATGCCGCCACAGACAATCCGAAAGACAGACTCAAAAACTCTTACAAGTGTGTTGCAAGTTATTTTGTCTGTCGTTTGGTAATAATGGTTTCTGTTTGAGTGTCATGTACATCGAGATACGAATATTTGAAGTGCTTTAACATTATCTTGCATTTGTTTGTACTGCTTGCTGTGTTATTGCTGACATGCTGTACATTTTTATTGGCTGTCATGGCACAGTATGTGGTCAGCACTATTTAGAGTATAGCAGTTAAGACTTGAACTTGAGATTTATGTGGACATCGCGAGTTGTTTGTGTTTTTGGCCACAAGAATAATAAGTTAAAAGAAACTACAATAAAGGAAAGATTGTTTAGTTTAAGGGTTTTTTTTTGTTGTTGTTTGTTTTTGATTTATTATCGAAATTTTCAAAAATTTGTCTGGATGCCCTGTTATATAATTGTTAAACGGAACAAGATATTTGGAGACGGCTGTTGCAGTCGAAAGACTAACAGCTGCAAATATTAACATCGACTTTTGTGAAAATAAATACAAATTATTGAACATGCTTGAACTTGAGATTACTTCACATGAATTGCATTAAAAGTGTATGAAATTTTTTTTTATTTTTATCGATGTAAAGTTAATATGCCAGTGATTACCTTGCTATCATAAATTACATTTGAGATTCATCCGAGAGAAGTTTTAAAACTTTAAGTAAAGATAGGTATTCATATTCATATGCGAACAAGTACCCTTTATCGCTGAATTCAAATCATTTATATATACTTTTTACTTACTGGAAAACAATTAAACCAAGTCCGAACTTGAGAGCATATTTATAACTTTGAAGGCATTTAGTTTAAAGACTTAACATAAACTGATCTTAATATAAACAAGTATTCAGAAACAACGCATGGTAGACTAGTGCTTTTCGATGCTTGTTCATTTTTTTAACCTAATATTGCTAATGTAATGCCAAATAAAAGGAAAAGAGCTAGACCGCAATCGTTAAGGCAATATGGACTGGAATTTGTCTACCCAATAATTTTTTGAGAGCAGGGTTTAGTATGTATGGGTCGCATCTATAAGTTTAAATTTGACTGTCTGTCACAAAATTTAGTATATTATCTCCACTGAACGTAATTAATTGATTTACGATTGAGCAACGTTTGATTTTGCAAAAAAAAATTATCTTCTCGGATTAAGCCCCTTTTATCTTGGTGGTTACATTAATAAGCAAATTGTATTTGAGGCTCAGAAAACCCATACATGGTTTTACAGAAACCACTGCACCCGTTACGAGTAACTGTTTGATGTGGCTTGTGAAGCGTATGCATTACAGTCCCTTATACCTTTGAAAATGAGGAAAAATTATTGTAGGTAGTGTGCTGATATCATTGATTCAATATGAGCAGAAAGTTTTAATTTTGTGTGTTTGATGGCGTAATTTTTAGTTTATCATTCTTGGAAGCTCAGAAGATTGTGGGCAGGCTTTAATGCAATACTTGCTTTAGCAATTCAATTTTTCAATGCGTAAGCTTTTTTTGTACTATAACGTAACTAAGGGATAGCATAATCACATGAGGCAGTATATTTCTTTTTTATCCGCACCTATGACATATGAAAAATAATTTTCTAGTTTGAGCGTCCTGGTAGTCTAGTAGGTAGTGTGCTAGACTATTAACGTGAGGGTCGTGGGTTCGATTCCCACCAGAGGCTCTGGCCTGTAACACTACACCGGGCATATGGCCGAAGTTACTCAGCTCGTACATGAATATAATATAATTTGTAATTGTATTGTAATTCTTAAATAAATAAATAATTTTCTGGTAAAATTTTTTTCCGTCACTTAGAATGCATGGATGGTTCAAGGTTGTACAAATTTGAGGGTAAAGTCATCTTTTTGGAGTAATACATATACTCGATAGGATTACATTCGAACATGGACAAGATAGCACATCAAATCTGGTCCAGGTTAGATAAAATGTACACGGAGACCTCAAAAATAGCTAGTTTGACCTAAATGTTTGTGTAATTATTGGACGTTGTGAAACATAGTCTTGGTGATATTGCCTGGGCACTTTGCAGGAGTTACAGAGACCTATAGGGTAAATGCCCAGTGTTATATTGTATGAGTATAATGCAGTAAAAAGAAAGTGGCAAATATTACATTTTATTATATTTTTCAATTTGTAATAAAATTTCCCTAAAAAATTTCCCTAATATATGAATACTCTGCCATTAATGTAGTCTTAAAAATATATTTTTCATACATTTTCCGGTGTATAGTAAAATTTTAACAAAATATATGTTTGTGACGTAACTAAAACATTAACAATATACTATCACAATGGGAGAGTATATGATCAATAAAATTTTTTTATGACATTTACACCTAAGAAGACATTTCTGTAGTTGCGTTAAAAATATTAAAAAGAAATGAAAATTATTCAACTGCACATGTTTTACTGCGTGTTTAAATTACTATCCAAAACAATAAACCTTTTTCTGAAGTCCAAAAACTTAATTAGAATCGGTTGGTCTCTAGGCATGGTTATATTTTTGACAGTTAATGTTACAACTTTTGTTATTTCTTTTTTCCAATATTTATTTTCATTATTCTTTTTTTGAAATGCAATACCTTATATTGTATATGCCTATATATCTACAATATATATATGTGTTTATGTACAGTGGATAGCAGGAGTCTGGATACCCCCAAATATTTTTTTTTGGTAATTTTATAAATTATAAACAATTATTTGACAAAATAACACTATGCGACAAAATAAAAAAAATTAAATGCACCCAGCTAGTGAGTTTTGTTGATTAGATCTAAAAAAAAATTATTTATCTTCTCAAACCCTCCAAACTTTTTTATTTGACAAAAATTATTTTTTTTTACCTTACGTACAAATTTCTGGATTACTCAAAAAATTCTGAACCGATTTCCAAAATTTAAATCTTGTTAAAATTTAATCTTTAATTTGTACAAACAGTTTTTGTCAAATATAACAAGTTGGGAGGGTTTGAGAAATACAAAAAGGTATTTTTGAGTTCTGAGGTCGCCGTGGTCTAATGGGTAGTGTGCAGAGACCTGCGCCGATCGGGTGACAGCCGGCTAAGCCGAGCCGCCGACAAAATTTAAAAGCCGCCGCCGCCGAAAATTTATTCGGCTCGATTCGGCTTGAATTCAGCCGGCGTTTTATGTATTTAAAAAATATATGAAAATATGTTTTTAATATTATATGCAGCAAAATTTTAATTATATATACATACATACATACATTATTGACCATTACAACCCTTCAGTCAGGATCACGACCTAGCTTCTCACACCACTTATGTTGTGTGCGTTAATTTTATACAGGAGTGGCGGGACGTTCAGTTTAAAGTCGACTCCGAACGACAGATTTTTGAGAAGCTTTTCATGGCAGTTTTTACTCTCAGAGTCTTTGTCAGAAATCTGCTGCCGCCGAAGAAATATTTTTTCGTTTTGATGTCTGACCTGGGATACGAACCCGGGCTTTTTGTCTAATAAGCCAACACACTACCCACTAGACCACGGCGACTTCAATTATATATAAAATATGATATTTATATGTTATTATTTTACTTGACTTAAACACATTAGAGAAGTTGTTCATTTTGTGATATGTTAATACAAAAATTTTTAATTTTTTGATATGGAAATTTTGAATACCCTTTCTTGTTTTTGGTGAATGTGGTAACACTTTTAACTTTACGTTAAATTTTTTAAAAGACAAAAAATTTAAATGGAGAACCAAGGAACTACAAATTTCAATAATTTAAATGAGTTAAATTCATCAGATTCCGATGACGACCTTGCAATTTTTAATAATATTGATTTCCCAAAACAATAATTGAAACTCCAATTTCAATTAGCTTTTTACCCAATTTTTTTTTGGAAAATATTATTTTGAATATTTATTTCTGATAATTGTTTTGTAAGTGTTATAAAATGCGAAATGTTTCAGGTTTGGAGTTTTTGCGTCGACATCAAACCTCTGTAACCATTTTACTGGTATTGACGTAAAATCAAAAAAATTTTAAAATTCGAATGCCAAAATAAAATCCTTATTTTCAGGAAGTTCTAAAAATGCAGATTCCGAAAAATTTGCAAACGCACGACTGCGTGTGCAATGTGCTGCAGACATCTAAGGCCCTTAAACATAGTGGAGCAACCAGAGCCATTTTATTTATGTCATTTCGGATCACAGCATACCAGTGTTGCCACCTTATGTGTAATTACACATATTGTGTGTAATTTTTGATTCTGCGTGTTGCATGTGTGTAATTAGCTTCGTGTGTAATTTGTGCGTAATTTTACTTTTTGTGCTAATTTTTTCTTAGTAGCTAATTTTTAATAATCGATTTGCTAACAATAATTATTTACTAAATTACTGCAATTTTTGGCAAAACCAATGAGAATAAATAAAATTGCCATGAAAGATTCTCAAAAATCTATCATTTGGAGTCAATTAAGTATATAAAAGAGCCGCCGAACCTTTTCAACTTTAGCCGCCGCCGAATAATTTGCTCGGCGCAGGTCTCTGGTAGTGTGTTGGCTTATTAGACGAAAGGCCCGGGTTCGTATCCCAGGTCAGACATCAAAAACGAAAAATATTTCTTCGGCGACTTCCTCTCAGAAGAATTCTGGCAAAGACTCTGAGAGTAAAAATAGCCATGAAAAGCTTCTCAAAAATCTGCCGTTCGGAGCCGACTTTAAACTGTAGGTCCCGCCACTCATGTATAAAATTAACGCACACAACATAAGTGGTGTGAAAAGCTAGGTCGTAATCCTGACTGAAAAGTTGTAATGACCAATTATGTGAGGTGATGTTTCATACATTGATTTACATGTCTTTTTTGTTCTTTAAATAAATGTTGTATGCATATTATTTAAGTATATAAAAGAGCCGCCGAACCTTTTCAACTTTAGCCGCCGCCGAATAATTTGCTCGGCGCAGGTCTCTGGTAGTGTGTTGGCTTATTAGACGAAAGGCCCGGGTTCGTATCCCAGGTCAGACATCAAAAACGAAAAATATTTCTTCGGCGACTTCCTCTCAGAAGAATTCTGGTAAAGACTCTGAGAGTAAAAATAGCCATGAAAAGCTTCTCAAAAATCTGCCGTTCGGAGCCGACTTTAAACTGTAGGTCCCGCCACTCATGTATAAAATTAACGCACACAACATAAGTGGTGTGAGAAGCTAGGTCGTAATGCTGGCTGAAGGTTTGTAATGGCCAATTATGTATTATATAAAAGATACAATGTACAATTGTTTCGGTTAGAAATGGTATATTATTTCATTCATAGGGCTGCTGTGACTGGCCTCACAATAGTTAATTCGATCGGAACAGAATTTAAAGTGTAAGGGGTCGTGTCTGGACAATGGTAATACGAATGTTGCACTTCAAATGCTCAGTTGTCTCTGGTCGGCATAACAGTTTTCTTTAATAGCGCCCCAAAGAATCGCAGCTACTTAGAGGAAAATTTACATTATAATTTCGGCTAATTAAACGGCAATCAAACGTTTGACGCAATAAATCGATTGTGGCATGAGATTTGTGGCAAGTTGTATTATCTTGTTCAAACCAAACAAAAAAATAAAATCGGTTATTATGGTCTGATAGGTGACTCTATGGACCCTAATGTTTGGGGCATCCTCATTATCAAAGAAATATGGGCCAATGATAACTCCGCTCTATAAGCCGCACAAAAAGTCACTCGCAATGATTGTATGGATGTATTGGCTTATGTAAGACCACGTGTGGGTTTTCTGAATCCCAACTACGTCAATTTAGCGTATGCACGTACTCCCTAAATGAAATGAGCTCCATCCGAAAAGATATTTTAATTAGCAAAATCGACATCATCGTACAGTTTCTAGTTGGCACTATAAATCCAAGTACTGCTCCATTTCGTCCAGTGGAGATAATGTACTGAATTTTATGCCAGAATAGAATAACATACGTATTGCCAGATTAGAAATAATCGAGAGCACAAATTTTGGCAGAATAGATGGCCCAAGCCTATATTAAAATGTTTTATCTGATACTTACTAGAATATCTGTTTCAGGTGGTGCAAATTAAAATAAAATGAAATAAAATAATAAAGTTATGTTTGCACTGCATTTCTTCATATTTCTAAAGCAAATATACATATTTGGCTCTAATAAAAACATTTGCTTTACAAATTAAATGTGTTAATTTATTTACTATTCACGAATTCGTGTCAAATGTTTCATTAAATCCACAGATCTGTCGATAGTGCTCATAAAATTAAATATTTTATTGCCTACAAAAAAGCATTTGAAATTAAATTAATATTGGCCGTTTAGTGTTAAATGAAAACAATTTGAATAAAAACAATTTGAATGCAAAATGACATTGAATGGAATTTATTATATCTACGTTCCTTAAAAAAGAACATAAAAAACTATTTTTCTTTAAAAAAAACTAAGAATTTGCCAAGCAATGTATTTAAACAATTTATAAACTTTTTAAAACGTTTGTCCTTGATAAGCTCATTCTGATTAATTAGTTTTCAATTGAGTTAGGTAATCCTCTATGGTTTATTATTAAATTTGCTAATTGCTATCGTTTATGGGATTATTTTTAAATCGTAAAACAAAAATTCCGAAACTTCAACTGAAGCAAAAGATGTAAAACAACGATGAAGTAAGAAAATGAAATGAATTCAGGTAATTAATATTATTAAGATGGTCAAGAGAAAAGAAAAAGAAATAATTTTTAGAGCAATAATATTAAAGGCCAGAAACCACCTGCTGATTACCGACAGTCATGTTGTAATTTTTGTTCACTGCAAACATAATTATTAGAGATGGCATCATATGGAAGCTAAAATGGCAAAATGTTTACAGGAATGATAAGTTAATAAGTTTAAAAGTGACCAGATTGAATAATTTTTCACACACTTTTTAAATTATGAACATAATTTTAATCAGATAAAACCGATAAACATATTATTGTACTTCTAAATTTTTTGCCAAAAAAAGATTCCCATATAAGATCCCTTACGACAGGACAGTCAAAAATAAGATATTGTTCCGATTTGTTGTCTTATTTAACATGTTGGTACCTACATCAGCCATAATACGAGTATTTCATAATTTCCCACAAAGGAGATACAAGCATCCAGTAATTGTGCCCTTGGGCACCTAATTAATTATTATAATTTATTGAACGATACTATAGGGAGAGGCATCGATCAGTTTAAATTTGACTGTTTGTTACAGAATTTAGTAAAATTTTCGTTCGCTTTTGCAAAAAAATTATCTTCTCGGATGAAGCTCATTTTATCTTGGTGGTTACATTAATAAGCAAAATTGCTGTATTTGAGGCTCAGAAAACCCATAAGTGATTTTACAGAAGCCAATGCACTCGTTACGAGTAACTGTTTGATGCGGCTTGTGAAGCGGATGTATTATAGTCCCTTATTCCTTTTAAAATGAGGACGGCAAAATTATTGCGGTCAAGGGAAATACACACAGTAGGTAGTGTGCTGGCTTATTAGACGTAAAGCCAGGGTTCGAGTCCCAGGCCAGACATCAAAATGAAATACAAAAAGTATTTTTCGGCGATTTCTTCTCAGCAGATTTCTGGCAAAAACTCTGAGAGTAAATAAAATTGCCATGAAAAGTTTCTCAAAAATCTGTCGTTCGGAGTCGACTATAAACTGGGACCTCACTTGTGTATAAAATTAACACACACAACATAAGTAGTGTGAGAAACTAGGTCAATAATCGTGACTGAAGGATTGTAATGACCAATTCTGTATGCAAAGGAAATACCAAACGCACCATGATAATCGGTTTTTTTGCACCTGATCTTCATGGTATTGATGTGAACGAGATTTGGTTTCTAAAGGATTGTGCAGCTTATCACACGTCTCATGTGGCAATTTATTTATTGCAAGAAAACTTTGATGCTGGTTTAATTGCCCGAAACGGCAATGGGTAGCGCCGTTACTGAAAACTGTTACGCAGACAAACCGGAGACAATTGAGAATTTGAAGGCCAAAATACGTGATACCATTGTAGAGATACGACCCCCTGCACTAGAAAATGCGCACGAAATTTGGTGAGTTAGAATGTGGTACTGTGAGTCCAATCGCGGCTGTCACATGAATGAAATAATATTTTATTTTTAACCGGAACAATTGTATTTCAAAATAAAAGAATAAATTTGGAAAAATTTCAAAACCGTTTTGATTTTATCGTACTTATTTAAACTTTTACATTTCTTATTATTCATTCATACGATCAACCATAAAATCCGATTTGGTCACCTTAGCTTTCAATAGTTATTTTATATTTTGTTTTCAAAAGTATTTCAATGTTTTCCAAAAATAGGAAAAAAATTCATGTTAACAAAACTAAAAGACAATATAATTATACCGTATACTGTATTACAATACCAAAAATTGATTAATGGCTTTGCAAGCAAGAAAAATTGCATTGACAGTAATGATAGAAATGTCAAAACTTTACGAAATATTCGAAAATGTTTTATTTTTATTTTCATCTTTTTCAATTAACTAGCAGGTGTGTCAGCAATATTTAATCTTTTAATCATATGTCATTCTTCATTAAGAGATATCTGTCTGCATATAAAATCAAAATCAATTTTATAAACAAATTAATATGTTTTGCAAACAGTATTTTGAAATTTGAACTCCTACTTTTAACTTCTGATGTTAAAGTCAAGATTTTATTATTATTTATTAGTAAATGCAAGTGGTTCAAACCCCAGCTCAAAAATCTCCAACTAATCCAAATATAAAATAATATTTCTTCGGCGACTTCTTTTCACCAAATTACTTAAATTAGTTAACACACACAACATAAGTGGTATGAGAAACTAGGTCGTAATTTTGGATGAAGGGTTGTAATGACCTATTTTATTTGTACAGCCAAACCCGGTTATAACGGACTCCGTGCGACCAGAAAAAATAGTACGTTAAAGGCAAAGTTCGTAATAAATCGGGTGAAGTCATAGAAGAAAATATAAAATACAAAAAATTTTTTTCATTTATTACAAACAAAAAGTATTTTATTTTATTAAAAACCAAAAATATTGTTAGATTCTTTTATCTAGCCGCTAATTAAAGATACTGAGTTATAATTTAATGCTGTCATATTAAATAAAATTAAAAAAATTATTTCTTTATTACTGGGACCATTTAAAGTAGTTTCTTTTAACCGAGAATTAGTATAAACGAGTTTGTAATAAACAAAGTTTTTGTATGAAAATTGTTATTAAAACGTTTTGACTTGGAAATATGTTCCGTTATAAACGAGTTTGACTGTATGTATATGGGCACTTCCATACATTTCTTAAAAAATTTAAAATGATTTTTATTTTATGGCAAACAGCCGAAAAATACATAATTGGCTATTACAAACCCTACAGGATTACGGCCTAGGATTACGGCACTCATGTTGTGTGTGCGTAATTTTATACATAAAGTGGCGAGATCTACAATTTAAAGTCGACTCCGATCGACATATTTTTGAGAAACTTTTCATGGCAATTTTATTAACTCTCAGAGTTTTTTTCCAGAAATCTGCTGAGTGGAAGTCGCCGAAGAAATATTTTTTTTCCATATTTCGTTTTTGATGTTTGAGCGGAAATTTCAAAACCGTTTTGATTTTATCGTACTTATTTAAACTTTTACATTTCTTATTATTCATTCATACGATCAACCATAAAATCCGATTTGGTCACCTTAGCTTTCAATAGTTATTTTATATTTTGTTTTCAAAAGTATTTCAATGTTTTCCAAAAATAGGAAAAAAAATTCATGTTAACAAAACTAAAAGACAATATAATTATACCGTATACTGTATTACAATACCAAAAATTGATTAATGGCTTTGCAAGCAAGAAAAATTGCATTGACAGTAATGATAGAAATGTCAAAACTTTACGAAATATTCGAAAATGTTTTATTTTTATTTTCATCTTTTTCAATTAACTAGCAGGTGTGTCAGCAATATTTAATCTTTTAATCATATGTCATTCTTCATTAAGAGATATCTGTCTGCATATAAAATCAAAATCAATTTTATAACAAATTAATATGTTTTGCAAACAGTATTTTGAAATTTGAACTCCTACTTTTAACTTCTGATGTTAAAGTCAAGATTTTATTATTATTTATTAGTAAATGCAAGTGGTTCAAACCCCAGCTCAAAAATCTCCAACTAATCCAAATATAAAATAATATTTCTTCGGCGACTTCTTTTCACCAAATTACTTAAATTAGTTAACACACACAACATAAGTGGTATGAGAAACTAGGTCGTAATTTTGGATGAAGGGTTGTAATGACCTATTTTATTTGTACAGCCAAACCCGGTTATAACGGACTCCGTGCGACCAGAAAAAATAGTACGTTAAAGGCAAAGTTCGTAATAAATCGGGTGAAGTCATAGAAGAAAATATAAAATACAAAAATTTTTTTCATTTATTACAAACAAAAAGTATTTTATTTTATTAAAAACCAAAAATATGTGTTAATTCTTTTTATCTAGCCGCTAATTAAAGATACTGAGTTATAATTTAATGCTGTCATATTAAATAAAATTAAAAAAATTTATTTCTTTATTACTGGGACCATTTAAAGTAGTTTCTTTTAACCGAGAATTAGTTATAAACGAGTTTGTAATAAACAAAGTTTTTTGTATGAAAATTGTTATTAAAACGTTTTGACTTGAAAATATGTTCGTTATAAACGAGTTTGACTGTATGTATATGGGCACTTCCATACATTTCTTAAAAAATTTAAAATGATTTTTATTTAATACTCTCGGCCGAAAATACATAATTGGCTATTACAACCCTTCAGACAGGATTACGGCCTATGTTCTCAACTCCACTCATGTTGTGTGTGTGTGTGTTAATTTTATACATAAGTAGCGGGATCTACAATTTAAAGTCGACTCCGATCGACATATTTTTGAGAAACTTTTCAAGGCAATTTTATTTACTCTCAGAGTTTTTGCCAGAAATCTGCTGAGAGGAAGTGGCCGAAGAAATATTTTTTTTCATATTTCGTTTTTGATGTCTGAGCGGGCATTTGAACCCCGGTTTCTCGTTTAATAAGTCAACACACTACCTAGTAGACTATGACGACTGTTATCATATAATAATCATTATTATTTCGTTTAATAAAATTATATAAACAAGTTTTTTTGTATATTAAATACAAACAAATTAACGCCAACACTGCATAAATTACAAACAATTTTTCAAAAGCAAAAAACCGAAAAACGGAAAAAAACTATCCATAAAATAATGGCTTATCATGAAATTAAATCAAATATTAATTATCTTTAAAAATCTATTACATAATCAAAGCCGTTTCTATAATATTTCATATCTTGCGGATATTTTTGATTAATTCAACCATCAAGGTGGCCCATTGTCAAGCACCTTTTTTCCCATCTTCCCTTTTTATTTTTTTTGTGATTTTTATCTTTCTTTTTCGATCAGAAGAAAATAAATGTTGTATTATAGCGGAGTATATAAATCATAAATTTTTCGTTTTCTTTACATTCGTGATGATAATTTATTGCCACTCATCAACTTTATAATGGTCTCCAGCCAGTAATTGTACAAACTTTACTATCCCGTCGCGTTTATTGTAACACCCTCACATTTAAGTGTGAGAATATTTAATTTCTTTTCTTTTTGTTTTTTGTTGTTTTTTTTTTTCAAATGTAAATGTTGTTTACTATTCATAAAATGTTGTTTAGATAAATAATTAAAAAGAAGATATATTTCTCTTCTCTTGCTATTTTATTTTTGTTTAAAAACAACAAAACATTGCTGTTTTGTTCATCATCAACGCCTGTGTTCAGTTGAATGTTAATCACCAGTTTCAAAAGATTTTTTAAGTTTGGCTTGAGTATTTTTTATAACTTAAAACAGTAAATGATTTTTAAATTATGCCCATTTGGAATACCCTACTTTGTGTATTACGTATAGAAACATATTTGTGTGGGATGATACCACCATAAGCACATCTTCGTATTAAAGTCACTATTCTCTCAAGACTTTTGAATTCCATCTGAAGTGTCATTGACATATTTAGTGATAGGATTTCCAATTACGAATATACATAGTTTTACAATCTAAGAATTCGTTAAAATATTTCAAACTTAATATAAAAGTGACTACTTTTCGAACATAATGTGTTGACTTCTGACGACAATAATGATAGCGTCATGACAATTGATAGTTCTAAGCATTGTTGTGTTCCATAGGCATGCATTATAAATTTACAGACATTTTATTTTAACCTACAAAAAGATAACAAATTACAATTATATTAGAAAAGAGAATACTGTTTACGTTGGTAGTTCATATTAAGGCCAACCTGTATTTAAGAAATCTTTTAAAACATTTCAAATATACAAATTGTTCATTACATTTAATTATAAACGATAAATTTTTTTCAGATACATTCCATGGATATTTTATTTACTCTCCCAGTTTTTACCAGTAATCTGCTGTTGTAGATGTCTGATCTGGGGTTTGAACCGCGCCCACACTTCTAATAAGCCAGCGTACTACCTACTAGATAGGGATGCCAAACGAGATGGATTTTTAAAAATCCCTGGATACGGGATTTTGAAAATCCCGATTCCGAAATCCCGGGATATTTCGGAATAATAATAATAATCCAAAAATTCCAAAAAATCAAGGGAAAAATCGCGATAAAAAAATAAAAATTATTCATACATTTGCAAGTGCATTAGTTTTAAGAAAATTATTTGGATTCCAACAAAAAGCTTAAAGCATCTAACAAGTGATCTGATAGGCTTGAACGAATTTTGTTGTTAACATACGCTGTCGTTCAAAAACACTTCCCGCAATCAACATTTGTCGGTAAAATAATTCCAAGATAGCTCTATGCAGCTTGAAAAATATTCACCTCCTGATGTAAACAAATTTATTTCTTTGGACAGTTGAGTATCTAAATCAGTTACCCTATTAATTCGTTTTGTGGGGCTTTTGCATTCTTTGATGGCATCAATTAACTTTTGAACAACAAAAGTATTATCGAAGTCGAGTGATATAGATTTTTTTTTCAGGACCTTTTACAGGGTCAAAATCGCGGGATAAGTTTTTATAAAGATTTCGGGATTCGGTATTTCCCGATTGGCATCCCTACTACTAGACTATGGCGACTAAAGGCGGTAAGAGGTATTTATTGTTGTAAGGGAATAAGAGGCCTAAACTGGGGCATTAAGCCTAAGAAAGGTATACTGCGTTATATGGCTTTGTAATTAAAATAACTTTATTCTACGGGGGCGCAGTATAGTGAATCGCTTTAAATAAAAGTAATTATCAAAACTGGTTTGAGCGGGTTAAGCTACATCTTTCCTAGCACTCTTTACTATCCTTGACTGGTTAATACCAGATACATTGGCAAGCGAAGCAATAAGACTCATGGTCATAAAAGCACTTGCCTAAATTTTGGTCATGTGCCCGAAATTTTTGTCTGAATTAATGCATGAAAGATTGCCCAAGAATACAGGAAGTCTTTAGACAGCGAGATATTACTGGTTATGTGAAGATGACAACATACGACATTGAAGATAACAACAACTGGAACAACGGTACATTCAGGTGATGTCATACTTGAGATTAGCATTCAACTACAGGCAAACAAATGGTTGCATATAAACTTCATTCCTTTGAAAAAAAAAAAAAAATATGGGATAATGAATATACATGATGAGATACCAGAGAAATCTGGTACTATATGGATATATGCATAATGAAATTTGTATTAAACCAGACTTAAATCCATCTTAGGAACGTCATAGGAGTTGCAACAGGACACTGGTCTCTGGGTGCTTTCATAACAAAGCTGTAACGAAAAGGCAGACCATACAATATCTTATCGGTCGTAATTACATGATGGAATGACTAATAAAACTGAACCTTATAGTAATCAAATAAGATATGCTCATCGGGGTATCGGTCAGTTCAGCACAAACTTAAAATACCTGCTAATTTAAAAAACCATCTGTAAATCTTTCTTAGAATTTCAAACTTTATTTAATAATTTTTTTTATTATGTTAGACATAAAAAACTGATGGTCACCCTAACCCTAAATAAGTAATAAATTTTTTATTTAATAAATAAAAATTCAATTGTGATTTTTTTCGTTATTGGTACTCAATTGAATATTTTGGAATATTTAATTTATTGTTTGCAGCTCATTGTTATTTAAATTATATATCGTTTCTGTAGCATACAATTCAAATTTAAATTGTGTTGAGGACGCATTATTGGCTCTTGAAGTCTTAAGAGTTTCTGCAAATCAATGACTGACTTTCAATTTCAAATTATCAATATTATGGCAATAAATATAATGATGGATATACATTTTTCTCGTACGAATGTATATGATGCAGTTAATTTGGTTGTTTCTTTTGTCTTGCGGCAATTGTATGACAGAATTTATTATTAAAACGGAATGTGTTTAAACAAATGCTACATTTTTTTCAGTTTTTTTTTATTAAATTAGAATAAAATTAAATTTTATTAATAAATGCTTGGAATTATGTTCATATGTTAATTATAAAGGTGAGAAAATTTTGTATTCGATCTGATAAACACAAACCTGGTTGTTATTCATATACAAATTAAATGGTTTGAAAAATCTTGGATGCATTCTTAATTTTTTTTCATTGTTAGAAACTTGCCGTAAAAGATAAATAAGCTACAGTTAAATGTGTTTCATACAACATAAGGACTAATTAGAGAACTTCAGTACAGGCAAACTACGGCTTATCTAATAGTTTGTTGGTGAACGTATTAGTCACCATCTTTTTTATATTCTGTTTATTTTGTATTGAGAAGCAAAAAGTTTCTCAAACCTCACACGTCAATTTTTTGTCATTTGTGTACAGTATTCCCTCGATTTTCGTTGAAGCATGTTGTGGAAAAAGGCGACGTAAGTCGAAACGACATAAATCGGTCTAGTAGGTAGCGGGTTGGCTTATTAGACGTAAAACCTAGGGTTCGAGTCCCAGGCCAGACATCAAAACAAAATACAAAAAGAAATTTTTTGGCGATTTCTTCTCAGCAGATTTCTTGGAAAAACTCTGAGATTAAATAAAATTGCCATGAAAAGTTTCTCATAAAATCTGTCGCTCGGAGTCGACTTTGAACTGTAGGTCCCGCTATTCATGTATAAAATTAACACACACAACATAAGTGGTGTGAAAAATTAGGTCAATAATCCTGACTGATGGGTTCTAATGACCAATTATGTATGTATTCTCTCGACTTACGTCGTAGAATGTTCTGGAAAAAGGCGACGTAAATCGAAACGACGTAAATCGAATATCAAATTACTCATACTATCAGATGCATTTCTTTATGTACATTTTACAAAAAAAAAGTTTAAAATAATTAAATTTTTAGTTTATGTATGGTAAAAGAGAATTCCCTCATTTTTGCTTATAAACAACAGAGGCGGCGGTAAACCGAATGACGCCGCAAATCGAAAGGAACAAAATTTTTGACGACGTTAATCGAAATGATGTAAATCGAGGGAATACTGTATTCTATTTCAGATGATTAATATACTATTGTATGCCCTAGGATTAACTAATAGCAATACTACCTTAGTTATTTCTTAGATATAATGCCCTCGCCGAAATTGGATTGGCTGTCATATTGGGTTAGGCGGTAAAGTAATGTTTAACATTCTTAATTTTTTTTCTAAAGTCCCAATTCCTGAGAAACAGTTTTAAGAGTATTAATGTTAGGGTATATTTTTTGGCCCAAAATATCTTCAAAAACTGTCAACAATTTGTAGTCCAGCAGGCTTAAGTTAGAACTTCCTAAGACCCGTTCTTCGAGGAGATAGATTAGGTTAGGTTAGGTTAGAGGACGTGCACCTGTCCGTCAAGACAAGCACAGTACCCGGAGGTTCCAAATTGACCCATTGTACATTGTCCTTAGGGGAGGAAGGAAAAGGAGGATATAGGAAAATAGGGAAGGGGAGGGAGAATAGGAAACAGAGGAACGAAAAACAACAGACACAAAACAACAGAGGTTGAGAGTGCGACTACCCTTCGAGGAGATAAGTGCTGGTACATTGTTTTGGAAAAGGATTAACACTATTTTGGCTTTATGAGGCTTAGCAAACTCTTAATATAGAACTTTGGACGATTAAGTAGTTTTACTGCTGCTTTTAAGATGGTTTCTTGGTAATAGACTCTTCAACATATGCATCCTTAGATAAGCATATGCACGTACACTCTATTATTCCAATCTTTTTTTTGAGAAAGTTATCAGCGTTGTACAATGGGTCAATTTCATCCTCCGGGTACTGTACTTGTCTTAAACGACAAGTACACGTCCGCTAACCTAACCTATCAACGTGCTTAACTAACAGACTTACCTAAATTTTTGAAGCTGCAGTCAACAAATATGCGGAACGTTGTCGAAAAGCACTAAGTTTTAAATCTCGGCTCAAAGATTTTTGTCGAAAATTTTTTTTCGAACTGTTTCAACAGAGTGGTATTACACTGCGCACGGCGACCAATTCCTTAAATGGGCGATTTGGTGAACAATTAAGCAGCTTTCAGATTTGCTCTTTTAGGGCTGTAAAATTTAAAAAAATAATAATTTCAGAGATAATAATTTTTGTTCGTTAAAAGAAACTTAATAAAGAAATATAAATGTATGAAGTTGGGTATGTCACTCTGTAAGAATTTCAATATGGCAATACCTTACAAGCTTTCATTGTATTAATTTAAAAAAGTTATAATAATATATTAAAAGCTCTCGAAATACATAATACAATCCACATTCGATGCAAAACAGAGATTATAAACCGTGGTCTTCAACCACCTTCAAGTTACCGCTGTTGAAATTCGTTTAACTTTATTTGAAGCTTTCTCAAATTAATTTATATTTAACTGTAAATTTTTAGACGTTAAAAAATATAATAAAAATGTCAATATTTGTTTCATTTGAACGATAACATCTGCGTTATAATAAATGATGTCAAGTTTTTATTTTAATTTTAAATCAAAGGTTATATTATGATGGTTATTTTACGACGGTTACAGGTATTCATAATGCTGTTATCCAAATGTGCCAGATAAATAAATTTGTAATAAATTGACATATTATAAGTTTCATAAATTGCTATAAAATATTATTTTGAAATTGTTAGTTACTTTAATTCAATTTGGTTTTTATTACAATTTTTGTTTAGGAACTACTAGATATTTTTTGAAATTATTTTCGAAATAAAAACATAAGAAAATTACGACATTCTATCGATTTTTCTGTGCTTAGACATCACCTTTATCGTATAACTCTCATATAATAAAGTACATCGTGTGCTAAAAAAAGGAATTTTGCAAATTGGTTTTTTTTATAAGAATACGATTTATTTTTTTTTACACCGAGGAGGGGTAAATGTACCTAACTGAACCATAGAGGGAGCTGTCACGTCCTCACCCACTAAATCTCCTCCTCGTCCCGTGGACGGTTGTGTCCACTCCGGAACTACGGTGGTATTACTTAGAGCGCAGTCCTTTTGGCCCTTTGGCCATCTTCATGCTCAAATCCGCCTCCGGATTGCGTATTGAAGATTGTGGAGATTTCTAAGTGTCTCACTATTCCTTTCGCTCAGGTTACCGACTGGGATTTCGTTAGACACGTGAGCTAGTGTTATCTACGTCGGCGTGCCTACATGTTCTGCAGTCTCCAGGTCTCTCTTCTTTAGTCTCAGAATACGCTCCACGTAATTCGCCACAGAGGCCCAATTATCTCTATTCGCAATCATAACTCCGACAATGTCAGCGTATAAGAATACGATTGAGATCATTGA
The DNA here is from genome assembly GCA_014635995.1 of Sarcophaga peregrina. NCBI lineage: Eukaryota > Metazoa > Arthropoda > Insecta > Diptera > Sarcophagidae > Sarcophaga > Sarcophaga peregrina. Next base: position 51,090,136 of record CM025789.1, read on the forward strand.
ACGTAAGGATACTATAGGCAAAGGTGCTACAGGCTCGAATATGCAAAAAAAAAAGAGCTACATAAGAGATTTGAATAGCTAAGGCTTTCTGCACTAGTCGTGAACTTTTTAGTGGAAACCAGAATAGTTATGCAAAAGATGTTATATTACAACTTGCGAATAAAATTACAAGAGTAATATTAAAATACAGGACGATATGTGAAAAATATTGAAAGTTCGTATTCGCCTTAAGAACCCAAATGTCACAGTATTACTATACAATACACTAACGAAGATGGATGAGGATTCGAAGAAAAATTTCTTCAATCAAAATCTTCAATCTGAATTAGGATATACCTTCTCATGCCAATTATATTGTGATTGTTATTTTTATACATGAATGGAGAGACCTACAGTTTAAAACATAGACTTTTGTGAAACTTTTAAGACAATTTTAGTTACTCTTAGAGTTTTTGCCAGAAATCTGTTGAGTAGAAGTCGTCAAAGAAATATTTTTCGTTATTTAGTTTTGTTGGAGATGTTTAACGAGGGGTTTGAACCGTGGCCTAACGTCTATATAAGCCAACACACTGCCTATTAGACTACGGCAAATACTTGAATTGACGATTATATATTAAGGGAATTTGCAGAAGAGGCGGAAAATGCAGTTGCATGGGAAAAAGTCAGTGAACGGTATACCGCACTAAAAACGTAAAGAGATACTGCAGAGCTCTAAAAATGTAAGAAATTAAAGTAAAATAATTCTTACCGTCAGTTTTTACTACAAGAGAAGAGTTTATCTCTGGTTAAAACAAGAGAAGTCGCCGTGGTCTAGTAGGTAGGGTGCTGGCCTGTTAGTCGTAAAGCCAGGGTTCGAGTCCCAGGCCAGACATCAAAAGAAAATACAAAAAGTATTTCTTCGGCGATTTCCTCTCAGCAAATTTCTGGCACAAACTCTGAGAGTAAATAAAATTGCCATGAAAAGTTTCTCAAAAATCTGTCGTTCGGAGTTCGACTTTAAACTGTAGGACCCGCCACATATGTATACAATTAACACACACAACATAAGTAGCGTGAGAAACTAGGTCAATAATCCTGACTGAGGGGTTGTAATGACCAATTATGTATGTATGTATGTATGTAAAACAAGATAAATCTAAGAAAAGGAATATGTAAACATTTCCTTGGATGTTAGACTTGGCCTCTGTAGTGGCCTGAAAAAACAATGTCTGCGAAGATATATTAGCGTGCAGTGTTAAGTTTTGGAATACCATTCTTTTATAAGATAATTCCTGATCCTCCTATGATATAAATTATTGATGCTAGGCTAGGCTAGATAGTCAGGGAGTTAAGAATATTTGGAGTAAATTAAAATTAAAAATGTTTATGGCTTTTTTTGGTAACTTCATTCCTAATTACACAATCATTGTACTACTTTTCCTGATACTCGGCATAAAAAGGTTTTTAAAGCTATTGCTAAACATACAGTTGTCAGTGAAACTCTATTGTAACCTTCCCTGTAATTTATAAACATTTTTTATTCATCATTATCATACAAAACTTGGTGAATATACATATGTAAGGAGTGAGCACAAAAAAAAAAATGGCACTACTTTTAAGCTTATAACTTTTATCATAATTGAAAAAAATGTATACCGTTTCATTGTTTTTGTTAGTCATCTGTTTTAAAATCTACGTGCAATAGCAAAAATAGTTTGCAATAGCAAAAATAGTTTTTTGAAAATGGACATCCAACAAGGATGTCATAAAAAAATAATTGAGATTTTCAATGAAAACCCACGCTGCTTACAAAAAACGATTGTAGACTCGCAGGTGTTAACCAAAAACAGTTTCTATGGAAAGAATAAAACTATATAACGAGTCTTTGAGTGTTGAGAGAAAGCGTGGAAGTGGAAGAAAACAAGTATTTGCCGACCAAAACAAAGCAAGTAAAATAATACGTATTTTTCTAAAACATCCTACACTCATGTCTGAAAGAAAAGTGCTCTGAGATTTTGGTCAGAAAAAAATTTTATACAGAAATATTATTTAATTTAATTGAAATATAAAATGATAAAAATCCGTCACTTAGTTTTATTTCTATAACGAAAAGAGTAAGTCCAGTTTTTTTTGTGCGCACTCCTTATATGCGTTAAAATGATCTTTAGCGCAAAATCAATCGAAGTGTTACTGTACATGAGTAATAAAATATTTAATACTTAAATTTATTTCTATGTTAGTTTTAAATATCTTATCTTTTTCATTCATTTGAGACTATAACAACGTCAATAGCAACTGACTATACTATACCATGAGAATATCATATTATCCATGGGCTTCCTGTACGATTTTTTCACTGTAAAAAACTATTGAAAATCATTTGCCATGGATTATGCTATGGGTACCCGTTTTTATGATTAATTATTATTATTATTTTTTACTTTTTTAATTAAATATGTGTATCGATTATAATTTAGAATTGCCAAATTAAATATTGTTTTAAGACACGAATAAACGTGCTTTTTGAATATGAACAGCTTTTGTGGTTAAATTGTTACTTGTGGAATAAATGCTGTTTAAATAGTATTGACCCAATTTTGGCTATTGATTTAAAAACAAGGTTATCAAATGAATTTGCAAAAATATTGTTTAAAATCTTTAACAAATCGAATTAGAAAAGATGAAATTAAATGAAAAAAAAAACATTTTTTATATTAAATTTATAAAGTTTTTGCGTGGGTGAATAATTATTTTAATTTTATTTTCTTTAGATTTTGCCGTTAAATTATTTAAAAATTGTTTATATTTCCTAACGTATTACGTGCTCTAACAAATGTTTATTAAATAATAGGCCTTCTGTTAATGATCCCACGGCTATAAAATTATAAATGTAATCTGTTTTAATAAATGATTTGTTAATTATAAGTTTTCTCTTATTGTCGGCATATTAACAGGTTTTAAATGACTTACAATAGGCGATGACATGAAAATTAGTTTAATTTCATAGATATTTAACAGTATTAAAATATTGAATATTGAAGTCGCCGTGGTCTAGTAGGTAGTGTGCTAGCTTATTAGACGTAAAGCCAGGGTTCGAGTCCCAGGTCAGACAACAAAATAAAAGTATTAATTCGTCGATTTCTGGCAAAACCTCTGAGAGTAAATCAACTGCCATGAAAAGTTTCTTAAAAAATCTGTCGTTCGAAGTCATAAGTAGTGTGAAAAACTGGGTCAATAATCCTGACTGAAGGGTTGTAATGACCAACTACGTATGTAAAATATTGAATTTTAAATCGATTGATCGGTGGCTCCTAGAAAAGCAGAAGGCTGGGCATTTCCAAACGATTTATTTCCATAAACAATCAATTGGTAGATCAGTGATTGCTTGATCCTACCAATTCTTGTAGAACATTAGATTAGAACTGGGTGACTTATCTTTTTGTCCCTATTATATTCTCGAAATTTGCCAACTTGATGGATGCATTGATAAATTGTATCTATATTGGGCTTTTTGTAAAACGCTTCAAATTTTTAAATTTATTTTAAACAATTGTGTGTAAGACATAATGGTCTAGACTATGATGACTATGGTAGTAGGTAGTGTGTTGCTTACTAGACGTAAGGCCCGAGCTCAAATCCCAGGTCAGTCATCAGAAGATGATTTCTAGCAAAAACTCTGAGAGTAAATAAAATTGCCATGAAAAGTTTTTCAAAAATCTATCTACTTTAGCTCTCTTGCGTAAAATTAATGCACACGAACTAAGTGGTGCGAGAAGCTAGGTCGTAATCCTAATTGAAGGGTTGTAACGACCAACTATGTATGTAGGTATGTGTAATACATCATCGTAAGGTTCTATTCGTTTAAAAGATCTCTTACTGTTCTCTGGGTGGAACGCAGTTTTTGCCATATCTATGGCTCATAAATTAGGTTGCATTTGGCCAATGGCATGAATTATGTTGAATTGAAAAACCGATATTGTGTGTGGCTTATTTGCATACATCTGAGACTTACGAACATTCTAAAGGAAAGAAGTTTAACTGAGTAAAATCGACAATTGTCAATTGTTTTAGAGTCTTTATAGCGAAAAAAAGTCGTTGTCTATGGTCATATAACTAGAGTTATTGGGTTAGTTAAATTTTTTGCGGATACAAGATCAAACTACGACACAAAATTCAGAAGCTGTTATCTGCGAAAACCCGCAATTCCCGTGAGCAACACTGAATAGACTGTTTCGGATTCTTCGCACATTCTGAACAACAGTGGTAATATTTTCGACAGATCACTGCAGCCGTTCAAGTTTCTATAAATAATTTTATGAAATTGCATATTTAAATCCAATAAAGAGCATTACTTTTACTACATCAAAGACAGCTTTATACTAATTTTCTAAATCTATTAAACAACATCCGTTTATTGAATTATTTGTACAAGTTTAGGTCAACACCTGTTGGATACTTCATTTCATGTGTATTGTAAACAAAATTTATAAAATAATTAAAACCGACATTTGTTATGGTGAATTAACACTTGATTAATATGCACTTATGTTAGGCGTAAAAATAAAATTAACCTGGATTTATCATGTAAGTCTAATATCAAACTGAAAACAACAACACAGCCTGATCCATAACCGACCTTTAATATTTAAAGCAACACAACAACAATAGAAACAATAAAAGCAAGCTGGAAAATTAACAATAATTAACAATTAACTATATTGTTAACTATAACAACAACAGTAACAGCAACATTTTTTTTAACAAAAAAAAAAAAAATACATGGTCTCAGGTAAAAATCTAACCACTTTACGCCAGGGCTTATAACATAAAGTGGGCAAGAGATAATAATACTTAATGGATTTAAATAGAAATAACATTGAGCCTAATCATTAGACCCTTAGCAACAACAACAATTATAGTTGATGAATTAAAAAACGAAAAGAAAAAAAGGGTCATATGTAATGATCTTTGAATGTACATGTCGTCACTACAATTTTTTTTTTTGGAAAAACAACAACAACATGAAAAGGTAAGTAAATAAATAATAGACCTCCTCATTGAAATGCACAATAGGAGAGAATATTTAGTAAAAAAACAATCAATGTTTCTTAAAAAGCGACAAATGTACATTGTATAAAGGTTACTCTGTGTTGTGCCCTATTCTCCTGCTCAGTTTCGAGTGACTAGTTCATTTTTCTAATCGAAAGAAATTCCTCATGAAGTAATATATATTTTGATGATCTCCAAAATTTTATTCTTATGTAGGAATACAAATGTTATAAAAAAATCGAAATACCCCCCTGCCTAAAATAATAGTTACACCTTATTCGAAAATATTAAAGAAACGTTAATTGTAAAAATATCCTCGAAAAAGCAGCGAAAACTATTTTTTATTATAGTTCCATCTGATTACATCTTTAATATGAAAAATTTGACAGGTACACGCATTTATTTAAATATAGAAAGCGAAATTCCAATGAATCCATAAAAATTGTTGATCATAATAATAGATACACTTGACTTAAATTTTTGAATGTTTCTTAATTTTGTTTATGTGAAACGGTAAGAATAATTTCATTTTGATATAAAATTACATAAAAATCAAAAAATATATAAACTGCACTAAAGAAGAGAAAAAAGTTGTTACAATCTTTATTGATTTAATTAAAGAAAACAAATTCTTCCAAGTCAAAGCTCAAAAAATAATATCAAAAATAATATTAGAATTAATATAAACTTGAAGTGGAAGCAAGGAAGTTATAAAGGATTAGACCTAGACTGAGGAATTTATAAAAACTACTGTCAGGTTTTGAGTGGAGTTCGAAGAGTTAGACGGCTTTAATATGGAGGCGATAATTTCAATATGAAAGTCGGCCAAATACATGTCCCATTGCTTAGCAGGAATAGTTATAGAGAGAATATCTGTAATTATTCCACTATTATGAGAATGAAAATAGTGAAAAAGAGTGTCGCAATTAGTGCTTAGTTTGTTGGTTTTAAACAAGTTGAAATCTAATATCAAAATGCAGTGCTTGCTCGGTATTTCCGATTACCTGATTATTGCAATAAACTATTTCCAATTATAATAATAACACAAAATAGTTAAGTTAGTTAGTTAATTAGTTAATAGTTAAGAATATCGAGCGTCTACTGTACTTTCTTTCTACGAAAGAAAATTGCTTAAAATAGAGAGAGAAAGAGAGTGTGGATTATTGAATCTCATTAGGAAAATTAATTAACTTTTTCACACCTTTGATGTTTTGTAAATTATAGCGAACTAAACTATTAGCAATTAGCAACAGTGAAACCTTAATGGTTCGATATTTTTGCTATAAAATGTTTCGTTAAGAAATAAAATTCCGATTTGTTTCTATATTAAGAAAGTAATTAAAGTATAAAATAAATCAGAAGACAGATATGAAGGGTAAACATATTTAAAAATTCATGGAGGCAGAAATATTATAGTTTAAATGACATGAGGACTTATTATTTATCCATCAATAATACTGTCATTCACAACTTCTAAGTCGACAATGATGGGTAGCTATACTTCCCTTTTAATATTGCACTTCAGGCATTTCTTCCCACTGAGCTGGAAAATAATGAAATAATTTTTTGAATGCCATTAACGTGCATCTCAGGGGCCTGTTGCTGCGAAGAAGTAAAGAAACAAATAATTTGTATCACTTGAAGGTCCCTCCGGTATATTGAAGAATTACGAACAAAAAATAACTTCAGCTAATGGAAATTAAAATTGGAACTTTAAACATAAACAAAATATCAACATCACGTCTTAAATGTATCTTTTTTTATTATTAAATTTTGTAGAAAAAAAAATTAAAAAAAATTGCAACAGAGCATCATACTGGCAAACATTAAGCAGTTAAAATAATTAAAAACATAAAAATGTTTACAAATTCATAAAACAAAAAAGGAAAAACAAAATAAGAAAAAAAGAAGAAAAAATTAAAATAACTGAGATAAACTGTGGTCTCCAAACAATTTAACATTAATGATGATGGTTTGTTGGCAATTGTAAAACGATCGTTTAAATAATGATCGTCTAATAAATTTCTAGAGCAACTATAAATACCTTAAACGTTTAACTAGTAAAACATATTCCAAGCACAGCTGTTCAACGAACATCAACTCATTTAAGTAAAAACTACTCCTTCCACTCAAACCCTTTTGTAAAAACTTAAGCAAGAACATGCGTGGTTTAATAGTAAGTGAAATTGCAAAATACTTCTCATTTTTGCCATGGAAAAAAGGACTAATTTTGTACATTTTCTTTTTGATTTTCTTCCTAGATTTTGTGTTTTGCCACTTTGGCCGTAGCTGCTCCCCAAGGATACAATTATCCCAGCCAGCCTAGCAACCAGTATTTGGCTCCAGCTACAGGGGCTGGTGGTTATGATGGAAACGCCGGTTACCAGCAACAACCTTTGGTTTCCAAACGCTTTTTCATCCACTCGGCTCCCGAAGAGGAAGAAGTAGAGATACAACACAGAGACATTGTAGTCGGTCAACCCCGTAAAAATTTCAATGTCGTATTTGTTAAGGCTCCTGCCGCTGCTGCTCAAAAAACCAAAATTCGTGTCATTCCCGCCGTTAACGAAGATAAGACTGTCATTTACGTCTTGGCCAAGAAGGGAGCCGAAAATGAAATCATTACCCATGTCGAAGAACCCCACACCACCACTGCCAAACCTGAAGTATTCTTCATTAAATACAAGACCAACGAGGAAGCTGAACATGCCCAACGTTCTATCCAATCTGAATACGATCGTTTGGGTGGCTCTACTGTTGTCTCCAATGAAGGCATTTCTCCAGTCTCATCGGTTATCGGTTCCTTAGATGGTCACGGTAGCGATTTCGGTACTGGTGCTGGTTTCGGTGCTGGTATTGGTGCTGGTGTTGGTGCTGGTGTTGGTGCTGGTGTTGGTGCCGGTGCTGGTGCTGGTGTTGGAGCTGGTGCTGGTTTTGGTACTGGTGCTTCTAACACTGCTTATTTGCCACCCGTGAAGAAACACTAAAAAGGCGTTTTTGTTTAGAAGTAGTTTGACCTTCGGTCATTTGAACTGATGTGTGATAGACTTTATAATTACTAGAGAATTGTTGTTATTTTTATAGAATTTTAAATGCTTGTTTCGAATTAATTTTTAAATGTTTCTGTTTTACTAAATATAATTAAATGTTAAACACAAAAAACATATTTTTTTATAAACTTAAGAGGTCTATTAAAGCATTTAGGGCATTAATATATATAGGCCATTATTTTTAGATGCATAAAACCTAGCAGGAATTATTCCACTTATGTATGTCTTAGGGAAAACTGTTTACATACAGTCTCTGCAAATTAATATGTACGAGTAAGTATTCAAGCATATCAACAGCCTGACATGTATTTCCGTCAACATTTTTAACAGAAGCTATTGGTTTATGTCAAAAGGTATCTGTCGTTTTCTGTGTTAATTTTATGACTAAGAACACTCAAAACAACAACAAAATACATTTTCTTAAGGCCGACTACAGTTAACCAATTACTTACTTATGTGAAGAAACTTCATTAAGGATGTGAGGGTGTTGGCGGTCCCTTAAAGAATAAAAAGGTATAATAAAAGAGTTTTTGAGACATTGAAACAAAAAATAATCAGACGACAATATTCGAATGCAATTAAATCATGATGGACCCGAACACCCTTTCTTTTGTCCAATCAGTAGATCCTTAGCTGGATGGTTACAAAAGAATTACATTGAAAGTTTGGTGTCCTATAATCTAATCAAAATATCCAAGGTGTTGCGAATGTTCAGATGGCTTTAATTAATTGGTAGGTGAGTTGGATCTGGATATGGACGGTGATGCAAAATATGCCAAAATGAGCGGGTAGATAGGGTTAATTGTTGGGAACATGGTGAAATCCAAAAATTTGATTTATCGATCAGGCTTTCTTAACAGAAACGATATTTTCAATAATTCACACACCTGTCTAATTTTGGCTTCAAATTTCTTCCCAATTTCTTACACAGTAGATCGATTATGAACCATAATAACCCTGAAGTGTCCAAAATATGGTCACGTATATAAATCAACACTTTTGTAATAAGATTTGACTATTTTCACATGCTCTTTGGGTGTTAAACAATACATATTCGCAGATACGGATTCTTAGCACATCAGGTGAACCGCTCGTAGTCTTGGCATGTCTGCTCTTAAGTACACGCCGCAGGCTGTCCTACAGTTCGTCTTGTTTTTACAATCATTGGACAGTTTCCTCTAAAACATGGTTGCTAGAACTTCACTGAGGCTTAAGTTCTATGTACGGTAGGCAGGCTTCAAAAGTGTTGAAGTAGAACCGAATTACCGGGGTTTTCGATCCTACTATATGATATAAGAGACTATTTTCGGACGAACATACAAAACTCACACTTTTACACGGCAAGAATCAGATGTCACTGATGACGGAGATATAACAATCTTCACCGATGGCTCAAAACTGGAATGTTGAACTAGAGTCTATTCCGATAAGCTGGCACTGAAAGGGGTCATACTGATTAACTAACCAGGTCAGTGTATGTCACGCGCAGTTTTTTGCTATTGAGGAAGCTGAACGTATGAATGAAACCAGGATCCTCCTTTTTTTAAATTTGATAATATGTGTGAACAGTTTGGCAGCAATCAAAGCTCTGGGATCCCATCTCGTCAAATGAACACAACACCCGCCTCTACTGGGTTCCGAGCCACTGTAGCATAGATGAAAACGAAGAGGTAGATGAACTGTCGCATTCGCAGAATATAGAAGGAAAGGAATCGCTACAACACCTTTTATGGTGTTCAAAACAGATGTCATCGCTGAAGGCTGACGGAACGTTTGAAGATCTGGGAACTAGCCAGTTTCATCCCAAAATTGTGCTGGTTCAAAGCCACCTCTATTGGATCATGACAAGTAAGCTTGCCACATACTGGCAAACATTAAGCAGTTAAAATAATTAATAACATAAAAATGTGTACAAATTAAAAAATAGGGAATAACAAAATAAGAAAAAAAAAATGAGTCAAAAATTAAAATACCGAGATAAACTGTGGTCCCCAAACAATTTAACGTTAATGATGATGGTTTTTTGGCAATTGTAAAACGATCATTTAATTAATGATAGTCTAATAAATTTTTAGAGCAACTATAAATACCTTAAACGTTTAACTAGTAAAACATATTCCAAGCACAGCTGTTCAACGAACATCAACTCATTTAAGCAAAAACTACTCCCACTCAAACCCTTTTCTAAAAACTTAAGCAAGAACATGCGTGGTGTAATAGTAAGTGAAATTGCAAAATACTTCTCATTTTTGCCATGGAAAAAAGACTAATTTTGTACATTTTTTTTTGATTTTCTTCCTAGATTTTGTGTTTTGCCACTTTGGCTGTAGCTGCTCCCCAAGGATACAATTATCCCAGCCAGCCTAGGAACCAGTATTTGGCTCCAGCTACAGGGGCTGGTGGTTATGATGGAAACGCCGGTTACCAGCAACAACCTTTGGTTTCCAAACGCTTTTTCATCCACTCGGCTCCCGAAGAGGAAGAAGTAGAGATACAACACCGAGACATTGTAGTCGGTCAACCCCGTAAAAATTTCAATGTCGTATTTGTTAAGGCTCCTGCCGCTGCTGCTCAAAAAACCAAAATTCGTGTCATTCCCGCCGTTAACGAAGATAAGACTGTCATTTACGTTTTGGCCAAGAAGGGAGCCGAAAATGAAATCATTACCCATGTCGAAGAACCCCACACCACCACTGCCAAACCTGAAGTATTCTTCATTAAATACAAGACCAACGAGGAAGCTGAACATGCCCAACGTTCTATCCAATCTGAATACGATCGTTTGGGTGGCTCTACTGTTGTCTCCAATGAAGGCATTTCTCCAGTCTCATCGGTTATCGGTTCCTTAGATGGTCACGGTAGCGATTTCGGTACTGGTGCTGGTGTTGGTGCTGGTATTGGTGCTGGTGTTGGTACCGGTGTTGGTGCAGGTGTTGGAGCTGGTGCTGGTTCTGGTTCTGGTGCTGCTAACAGTGCTTATTTGCCACCCGTGAAGAAACACTAAAAAGGCGTTTTTGTTTAGAAGTAGTTTGACCTTCGGTCACTTAAACTGATATGTGATAGACTTTAAAGTTACTACACAATTGTTGCTATTTTTATAAAATTTTAAAGGCTTTTTTGAATTAATTTTTAAATATTTTCTATTTTGCTAAATATAATTAAATGTTAAACACAAAAACCATATTTTTTGATAGTTTTAACCGGATCATTAAGGCATTTAAGAACGAATGCTGTCTTATGCAGACCACAATCATATAGAATAGATTTAAAACTTTACAGAAAAATTAAAACTGGAGCCAAACCACTATCATATTTCACAGCTCGTAGCCTTGTCAGAGGTCGACATGAAAAGATGCACGGTTACTCTGAGATCTACCCCACAGGCTAATATTGTATCTTGTACAGGAAACCATAAGATAAACGAACCTTATTTCAAAACTACTGTATCCAGCATTGGCAATGGGAAAATCAGGAGACTACTGGAGTTCCACAAGAGAAAGGTTCGCATTCTAATAGGAATTCTAACTGGTATTGGTAGTTTCAATGACAAGTTATGTCTGCCCCGTCAGGATTACTATAGAAGCTGAAATACATTTTGCACTTCAAAACAGTTACATATCGTTAAAAGATTTGTGCACGCTTTCATGTGAAGCACGGCGTGGTTCAAAGCCATCACTAAGGGATTATGACAATTGTGCTAACCTTACACTGGGTAACACAATGGCTTATAAGGGTCGCGAACTGTAAGCTGCCCGCTAATCTAACCTAGCCTTGCCAGATCAGTAGTTTTGAAATCATTTAATAGATAACCCTTTAGATAATTTGCTTCCATTCCAGTAAAGGGCTAAACCTTGTCTTATTCGCCATCATTCCAGGTTTTGATGATGTTTTGTATGATGTATGTACGTATGAGAATTTATCATTCATTTCTAGGTTCTTCTAAAATAAGTTTGAAAAAAAAAGCCGAACTTGAAACTCCCTGTATTTAATTTTATAACCAACAAAAGCGTAATCTTTTCATTTCATTTAATTTCCTATTTAATTATAAAATTTATTTACAAATTAATTAGGAGAACGAAAGTAATTAAAACGTATCGATATCAGTAAAGAAGAAAAGCCGAAACAACTTCCTATTGTGTATCTATTGTAATCTAATCTGTTTATATTTCTTTTATAACTTAATACACCATAACTAAATTGAGAATTGAATAATTTACCATGACCGGTATTGGTGTCAAAGTTATTTAAATAAAATTTATTTCCTAAGGGATTTCTTTCTCGTTTTCTCTTGAAATGTTGTTTTGTTTGAAAAATATCGCCTCAAATTAATCACATTGACTAAGTTCGAAATTAAAAGAAATTGAAGTTTTAATATCAGATAATTTGTATTTGATAGTGTATTATTAAACACCTATTAAACAGTATTTCATATAAAAATGCTTATCCATGTATGTGCTATTATACAGTAGCTAAGCAATTTAATGTCAAAATTATGCAAATTAATGGCGTGCTTTCAGATGTTGTCTTATGTTGGCATAGAGATTTCTTTTTATATGATTGTCTCTGATAATGGGGGGAAAAAAGACGATAAAACTTTTCTCCTGAATATAGAAATCCGTATTCTGTTAACCATTGACTTGGCAATCTTTTTTTTCTTTTGTTTTTAGGAAAATTTTCAGAGTTTTTCGGTTAACACAATTCTATGCCAAAACTGTAAAGCCCATACAATCCATTTTCTTTGAGAACTTCAACTTTGAAACGATATGTTTCCTATTAAAGTAAGTATTTTTGAAATACTGTCGAAAACGTAATGAAAAATTAAACAGTCAACTGCTGAAGCCTAACGTGGGAACTCAGTGTGATCTCGATTATACTTGCCATTATGTCCACTGGAGCTTAATTATATCAATTGGGTTGTAGTCAAATATTTGAAAATGTTATAATAAAAGCTGCATAAACAGGAGTTAACAAAAATAAAGACCATAGGCAATAGACCATTTAATAATTTAAACATTTAAATGCAGGATGAAAACCTCAGGCAATTTCCAACGGACTGATTTACTATTTCGCCGCTACTTCTGTTCTATTACCCACACATTTTAGTTAGGAGGCACATTTTTCAGAAGTCTTACTCTGGACTGTAGAATATCCAGCTCTTTTGATTTATGGCCTTTGTTTTACTATTTTATGGATGTATGGTATGCAATGAAATGCTTATATGAACTAGGGATGCCAAACGGAAACGATTTTTAAAAATCCAGAGATTCGGGATTTCGTAAATCCCGATCCCGAAATCCAGGGATATTTCGGGATAATTCGGAATAATTCGGGATTCAAAAGTCCCGAAAAATCACGGGAAAAATCGCGATTTTCTCTTAATAATAAAAATATTTTGTTAGCAATAAAATATAAAAGCAGCAAGATAAAAAGTAACAAAAAAGCGTAAATTAACAAAAATAAAAATAAAAAAGAAAGTAATTTAGATTCCAACAAAAAGATTAAAGCATCTAACATGTGATCTGATAGGCTTGAACGAATTTTGTTGTCAACATACTCTGCTGTTTAAAAACAATTCTCGCAATCAACATTTGTTGGTAAAATAGTTCCAAGATAGCTGTATGCAGCTTGTAAATATTCACCTCTACAACCTCCTGATGTAAATAAATCTATTTCTTTGGACAGTTTAGTATCTAAATCAGTTACCCTATTAATTCGTTTTATAGGGCTTTTGCATTCTTCGATGCCATCAAATAAGTTTTTATCAATGGATAGGGTTTTCCTTATCTGAGATGCTTTTATCGAAGTCAAGTGATATAGATTTTTTTCAGGATCTTTTGTAGGGTCAAAATACATATCGCTCCTTTATTGCAACAACGTCGTATCTCAAAAAATTAAAAATTTGTAGTTACTTAATCAAAACTGCTCTTTTAGACCTTCTGTATATGTTCAAAATAATATCAGTTTTATATCCCAAGCTGAACCGAAGTTATAGAAGAAAGTCTTTGTGACAATTAGATCATAGGACTTATGTCTTAAAAACTTAAATCGCATTTTGCCAAGTACAAGTTTTTTTTGAGATAAGACTATGTTGCAATAAAGGAGCGATATGAATTCACAATCCCGAAAACTGTGAAAAATCACGTGATAGTTTTTTAAAAATTATGGGATTCGGGATTTCCCGATTGGCATCCCTAATATGAACGCATTCACTATATTAGCGTACTGAAAAATCATGAAAGATATTTTATAATTGGAAGTAGGGCTTTTTATCACTTATTGCCGAGTACACAATAAGCCTGCTGATGGCTTAGGTGTATGCCGTTAGGCGAGACTGCTTTGGCATGTCTCATTACCTTCAACCTATCTAACCATCTTCAATGGAACTATAATGTTAAACTGCAATAAAGGGGCTAATTTCTGAATTCGTTGTTTTTATATTGCGTTTCATCGTTGTATAGTGGTAGTGAGTTGGCTTATTAGACATGAGACCACAGACGACTTAAAACTGTAGGCACAGCCACGGAACATAAGTAGTGTGAGAAACTAGCACATAATCTGGAGAGATGGGTTGTAATCAATTTCTATGGCTTTATTTTGGTTACTACCTACTAGACTACGACGACAAAATAACATTTTCGTAAAAATAAACATCTTAGATTGATTAACATTCCTATAGTTTTCGTTCAATTATTGCAAAATTTAACGTCCTTAGTTTGAATAACAATTATCTGCAATGATGTTTTATAAATTCTTTCATTATTTTAATAGTGATACATTGTCTTTTTAAAAAAATGTATAAGATTTAATACATAATAAATTTGTAGACAATAATTCAAATATCTGTCTACCTTGCCGTAGGTGTTCGACAGACATGTTGGTCACGCAAAGATGACGTATGTTGCCAAATAGCTACTGGTTTTTCTTGTAATTTTTATTTTATTTTAAATTACTTATATAATATACATTTTAATATACATACAAACGTATATATGTGCTGTCCCAGCCAGCAATTTTGAAAATTTTTAATCAAATTCGAGTCTGTTTTGATTCTTCTATGCGATTAAAAAGCTCGAATATGTGCTCATTTTCTGATCATAAAAGACTCTTCGTCGGGCGAAAAAAGTGACTATGAGCGACTCTTCTTAAAAAGTCACTTATGAGTTATTTTCTATATTATTTTAAAGTAATTTTCGACTCTTTTTTTAGAAGCTTTATAATCATTTTCGAATCACTTTCTGATCATTTATTAGTTTTATTTACTTTCGTTTATAATTTATTTTCGAGTCGTCTTTCAGTCATAGTTTAATCGTATACAAGTCTTTTATGAGTCCTTTTATTCTCATTTATGAGTCATGTTCGTATTAATTTAGACTCGTTTTTATGTCATTTATGATTAAAATTTGAGTCATTTATTAGTCGTATTAATAATTCTATTTTACTCTCTTCGAGATATTTTATTAGGTTTATTGAGTCCTACGTTTACATTACATGGATTTCAAAAATCACGTTCGTATGAACGTTAAGTATGAAAAAAGAAGAATAAACAGTTTACTTTTGTGGTGTATGTACACAGACATCAAAATTTATTTAAAGAACTATTATTTTTCGTTAAAAAACAAAGAAAAATTTTTAATTTAAAAAAAATTTTACTTTATTTCGTAGCCATCTTTTACATAAAAGAAAATTTATACAGAAAAGCAGTTTTTAATAATCTACTGGCGCAAAAAATGTCATAAAATCCGTAATTATAATCACTTTTCAAACCCCTACATGATCTGTTTTTGATCAAACGTTTTTGAAGCTTCAGCATAAGTAGAATATAATAATAAATGACGGAAATAATAGTCACGTCTGGATGATTAATTTCCGAATGCAATACAATTTTTTGTTGTATTTTGAATCGAACTCATTTTACTAATTGACACGAATCATTTTTGAGTCCTTTTTTAATCTTGTAACTGACTAATAAGTTTTTGATCACCAAAAGTACTCTAAAAAGACTCAGCAAGGCGATTTTTATAAAAACAAACTTCCGATTGCTAGCTGGGATTTTATATATTTTTTACGATACTTTCTTTCTTGCCTATAATTATAAGAAATACTTAAAATTTTATTACATCTTTTTTTTAGATTTTTTTGTTTTTTTGTTTCTTATATGACTTTGAACTTTCAACACAAGTTAAAGTGTATAGTTTGATTTCCGTTAACAACATTACAAAGTTTAATAATAAAGTAATTTGCTTAGAAATAAAGAAGAAGAAGAAAAAATTATATGAGTCAGCCTATAAAATATATACCAACGGCATTATTAATTACAGGGTTTGCTAAGAGACCGCCCAATAAAAATATTTTATTTTCAAATAATATTTCAAAGGAATAAAGGAACGAAATAAAGTATTTGCAAATATTTTTAAGATGTCGGTAGCATTTTACTGAGCACACATGTAATTACAATATTTTAAAATTATTTTTCTTTAATTAATATTTTTTTTTGCTTAAATTTCTTAATATATTCCTTGTATACAATGTCTAAGAGATAATTTCTATTTCTGTTGACATTGTAGACAAATTCATTCATATTTTGTATTTTAATGTCAAGATGTCAATTTATTTACCAAAAAATAACCGTAATTAAAAATATATTAAGATGTCACTTTAACCAACATATTATTATTACTGAAGCAACATAATATTAAAAATTGTTTCTTTGTTGCTTAAAGGTACAAAAGAAATATTTTAGGGTGTCCCTTATTAAATATTGTGCCAAAAGACGTGCAAAATATGTGGCCGATTATGTTGTTTTTTCGCCATTTTATGCTTGCCTCGTGTATATCCATTGTTGAAGTTGTTCCTTTGCTATTATATTTGGTCACCAAATTGCCAAAATATTTTGCCGATATTTATTGGTAAAGACTCACATAAAGCGCAATTTTTTCGTTTAGTACTAAGGTTTTCTTGCAGAATAAATTTGTATGTCTTTATGTATTTATTAATTACAATAAAATTACAAAAAAATTAGAAAAAAATTACAATTAAAATTGCCGTGAAAAGTTTCGCAACAAAGTCTACCATTCAGAATCGATTTTCACCTATAGATCCCGTTGCTCAATAAAAAAATAAGCACATACTACAGCTGACAAAACGGTTTTAGGGACTAATATCAATTGTCTGCTGTTGAAATGAAAAGCGGGAAGTTGATTTATTTGCTAAATTTTCCTCTGTAATAGATAAACGGTAAGATCAGCAGTTTACATTCATACATAATTGGTTATTACAGCCCTTCAGTCAGGATTATTGACCTAGTTTCTCACACTACTTATGTTGTGTGTGTTAATTTTATACATAAGTGACGGGGCCTACAGTTTAAAGTTAACTCCGAACGACAAATTTTTTTGGGAAACTTTTCATGGCAATCGCCGAAAAGATACTTTTTGTATTTTATTTTGATGCCTGACCTGGGACTCCAACCCTGGCTTTACGTCTAATAAGCTAGCACACTACCAACTAGATCACGGCGACTTCAGTTGTAAATAGCTGTAAAATATAAACAAGGAACTAACGATCCTTGCTTTGAAATGAAACGTGTTGGACAACTTAGATTCGATTATGGCAACTCCATTTTGTACCTCGATGTTGTGCAGTTTTGTATTGTTGTGCGATTTTGTAGCAGACACTTTTAAGGGTCGACATTCAAGACTGAGACTCAGAGAGATAAATTGATGGCCAATTGGATTTGATTCTGTACGAAATGAATCGACTTGAATGGGATAAGTTGTAGATTACAGCCCACTAATAAGAGTTTCTAACAATATATTCCTTATGTAATTGTAATTGTCTTTCAGAAATTTCACTTATTAGAATTGGCATTTCCGTAGCCTAGTAGGTAGTGTGCTTATTAGACATGAAGCCATCGATCAAGCCACATGTCAGATATATTCAATAAAATTTAATAAAACAAATATTTCTTCGACGGCTTCTTAGCAGATTTCTGGTAAAAAATCTGAGAGTATATGAAAATTCTCGTGCGGAATTGATTTTAACCGCTTTTTCCTTCCACTCATGTATAAAATAAACACACCCAACACATGCTACGTGTGAGCAGTTACGTTGTAATCCTGACTAAATGGTTGTAATGATTAATTATCTACGTTTGTAGCATTCAGTCACAAATGAAAAAGGAAACCTTTCACGTACAGCTGCAAGACCCGTCATAAAATTGTAGTTAATATAGGTTAGGTTGGAGGACGTGTACTTGTCGGTTAAGACAAGTACAGTACCCGGAGGTCGAAATTGACCCATTGTACAATCTCCTTTGAGAAGGAAGGAAATAGAGGATATAGGATGAAAGGAGGGAATGTAGGTAAGGGGGGAGAATGGGAATCGGAGGAATTACACAGAAAGAAACAGACACAAAACAAAAGAGGGTGCGAGCGCGACTACACTTATGAAGCCCTAGCACCTCTCAACCAGCACAAGCTGCCAATGAATCTGTGGAGAGCCTTGATATCGGCTCTCGACACGGTACTCAAGCTCTCAAAGAAGGCGCCGCCAAGGATCCTCTACCTCAACCTACCAAGGTCTGGGTAGTTACGGAGGAGGTGTTCGACATTCTGGCTGGAATCTATTCCAGATCCCCTTCTGCGACCTAATCACGCAGTGCCCCGTGATAAAAACGACAGCCAACCTTAAGCTGGCCTTAACCAAGCCCAGCAGCCAATCTGTTCTCTTACTATCGTCCACAGCAGGCCATATACATCTAGAAACAGAACAACCGGATCCGTTCCCCCAACGCCTCTGCTCTTCCTCCCTGAGCCATCCATTGATGAGGCCATAGAGGTGGCAGACTGGGGGGTCAGGACCAACTATCAAATCGCCCCCTGAAAGCGAATCTAACCTAGCGAAGGCATTCGCCCAGTACTCCGCTATTAACCGGAATCCAGCATAGATGGATGCGGTCTGGTCTAAAACTCCTCAACGACTCTTTGCACTCGCGAATGAGCTGTGATTTGCACCAGATTTGCAGATTTTAATTGCTATTGTCAGCCTAAAAGGCTATTGTCTAAAGGATCTCTATATGAATGGTGGCATATTTGATGCACGATCCTATCTTGCATCTTAAAACAACGTTGAATGGAAAGTAATTGCATTTTCGAATGTAGCTTATGAATGAGATTAGAGAGAACGGGATCAGAGAAAGTTAGCCATTATAACTTGCAGAATCACAAAATTTTTATGGCGGAATTTTAACATACAAGATATACCGTTTTTCAGTGTAATTATTGCAGCAGTTAACTGTACTTGGATCGAACTTAAATCCCGAATGATAATTTGAGGCAGATATTGAAAGCAAAAGTACCTTTCATGTAGATTAGATTTAATTTAATTTCAATTGTTTAAATATGATGTTTGGTTATTAAAATTTCTAAATTTATGTATTTTTCAACAGTGTTTATTAAAGAAAATTGTAACTCTAAATAAATCATCTTTTATTTTTTTTTTTTTGTAACGTATATTGTGTTATAATAATTTATTATTTAAATTAACTTTTAATGGCATACAACCATAGCAGCAACCTTTTAGTAGTTTTTTCTTAATTAATTTCTTTCAAATTCCATTATCAATTTTGATTATTTATTATTATGTACGCTTTATAATCGGGATTCAGCAAAAGTTTGTAAAAATATTTCTTTCTTCTTTCTCTTGTTAATAATCTTTAATAGAATGCAGCAAAAAAAAAAAAACAACAAATTATGCTGTTTTTTGTTTGTGTTGCTTTGATGATCATTCCAAAAAAAAAAAAAAAGATACAAATAATTTCGTATTTGTGTGATAATTATGGTCAGAGGAAACATAATATAGTTGCCGTATATAAATAGTTGGTAAAATGTTAAAGAAGTCAGTACAATTTCAATAGCTACAGAAAGCAAAACAAAACTTCAATAACAACAAAAAACTTCAATTCAACTATTTTAGTTAAAACTCAAGCTTAGAAATGCGTGGATTCATTGTAAGGATATTGGAATATTCGAAAAAAACAAAAAACAGAAAAAAAAACTAAACAATCGTTATTTAATACATGAACTCTTTGATTTTTTTCAGGTTATGTGTTTGTGTGCCGTTAGTTTAGCCGCTCCTCAAGGTTACAACTATAATCCTCAGGCTGGTGCTGGTGTTGGTGTTGGTGTCCAACAAACAGCAACTGGCGGTTTTTCAGGCGGATTTTCTGGTATTTCAACTTCTTCTAGTGGCGGTGCTTTCTTCCAGGGAGGCCACAGCTTGCAACAGTCTAGCTTTGGTGGCCATCAACAGGTCCATCAACAACAACAGCAACAAGCTATTGTATCGAAACGTTTCTTTATCCATTCGGCTCCTGAAGATGTAGAAGAGGATTACAAAGAGAAACACATTACTGTTGGTGTGCCCAAAAAGAACTACAATGTTGTGTTTATTAAATCGCCTGCCAAGTCCAACAAGAAGACCTCCATCAAAATTAGCCCTGCTCCCAATGAGGAGAAGACTGTCATTTATGTGCTTAGCAAGAAGACCGATGCTTCCGATATCCAAGCTGAAGTTGTTGAACATGCCACCACTACTGCCAAACCTGAAGTCTTCTTCATTAAGTACAAGACAAACGAAGAGGCCAATCATGCCCAAGAACAAATCCAAGCTCAATATGATGCTTTGGGTGGCACCAGCCAAGTTACCGATGAAGGTACTGCTCCTGTTACCTCAGTTATTGGCTCATTGGGTGGCGGTGATGCTGGTTCAGCTGCAGCTGCTGGTGGTATTATTACTGGTGCTGGCTCTGCTATTGGTTCTGGTTCTGGTCACTTCGGTGGCATTCAAACTGCCGGGGGAAATTTCGGTGGTGTCCAAACCGCTAATGTCATATCCGGTGCATCCAATAACAATGCTTACTTGCCACCAAATTTCTATTAAAAAAAACTTTTCTAGTGAATTGAACTGTTGTAGTCTTGCTTTCGTTTGCTAACAAACGAAGGCAAAACAACACTTATTGTTATTGTTGTTTGTTATTATAATTTTTGTTGTTGTATATTTACATTTTAATTTTGTTTTTTATTTTTTTTTTGTGTTTAGTTAATACCTTTTGTACAATTTTAATAAAAAAAAAAAATATTTGAAAAAAACGTGTTACGATAACCTCTTCATTAAAAACTCTTTCCCAATGCTTTTGACCTGTTCATGTTTCATATCATCTTTGAATCTTCAAAAAAGTAACTTCTTGTTAATTTAATTTTCTTTGCTTTTGTACTCATAGCATTCACTCATTCATACATTCCTTCAATGTATCTATCAATCATAATTTGTAATGGTTGATTTTCGTATATATTTTCTTCTTCTCCTTCGCTTAATTTCTTTTGTAGTTTAATTAAACTTGATGATGGGTTTTTTGGGGTTATATTGTTATCCCCGGGTTGTTCGAATTTAAGTCAGTAGGTTACGTGTTTCAATAATTATAAATCAACACGATTTGGTTTTTTTCTGTATTTTTTTTTCATGCTTTAAACGTAAGGTGCATGTGTTTATTTTTTATGTTGTACTTTCACTTAAAAAAAATAAAATAATTAAATTATGCTTTTGTAAATAATTTCAGTCAAAACATGCAATTGAATGTGATACTCTACCCGGGTGTTTGATTTAAATAACTTCAGCCTTGGCTCCAAATTAAAGCAAATTTTGGTCACTATTTTCAGGAGCCCAGTCTATGGAAGAATTCATTGAAAGAGCAGGCATGCGAATTTTGGTAAATCTCTATATTGCCAGCTTTCTGTGCTATAAAGAATTAAGGAGTTTGGAGGCAAAGAGTCTTGTCAATCTACACAAGTTTAAAACCATATATATTCTTGCCTTGGTGTGGTGGAGATTTGTGTTTTACATCAGGATATTGGGAAATGACGTAGAGTAGTAACCTGGACCACTTTTAAAATTTATATAACATAGAATTAGAGAACATATACAGGCATCCCTCGTTTAACGCGGTGGTTACGTTCCAGGAAAATTCCGCTTTATGTAATTCGTGTTATAGAAGACTTAGCTTTCATATAAATTTAGGGGTTATATTCTAAAAAAATTTTTTTAAATAAAATAGGTACTAAATTAATGATGTATGTATGTACGTTTACAACTCAAAATCAATATTTCTACATACATTTTTTTTGCATAATTGGTCATTCCAACCCTTCAGTCAGGATTATTGACCTAGTTTCTCACACTACTTATGTTTTAATTTTATACTAAGTGACGTACCTAAGGGACCTACGGTTTAAAGTCGACTCCGAACGACAGATTTTTTTTAGAAACTTTTCATGGCATTTTATTTACTTTGAGTTTTTGCCAGAAATCTGCTGAGAAGAAATCGCCGACTTTTTGTATTTTTTATTTTGATGACTGGCCTGGGACTCGAACCCTGGCTTTACGTCTAATAAGCCTGCACACTACCTACTAGACCACGACGACTTCATATTCATACTTTATTAAAAAATAAATTAAAAACATAATGAAAAAACACAATCGGAAAACATATATATTCACTAGTCTGTGTCATTTACTTCGAACATCGTGTTAGGTCGAAATATTGAGCGTATAACTTCATTAGAAGAAATTTTAATCGGAAAAGTTTTCGTCATTTGATAAAAACCTTTTGTAGGACGTTCTTCCAGTCATTGTGCGATTGTAAAATCAGTTATCAGCCTTTGTTTGCTTTTTTTTTTCTAACAGTTTTTCGATTTCGTAATAAGGCTCCTTATACAAGTCGAATTTTCGCGTTGTAATGAAACGGTTTTTTTTTGAAGTCGCGTTATATCCCGTTGCTTATCAAGTGCTAGGCAGGGACTTGTGCCTACTAACACCGAACAACCCCTTATGTTGAGTGTGTTAATTGCATACGTGAGTGGCGAGACCTACAGTTTAAAGCCGACTCGTGGTAATTTTATTTACTCTCAGAATTTTTGCCAGAAATCTGCTGAGAGGAAGATAACTGTATAGGAAGAGGGATTTCCCGATTGGCATCCCTAGTATGCATGTATGAAATGGAATGGTATTTTGATGGAGTCGAAGCCACTGTAACTCGGGATTCATAAAATCCCGAATTCCGGGATTTTTAAAAATTTGTCCCGGGATTTTTCGGGATTATGAATTCATATGTATTTTGACCCTACAAAAGGTCTTGAAAAAATTCTATATCACTTGACATCGATAATAGCATCTCAGATGACGAAAACCCTACTTCCATTGATAAAAAAATTATTTGATGGCATCGAAGAATGCAAAAGCCCTGTAAAACTCATTAACAGGGTAATTGATTTAGGCAGTCAATTGTCCAAAGAAATACAATTATTTACATCAGGAGTTGATAGAGGTGAATAGTTACAAGCCGCATACAGCTATCTTGGAACTATTTTACCACAAATGTTGATTGCAAGAAGTGTTTTTCAATGGCAGGGTATGTTGACAACAAAATTCGTTCAAGCCTATCAGATGACATGTTAGATGCTTCAATCTTTTTGTTGGAATCCAAATAATTTTCTTAAAACTAATGCATTTGCATATGTATGAATAATTTTTATTTTTGTTAATTTACGCTTCTTTGTTACATTTTGTCTTGCTGTTTTTATATTTTATTTTTAATGATATATAATTCTGATATACATAATTGGAAAACAAATGATTTTGTTAACGAAATATTTATATTATTAAGAGAAAATTGCGATTTTTCCTGTAATTTTTCGGGATTTTTGGATCCCGAATTATCCCGAAATATCCCGGGATTTTTAAAAACCGATCCCGTTTGGCATCCTTAGTTCAAACATACATTCAAACAAACGCACATTATAGAGAGAGATTTATTTGTTAATGAAATTGTCCAAATCCTGTACAAAATGAAAATTTTATATTTAAAGTACAGGAACGTAATACATGATATTTAACAGAATTTAGTAAATGAATAATGAATAATAACAAGTAAAGGATATGTAGATAGCAACAATAAAAGGTATAAAAACAAAACAGAAAAAAGGAAATAAAGAAAAAAAAAAAAAACAAATTTTGCAAATAAATATAAAGAAAATAAATAATCAACGAAAATATTGAAATATACTATTAGGTTTTCTCTAAAGTGCAAAAACTTCAATACACGCGGCATATAACAAAGAATACAGCAGTTTATAATACACTTAACTTCACCCGTTATAAGCTGTCAGGAGAAGAAAAAAAAAAAAACAAAAACACCAAAATAATCTCACCAAAGATGCGATTTCATCATCATCAAACACCAGTTAAATGACAAAAAGATGGATGTTTTTGTCAATTCAAAAAGATCTCCCAAGCAGCGAGTTGTAAAAGTAGTGAAAACCTATTAAAAGAAAGCCATTTGGCTTACGACAGATTTGTGAGCTCACCAGCATTCATGCCAACTGAGCAAAAAGGCTGAAAAAACATTCCAAACAAATCGTAAGTAAAAGATGTGGTATTAGACTCACAGCATCTGTCTGCTATACCTGTAAGCAGTGAAAGATATTTTTTGTTTGTTTGTTTGTTTGTGAAATAGAAACAACAGAAACAAAAAGGTGTTAAATATTGCAGATCTATTGTCATGATGAATAAAATAAAAGCTTTTGAAGGCTATTGCCGATGATTAATTATTCCGATAACTTTATATTGTTAAATGTACTTTGAAATTTGATATAACGTGCCATATACTTCAAATAAAATTTATTTGTTTTAATTTAAATTTATTTCTAAAATTCCTTATAATTGCCGAGGATATCCTGTGGATGATAGCTTTGTTGGTATTGAATAATTATAGTGGTGTACTGTAAAGTAGTCATAATATATTGTAAATTGAATAAACATGTAATTATTGTGCTAGGAATTCTATTGATTGTTTTTCTATTGTCTTTTGTTAATAATATGTAGAGTAATTGAGAAGTTCTTATTACTGGTATGTTGTGGGTAAAGTGAGAATTAAAAAAAAAATGAATACCACAATAGAAAAATTTTGTTTGTGTATTTATGTAACGAAATAGGTTGTTAAAATTCCAAAAGCTATCAAATTAAGCTATCAAATTTTTTTCCATATGAAAATACCGGTCATATTAGCTGCTGTGAAGATTATTCTCATAATATCTCCAGGAGAGATTTTAGCCTAAAGACCCAGGTTTCTTACCTACATAATTACTTCCAGTACTATTTTACAGTCCGGCTAATAGCACGACGAGGCTATTATTGTTTTTTTTATAGCTTTACGAGGCTAAAGGTTGGAAAACCTTCGTAAGACATTGGTAGCTCGGCCTACCAAAGTGCACGATTCGCCGCAAAACTTACTCTCGGCTTGCTAAATGCATATATACTAAAACCAACCTAGTTCATCACACTTTCAACCATTTGTCCCCCCGGGACCACAATCAAGTATTACTTCGGGGGTGGAGATTCAGCGAATGCTGCCTTCAAATTCCGCTGCGTCAATACGTTCATTGCAAAAATACATACTGCGTTCCACTTGTCACATGAGGTTAAGATCAGGATAACTATATTATCGGGTGTTACCTGGAATTCTATTGTTCTTCCAGGCAATTTCGTGAACAATATATCACAGGCAAGTGAAAGAAAACATGCCTACGCCGTTCTCCCTTACATTATGGCATTTTGGGCATCTCGTCTGCGTCATGACCATACTTATAGAGATATGCCCATAGAAAACATCCCAAGGCGGCTAGTAACTTGTCAGGTAGAAGTTTGGTCCATTGCCTTATGCTCGGTATGAGTCGTCTGCGGGTCCATATCCCTTGGTAGAATTGGACCAGTCCTGCTGCCATCTTCTAAAAGCATCATCCACTAACTGACAGGATTGAAAGATTCCATTCCCTCCTCGTGTCATTGTTTCCTATTTTCTATATCCACCTACTAGCTTCAGGGGCATCATCCCCGCAACGCTGCATCAACAGACACCGTGCGGAAGCCAGAAATCACCCTGATCTCATGAAGGCCGCTTCCATTCCTGCTCTATATCCATGGCCCCGGCTACCACTACCTTCATCAGTAACCGCCTCCTCTCTTGTTTTGGGCCTCCTAG
The DNA here is from genome assembly GCA_014635995.1 of Sarcophaga peregrina. Lineage (NCBI taxonomy): Eukaryota > Metazoa > Arthropoda > Insecta > Diptera > Sarcophagidae > Sarcophaga > Sarcophaga peregrina. The sequence continues at coordinate 51,116,305 of CM025789.1, forward strand.
GTTAAGCATTATTTGAGCAAGTGCAGTGCAGTCGCCGCACACTTTTCGCCATTGTACGTCAGGTGTTCCCTAAACGTAAGCCTGTTATCAATCACTACTCCCAGATATTTAATCGGCTGTTTATGGATTTATGTGCGTAAACATTTTGTAAATATAAAAGCTGAGGCTGTACAATTTTATATTAGATTACGTTATCGGCTTCAGAGATAGCACCAAATAAAGGGCATACACAGAGTGATTTCTAACTCCAAAGGAGAATGTTTTGAAAGCCTCTAGTTTAGTAGGAACTTCTATAAAAGTTGTAAATACCGGGCTTCTACCATTTAATTGAATACTGATCTGTTAGAGACAGACAATGGGTAGCTAAATTTGTTTATATGTACAACTGGAACTGCATTTAGGGTTTATTCCGATAAACTGTCACACGTACACGTTATCACGGACCATACAGATTACTCAAACAGGCTAATGTATTTAAGGTGAAGATTTTTGGTATTGAACAAGCTGCATGTGTGTTTAAAAGCAGGATCCTACCTCCTTATGAACAGTCAAGCGGGAATTAAACGACTTGGCTCCTATCAGAGGGTTTCAGAAGTTGCATGGACTATCTACAGCGTATACGTAGAGACAATACTGGGATCTATTGGGTTTTGGGCCAGTGCAGGCATAAGGGGAAACAAAACGACGGACTAACTGGCACGGAAAGTATCGGGGTTTTTTGAAGAAAAGACGATAGAAAGGGTAAATGCGCACATACAAGAATTGTTTTTCAAATTGGAAAAAAATGCATGAAATTTAATAATCCGTGAGTGTTGAAGCATACCAGGTTGAAGAATTTCAAAATTCCTAAGTCCAGCAAAGGATAGTGGAAGAACTAGGACACTATTTGAGTTCGGCAATTGGACAACTTCTTTTATGCGAGTACCCTGCACTACAAAACAGACATTATTGTCAGAAACAGACAGAAAAAAATCATGCTGGCGTCACTTAAAATGTTGAAGCAACTACAAACCATCCTGAATTCATAGCTGATCTTGGCATTGAAAAGCATGACAATAACAAACAGAATTTATTGCTCTTTTTTGGACAACAGACAATGTAACTGAATAGCAATTGCAAATAATGGCTACAATTTCTTTCTTGTCTTAAACATAAAATTACAAGCAAAACATAATTCATAATTTTTTAAACTTTACAAACAACCCACGTTGCTAAAAGTACTTCAAATGTCAATGTAAGTAATTAATACAAAACAATAACCCATTATTATCAAGTCATTCAAAGTAAATCAAAAGGATTGACAATGCTTGCCTATGGAATGCAAAACAATACTCAGCCATTCGTGTTGACAATCATTCACGAATCTTACATAGAAGAACGGTTAACAGTGAACGGTTATAGACAAGTTAAGCAAATAAGTTTAAATATCTTGAAGCTCTTAGGAATTTCATGTATTTATCTTTTGTCTTTTGAATATTGTCAACTAATGAGAAACGCCTAAACTGATACAAGAGGAAGAATAGTTTTGTTGGCATTTACTTTGGCTTTGAGTATCACACCAAACTCACTGAAAACGAAAATTAAAAGAAATCTTTCTTTTGTTTTTATTTTGTTTGTTGTTGAAGAGGCCGCATTCAAAATGATTGACTTATTTGGCAGACAAAGACAATGCCTGCGCTTAATGGGTCATCGTTTTGTACGTGATAAATCGCAGTTTTTACAAAAATGGCACAACTTTGTTTATATTGCCGTCCTAATGTTGGTCGCCTCGGCCCAATGGCCCATGATGAATTATGCCATTTATTATATTGACAACTTGGAATTGGCAACAGCCAGTTTGAGCATAAGTTTCACTAACATTTTAACCGTTATAAAGATTACAACATTCCTTTGCTACAAATGGCGTTTTGTAGCCTTGATGTCAAAGTTGGAAACCATGTATCACGAGAGTAAGTACAGTACACTACTCCAGCTAGAAATGTTCAACTAAGTATTTACATTTCCTTTTTTATGATTGTAATAAAAAATACAAAGATTTAATGGCGATACTTCATTCCTACACACAGTTTTATTAGAATAGGAAGTACTTTAGCAAATGCTCTGACATGGTGTTTTTAATGTGGTCAAATATAAATCAAATATTTCGTTTTCCTTTTGTTTTATTTTATTTTTTGTTTTTTTTTTGGTGACAGTAAATGAACCAAATTCTAAAAAGCTATTGCAAACGGCCAATCGTAATGCCATGATCGTAGTAAAACTCTATTGGGTGTCAGTGTGCTGTACTGGTATATATTTTATGGTGGCTCCTTTTATCAAAATAATTTGGTCGGAAATTCTCAACACAAAATTTGTTCTGGAACTGCCCATGCCTATGAGGTAAGAGGGCAAGTTTCATAAGAAATTAAATGAAATATTTGAAATTAATTTTAATAAAAAGAATTTTAATTTTCATTTTCATTTTAGATTTTTCTTCGATGCTGAATCTTCACCGGGTTATGAGTTTGGTTATGTTTATACTGGCATCGTTACATTAGCAGTTGTAATGTATGCCGCTGCCACTGATGGCCTGTTTGTTTCATTCACCATTAATTTAGTGGCACATTTTCAAATATTGCAGAACTCTATAAAGGATAATAAATTTCTAAAACCGGATGAAGAGCAACAGAAGGAATTGAACTGGTTTATTGAGTATCACAATTTAATATTAACCTTGTATAACGAAGTACGTGATATTTATAGCCCCATCGTGTTTGGACAATTCCTTATGACTTCATTGCAAGTCTGTGTGATTGTCTATCAAATGGTAAAGGTAGGTTCTATACAAATTCTAGATTATAAAACATAATTTTCTTTATTAAAACTGATCGAATCTCGAAAATTTCTAAACTTTAGACCAAATGTAAAGATTTACTTTACCGATTAAATTACATTACTTATATACATAAAAAAATGGCTATTATAAACCTTTAGTTAAGATTACGACCTAGCTTCTCACACCATTTATGTTGTGAAACTTTTCATGGCAATTTTTTTTACTCTCAGATTGTTAGCCAGAAATTTGCTGAGAAGAAATCACCGAAGTATTGTTTTTTTATATATCGTTTAATTCGAGATGTCTGACTTGGGGTTTAAACCGTGCTTACACACGTTTAGTAAGCCAACACACTATCTATTAGATTACGGCGAATTCGATTTTTCAATTACATTTAATAAATCCTTCTTGTTAATCGTATAAGCTCTCACTGAAAGGGACATTCAGATTACCTAACCAGGCCAGCGTATTTTAGATGGAGAGTTTTGCTATTGAGCAAGATGTGCAGATGGTTGAAACCACTGATCTACTTCCTTAAATCTTAATAATATGGGAGGGCAATTAACTAACAATCAAAGCTTTGCGATTCCTCCATGTCAAAGTCAAAAACGTCACGGGTAGTACATATTCTAGAGAGATATGCCATCTACATTGACAACACAACCGTCTCCACTGAGTTCCTGACTATTGTGACGAAACGAAAAGGCGTATGAACTGGTACAGATGGCATCCGCGATGTCTGAGGAAAAGACGATAGAAGGGTTTACGAGTACTTTTTCAAATTGTCGGATTTTCAAAAGCAGGATGGAATTCAACAAATTGTAAGCGGGCAAACACACTTGCTTGCCGAATTTCAAACCTACCCTATCCATCAGTGGATAGCAGGATCGTCAAGGAACTACTTGAGATCAATAGGAGAACGGTTCGCCCTCTAACAGAAATTCTAACGGAACACTGCGCTATTCTTATGCTCCACCATTTTTACTGCAGAAGTCAGGAAGGTTAAGAATGGCAATCACCTTTTAAGTGAGTTTGCACTTTAAAACATAATTGGTTGTTGAGTAACAGAACGCTTGAAGATTTGGACAGGGTTGCGAACGTGCCACTAAGGGAATTGATTGGTTTCAATCGAAGCTCGGTGTGGTTCATACCCACCACAAATGGATCGTGACAAGCGGTCCTACCATACGCTGAGTAACATAATGTATGGCCCTAAAAAAAATGGATTTCAAAGAAGAAAAATTAATTGAATTTAAATTTACCAAAAGCCGTAATAAATACAAACACGTGGTTAATAAATAAATTTTTAAAAATATAGAATCAAAAAAATCAAATTTACATTAGCGAATACGGCGGATTGACAATTATTCTCATTTATTTTCTGGAGTTTCTTTCACTGTTTTAGCTTGAATTTTAGTAATAAAAATGAAAACTTAATTTTAGATAAGAAAATTTTATTGATTTTGTTGTGGAGTCCAATATTTAAAGTTCCTTGAAGTTTGTGGTATAATTCTTTATGATGTTCTTATTTATAGCATATCAATACGTTTCTGGTGTTCATAGTAAATTGTGCATTTCTAACATCAATTCTGTTACAACTGTTCATCTATTGTTATGGTGGTGAAATATTAAAACTGGAGGTAATTTAATGTGTAAACAAAAGAATAAAAATTTATTTAAAAATTTTCATTTCCTATAGCATATCACTATCGCTACGGTTCCCACGTTTCCTCACAAATCTACCTTCCGCTGTAACTTTCTTTTAATGACAATAAATTTATTTAAAATTTTTTTTTTTATTTCAATGAATGTTTAGAGCCTTATGGTTGGCGTTTCAGTTCAACTGTCAAATTGGTATAATTTGAAGCCATCACATCGTCGCATGTTGGTTCTATTGATGTTGCGTTCACAACGTGAAGCAATTATTAAGGCCGGTTTTTATGAGGCATCTTTGGCTAATTTTATGGCGGTAATTAGTTTGAATTTTATTCTTCTATTTGTTCTGTACTCTTCATTTGTGTTCAGCTAGCATTCGTTGTTGTTCATCGTTCATGGTTCTTTGTCTTTTAATTTTTATGATTCTGTTTTTATGAGCATATTTTCATTTCGTTTATCTATTATAATTTCGTTTTGCTTTTATATTCTTTCCAGATTTTAAAAGCTGCTGTCTCTTATATAACGCTTATACAGTCCATTGAGTAATCAAAAATAGTTTATAAATGGTACTTACGCTTGCTGCTTGCTTTAATGAAGTCGCTGTTGAAGTTTAAGTAGTGTTTTTAGACATAAGAAAAGCTTTTTAAGCTCTTTTCATAAAAGTTTATTAAAATTAACAAAAGATGTCGTTAATTTTTTTCTTTTCTTTTGTAGAATATGCACTGAAATATGTTTGACACGATTCCATTATATTTGAATAAAAATTTTATTTGCATCAAAAGAAAAACAAATTCAGGACGTTCGTTTAAGGAATCTAAAAACAAAAGGACTTTTAATATTAAATAATACACATCAGATATAATTCAGTTCTGCTAATGATTCCAAATTTAAGTTGCCGTAGTCTATTAGGACGTAGGCATCTGCTTCTTATAGTAGCAGCATCTAATAGTTTGAAGTCGCAGTGGTCTAGTAGGCAGTGTGTTGGCTTGTTAGACGTAAAGCCAGGGTTCGAGTCTCAGGCCAGACATCAAAATAAAATACAAAAAGTATTTTGTCGGCGATTTCCTCTCAGCAAATATCTGGCTAAAACTCTGAGAGTAAACATAATTGCCATGAAAAGTTTCTCAAAACTCTGGCGTTCGGAGTCGACTTTAAACTATAGGTACCGCCCCTTATGTATAAAATTAACACACACAACATAAGTATTATTGTGTACAATGGGCCAATTTCGACCTCCGGATAATGGACTTGTCTTACACGTCCTCTAACCTAAGTAGTGTAAGAAACTAGGTCAATAATCCTGACTGAAGGGTTGTAATGACCAATTATGTATGTATGTATGTGTAACAGTTTGCTGAAGTACATCAGTAATTAAATTTTCAATATTTTGTCAGTACCCATTGGACGTTACATGGTCCGCTGCTATGAGTTCATTCGAGCGTTTTTGTTTATCTTACTTAAGACAGTACACCTAGCATGTTGGTTAACAAACAATTCAATTCGCAACAAGTTCTTGGAATTTACATTTTAACACGGAGCCATTGCGATGTCCTTGTGATGCTGTCATTCTATAACAGGATGTGAGCCGTAAGGCCACAGTTCAAACTTCAAGTCAGAATTTCAAGGAATACATTTCTGCTCAACAAATTTCTAACAAAAATTTTAAGAGTAAATAAAATTGCCATGAAAAGTTTTTCAAAAATCTATCGTTCGGAGTCGATTTTAAGCTGTAGATATCACTGTTCATGTATAAAATTAGGACACATTACATATGTAAGTTGTGTAATCCTGAATGGAGAGTTGCAATGACCAATTATTTATAAATGTTAGAAATATATAAGGGAAATTAATCATATAAAATAACGACCAGGAACCAGAAAATTATTTGAGTTCGACTAGGGAACGGTTCGCATTCGACTAGAGAACGGTTCTCTAGCTGAATACAGCGTTATTAGTTTATTTGAAAACCTCGTTTTGCTCTATCAGGATCACTATACAACAGTTTTTGGGTGATAGGATGTTTAAAGATTTGACCATTATGGTGAACGTGCCACTAAGGGAGCTGGCCGATTTCATACGGAGCTCTGGGGGTTTTAAAACCCTCTACTAACGACCCATGACAGTGAGCCTACCTCACACTGGGTAACACCGAGTGAACTTGCCTGTGTAATCTAACCTAAAGGACGACTTAACCTCTCTCGTAATATAAATACTTACTTACTAGGGATGCCAAACGGGTTCGATTTTTAAAAATCCCGGGATTCGGAATACCATCAACATTTGTTGATAAAATAGCTCCAAGATAGCTGTATGCAGCTTGTAAATATGCACCTCTATCACCTCCTGATGTAAATAAATATATTTTTTTGGACAGTTGATTATCTCAATCAGTTACCCTTTTAATTCGTTTTACAGGTAGTCCCCGACTTACTACCGTACTTACGACCATAGAAAATACTTAAAGAAGACAAATATGTAGTTGCGGGGAATCCCAAAATATATGAGAAAAATAAAAAAAATGCAAAGTAAAAAATTTCGATTTGCATTCATATTTTATGTTATCCCAAAAATTAAATAAAAAAATTTTTTATATGAAAATCGACTTAAAACTTAGTCGACTTACGACCGATGACCAGGAACCTATCTCTATCGTAAGTCGGGTTTTGCATTCTTCGATGCCATCAAATAATTTTTTATCACTGGAAGTAGGATTTTCCTCATCTGAGGTGCTACTATCGAAGTTAAGTGATATTGAATTTTTTTTCAGGACCTACAAAATATATATGAATTCACAATCCCGAAAATCCCGAAAAATCCCGGGATTGGCATCGCTATTACTTACTAACAATAAAATGCAAATACATGTATGTATGTATTATAACCGAAACAAACTTTCGATTGTAATTGCTGTATAAAGAACTAATAACTTTAACAAAAATCCCAAAATACTAACACTATCATGGTAATGGCGGTCTTAAGTAAGCCCAAATATATTCAAGCATCCTTCAAATTTCGGCATATTTGTCCAAAAGAATTTTTGTGATAAAATTTTAAATTTTAAAAGAAATATAACAGTAAACTTGTGCTAATAAATTCAATTATTCAACAAATGGCATGCTTTGATTGAAATACAAAAAAACTGTGACACATTTTAAGGGTTCAATGTCATTCAAACATCTTCATGCATACAGTGTGTGATTCATTCAATCATTATTCACCTTTAAATTATTTTCTAATGTGATGAAAAAAAGAAAAAAATAATTTTTTGGTTCATCGTTACTTCTAATGGGCAAATGGTAGACATAAGTTTGTCAGATTATATAACTGTTCAGGTGTTATCCTTATAATTTGGAAATATTTTCAGTGAAAGAAAATCTTACCTTCAAATACAAATACTTTCATATACAATACATACAGGGAGTACATTTGTCATAAAGTGTGTATAGAAAATAAAAAATAAAAAAAGGATTCTATACGGTTAACATAGCTTCATATGAAGATATTTGTATGAGAAACAAAATCATGTCCAAAAAAAAAAAAAACAAAAACTGTTGAAATGAGTACGTAAGTCTACTTATAGGCCTTCATGTGTAAAGAAAGATTTTCGGTTTCTTTTCTTTTATTTCTTCCTTTTTGTGCCTGATTATCGTTTTAATGAGGTGCTTAACTTGGATTTTAGTACGATAAGTTTCTTGTAGCTCACATATGAAACCTTTTATTTTATTGACAGACTAACAATAGAAGAGAGAAAGAGAGAAAATAAAAAGATTTGTCAGCATTGAATGGAAGTTATTAAGATAACAAGGGGACCAAGAATAATGTCAAGTATTTGTGTTTAGATTTTAAGTAATAAACAAATTTTCTAAAGTCAAATAACATTCTTTGTTGTATAATAATAAAGGGTTTCAAAGGTGGCCATTTAAAATATAAGATTTAATTTTTTTTTTTATCTCAAATAACAATCTTTATTTAGGAACACTTACTGGTATTTACAAATGCCAACAAAGAATCGTTCTTGAAAATGATAAAGACGCTTGAAATACCTCAGCTGATGTTATTATTTAATATAGCACTTGACACACTGATTGTTACATTTAAGATTGAATATCCAGATTGTATTTTATTACATCAATTTAGCTTAACATAGATTCTTATTCTTATTAAATTTAATGAAAAAAAAACGAGCATTCAAAAATGTTTTTAGTTTTTTAAAATATTACATGAAACCCCTACTAAATCTTTGGAACTTATTGAATTTTCCCCTTAAATATTGCATGGAACAATAAGAGTATATCCAATGAAATTCAGGAGACTTAGATTAAAAGAATAAAATCTTTCTCGCGGTATGTGAAAACCGTTTTAACAAAAATCAATTATTTTGAAATGAATCATACAGTGATTGTCAAAAGAACACTAACTGTACACTAAGGATAAAATTTTAATAATTATCAAACTTAACTTTTACCATTTAAGGACAGTGCTCGAAAAAATTTGACAATATTTAAAAAAATTTAAAAAAGATTTTTTTTGTTTTAAATTTTAAAATGATTAATTAATAATTTTTTTAAATGTACATTTTCTTTTGACGCTCACTGTATATTGATGATTCCAGGATTATTTATCACAAAGACTTGGAAAAGGTTTCATATAGGGATAGTCATTTTATATCCATGAAGTTTTCCTATCAGGTATTGGTAAAATAATTCAATTTAGTGGCTACAGGGTACTGGACATGGCCACCGCAATGAAATATGAAAAAAAATATGTTTTCTGTGTCTTCTGTGAGAGTAAATTAAGTTTTCATGAGAGGTTTCTCAAAAATATCTTTTTCGAAGTCGACAGAACGTGAGGCCAGATTTCAAACGCCAGATCAGAATCACGAGCAATACGAAATATTTAAAATTATTTTATCGGCGAGTCCCTTTTAACAGATTTCTGGCAAAAATTCTGAGGGTAAATTAAATTTACATGAGAGGTTGTATCATACGGAGTCAACTTCAAACTGTAGATTTCGCTACTCATGCATAAAACATAAATGCGTCGAGAAGTAATCCCAACTGAAAGGTTGTAATGACCAATTATGTATGTATCAGAGATCAGCAACGAGCATTCAAAACGATGAGTAGATTCGAGTCATACTTATAATTTCTGATACTTCTACGCATTCATACTTATTTTAATATGATACTATACTACTTATACTCAAAGTTGGAAGTACTCGTCGCATTCATACTTAACAATATTGACTTCGACTGGTCTCTACTTAACATTTACACGAAACACAAAATAAGTATGATTCGCGTACGAATACTACTGCATTCACAAGAAGATTGTGTGTATGCTTTGCTTGTTGTCAGTGTCTTCACTTTCTTCTTTGTTTGTATATGTAACAACAACAAAGGCTGTAAATTTTGATGAATGATTCGAGCCACTCGAATCACTTATAAGTATTATAAGTATTTTTTTAAATTTATGAATCAAATTGAGTAGTAACGTTATGTTGTAGTGAGTACAAATGAATCAGAGTAGTTGAATTTCAATTCTGTTGATTCTTATGAGTTGCGGAAAAAGGATTCATTGCTGATCTCTGGTATGTAAGGTACTGGATAAGTTTTATTCATTGGATGCTTCTAAATAAAACGATGTTAACAGTAAAACTATTACTTAATACAAGCCCTTATAGGAGACTGCCTAAATGGCAGGCATGTTTATTAATTAAAAGACCTCTCTAGTGATTTGTATGGGCGTTACTATAACGAGGAGAGGTCACTTAATGTATTACTTCCTTACACTTTCACGTTCCACAGTCAATTGTTTGAAGTTAGATTAAATCATATTGCGCGGTGTACCCTACAAGATGTTATAGATTCCTAAAGGTTAATCACAACTTTCTCTTCAATCGAATAGAGAGCACTAAGGGTCGAAGATAACAAACTTTTTTTTTTTGAATTGGATCTTCTGGGCGCCAATGTCATGATGTTTCAACAACTCATGGCTCAGTGATTATTTCCCAGGAGCAATCTAAATCGTGCGCTTTAATCTTAAGGGGTTTTCGTAAGTCGCAGGTGTACGCAAATAAGACACAAGCCATAAAATCGCTCAAATACAGGTTGATTTATGAGCCAGAGCCGCAGAAAATTGGGCTTATCGGATGCACCAAGTCGTGGCCTTCATTTGAACGATGTTATGTTCAACACATAATGTCATTAATATGTCTTTCAAATCAATAAACAGTCTCTTCGAAAACTATGATTTCTCGATAATATCGAAATAGTTGTGTAGTAATGTAGTAAGAAATGTTAAAGATTCGAGCTGGTGAGACTACTGTTTCTATAAATTTGCATTAAATTTGTAAATTTGTGTATGTCTGAATGTATTCTTAAAATAAATACAATTATTTTTTTTATTTTTTGCTATAAAAAGTTTTAATTTGAACAATTTTCTTTGAACAAAAATTCCATTAATTTATGAAAATCAATTTTCAATGTTTCTGTTGTTCCTGTTGTTATAAAATTGGGTTTCCGTCGTGATTTTATTCTGAACGTTAAAAAATTTTTATTAAATTTTTCGTTCACTTGCAAAATTTTCTTTTAACGTTTATACGCCAAAAATTGTTTTTTCTCAAAAAAAGAAAGAAGAAAAAAAAGTTGCAAATATTCCTACAGTGCAAGTGAGTGTTTGTTCTGCTCATTTATGCTGGCGTTTGCTTTCACCCACCACTTTATGAATATTTTTTTTATTCATATTTTCTTTGTTAATTTTTATATAAAAAAAATTTTTATATCAACAAACAAATATATTCACAAGCACACATACATACATACATAGTAATGTATAGACACAGAGCTTTCATAGAAATGGGTTTTCTTACTCTAATAGACTTGTACTACTACGAGTGTGCTGTTGAGCTGGGCTGAGCTGAGCAGAGCTGAGTTGTATTGTGTATGTTGAGCATAAAGTGCATTGAGTCGCATTGTAAGTAAATGGGTACACAACACTTTACATTTGGGAAAATTATAGAATTTTTTCGGCATTTTATGGCTCTGCATAGAAAACGAAGTATATACGTATATGCGTTTGTATATATAAAATACAAAAATATATTATAAAAATGTGTAAAACAGAATTTTAAGAAATGTTTGGATAGAGTTTGGCAAGTAAGGTTTATTTTTTGTAGACTTTTTTTACATAAAGCACAGTATTTTGGACAAACATAATGGCTAAATTGATATTTTTTCGAAAATATTTATTCAATTCAATGGCTTGTATGGCACAGAAACTATGAAATTTTTCATATATTTTCGCACAATAAGTATTAAAATTTAAATGGAGTAAAACCTTCTAAAGGATCTTAGAAACAGTTTTTTACACCGAATTTGATTAAGGTTAAGTTAATTATGCTCTCTGCCTAAACAAAGTATAATCTGATATGATCCTATTCAAATGTGTTGTCCAATGCAATATGGTGATCCATACCAGAGATCAGCAATGAATCGTTTTTCCGCTACTCATAAGCAATCATGCAATTTAGAGAGTGAATGAATCAACAGAATTGAAATTCAACTTGTCTGATTCATTCGTACTCGCTGCAATATTGATTTATAAGTATACGTAACAAAGAGTATGAGTACAATGTTAACATCAAACTCACAACATTCGAAATGTGTTTGATTCATACTCATGACTCATTCTGATTCATAAATTTAGAAAAATACTTATAATACTTATAAGTGATACGAGTGACTCGAATCATTCATCAAAATTTACAGCCTTTGTTGTTGTTGCATAAGAAATAAAAGACAAACACAACAAGCAAAGCATACACACAATCTTTTTGTGAGAATAGTAGTGTTCGTACGCGTACTTATTTTGTGTTTTGTGTAAATGTTAAGTAGAGACGAAACGAAGTCAATAACATCATGTGTATTGTTAAGTATGAATACGACAGTACTTCCAACTTTGAGTATGAGTATATCAAAATAAATATGAATGCGTATAAGTATTTGAAGTCATAAGTATGACTCGAACCTACTCATTGTTTTGAATACTTATTGCTGCTCTCTGACACATGCAACTACAACATATCTATACCTAGCTCAGCAAGACTATTATCGAGAAAACCTGAACCTGTCTGCTTTCGATTTAAAAAAATAATAATCAAATTGGAGATGGTAATAAAGTTTTGAAGTTCTACTGAAGTCGCAAGGTTTGGCAAACTCTATGTAAGCCGTAAAATAAACTAGCGATTTAGGAAATCAGTGATTTCCTCATCCCTTTTGACGTTCATACATGGATAATTGATTTTTACAATCCTTTAATCGGGTTTACGACCTATTTTTTAACACCACTTGTGTTGTTTGTTGATTTTATACATGAGCGGAGTGATCTATAGTTTAAAGTCGCGTTCAAACGACAGATGTTTTCAGGAACCTATATTTATTCTCAGAGTTTTTGCCAGAAATCTACTTAGAAAAATTCACTGAAGAACAATTTTTTTTTGAACTGAGGCCTCTAATCTAATAAGTCAACACACTACCTACCAAGAATGATAAACTAAAGATTACGCCATCACGCGCACAAAATTAAAACTTTCTGCTCATGTTGAATCAATGACGTCACGAAAATTGTTTTCATTGTTTTCCTATTGGCTAATGATAATGGGATTTATATGGCAGGGCTGCCAACTACTTTCGCGTAGTGCATACACTTTTCAGAAGAAATGTTCATTTTCACATATGAAAAAGACTTGGAAACCTTTAAAATAGTCCAACAACGTCATCTAACGGGAAATCATGCACAAGGCGTAATCTTTAGTTTATCATTCTTGCTACCTACTAGACCACGGGAATTACGGACATCCTTTTAGTTCATAGAAATAAACATAGTTTTCTTGCATGGGTAACTTCGATAACCAAGCACCCTCTCATGTATTCTCTGGTCAGGATGAATGTCGACTATGATCTTCGCAAAAAATTTATCTTCAGATGACTGAAGGTGTCAGATAGACACGTCTTTATGTGTCGTACCAACATCCAGTCCCTGGTATAAATATCAATCTATCTGTATTCAGCATCCCACAGATTCTGACCTTAGTTGAGACACTGAATCCAGAAGGAAGACCGTGGTATCCTTCCGAATGTACTGATTGGAGGTGGCGGGATGTTTATATGGAGTGTGTAGGTTTTTGAAAAATTACAAAAAAGAGAGAAATAGGGCAGCCAGTTTTTCCGACGTAATTTCTCATAATTTTGTACCTTCTCATTACATATTAGAATTGTACGATGTATAGTATTTGCTTGACATGATGTAAATCTTGAGTACCGTCTAAATTCACCTTAATTTACTTATAATTTCATGCTCATGTTTGTATTGTAGCTTCTAACTTCCACTATGGAAATAATTCTTAAAATCTAACTTTACAAATCTGTCAGCTAAAGGGAAATATTTTTAAAAATTTTAGAAAAAATTTTTATAAGTTTTTCCTTACGTCTTATATATTTTTTCGATTTGAAAAGATCTATTACGAAGTTTAATACTCATGAATGCACTGTCCAATATAGGGATAATTCAATGCATATGAAAATACAAAATTTTAAATATTTGGGATGTTCACAGCTTTAGCATATCGATAAGGAAGTCTTTAATTTCCAATAAATGATTGTAGTTTTTTAGAAACGCTATGAACAATTGTAGAAAATTTCGAATGTGCCTCGATTTTCTTTTAAGAAATTTGTATTAAATGGACTCTACTAATATTGTATCGGAAATTTATATTGTACGAGTACGCGTATTTAATACAATAACATTTAAAAATTTTATGAAGTTATTCCTTTTTATAATCTGTTGTTTTTGCTTTTCACTGCAATTATTTTAGGAAAAATTTTTCAATCTCTACAGTGAAACAAAACACTCTAAATGAACCTTAAGGCATGCAGATTATTTTACTTCCACAATTTTTTTCCTTTCTTTTTATTTTTGTTGAGCATTTGGGCAGAATATTAGTAGAAACAAAAAAATGAAAAGGGGAGGATGGAGGAGTATTTCATGGAACTATTAATGGTGCATTTACAGTTTTTGCTGCTCCACTCTTAACTCTGAATAACTAAAAACTATATAAACAAATGGAGCGAATGTAAAGGATGCTTGAAAGATAAAATACGAATTAAATTTAAAATTCAATTTTTTAGAAATTTTAAATATATTTTCTGTATTTTGTTATAGAGCAGAAATAATTAAAGCTAAAAAAATGTGTAAAACAGTTTTAGTTTGCTAAGCTCTATTTAATGGGGTACTATGCCACAGCATGTCTACTTTTTGATAAAGTTTCTTAAAGCATTTAGTATATTTATGTCTAATAAAATCTGGCTGTAAGGAAGAATCTGATTGTTTATGTCCTCAATCAATTCTAATACATATAATGCCTCTATTTCGTCTTTAAGGTTTTTTAAGCAGTAATACAACAAAATAAAGTGTTATACTTATTTTAATTTTTTTTTTAATTTTATTGTTCAAAAGCAAAAAATGTTGAAAATAACATCAAATTTTAGAATCAGTTTAGATTTGTTCGAATTGGCCCCCTATGGTACGAATTATGACCTTCAAACGGCCGACAAAACCATCACAGGCTGCACGAAAGTGGCTCTGCGGTATTTTGGCCCATTCCCTGCGAAGCGCCGTCTTGAAATGGTCGACACTTTGGTATTTTTTAGTGAGAACCTTACTCTCCAAAATGCCACAGGTGCAAAAGTACAACGGATTGAGATCCGGAGATTTTGGTGGCCATTGTGTGGTAGAAATGAAGCCATTGATGGTTGACGCGTGCTGAGTCCTCTTGAAATGTCCATGGTCTGCGGCCGAAATGTTTGGCTGCCCAGGGCTTCAATAATGAGATTTTCCCGATAATATTCGGCATTTATTTTGACCCCACGGTCGATGAATACGAGCGGGGAGCGACCACCACCCGTTACGGCGGCCCACACCATTACCATCGGCGGCACTTGAGTTCTCGTGGCCAATCGCAGGTATAAATTTTCAGCTAACCTCTTCCAACGGATTGATGATCCGGAGATTTTGGTGGCCATTGTGCGGTAGCAATGAAGCGAGGAACCAGCTTTTTAAGCCATTCTTGGTTGACACGTGCTGAGTGCGGTGGAGCTGAGTCCTGATGGAATGGTCTGCGACCGAAATGTTTGTCTGCACAGGGCTTCAATACTGTCTTTAAGGTCGATGAATACGAGCGGGGAGCGACCATCGGCCGTTACGGTGGCCCACACCATTAACATCGGCGGCACTTGGGTTCTGGTGGCCAATCGCAGCTGTAAATTTTCAGCTAACCTCTTCAGCAAGTAAACCCGTTCATTTTATTTGTTCATAAACTGCTCAATTTGAAATGGCTTCTCATCGGAGAAAATCAAATTCGGTAACTGTCCATTTTCGTGCAAGCAAAGTATTTCCTTGGCTTTTTCCAGTATAACTTTTTTTGTCCATCTGTGAGCTCTTGCACTTTTTGGAACTTCAATGGCTTTAGTCCAAGCTCATTTTTCAGTATGTGTTGCATCCGTTCTCGCTGTATGTTCAGCTCACGAACCTTCACTTTTCAGATCATTTGTGGTGTTGTTACCGTTTTTTTTTCGTTCGGTTTTTGGACGCGATGTAACACTGCCAGTATCACGATAACGAGCAATGGTACGAGTAACAAAAGATTTATCGACATTTATGTGCTGGAGAGCTCTAACGATAGCCAACTATGGTTTTCCTGCCGAATATAAAGCAATCACCCTATCACGCTTGAATTCCATCATGAATAACTTTTTTTCTGAATGCAATAGATCAAAATGCTTTTGAAAGCTTGTAAACACTAAAATGAACTGTCTCTGGAATAAATCTGTCAGCTGACATCCTGAAGTTGGTCGCAATACATATCAGCCACTATCAGTAACTATCTTCACTTTCATAAAAATTTTTTTGTATTACTTTGAGGCGTCCAAACCTGTACATCAAGTCTTTGGCTGTGTTACCAGCAACAAAGGAAAAAATAAATAAAAGAGAATAATAATATCAACATAATTTTGTTTACTTACAAACTCATCTCATTTGGATGTTAAGCAGCATTTTGTGGACCACAATAAAGGAATTTCGTCCGACGTGCAGAGTTTTATTTAGATTTGCAATGTAAACACAAAACTCGCGCGATTAAAATATTCTCATCAACTAGAAGTGTGAAAAGAGAAAAACTCAACGAATTTGAGTTCATTTTCGCAGTTCTAATATAAACAAAAACTTTCATATTTTAAGCCACCCTTTCCACGAACAACTGGCAAATAAATCAAAATGAAATTTATCACAAAGAAACAAAAAACAAAAAAAAAACTAAAAGAAAAAATAGAAGAGATACAGAGAAGTTTTATATTTTGCTCATGGTTGAAGATTGAATATTTTACTTTGGCTTTTTGTGTATGTGAGTGTGTGTGGCTCCTAACCATATGCTGCATTGTATTCATTCTATAGTATTCGGTTTATCATTGAAAATGTTATTTTCGAAAACTACTACATAACCATGTGTTGTTTATTTTCACTACTTTGTCAACATCATCATCAACGTCCCCACAACCGCCATTCAGCTGTTGCAAAAGTTCCCTTTATTTCCTTCTTCTTTATTCGTGCTGTTGCTGCTGCTGGTGAACTTTTCACATTTCGTTGATGCCCAAATCGTATAAACTTATTATTTGTCAGGGCAGAGCATTTTGAAATTGTTTAAAGTGGTCATACATTGTGAACATTCCATTCATATGGATAAATATGTCTTTGGGAGTTATTTTGATAATCTTTTGCGTATTTTTCATACGAAGCAAGTAGAGTTTAAAGTTAGCAATCAGCACAAGCTGACACGAGGATAATACGTCAATATGTTTAACTACTTAGGTATTTTTAGTAATTAATATTTTTCGATTTTAAATGTTTTTTAAACGCAAAGGA
This sequence comes from Sarcophaga peregrina, assembly GCA_014635995.1. Lineage (NCBI taxonomy): Eukaryota > Metazoa > Arthropoda > Insecta > Diptera > Sarcophagidae > Sarcophaga > Sarcophaga peregrina. The sequence goes on from CM025789.1 coordinate 51,133,748, forward strand.
TCGGATAGTAATTAGTTTTTCAGATGTCATATCCAATTTTTTTTCAGATACAAAAGTTATGGTTTGAAAAAGTCAATAGCACTTCCCACCATACAAATGGGTTTATAGTATTGATGCCAATCGCAAAAAAACCGAATCTCGAAATCCCGGGATTCGGGATTTTGTGAATCCCGAAAATCCCGGATTTTAAAAAACTTCTCCCGGGATTTTTAGGGATTTTCGGGATTGTGAATTCATATGTATTTTGATCCTACAAAAGGTCCTGAAAAAAAAATTCTATATCACTTGACTTCGATAATAGCTTCTCAGATAAGGGAAACCCCACTTCTATTGGTTATTTGATGCCATCGAAGAATGCAAAAGCTCTATAAAACGAATTAATATTGTAACTGATTTAGATACTAAACTGTCCAAAGAAATAGATTTATTTACATCAGGAGGTGGTAGAGGTGAATATTTACAAGCTGCATACAGCTATCTCGGAACTGTTTTACCAACAAATGTTGATGATGCAAAGTGTTTTGCAACGGCAGCTTATGTTGACAACAAAATTCGTTCAAGCCTATCAGGTCACATGTTAGATGCTTTAATCTTTTTTGTTGGAATCCCAATAATTTTCTTAAAACTTTAAATTAACCTTTTTTGTTACTTTTTGTCTTGCTGTTTTTATATTTTATTTTTAATGACATATAATTCTGATATACATACATAATTGGAATACAAATGATTTTGTTAACGAAATATTTTTATTATTAAAAGAAAATCGCGATTTTTCCCGTGATTTTTGGATTCACAAAATCCCGAATCCCGAGATTTTTAAAAATCGATCTCGTTTGGCATCCCTACTTTATAAAATCACATTGGACGTAATTCTCTTATCCTCTTGAGGATTACTCTAATTCTGTGATACCTATTTTCAGGCAAAACACTCGCGTTTTTGAGACAGCAGCATCAGTGTACGCTGTTGAAATTAGAACCCAATGAAGCTCTAAGTTAGGTTGATACACTGACATCTTACGTAATTTTCTTATTCTCCTGATGTGATCCTGCTTGACAGGCAATTCACAGAACTTTTTGTGATTGCGGTAGCAGTGGAAACTATAAAAATTAAAAGACATAAGCTTGTAATCTCTAGCAACATAAAAATGATAGTGACGGCGGCTATTGATCATAATGATCGAAGTGGTTCCAATTCCTCTAACCTTACAAATAAATAATAATACGAAGAAACGCAAAGTCGCCTTGGTCTAGTAGGTAGTGTGCTGGCTTATTAGACGTAAAAGCCAGGGTTCGAGTCCCAGGCCAGACATCAAAAAATACAAAAAGTATTTATTCGGCGATTTCTTCTCTGTCTCTTCTTGTTTCTCAAAAATCTGTCGTTCGGAGTCGACTTTAAACAGTAGGTCCCGCCACTTCTGTATAAAATTAACACACACAACATAAGTGGTTGTGAGAAACTGCGGGCTTCTTTGGGACATTTGCTGTAGACTGTCTAATGGTGAGGGTATAACACTGACTATTTTACAGTCACCAGCAGCAACTCGTTTTCTTACCGTTCGCATCTTCCCTCTTTCTACCTTTCCTAAACCTGCACAATGCACTGCATGAGTAGGGGTCATTCCCTGAGTGCTGGTTTAAACATAAAAAAAAAAAAAAAAAAACAAAACTTGAAATGTACAACCAAATCTTTAAATGAATTGGAAGATTTGGACATATATATGTCCATATGGTTTCAAGGGCATGGCGCCGCAACGAGCTACAACAGCTTATGTAACGTAGTATATAATGCGCGAGTAATTTGATGGGGAACTAGTCACTGAGATTGTGCTATTTACTCGTGTTAAACTTTTTCTTGCGAGGGTTTCTGAAGTTGTTGTCGTATCCGAATAAGTCACAAGCCAGAGTAGTCGTCGCAGCTAACATTAGTCATGACAGTGGTAAAATTCAAACTGATGTGGGCGCAAGAGTTATGACAGATTGGGCAATTCAGATGTGCTACCATCCGAAGTAGCCGTGGCGAATATTTGAACGATGTAGTCGCCGTTGTTTAGTAGGTAGAGTGCTGACTTATTAGACATGAGGTTTCAATTCCAATCCCAGGTCAAACATTTGTAACAAAAAAAAAAAAAAATATGAAAAAATATTTCTTCGGCGATTTCTCTGCCGATTTCTGACAAAAACTCTAAAAGTAATTAAACTTGCCATGAAAAATATGTCGTTTAGAGTCAACTTTAAACTATGGTTCCTCCATTCGTGTATACAATTAACACACAGAATTTAAGTAGTGTGAGAAGTTAGGTAGTAATTCTGAATGAAGGGTTGTAATGACCAATTATGTATGTATGTATGTACATACGTTTCTCACATAATAGCATCAATAGGTCGTTCAAACGAAAAAAATGTCGCTGCTATCATACAAATACTTTGGTTTATTTGAATTTTGAAGCCACATTTTGTTGTCACATTACTTTTTTAGTCTCCATCGTCAATAAACAATTTTTATTTAATACATGGTACTGCTGGATATGTTCCAGAGATCAGCAATAAATCGTTTTTCCGCTATTCATAAGCACTCATGCAATTTTGAGTATGATTGAATCAACAGAATTGAAGTTTAAATACTCTGATTCATTCGTACTCTCTAAGACATTGATTTATAAGTATAAGTAGCAATGAGTATGAGTACAATGTTGACATCAAACTCACAACATTCGAAATATGTTTGATTCATACGCCTACTCATTCTGATTCATAAATTTAGAAAAATACTTATAATACTTATAAGTCATTCGAGTGGCTCGAATCATTTATCAAAATGTACAGCCTTAGTAGTTGTTGCATATACAAACAAAGAAGAAAGGAAAGACAAAGACAACAAGCAAAGCATACACACCATCTTCTTGTGAGTATAGTAGTGTATGAACGCGAATCATACTTATTTTGTGCTACGTGTAAACGTTAAGTAGGGACTAGTCGAAGTCAATAACATCATGCATATTGTTAAGTATGAATACGACGAGTGCTTCCAACTTGGAGTATGAGTATGATATTAAAATAAGTATGAACGCGTATAAGTATCTGCAATTGTAAGTATTCCTCGAACCTACTCATTGTTTTGAATACTCGTTGCTGATCTCTGATATGTTGTACCTACAAAAGATTTGGAATTGTGAAATTACTTTATAAAACCTACAATTTAAAAATCTAATTTGTGAATCAATTGTTAAATGTTTTAAACAAAATGATTGTGATGCTATTTAATGCTGCTGTGTTTAGTCGATATGTTGATTTAAATTCAACGCAATTACAACAACATCAAAAGCTTTTTCTACAAGATTTACAAAATACACTAACTGATAGCGTTATCTCATACATGCTGCTCTACAAGCTCGATCTCTTTCTCTCATGTCGCAATCTAGATTTAAATAGAATATTTAGTACAAAAATACAAAATAATTTTTATAATTCTTCAGTTTGTTGTGGAACTTAATTAGTCTCTGAATGAATTTCGTATCAATTAAAATGTGTTAAAAGAAACTCAAAGAAATTTACATCTGTTTCGCAGTTCTATTGTATACTAAAAACATCAAAATCTTTCTGCTAGTCAAGCCGCTAATAATTGGCAAATAAATCAAAGCAAAATATTCACAAAAAATAAGAGAGATACTATTATAGATTTTTTTCTACGAAAGTACTTTAACCATGTGTTGTTTGGTTGCATTCTTTTGTCAACGGCTCAACCGCCACTCAACGGTTACATTTTTTTTCATACTTTATACTGCTACTTTCGGTTTGGCCCAAGCGAACACTACTAATTTCGATAATGCTCAAATCACATACAATCGTTATTTGTCAGAGCTACGCATACAGGAACTACACAATATGGCCATACGGTTGGAACATTCCATTGATATGGACAAATATGTCTGTGAGAGTTACTATGATTATGTTTGTGGACGTAATCGTCCTTTATTTTCTATTTTGGGTGAGTACAGTGTTGATTATATGTTAATTATTAGTGAAAATGTGGAAGACAACTTATAATAATAAACAGTTTTATTAAATATGTTTACTCCTCTATAGATAATTTATATTTTTTAAAAATCAAATTTTAAATTTAAAACATTTTTGTTTGAAGTTGATAAATTTGCGTTACCCACATTGCATTAAATTAACACAAAGTCAGCAACATTTATGACAATCTGTTAATGCGCTATAAAATTAGTAAACATGTCTCCCGTTGGCCGCTATATGCCAACTATATTGTGTTAGAGGACATCTGATTATTCCAGTCTATGAACTATAGTGGTTTACTGGTAATGATTTGTTAAGTAGGTGGCTAGATAAGGCAGACTTTATAGGAAAAGAATTTGGAAGAAACGCACTTAGGCCACATAAGACCTATTAAGTGATCGTGCTATTTTGGAGTTTAAGTATGCCTTTCGTTGGTCTTCCATCCTTTTGCTAGATTTAATGTGCTGATCTGTTGGCTTCCGAAGTCGTTTGTCTATCCTTGCCACATTATTCGGTATTGTTTATGCTATGTTTGGCTAATTTATTCACTTTGCAGTTACTGGGACAATTACTGCAAAAGTGTCCACTATATCATTAAGGAGTCTAACCCGGATTGAACTGTACCCAACAAAATTCCATGTCCAGCAATTTCTTTAATTTTCCTGAGAAGTCAATACCTCCCTGAAGTCGCAGTAGTCTAGTAGGTAGTGTGTTGACCTATTAGACATTATGTCTGGGTTAAAAATACAGATCAGACATCTCCCACAAAACGAAATATATTCGGCTACTTTCTCTCAGTAGATTTCTGGCAAAAATTCTAAGAGTAAATGAAAAATTGCCATAAAAAATTTATAAAAAATCTGTCGTTTAGAATCTACTTGAAACTGTACGTTTTTTTTTTTTGCCTTGGGACGGAGGTGATAAATCTTCAAAAGATACCTTTGTTCCGACAAAAGCATGCACGATTCACCATCACTGGTGCCTACATACTAACCCACCCCTTAACCCGCGGAACTGCCAAAAGGTATTACTTCGCGGAGGGCTGGTTAGCTCGATAGCTTTATCACATCATCTCAAATTTCACCTTCGTTCCTTCAACCTTCGGAGTACCATCATTACTTCAGCCATTTTCTGGCTGTATTGGCTCTATAGCTTCCTAGAATTCAACAGCTCTTCCATGAGCCGGTTTGGTCCTAATCTAGTTAGTCTTTGCCAATACCAATACTACTTCATCGGACACTGTCCTGAAGCCACTTATCCGCCTAATCGCACTTAGACGATACACCAAAGACAGTATTCTCCTTGTCGACCCCACGGAGAGTGCCTCTGAAACTGTAGGTACCTCCGCTCATGTGTAAAAATAACGCACACAACGTAAGTGGTGTGAGAAGCTAGGTTGTTTCTGACTGAAGGGTTGTAATGACCAATTAAATGTGTATTTATGTATTTATTTTATGTAGTCAATATCTTCTTTAGTTTCGAATTCGCTTAGGATTCTCTAGTGACCAATATTTGATCATTGTCCAATCAGACGATCGGGACCAGTAGCAAGTGCTCATTTTCGGTTTCAAAATTATCGTTTATAAAATAATTGCGTATTGGAGTTACCTTTCCTGATAAAGAGTGTACAGCTGCTAGCAGTAGTATATGCTTGGTTGGAGTGATTAGTGGTCATTGTATTGTAAATGTTGACGCAATACGACAAGCCTTGTTGGTAGTTGGAATTATTAAAATTCGACTCAAGCTTGATGTAGTCTTTCTGCTTTCCTACACCTTATATAAACAAAGCAAAGACGAACTGTTTAGTTCTATTAGCATATTGTATATCAAATATTAATTAATTTTCCCTTCTCTTTTTCAGGCCATCTACCAGAAACCGATGAAATAATTCAACTCTTAACTGAACTGCAAAATGATAGGCAACCTTTTGAAGCTAAACAAAAACTGATGGATTTCTTTTTATCCTGTAATACGGTTAAAGGTCTTGAGGATTGCTATCGTGAAACGTTTGAATATTTTAAACCTTTATTTGCTTACATCATCACTAAAAATTATGTTAACGAAACCTCTACTGAACGTCAAAATTTTCAATATGTATTGGACACATTTGTAACAAATACTACGAACGCTTTTAGTAGAAACCCGGTACATATGAGGTTGTCATCACTTGCAAAAAAATTTAGGACACCCAAACTATATTTTCGTCCTGACTACATAAGTAGTGAGTATGAAACTTTAAAAATATACAAGGAAAGCTATCAACATAACATTAGAAATTTGGAAATATTCCGCAAACGTAATTCTACTTATGAATATGGTGTACATCGTACAATATTAGATTGGAGCTTGTATGTGTACCAGAGTCGACAAAAACCGATGGTATATTATTATCCAACATTCAATGTCCATCTCTGGATGACTATGTTTAATACCACAGAACGTTATTATGAACCTAAACGGTTTGGAGAAATTGTTGAATGCCTTAAATTGCCCCAATTTGTGAATGTTCTGGAGGAAGCACGTATATTAGCTGTTGTTTATTTGAAGAGTTTCCGCCGTGCCTGGGAAGATTATAGCAGATGGTCCAGTACATGGGTGGAAAGTCAATTGATTGTGGAACAGGAAAATGATATCCTGAAGCAGTATAAATTGGATGACAGGAAAATTTTCTTTACATTATACGCACAAAACTTTTGTGAGTTTGGTAAAGATCTGGCGGAAAATGTATTCTATTTGGGTTTAAAACAAAGTGACGACTTTATTAATACTTACGAGTGTGGCCATCGTATAGAAAGAAATATGCATTGTATAGAGAAATTGAATTTTAAAATTTAATTTTAATTTTGGCCATTTAACTGTTTTTCTTCTTTTTCTTTTTTTAATTTAACAATCTTATTAAAATAATCCTGGGCCTCTTGATATTTATAGAGTCGTGCCAAATCCTGACAATTTAAATCGTTCATGTCTTTGCTTTCTATGTTGGCACCAAAATTTATCAGTAATTTTAAAATGCTTAAATTCGAATTCATAAACACTGTAGATAAAAGAAAAATAAAAAGAAAACAAAAGAAAAAACCCTGTTTTAATTAAACTGTTTCCTGTGGTATTGATTGGAGGTTGCATCAATTTAACGATACAGTGGCAGTGGCAGTGGCTTAAATATCATTTCTCTTACCTGCATGCATTAGCAGTGTCCAGCCACATGCATCTCTGGCCTCTACGTTAGCGCCATTCTCAAGTGCAAATTTTAAAATCTCACCTTGATTTGCATCAACGGCCATATGACTGGCAGTTAAACCACAGATATCTTTGGCTTCCAAATTGGCTTTTTTATTCAGCAACATACGAGCCACCGGCAGACGTCCATAGTAAAATGCTTCCTGCAAGAATATGAAATGAAAACAAATTGAAGGCTGGTCGAAGAAATTTAAAAAAAATTCATTAAATCATTGGTGGGATATAAGCAAGAATTTTGTTTTGAAATATTTGCATTAGACATGCATACGTACATACATTTGCTAATTTGTGATGCATAACAGATGCAGAATTTTGAATATTTTTGTGATGGTCGGGTAGGCTAAATGTATAAGGAGGCATGATTTTTCTAGTTTTGTACAAAACTAATGCCATGAATTCATGAATATCTTTGTTTGTTACTTGTTACAGAGTAGATTAACCCACAAAAGGGCAACGTAAATAACATTCTTATTTTTATATTCTTCTCCATAATATCAATGAGTTTCTGCTGTCGCTGTTTTTATTTTATTATATTTTAAACGACGATGGGCCTAAAAGGGGCCGTACTTTTTAACAAAATACTTTGACAGAAACAAACATCTTCATCTCGGTGGTTACATTAAGCAAACTTACCGTATTTGGAGCTCTGAAAACCACCACAGAAGCCAATGCACCCATTACCATTATTCGCTCACATTTCTTTGAAAATGAGGACGGCGGTCAATGGAGACACCTATCTCACCATGATTACTGATTTTTTTGTACCCGCTCTACATAGTATCAATGTGTTCAATAGTATCAATGTGATGATCATTTGATGGCCGTTTAATTAACCCAATTGGTGATGTCAATTGGCCGCCAAGTCACCGCGACCTGACGCCGTTGGACTATTTTCTCTGGGGCCCTATTTGCGAAAGCTGCTATGCCGATAAACCGGAACCAATTAAATAGGCCAACATTCGTGATGTCATTGTCGAAGCACAATCTCATACACTCGAAAAAGTGCATGAAAATTGGTCCCATCGAATGAGGTATTGTGATTCCAGTCGCTGCAGCCATATGAATAGACTACTATTATATAACGAGCTGGAACAATTGTACTTCAAAACGAAAAAATTAATTTTGTAAAATTTCAAACTCTTTCTGTTTTATTGCATTTTTAAATTTAAACTTTTAAATGGCCTATATATGATATATAATGCAACAAAGTAAAGCGCTATATTTTTTATTCTTTAATTTTATTGTTCAAAAGCTAAAAATGTTGAAAATAACATCAAATTTTAGAATCAGTTTAGATTTGTTCGAATTGGTCCCCTATGGTACGAATTATGACCTTCAAACGACAGACAAAGCCATCACAGACTGCACGAAAGTGGCTCTGCCGTATTATGGCCCATTCCCGGCGAAGCGCCGTTTTGAGATGATCGACACTTAGGTATTTTTATTGAGAACCCTACTCTCAAAAATGCGCCTGTCGAAAAAGTCCAACGGATTGAGATCCGGAAATTTTGGTGGCCATTGTGCGGTAGAAATGAAGTGAGGAACCTCCATTTTAAGGCATTCTTTGTTGACGCGTGCTGAGTGCGGTGGTGCTGAGTCCTGTTGGAATGTCCATGGTCTGCGGCCGAAATCGAAATCTTTGTCTGCCCTGAGCTTCAATACTGTTTCTAAGATATTTTCCCGATAATATTCGGCATTTATTTTGACCCCACGTCTATGAATACGAGCAGGGAGCGACCATCGGCCTTTATGGCGCCCCACATCTTTACCATCGGCGGCGTTTGAGTTCTGGTGCCCAATCGCAGGTGTAAATTTTCAGCTGACCTCTTTGGCAAGTATACCTGATCATTTTATTTGTTCATAAACTGCTTAATTTGGAATGGTTTCTCATGGGAGAAAACGAAATTCGGTAGCTGTCCACTTTCGTGCAAGCAAAGTATTTCCTTGGCTTTTTCCAGTATAACTTTTTTTGTCCATCTGTGAGCTCTTGCACTTTTTGAAACTTCAATGGCTTTAGTCCAAGTTCTTTTTTCAATATGTGTTGCATCCGTTCTCGCGAATAGCTCACGAGCTATTTTTCTACCACTGCGGCGTGGATTTCGATCAAATCTGGCATTCACTTTTCGCATAATTTCTGGTGCTGTTACCATTTTTTTCGTCCACTTTTTGGATTTAGATTTATTCACATTTAAATGCTGGAGGGCTCTAACGATAGCCACCTGTGGTTTTCCAGACAAATACAAAGTAATCACAGTATCACGCTTGAATTCCATCACAAATAACTTTTTTTCGGAATGGGATGGATCAAAATGCTTTTGAAAGCTTGTAAATAATGAAATGAATTTTGAACACTGGAATAAATCTGTCAGCTGTCAGACGAGCGAATGATAACAACCTGAAGTTGGTTGCAATACATATCAGCCATCCTGTAAAAGTGAACTGGTGTAGTGAGTAAGGTGAGAAATATGATTTTACGAAAACAAAAAAATACAAAAATTGATATAAGTAATCTTCTTTAATTGATCCTTCAATGAAGCCTCCTGATCCTTGTTTCTCAGCGGAGATACCTTTAAAAACGATTGTCAGTAGAAGATTAGGAAGGCTCATCACTTCACTCAATAAAAACAGAATATAAGCGAAGAAAACTTATCGTCCTCGAAACTGCCGGAAGAAAATGAACTCTAGGATCGGCTAGATCTAAAAGAGTTTGATTAATGAGACGGAAACAAAGCAACCGTATAACAATAAATATGGGAATATACTTTCAGTCAGTGAAAACTTGCGCTTAAATTGCAGCTCTCAGTACACATATATTTGTACATACTAGGGATGCGAATCGGGAAATTCCGCATCTCTGGATTTTTCGGTATATTCGGGATTGCGAATTTATATGCAAAAGGTCCTGAAAAAAAATCTATATCACTCGACTTCGATACTAGCAGGCCGAAATCTGTTAATAGAGTTGTTAATCGACGATGCACATTTGACTAAACGCAATGGCATTAGCCAATGGCAGGTAACCATTTGGTCCTGGGTATTCAATTAAACTGGGACGACGGCGTAAAATTCGTTTAACCAAAAATTGTTGGTCGTTTTTAATGGCACGAAAAAGGCAGATTGTTGTTGGCTCTGGCGGCAATGTAATGCCCTTTTTATTGTTTTTGTTGTTGTTGTTGTGTAGGAGTGTGAGTGAATGTAAATAAAAACAGATTTAAGGCTTTTAGATGAAATTCAACCTAAGAGTTGCACAACACTTACTACAACAGCTGGAGATGTATGCAATGTAGTGTACTGGCCAGCTAAAGAATCTAATTTTAAAGCTTTAACTCTGAATTGATAACCGAAATTTTCTTCTAAATTGTTAATACTGGCATTGCATGCGGTAGTCCTTTTATTAAGAAGAAATTTAAAGAAGTGAAATATTTTTAAAATTTTCCACGTACATAGTACTTACCACTCCACCATTTGCCATCCTTTGACTTTGTGATGCAATTCGATTTCATACATATCGGTTTCAGAAATTAAATTCCACTCCAATGTTATACTATTGGTTGTTGCTTTTACAATTTCAACATTAAATACATTTTTAATATCAACGTCTTTCGTTTCTTTTTCCTCCTGATTGGATTTTATGTGTTGCGTTGTTTCACTGCCGGTGTGGTGGTCTTTAACATTTTCATTTTGCATCATCATTGATAATGTTGATGACTTTGTTTTCTTTTTTACTTCTTGTATTTCTTACAATTTTTTTTATCACAGAAATTTCTTGTTTTTCTTTGTAAAATTCTTTTCCTGGTTTTCTCTTTTCGTTGGTTTTTCCTTCTTGGCTGCGTGTCTCCTTTATCAGTATTGCACTTGGATTCCTTTGAGTGCTCAATGTGTTTTTTTTCCATACAGTGGCTGCTGATAATTGTGTTGAAACACAAAACAGAACGTCAATAGTAATATCAGTAGTAGCAGTAGAAACAAAAATACAACAGAAAAAGTAGGAAAATTTTTTCTTTTGAAAATTTTGTATGTTTCATCAATATTGCATTCCTATGGTTACAAACCAAATACGAAGACTTCCACCCACCGCCATTACAGTTTTATTGAATATCCACATAGTCTACCACTTTGACTATCCAATTGTTTTCGCATTTTTGATGCAGAAGAAAAAGTAAAATTCAATATTCTCTGTTTATGTAACGCACTACTTCATCAACTGTGTCATGTTGCACAGAACAGACATGTGCTGCATTCAAACAAACCCAACAAAGAACTACTGGCTGATAAGTGCGAAAAACGATATGATAATAGTTGAAGACAATAAAGAAATAAATTTAAAATTGAAGAATTTTAACGTTAACAGTTAATTAAAAATTGCCGAGTTTTACTAAGAGAATGTATTCTTAAATTTTTAAAGTAATTTTAATTACAATACAATGTAAGAAAATATAGAATATAGGACAATTGGTACAAAACCCAGATCAAATATTTTCCACAAATCGAAATATAAAAAAATATTTCTCCTATGAGTTCCTCTCTAAAGATATTTCTGGTAAAAACTCTGGGAATTAGTAAAATTGCCACGAAAAACTTCCTCAAAAATCTGGCGTTCGGAGTCAACTTTAAACTATAGGTCCGCACACAACATAAATAATAAAGCTAGGTCGCATCCCTAACTGAAGGGTTGTATGTATGTATGTATAGTTAACCCTCCTATAATGCGGTGAGTGCGTACCGCGTTACATGGAAACCGCGTTATAAGAAACTCAGATTTCAGGTACAAACCACGCTAATTCGTGGAACGTTCTATGGAAACCGTCTACCGCGTTGTATGGAAACCGTTCTATAAGAAACACAGAATTAGTACAAATCACAACATTCGTACCGCGTTATACGGATACCAAGAAATACAAAAGGCAAGATAAATTATAAATTATTTTTATTGAATTCAAGAGTTCATATACGTATTGATAAAAAAAAATGAAATAAAAACTAAACTAAAAGACTGGTTTCCAACAAAATTAAGGACGACTTGTAAAATAATGTAATTTTTTAATATTTATCCTCACTTGGTTCATCTTCATTCATTGTTTTTTAAATTGAAATTCCAACTGCTATTGTTTTGCATGGTACTATATCTCGGCTGAGCTTTTGCGTCGAAAATAAAACTTATACAGTATTCCTTCGATATACGTTGTTTCGATTAAAGTCGTCAAAAATTTTGTTCCCTTAAACTTCGATTTGCGTCGTCATTCGATTTACGTCGCGTCTGTTCTTTATAAACAAAATCAGGGGAATTCCCTCTTTAAAAAAATTCAATACATAGAATAAAAATTTAATTATTTTAATTTTTTTTTTTAAATGTACATAAACAAATGCATCTGATAGCATTTTTTATTTGTTTCGGTTTACGTCGCCTTTTTCCGCAACATTCTACGACGTAAATCGGGGGAATACTGTATTAATCCCTCTTACAATATCTAGTTACTATTCATTCATAGGCTGTGCGGAAAGAACTAATGGGATGAAGTTGAACGCAAACCGTGCTATAAGAGTACCGCGTTATAGGTGAGCTGTCGCAATTACAGCCCCGCGTTATATGGAAACCGCGTTCTGAGACTACCCCGTTATAGGATGGTTGACTATATATCTATCTATCGGAACCTGTTATTTCTAGTGTCAATATATCACTTTTTCGATTCATATTCAGTGTTGGCACTACACTGTAAAAGTTTTTCTAGACTTTGTAAGAAAATCAAATCATACAGAATCGTACAGGATACATGAAATTTTCATCATGTTCCTCGATCTTAAATTTATTCCAATAACAATCTACTCATGAAACCCCTTGACCTTCTAGACGATGATAACATCATATACAATTGGTCATTATAAACATTCGGTTATGATTAGTTTCTCACACCACTTACGTGTGTTAGTTGAAAGCCTATCCAGAACTACAGATTTTTGAGAAACTATTCATGGCAACTTTATTTATTCTCCGAGTTTTTACCACAAGTGGCTGAATGGAAGTCGCCGGAGAAATAGTTCTTCGTATTTCCTTTTTTTAATGTTTGACCAGAGGTTTTAACCGTGGTCTCACATTTAATAAGCCAATACAATTTAATTTTTTTCCACGACATCCAACACATGTTTAGTTCAACTGGAAAAATGTATCACTAACGGCAGATGTCGGGGCTATGATAGAAATCGCATACAGCTTTATTTGATATGATAACCATTTAATTTTTACCCAAAAAAAAGGGGAAAAAATCAATGAAACTATACGTAAATAAATAAACAACGCAAAACAGACAATAACAAAGTAAACATAGGATACGGTATATGGAATAACACCAAATAAAAGGAAACGAAACAAAGACTAAAAATCTAACAAAAAATTTCGTAGAGATCGTGAACTAACCGATGTAAAATATGGAGTGTATACAGTGCTAGGAACGATTCTGCCAGTTAGTTCAGAACCAGAGTTTGTGATAGTAGCTGAAAGTTAAGTTCATTGATCAAATTTATAGTGCCGAGTTATGAGCTGAAATATGTTGTTATTTGAATAAATAAAAAAATTTATTGAAACAAAAGAATTTATTTAAATAAATAAACAAATATCAATCAAAAGTAAATCCTTTTTTTTATTTTATTTTCATTGCAATCATCGTATTCGCAGTAAATAAACTGTTTTATAGAATTTAAAAAATATTTCAATCCTTGTCAGATTTCGGCTATCTCTACTACTGGTTTATCAAGGTGGTATTGTAAATATCAGTACGACGTTGTTCAAATAGAGGCAACTGACGGCGAACGTCATCAACCATTGAAAAATCTAAAATTGTAATTTATTTATACAAACACTGATAATTTTTATAAGACAAAATATGGTTAATATATATACTACCTACCGATATCTTCAAGAATAATTTCGCGGCCAATACCAGCCTTAGGTTGTACCGAAGCCCAAGAATCAACAATCATTGAGTGCCCATAAGCAATGTAGCCTATCATGTTATTGCGTGCTGGAGCACAAGTAACAACAAATACTTGATTGTCTGTGGCACGGGCACGTTGCAAAAGTTCCCAATGCATGGGACCGTGGCAACCACAAAATGCCGATGGGTATACAATCATATCACAACCTGAGAAATATTAAAAAGTTCATGTACATAAATGTTATCATAAAGAGTGTATTTTTTTCGATGTCAAAGAGTTTTTACATTAAACAATACAATAAGTATTAACTTTTAATTCACCTGCATTACGGTATAGGCGAGCTAATTCTTCAAAACGTTTATCATGGCAAATGCCAATACCAACTTTGTGATTGAAAATATCGACGACAGTGATTTCATTGCCAGGTGTTAAAGCCAACGCTTCATTTAGTTTAATACCACCATTGCGTTCCTTATCAATGTTAGCATTAAAGAGATGAACCTACAATCACAACACAACAAAAAATATAAAACAAATTCAAAAAATGTTGTTTCTCTTACCTTACGATGTTTGCCAATAAGTTTACCAGCAGGGACCATACGGTACAGGTATTGTATAATTTATTGGATTCATCACGCTCAATAATACTGCCACCGATTATGTAAATATCCAAACATTGTGACAATTTAGAGAGCTCCTGAAACGTTGGTCCTTCGGGCACGTTTTCAGCATATTTGGGAAAGTGTTCTATGCCGTATGGTGCATTAAAACTTTCAGGCAATAGTAGCCAATTGCACATGAGGATTTTTAGCTTTCGCTTCCTTAATGGCTTCAATGGCATTTGTGACGCTTTTCGTTAACATTATAGCTACTTGGTAATTGGCAAATGGCGATTGTTAATTCTAAAATAATTTCGTAAAGACTTTAGTTATTTTGCGAAACAGGAGAATTGTATTTACGTAGTAAATATTCCCACTTTTGTTATTTTTTGACATCCTAACACAGTTTTTTTTTTTGAAGATAATTCCGATTGTTTTCTTTTATTGGAAAAATTTATCAGCTTTAAACTGTATTACGGTCTGCTGTAGACTACAACTTCGATATCTCTGCGTTTGCCTTTTAAGTGATTAAGTGATTTATGTTATCAGCTTAGGTTTCTAAAATTATATTTGTTTTGAAACATAATGAAAATAATAATAAGCGGGAATAAATTAAATAAATTAAATTTGTATGCGGATAAAGATTAAAATTCTTATTAAATGAACCATATTTTTATAAATAAAAGAAAAATTGCATAATAATTCTTAGGTCATAAATATTAATTAATTAATTCCATTAGAAAAACATTAAATTTTGGAACCCTCGTAATATTTTGTGAATCAAATAGAAATCCGAAAGGAATATAAAAATTTTGCGGATAAATTTGATTTTATTTCAACTCTTTCTCACCCTTTTTCCGCTATGAGATTAGCTTGTACGAACAAATTCAGTACATATCGCTCCCTTATTGCAACAACGTCATATCTCAAAAAATTAAAAAATTGTAGTTACTTCAGCAAAACTGCTCTTTTAGACCTTCTGTACATGTTGGAAAAAAAATCAGTTTTATATCCCAAGCTGAACCGAAGTTCTAGCAAAAAGTGTTTGCGGCAATTGGACCATAGCACTTATGTCTTGAAAACTTAAATTGCATTTTGCCAAGTTCAAGTTTTTTTGATATATGACCATGTTGCAATAAAGGAGCGATATGTTCATATATCGGCTGGTGTAGTAGTTTTAGGATCTTATGTAGTGTGGATTGTAACCAGGAACTTATTAGACAAGAGGCTGCGGTTCAAACCCTAAATTAGACATCACCAATAAAACGAAATACAGTCAAACTCGTTTATAACGAACTCAGTTATAACGAATTCTTGGTTATTACGTACATATTTTCAAGTCCCAACGTTTTAATAACAATTTTCATACAAAAAACTTCGTTTATTACGAACTCGTTTATAACGAATTCTCGGTTAAAAGGAACTACTTTAAATGGTCTCAGTAATTAAATTTCATACATTTTATCTTTCTTATAACGAACTCTCAGAAAAAACTTTAAAGTGTGGCAGTAGTCTTTACTTTTATTTAATATGGCAGCATTAAATTATAACTCAGTAGTCTTTAATCAGCTGCTAGATAAAAAGAATTAACAATATTTTTGGTTTTTAATAAAAAAAAAAATACTTTTTGTTTTTAATAAATGAATAAAAATTCTTTGTATTTCATATTTTCTTCTATGACTTCACCCCGTTTATTACAAACTTTGCCAATAGCGAACTATTTTTTCTGGTCCACGGAGTTCGTTATAACCGGATTTGACTGTATGAACATATATTTTTTCGATTTTTTTCTCTTATTAGATTTCCCGACGAAAATTCTAAGAGTAAAATAAAATTTCCATTAAAACAGTTTCTCACAAATCTGACATTCGGATTCGAATTTAAAAAGTAGGTCACGTCAAACAAAATAAAAAAGAACAACTAGACATGGTGTGGCTGTTAAAATGCTGGACTAAGCATTCTAGTAGTTTAGATCGAAAAGTGAAGGCAACAAAAATCCTTTCACAACATTCCACCCAAAGAGGCTAACATGAGCAATGAACTTACCAGAGTATAAGGCAGTCTCGCATCTGAAGAAAAACATCGCATTCATTAAACATCTCAATATATTTTCATAGACTTCATTAATTCAGACAACAACATATGACTATACTATCACTCGGAACACACTATACAGTAGACCAATAGCCTACTAACTGCAAAACTCGTTAAATGAAATTGATGTAAATAAAAGACAGGGTAACTGATATTTGATAGCAAGGCTAAATGGAAGACTAGTTAGCCGCCGTAGTCTAGTAAGCAGTGGGTTGGCTTATTAGACGTGAGGCCACAATTCAAACCCCAGTTTGGATATTTATAGCAAAAGGAAATATGAAAAAATATTTCTTCGGCGACTGTCTTACCTTAGATTTGTGGCAAATTAGACGTGAGGCCACGATTTAAACACCAGGTCGGATATCTTCAGCAAAGGGAAATAGAACAGGAAAATGAAACATAAAAGGTCTTAACTCGGGATGACAATCACGAAATCCCGAATCTTAAAATCCCGGGATTTACGGGATTCACAAAATCCCGAATACCGGGATTTTTAAAAGCTTGTCCCAGGATTTTTCGGGATTTTCAGGATTGTGAATTCATATGTATTTTGACCCTGAAAAAATCCCTGAAAAAAAATTCTATATCACTCACTTCGATAATAGCATCTCAGATGAGGAAAAACCCTACTTTTATTGCTAAAAAGTTAATTGATGCCATCGAAGAATGCAAAAGCCCTATAAAACGAATTAATAGGGTAACTGATTTAGATACTCAACTGTCCAAAGAAATAGATTTATTTACATCAGGATGTGGTATAGGTGAATATTTACAAGCTGCATACAGCTATCTTGGAATTATTTTACCAACAAATGTGGATTGCGAGAAATGTTTTTCAACGGCAGCGTATGTTGACAACAAAATTCGTTCAAGCCTATCAGATCACATGTTAGATGCTTTAATCTTTTTGTTGGAATCCAAAGAAGTTTCCGAATCCCTGGATTTTAAAAAATCGATCCCGTTTGGTATCTTTAGTCTTAACTGACTGAGGTGATGTAATGATATATTATGTATGATATTGAGTGCAACCATTAAGGACAGTACCGTATCCTTATGTATCAGTTGGATTTATTGGATTTGTATGTTATCTATTTCGGGCCTTCTGACTTTGACAGTTGATGACTGTCATCTTATTATACCAATCCACATAAGATCCAGAGAAATCAATGAAACCCGAAAAAATCACTGATTGCCGTGGAGTTTGAGTTTGCGTCGTCTTTGGTGTACTATAATACTTTGAGAACGACGTTGGCCTGGAGATCACTGTAAACAAAGAGTACCACAGACTGATGATTAGCGCCTTCTTCTGAAGTGAATAGTGCTAGGCCACATAGATCAAAATCAAATCTAAAAATTACATCTCAAGGACTTCTGACAGGATGTCCATTCCAAGTCTACATGTAAGCAGTATGTGGCTGAAGAGTGTAAATTCTTATCTGCCTTTGTGTGTTCGTATAGTAGCAGACTTCGCCAATTTTGACATTTTGAAGACGTTATTTACTTGCCATATCTTGGGAATCTTTAAAATACTAGTTTAAGCTTTATTTTTCATCTTAGCAAATACTTGCTACAGAATCGTCCATCTTGATCTTGCATTCATAGTAGGTGAAATACGCAAAACCATTAGAATTTTTAATTTTATGTAAGATCGTTTTATATGTATATATACAGGGTGGCTGATATATAATGCAACAAAATAAAGTGCTATATTTTTTTTACTTTTTTTTTTTAATTTTATTGTCCAAAAGCAAAAAATGTTGGAAATAACATCAAATTTTAGAATCAGTTTAGATTTGTTCGAATTGGCCACCTTTGGTACGAATTATGGCTTTCAAATAGGCGACAATGCCATCACAGACTGAACGAAAGTGGCTCTGCGGTATTTTGGCGCATTCCCGGCGCCAACATCGGTTCTGATTCGTTTTTCATGGCTGTACTCATATCTTTTTGTTGATTCCACAAATATTCAAAATATCGTCCCTGACAATCACATAATTCGTAATTGTATTACCATGACGTTCTTTAATTTTTTTTAATGGTCGTGCGTAATTAATTTTTCTCATATATTTTATGGAATTTTCCCCCTCCCCCCCAAACGATAACAAACTATCGATTTAAAATTACAATAAAAAAAGATACTCAATTTTCAATAGAGTTGTTATATTTAATGTTAAATTATTAAAGCCATTGTAAGAAGAGAGAAAGGAACTTTTATTAAATACGTTACATTCATATTAATTGAATTGTTGTTGAGACCACGTTTAATTATTGCTTTACTAGGCCAGTATTGTAAATATCAGTGCGACGTTGGCCATATAAAGGCAATTGGCGGCGTACATCATCAACCATTGAAAAGTCTATAAAAAAAAGAGGAGAAGAATGATTGAAGAATTTTAATTAAATTCGTTCAACAACTATACACAACTATAGACTTTTGCTTACCGATTTCATCAATAATAATTTCGCGTCCAATACCAGCTTCACGTTGTACACGAGCCCAGGGATCAACAATCATGGAATGACCGTAGGCAACATAACCAGACATATTGTTACGTGATGGCGCACAAGTGACAACAAATACTTGATTATCGTTGGCACGGGCACGTTGCAAAAGCTCCCAGTGCATGGGACCCTGGCAAATGCAAAAGGCAGATGGGTAAACAATCATATCACAGCCTGAAACATTTTTTAAAAAACAATACATTTGGTTGTGTAATCATAGTACATAAAATAAACAATTAAAATTAATAAAAAAAAGAGATTCACTTTCGATATCTGTACTATACTGTACTTTAAAGTATTAATTTTTTTTAATAAAGTTCTGTACTTTGATTCTGGTAGACCAGGAGTATTTCTAATAAGAGTAAACCAGACCAGATATATTTGAAAAGGCATTCTGTTGCCCGTGGGATGAAACAATGACGCCCACTATTTTCCCTGTATATGTATCATACAGTATTATAGGGTATAAAGCTTAGCTCGAAAATTGTATGCAATATTCCAGTTTGAAACTAATTCCAACAATACCCAAATCACACCAATTTCCTTTTGTATGACATCAATTTCTTCTTTTTCTCTTCTTGTTCCTCAAAAATCTGTCGTTCGGAGTCGACTTTAAACTGTAGGTCCCGCTGTTTCTGTATAAAATTAACACACACAATATAAGTGGTGTGAGAAACTGCGGGCTTCTTGGGGACGATTGCTGTAGACTGTCTGTGAAGGTATAGCACTGGCCATTACATAGTCATCAGCAGAAACTCGTTTCCGTACCGTTTGAATCTTCAATCTTTCCACCTTTCCTAAAACCTGCACAATGGACTGCATGAGTATGGGTCATCCCCTGAGTGCTGGTTTAAAATAAAAAAAAAAAAAAAAAATGGTGGCATAGACTAGAACTCACAGGGAAGTTATAGAACAGAAAAGCCAGCTTGTATTTGGAGAAGATAGCTGTACAAACTGCTTCCCCAACATAATTTGAGCCCGCTTTTGAACATATTTTACGGCCCTGTGATCCGTACAGCTTTTATTTAAATAGAAACTTGCATAATCCACATTACGGATAAGATCTTTTCTGACTCTTTGGCTAATCAAAATATGACTTAAAGACTTTGGCAGGAGTCTTACCTATATCACATTAATCCGGATTTAATTGGGATCAAAATAAATTCTTGAGATTCGATTACCAGCCCGAATACAAAATTTAAAAAGTTTTAACATGAGCATTTGCTAGACATGCATTAAACATCAAAATGAAAGCGAGTAATCCGAGTATGCTTCATAGTTAAGGAGGAAATAAAAATCTTCTTGACAAAACCATTTGCTGCGAAGTATCAAAAAAGTCGAAAAGGTCCACTCGGAAGTAGGACATTCCTATGACAACAAACTCAAGGAAGAGTAGCAAATACTAGAACTGAAGTTCTTGGAAATTTAGTTTTAATTAAATAAAAACAAACTAAAATAAATAAAAATATGAAAAAAAAAACTTACCAGCATTGCGGTATAAACGTGCCAATTCCTCAAAACGCTTATCATGGCAAATGCCAATACCAACTTTGTGGTTGAAAATATCGACGACAGTGATTTCATTGCCGGCGGTTAATGCCAAACCTTCGTTGAATTTAGCACCACCATCGTTAGCAACATCGATGTCAATATTGAAGAGATGAATCTATAAAATCCATGTATAAAGTCAATAAATTTTGAATTTGAGAGAATTTTTATTGAAGTAAAAAACATAATTACCTTACGATGTCTGCCAATTAATTTACCAGCAGGTGACCAGACAGTGCAAGTGTTGTACAACTTATTAGAGGCATCACGTTCAATAATACTGCCACCGATTAGATAGATACCCAAACTTTGTGCCAATTGAGAGAGAGCCTGACATGTTGGTCCTTCGGGCACTTTTTCGGCATATTTGGGGAAATACTCAACACCATAAGGAGCATTGAAACTCTCTGGCAAAACAACCAATTGCACTTTGGGATTTTTAGCCTTGGCCTCCTTAACAGCTTCAATGGCATTTTGTACATTTTCGTTTACATTATGGCCACATGGCAATTGGCAAATGGCAATTGTTAATTCTAGAACAATAAATAGGAATTCAATAAAATTATTGATTTAATTAGGAATTCTATTTTAGGTTAGAGGATGTGTACTTGTTCAACTGTGACAAGTACAGTACCCGGAGGAATTCTATTTTAATGAGAATTAATTTTTCTTTTTTTGCTAGTTTAAAAACATTTTTTTTTTAAATATTTTTCCTGAGAAGGACATAATGAAGTTTTGTAACAAAAAAAAAAACTTCTTCTATTTAAATTTAGTTTAGGAATCTTACAAAATACATATTTGATGATAACTAAGCATATTTTTGTAAAGAACACTTTCTATTTTTTTGTTTTATGTAATCACTTTACTCACTTTGAACATTCTGCGACATTTTTACTGTTGGAATGATTTCGATGACTCGCCCGTAATTTTGAAAGCTTTAAACCGTTTCGCGGTTGCTTCTATACTACAGATTTTTGATCTAAAAATTCCGCCTTTTAAATGATTTGTCAACGGATTTGTTATCAGCAAAGACGCACAAATATTAGAATCAATGCTACTCGAGTATTTAAAATATTGATAATAAAATGGGTGTGTATAGTAAATTTGCATTAGCCGCTTCGTTATTTAGTGATTGTTATTGCTGAGAATGATTTTAAGATTCTATGCTTTTCTAATTTACTAAATGACTTTTGCACTTGAGTATTTGAAAGCAATGGAAGATTTCAAGTAAAACTTTTCTAATTTTATTTTATTTGCGCAAACAATTTTATATCAATTATGAAAATAATAAATGTTCTAAAAAAAAAAAATTAATCACCAGAAATTTAAAAATAAAAATTCAACGCAGGGAACTGACACTCAAAATAATAACACCCTGAGAGTGTAGCAATCAAAACAGTAATCTTGACAAGACTAGTTTAATGTTAAAATCTAAAGTAGAGTATAGGCAAAAACTTTATTTTAAAAGAATTATGTTATGAGTCGGTTCATTCATTTCATAGTAATCTTCACAAGACTAGTTTAATGTTAAAACGTAAAGTAGAGTATAGGAGAACACTTTATTTTAAAAGAATTATGTTATGAGTCGGTTCATTCATTTCAAGGATAACAACCTTCAGTCAGGTTTACGACCTAGCTTCTCACACCACTTATATTGTGTGTGTTGTGTTAATTTTATACATGAGTTGCGGTACTGTAATTTATATTCGATTTAGTTCCAAACGACAGATTTTTGAGAAACTTTTTCATGACAATTGTATTTATTCTCAGAGCTCTTGCAAGAAAACTGTTGCGAGGAATTTGCCGTGGCGTTACATCTAATAACCTACTGAACCACGGCTAGTTCTAGTTTGCTTTTAAACAAATTATAGAAAATGCAAGAAGTAATAAAAATACTGATACAATATTCCCTCGATTTACGTCGTAGAATGTTCCGGCAAAAGGCGACGTAAATCGAAACGATGTAAATTGATTTTCAAAGAACTCATACCATTAGATGCATTTGTTTATGTACATTTTACAAAAAAGAAACTAAAATAATTAAATTTTTATTCTATGTATTGAATTCTTTTTTTAAAAGAGGGAATTCCCCTGATTTTGTTTATAAACAAAAGAGGCGACGTAAATCGAATTATGGCGCAAATCGCATCTAAAGGGAACAACGTTAATCGAGACGACGTAAATCGAGGGAATACTGTAATGAATTTTGAAACTCCGTTAGATGATCGCTAGCATAGACAGATAAATACATAGAAACGTTAGCAACTTTGTCTGCAGTTTGTAAATTCTAAAAAAAAGTATTGGCTTCAGAGTTTATGTCGCTGGTAACTGCCTCGAAAAAATTGTCTATGAACTGCCGCGCAGTGGCAAGGAATATTAAAAGGCAACATCAGTTATGGCCTTACCAGTAATGAGGTGAATTTTACTGAATTTCCTCCTAGCTTGCCTAATTTGTAAATTTTTTTTCGTGGATATTTAAGCTACGGATAGAGCTATTTGATAGGAATTTTAAAATTTGGCTTATAACCGACATTATGTCAGTCAGTCATTTGAGCGAATTATTGGATTAATGGGTGTGCTAGCTACTATGGAGCCGCTGTTTTGTGTAGTACTTATGCACCACAGCTCCCTTTGGTTTTGTAACCATACTAGTCCTTGGGTTAAGTACTACGTGAAGCTAGTACTAAATGCAAAATTATGTTTGAAGAAGTTGGTGAGAGAATATGGGACAGAGTTCTATAAGTTATAATAAAAATTTTCTTGAAGACCTTTCATTAGTTGCCAGTTGCCTTTGTTCAGTCAGCGTAGAGCTGAAGTCTACAAAACTAATTTTTTGAATAATAATAAATTTTTTAATACAACTTAATAAAAATTGAATTGTTTCTTAAAAAAAAAAAAAATATTTCATAAGGGGATATTCAATGTAAAATCAAATATTTTAAAACAAATTGAATTTTGTAAAAGCAGCTTAGAAGTTCTCGATTCAAAATTTAAACTTTCGTTTACAATATCACTTACGCTACGTGGCTTGGAGCTATGTACGTTCGCAGTATTGTTCGGAATTTAAGCAACATTTAGCTTCTCGTACAACTTTCTTAAAATAATTGGAAGGAAGAGTTGTTTAGGTTCACAAATTCTATTCCGGATGGTTAGCGAAAGACTACGTTTCAAGTTCAATTTTCTGTTTTATAGCTTAAACTTTTTAATTTAGTTGGACCTCAGCATTTTTTAAATCCTAATAAGTTCCTGCTTTTATTCTAGCAGATCTGTTTACCTGGAGTTTATAAACTATTTAGGATTTTACGTCTAGCTGCCTATAGTGGTGTTAAATAGGAGTCTATTAAGATAGGTCTAGGTTATAAAATATGGCATAATAAAGTATATTTTGTCTACAGTTAGGGACATGCTTCGTATTGAATTTCAGATTACGGTCGATTACTATACGTTCGATATAGACAGTGACGTTACCACCAAAAACGATATCAGTCTGGAGATTCATATGTAGGGTTACTCTTGCCAACAGTAGGCTATAGGAAATTGCGTAGCAGAGAGGTCTCTCTTACGAGACGGTATTTGATGCGGGGATTTGGAGAAGTCAGCGAAGAGATCGTCCTTGTTTACGTTGGAAGGACTTAATCGAGGAAGCCGTGGCAAGAAGCACAGGGGCCTGGAAATCTGTGTTAAGGCATTCCGAAATCTGTTAATCAGGTTGTTAATGGTCAGTTAAATAAGTAAGTAAGTTAGGATATGGGGAAGGATTTGTTTGTATTTCAGTTTTCAAAGCAGACAAAAAAAAAAAAAAAACATTGCATTGCTGCAGAAACTGCATTAGAAATTTTGCCAAACATTTAACTCCTTTTTCTGATATTCGAAATAAAATTTATTTAATCGTTTTTAACGATAACATTTCATCTTTTTTATTGTGAAGCCATGAGTTCATTGGATTTTCTGCAAAATTTAATTTTACCTCTTTAAGAAAATTCTGCAGCCTCTAAACAAATGACAACCTGAATGAGTAGTGTGAGAAACTATGGACTTCTTGGAGACGATTGCTGTCGACTGTCTAATGGTGAAGTTATAACACTGGCCATTTTATAGTCACCTAGCAGCAACTCGTTTCCTTGCCGTTCGCATTTCCCCTCTTTCCCTCTTTCCATCTTTTCTAAACCTGCACAATGCACTGCATGAGTAGGGGCCATCCCCTGTGGTGCTGAGAAGCTAGGTCGTAACCCTGACCTATTATGTATGTATGTATGTTTGTTTCATTTAAATTATTAGCAGTAAAATGCAGTAGGTACCTTTGCAACTAAAATTGTCTTAAGCACTGTTGAAAACACTCCCACAAACTCAATGCTCTTCCAATAAAGCAATAAAAATAATTAAAACTGTAGCACATATATTGAAACGTATGATATACAAGTAATGTAGACAAATATTTCAATCATTCACATTGGCATACCATACAGCTGGAGGAGAAAGATAAATTGCCATATGCAACTTGATGAATGGATATCTTTTTTGACACAATATTACAAGACATTCCAATGGAACTCTTCTTAATATCTGTCTTTTATGTCTAACATACATTTGTTAAAGCAAAAGTTGCATAAATAATTATACAAGCCCTGCAGTAAAAGATAAATTAAAACACACGTTTAGGTACATTTTTTTATATAATTTATTAAAGCCATGTATGGTGTTATTGTAATTTAATAAAATAAAATATTACAGAAATATTACAACTGCTCATAGGATTAAATATGTATAGAAGGAACATTCATTGAATACATAAAGTTCGTAGCCTGTAGCTAGCAATCAACAATTGACTGACTGGCTTTCGGTAGTTTAACCACATTTAATTACTGTTTGAGAAGGCCAGTATTGTAAACATCAGTACACTGTTGACCGAATAAAGGCAACTGACACCGAACATCGTCAACCTTTGAAAAGTTTGAAACAAAAAAAGAATAAAAATTAATTTTTTTTTAATTAAAAATTGATTTGCACATGCCGAGATCTTCAATCATAATTTCACGATGTATACTAGCTACACGTTGTAAATGAGCCCAGGGATCCATAATCATAGAGTGGCTATAGGCTACATAGTCGGACAAACAAATACTTCATAATCGGTGGCACGGGCACGTTGCAAAAGTTCCCAAAGCAAGGGACCCTGATAGATGCAGAAAACAGCCTAAAATAAGAAACACCAAGAAAAATATAATCGATTACACATATGTTTTATAGTTTTAGTTGTAATTTTCTTTGAAATGACTACCACAAATTATTTTTTTGTGTACTTAGCACATATTGTTAGCGTGAATCACAAACAAGAAGAGTCTTAAAGGAATGATTTGATTTCCTTGCATATTCTCTGTATTTTTATTTGTTTTAGAAAATTTAATAAATATGTTCTGTTAGGCTTAACTGCAATACGATAAAGACGAACCAATTCTTCAAAACGTTTATCATGGCAAATGCCAATACCAACTTTGTGATTGAAAATATCAACGACAGTGATTTCATTGCCGGCATTTAGAGTCAAAGCTTCGTTGAATTTAACACCACCTTCGTTTTCAACATCAATGTCAACCATAGTTGCCAGATTTAACGATTTATCATTATTTTGACGATTTTTTGCAACAAAAATATTATTTTGCCGACATGACGATTTATGACCTTATTTTGACGATTTTTAGCAATTAAAAATTTACATAATTTTCTTTACTTTAGTACATTAAAGGCTTCCTTAACCTTTGTATAACCAGGTGTAAAGTATTATATTTTTAAGTTATTTTCGAATACCTGTGATAATTTTTCTTTGTTTTAATCCCGTAAAAACCAAAAAATTTTAACTCGTAAATAACATGCGGACAATTTTAAAAATTCGATTAGAGCTTTTAATATTACCATCGGAAGAACAAACGCAAATGCAATTATTTTTTTTGTTATACGACCAACACTCAGGGGTTGGCATTGTTTTTGGAACTAGGAAAATATATTATAGGAATAAGGAAAGCGGAGACTAGGTTTGAATGTTTTTATACTATAAGTAACAGGAAAGATCTCTACAAGATTTTCCATATACGAATAGCCAGTCTAACAAACGAACTTTGTCTGTAATGCAGTGTGCCATACACTGGCCAATCGATCACATACGGATGTGTTGGCCAAGAAAGACGAGTGTTACGTAGGAATATATGATTTTCATAAACGGCTTCCTTTACTTCGCTCGAGCAATATCCATTGTAGTGGCAATAGAACATTAAAACATAAGCCACATTGCAACGATGCTTTAATGAATCAATGGCGTTGGCACACAATAGTGATTAACAATTTACTACGGCCTCTCCTGCACACAGTCGAGAAGCCACAAAGTAGACTTTAAGGGTCTACACATACATGAGAGTTGTATTCCATTTTCAGTCGATTTTCAGTTATAAATGGTGCAATTTGTAAACAGATAAGATGAAGTGAAGAGCAACGTCTTAAGAAACCAAGGCACTTAAAAATGTGCCAGTTCTAGCAGGCACCATATTGAATTTTCATGCCCATAAAGTCAAGATCTTCTGACGTCCTAATATTTACACCACACATAGGTATAGATGATGTAATATTATCGCTGCTTAACATTAATTTTATATGGTTTTGTTTTTAAAAAGCTTTTCAATTTATTTGTTTAATTTTTCTGACAATTTTTTTACGATTTCATTGACCGTCTTTGACGATTTTAACTAATTTTTCTCATATATTTGACGATTTGATGCTTCACTTATATGGCAACTATGATGTCAACATTGAACAGATGAATCTAGAAAAGCCATTAAAAAATTTCAATAAATATTTCAAATAATTTCAAAGCAAACAGTTTTTTTCACAATTCTTAACAATTAATTTACCAGCAGGTGACCATACAGTGCAACTGTTGTTGTACAACTTATTCGAAGCATCACGTTCAATAATACCAAACTTTGTGCCAATTTGAAGAGAGCCTGACATGTTGGCCCTTCAGGCACTTTTTCGGAAAATTTAGGAAAATACTCAATGCCATAAGGCGCATTAAAACTCTCCGGTAAAATAGCCAATTGTATCTTGGGATTTTTAGCCTTGGCCTCCTTTACATCTTCAATGACGTTTTGAACATTTTCGTTAACATTAAGGCCACATGCCAATTGGCAATTGTTAATTGTGCAACAGAAGATAATTGCCATTTAAAAACGTATTGATTGAATTAATTTTGTAAGCCACAGGCAATATAAATGTTATTGAATTGAGTATAAAATTAATTAATTTAATTTAATTTCAATTCATTTAAACATTTCACTGACTTTTGTTATTATGCGACATTTTAACATACACACACTCAACAGCTCAACAGCTAACAAATGATGGATTTTGTATTTTTACGAATTCACTACAACTTTAAACGGTTTCGTGGTTAATGATTGATTTTATTCAGTTACTCGAAATGTTGGACATTTAAATGCTTTGGCAGCTGCTTGTTATCAGTATAAGCGCTGATAAAAAACATTCTAAATTATTAATAAATAGGCGGCGGGTATGGCAGTTTAGTCTTAATTTAAGAAATTATCAGTTTGAACTGTAAACATAATTTCTTTTTATGTGTAGAACTCTTTAAAAGTCTTAAAAATTTGGTGACGAATCAAAGCTAAGCATGTCTTATCAATATTTACAAACGTACGTAGAAAAGTCATTTAATATTTTGTGAGTTAGGGCCTATGTGTGAATATATGCGGTAAAATAATCTGAAGACAGATTTTAATTATTTGCTTACAAACTTAGAGAGTTTCTTTGATAACATATGAAAGTCTTTTCAAAAACATACTGAAAACTAACCTTTAGTAGCTCTTATGTTCTTATGTTTGTTGTGGAGTGCCTAAGAAAAAAATTAGACATACACTTTTCCTTATAAACCCTTAAATTAAATTCTTTCAATATATATTCAAATTATAGAAAAATATGAAGTCGCTTTGGTCTAGTAGGTAGTGTATTGGCTTATTAGACTTATTATTTAAGAATAAAAATTGCCATGAAAAGCTTCTCAAAAAAAATCTGTCGTTCGGAGTCGACTTTAAACTGTAGGTCCCGCCAGTCATGTATAAAATTAACGCACGCAACACGAGTGGTGTGAGAAGCTATGACGTCAATTCGACCACCCAGTACAAGTACACGTCTTTTAATATAATATAGAAAAATATTGTTTGAGTTCTAATGCATTCAAACGTCAAATCAGAGGGCATCAGGAGTTGCTTTGATTCTCTACACCGCTTACATCGACACAACAGCCGCTATGGCATGAGAGGGGTTTCAAGTTATCCTGTTGAAATCAAGCATCATACGTTTCTATAAAACCTCGTGTTGGTTTTCTGAGCCCTAAATGTGGCTATTTTGATGATGTTTTTGAAAGATGTCTTTTTTGGAAAAATTGACATCATCGTGTAGTTCCTCAGCCGCCTTTACTGGGTTCCGGGCTAATGTAGCATAGAGGGGACCGAAAATGTGGATGAAGTGGAAAGAGATCGGAGATGTCTAAGGAGAAGACAACAAAGGGAATATATGTGTAACGTTGCCAGTAATTGTTTAAAAAAAACTTTTTAGATCTGGAAAAAACTTTTTTTTTAAAGAAAAAAATTTTTCTCCTATTAAAGTACCAAAATTTTTTAAGGAAACGTTGGACTCCACTGCTCTCTGTTCGTATTTCTGACTAATCAGATACACAATATTTTATTTAGAAATGTAAATGTTCCATGTTATTATTATTGAATCTATTAAAAAAATTTAAATTTAAATTTTGTCGAAAATAACTTTTTTTTTGTTAGAAAACAAATTTAATGAAAACTTTTCCACATCTCAAAAAACTTGGAGAAAAGGGAAAACTTGGCAAATGGCAATGCCTAATAAGGCATCTAAATTGGAAAAAGTAGCATGGACTTCGAAACTGTTCAGTACAGCAAGATAAGAGAACGCTTCGCCCTCTAACAGTAATTCGAACGGGACAGGCAGATATTGGTAATTTCGCTGACAAGCTCGGTTTGTCCCACCAGGATTAGT
The DNA here is from genome assembly GCA_014635995.1 of Sarcophaga peregrina. Lineage (NCBI taxonomy): Eukaryota > Metazoa > Arthropoda > Insecta > Diptera > Sarcophagidae > Sarcophaga > Sarcophaga peregrina. The sequence goes on from CM025789.1 coordinate 51,163,744, forward strand.
GCTGAAGCTATGGTGCAGACGAAATGGAGTCAGAGCAAAACGGCCTGCACTTCAGGACCGACTTCATCTATTATTGGATGACCAAACGCATGGAGGCGAACATGCCACTAAGGGAACTGGTCGGTCTTATTCCAAGCTCAGGGTGATTCAAACCAACACCTAACCTGGCCTTACCTTACACTGGTTAACATAATGAGTCATAAGGACTTTAAGAGAACTTGCCTGTAGACGGTAAACTACCCGCTAACGTAAAACAACCCGCTAATAATAATAAAATAAAATTGCCATGAAAAGTTTCTCAAAAAAAAAAAAAAAATCAGTCGTTCGTAGTCGACTTTAAACTGTAGGTCCCGCCACTTATGTATAAAAGTGACGCATATAACATAAGTGGTGTGAGAAACTAGGTCAATAATTCTGACTGAAGGTTTGTAATGACCAATTACGTATGTATGTATACGTATAAATAGAATTGTTAAAAACTAGATATCTTGTGACATTGTTAGCGGTTTCTTTCAAAACCAAAAATGGTTACAAAAGCATCCGTTACATCACTGTTGTTTCTTGTAACACCACGAACTGTAATTAGACGACCACACAGATTCCAATTCACTTTATTTATTTTACTTTAATTTAAAGCTTTGCCTCTTATAAATACAAAAAAAAAAAAAGAAAAGGAAGAAAAATTGTTTTTTATCTTTTCTGACTTGGCCTCTTTCAGTGACAACAATATTTCTTGTCACTTTTTTTTTTTGTCTGTATCAGTTTGCGTGTGTAAGCGTGCGTTTTATTTTATTTTCTGTTTTCATCTTCTTCTATTTTTAATTTATCATTTATCATTTTCAGTTTATAATCGATTTATCCACACCAGTAATTCATGTCCTGGCTAAACGTGGATTTATTTCATTTTCTTTGGGCATCCGTTTCCAATGTCAAGCTTTTACAATACAGACACACACACTCTCACACATATACGATTCGCCATTATCCTGTCTATAAGCAAGATATTATTTACCGACAGTCTTTATACAGCATAGAGAGACACACAGTTTGACTTGACTAAAGAAGCATCTCCGTTTATTACATTTCATTTCCTTGAACGATAGCAAACATACTACATACCATACATACAAACATACATACATACATGCGTTGAATGAATGAATGAAAAGTTCCGTTTGTCTGTGTGGCATGTTTGAGATATTTTCACTTCATTTAGTGTAAATTAAAAAGTTGTCATTTTATCAGCCACCATGAAAATGAAATCTAAGCATCCAGGCGCACTTATTTGCCTGAATTACATGTCATTTATGTGCCATTGTTCACAATGGCGATTGGTCGGTCGGTCGGTCGTTCGGTCGGTGTATGGGTATGTGTGACTGAAAAAGAATGATAAAATTGATATGCAGGCAATACTAATGTGAACGATTAGATGGCTCATAATTTGTGTCAAATTCCTAGACACCTACACACTACGCATTCCATTCGCTGTGTAATTCTTTCGATCATTCATTCATCCGTTGGCTTTTGGGGAAAATTCTAAATTGAAAAAGCCAACATTTCATTGGCAAATGTTTCCTTTGGGCATTAATTCTTGTATTTACGCTGCTTCTTTTGCAACATCCGCTATTTAGCCACTGGTATAGCGGTTTACTAGCATTGTTCTGGTTTGTCTCTTTGGGAACAAAATGCCTCTGGCAATTGTAATGGTAATAGAACGTGCGAATAGCAACTACTGGTACATAGTATTGAGTTGTGGTAAAATCATAATTGACTAATAGTCCTCTTGGCCAGATTAGGATTTATTTTCTTTTTTTTTTCCTTTTTATAATTTTTAATATTGACATTATTAATCATCTGTACTTTTGAGCATATATTGGTAAAAAAAAGATGAATAAATAACCCCCAAGTATGGTAGATTTTACTACAAAAACAAAAAGAATTTTGCTAACTTAATACACTTTTGATTTATGGTTGGATTTTTTTTATTTTCTAATATTGCTTAAAATTTATTTATAACTTTGCAGACATCAAGACGAAAATATGAAAATACTTTTTCGGCGACTTACTCTCAGCAGATTTCTGGCAAAATCTCTGAAAGTAAAAATTGCCATGAAATGCTTCTCAAAAACTGTGTCGTTTGGAGCCGATTTTAAACTGTAGGTCCGCTACTCGTGTAAAGAAATAATGCACACAACATAAGTGGTGTGAGAAGCTAGGACGTTGTACAATGGATCAATTCGACCACCGGGTACTGTACTTGTCATTTCCACCTAAGTGGAAATGTAAATTCAGCAACATAGCTGCAAGATTTGACGATTTATCGTCATTTTGATGATTTTGAGCTCCAAAAATATTTTTTTGGCGATAGAACGATTTATGCCCTTAGTTTTTTATCATTACTTTACAAATATATTTTTTATCTTTACTTTAGTAAATTAAAAAGTCTCCATAAGCTTTGAATTTGCTTTGCAATTTAGGGTAGTAATAAGTCAGAAGTCGCCGTGGTCTAATAGGTAGAGTGCTGGCTTATTAGACGTTAAGTCAGGGTTCGAGTCCCAGGCCAGACATCCAAGTAAAATACAAAAACTATTTCTTCGGTGATTTCCTCTCAGCAGACTTCTGGCAAAAACTTTGAGAGTAAAAAAAAACCTGCCATGAAAAGTTTCTCAAGAAATATCTGTCGTTCGGAATCGACTTTAAACTGTAGTACCGCAACTTATGTATAAATTAACACACACAACATAAGTAGTGTGAGAAACTAGGTCAATAGTCCTGACTGAAGGGTTGTTATGGCCAATTATGTATGTATGTATGCCGTTGAATATCCAGATAATGCACAATGCTTTTCTTTTCTCATCTATTACCAATAGATTTTGATTTTGCATTGGCAAAATAATATTGCAATATGCGTTCAGACTAGTTAAAAGTTATTTAAAAAAATTTGTGTTTAATAAGTTGTACTTACGAAATCAATGCGACAGGCTTTAACAGAAATGAGTTTTAATTCAGAATAAATACAGGGTGGCTGATAGATAATGCAACAAAGTAAAGCGCTATATTTTTTAATTTTTTTTTATAATTTTATTGTTCAAAACGAAAAATGTTGGAAATAACATTAAATTTTAGAATCAGTTTAGATTTGTTCGAATTGGCCACCTTTGGTATGAATTATGGTCTTCAAACGGCCGACAAAGCCATCACAGGCTGCACGAAAGTGGCTTTGCGGTATTTTGGCGCATTCCCGGCATAGCGCCGTCTTGAGATGATCAACACTTTGACATTTTTTAGTGAGAACCTTACTCTCCAAAATGCCCCAGGCGCAAAAGTTCAACGGATTGAGCTCCGGAGATTTTGGTGGCCATTGTGCGATAGAAATTAAGCCACTTTTTAAGCCATTCTTGGATTACACATGCTGAATGCGGTGGTGTTTAGTCCTGTTGGAATGTCCATGGTCTGCGGTTGAAATGTTTATCTGTTCAGGGCTTCAATACTGTCTTTAAGACATATTCCCGATAATATTCGGCATTTATTTTGACCCCATGGGCGCTGATTACGAGCGGGGAGCGACCATCGGTCATTACGGCGGCGCTTGAGATCTGGTGACCAATCGTGTAAATTTTCAGCTGACCTCTTTGGCAAGTAAATCCGATCATTGTGTTCACAAACTGCTCAATTTGGAATGGCTTCTTATCGGAGGAAACCAAATTCGGTAACTGGCCAATTTCGTGCAGTAATTCCTTGGCTCTTTCCAGTCTAACTTTTGTTCAGCTCACGAACAATTTTTCTACCACCGCGGCGTAGGTTTCGATCAAATCTGGCCTTCACTTTACTGATCATTTCTGGTGTTGTTACCGATTTCTTCGCCCACTTTTTGGACGCGATGCAACACTGCCAGTGTCACGGTTATGAGGAATGGTACGAGAAACAAAAGATTTATTCACATTTAAATGGTGGAGGACTCTAACGATAGCCACCTGTGGTTTTCTAGCCAAATATATAGCAATCACACTATAACGCTTGAATTCCATCACGAATAACTTTTTTTCTGAATGCAATAGATTAAAATGCTTTTGTAAACTTGTAAATAATAAAATGAACTGTCGTTGGAATAAATCTGGCAGCTTTTAGACGAGCGGTTTACAAATGATAACAAACTGAATTTGGTTGCAATACATATCAGCCACCATGTATACGAAACTGGGTTTAATTCGTTTTTAACCTCAAAATGATGGAACAAAGTAATAACGAGAGGCATTCTAATTTAATTTCTGTTTCACCAATGTTTAAAGTGTTTTAAAGTGAACTAGCTTAAAAGAAAGATAGTTTTCTCTTATAGGAACTGTATAACATTCGTATTATATGAAAAGAAAAATTGAATATTTGCCTTCTTATATTTTACAATCCACGTTTTAACACGTCCATTATGGATTCTTTTTAGTATTTCTATGGCTTGCATTTAAAACTAAATTCTGAAATTGTTATTATTTTGGCTGCTTTTATTATAAAAATGGTTTTATTTTGCATTTAAATTGTTTGCGCAAAATCTAGAATAAAATAAAATGTTCTTTTGATAGCAAGAAGCGTTAAGTAAAACCCAAATAGTTGTGTACGTGTACGCGGTGCATATAAAAGGGATTTAAAGTAGATTTGGTGTACAATTTGGGATTCGTTTTTTTATCTTAACAATGATGCAATGTAAAAGACTTTAGAATTAAACTTAGTGAATGGGAATATTTAAGAAAAAATTAAAAAAATTTTTTTTTTTGATTTGGTGTTTTGAAATTTAAGCTTTCCTTTCATTACAAACATAGGTACAGTCAACCCTTCTATAAACGGGGTACACTCAGAACGCGGTTTCCATATAATGCCGGGAATGAAATTCCGACAGCTCTCTTATAACGCGGTACTCTTATAAGCGCGGGTTTGCGTTCACTTATCCATAAGTTCTTCCGCACAGCCTATGAATGAATAGTAACTAGGTATTGTAAAAGGGTTTATTTCGACTCAAAAGTCAGCCGAGATACAGTATCGTCAAAACAATAGCAGTGGATTTCAATTTAAAAAAATGATGAATGAAGATGAACCAAGTGAGGATAAATATTAAAAATGACTATTTTAACAAGTTCTTTCTTAATTTGTTGGAACCAGTCTTTATTTAGTTTGTAATTTCATTTTTTTTATTTCTATATGAAACTTGATTCACTTGAATACTTTTGTATTTCCTGGTCTCCATATAACGTAGTACGAATGATTTGATTTGTACTAATTCTGTGTTTCTCATAGCGCGGTTTTCATACAATGCGGTAGATGGTTTTCATAGAACGCGTTACGAATTAGCCTGGTTTGTACCTGAAATCCGAGTTTCTTATATCGCGATTTCTATATAACGCGGTACGCAATCATCACGTTATAGGAGGGTTGATTGTACTTCATTGCATATACCCTGAACCAAAGAAATATAATTTATGGTTTTTACTACCTTGATTTGTTTATTTATAGTGAATATAGATCAACTAACAGACATACATTGGGGCCAAAAGACTGTTTGTCATGACAGGGATCGTTGATGAATATTCATGAGGATTATCGTTGATTTAGCATTCTAAATTACAGCCTAATCGATCATATCGGAAAATTGCTATTGGGTAGAAAGTATGTAATTGTCTCCCTTTATACAAGCTGATAGCAGGACATTTTATCTTGTTACCAGAACTTGACTTCCTTTCGAATACGACAGTAGCATGTGCAGACAACGTTATTTGAAGACAATATTTGTACCAGAGATAAGTAATGAATCGTTTTTCTGCTACTCATAAGCACTCATGCAATTTTGAGTATGAATGAATCAACAGAATCGATATTCAACTACTCTGATTCATTCGTACTTGCTACAACATTGATTTACAAGTATAAGTAGCAATGAGTATGAGTACAATGTTGGTATCAAACTCACAACATTTGAAATATGTTTGATTCATACGCCTACTCATTCTGATTCATAAATTTAGAAAAATACTTGTAAGTGATTCGAGTGTTGTTGCATATATAAACTAAGAAGAAAGGAAAGACAAAGTCAACAAGCAAAACATACACACAGTCTTCTTGTGAGTATAGTAGTGTTCCTACACGAATCATACTTATTTTGTGCTTCGTGTAAATGTTAAGTAGAGACGAGTCAACTTTGAGTATGAGTAGTATGAGTATGACATCAAAATAAGTACGAATGCGTATAAGTATCTCAAATTATAAGTATGACTCGAACCTGCTCATCGTTTTGAATACTTATTGGTGATCTCTGATTTGTACTCGCTATGGAAGTTACGATGGACTGTAACATGTGTACAAAGTTGGTTATTTCAAACCCTTCAGTCGGGACTACGACGTAGCTTCTCACACCATTGATGTTTAAAGTCGACTCCAAACGACAGATCGGAGACAGAAATCTGCGAAGAAGAAAAATACGTAGAAATATTTTTTAATTTTTCTTTTTTTTTTGAAATAACTAGGCTGGCATTTGAAACACTGATTCTCGTCTTATAATCCAACATACTACCTACTTTACTACGGCGACTTCAATAAAGAAAAGTCATCGTTCCTAAATTGAAAGCAATTATTGTCCGCTAATGTAAAAGTACGTTTCTAATTAGCTAACAGCAGTTGTTGGAAGATTTTTTTTTTATTTCTTAAAAAAGAAATCTCATTTTCATTATCGCCTTACTTTCAATGTCGTTATTATTTTTCTTAAATACTTAAAACGACGTATCTTCTCGTCTATCGAAATATTTTTAAATGTTAAGCTTGAAAGAGCAAAAAAAAAAAAAACAAAAATGAAAACACTAAGTGTTAATACTTCTGCCAAACAAAACGACACAAACGAAAGAAGAAAAATGGTCACAAGTAGAAAAGAAAAAATGAAAATGAATGGAATTCTCTGGATTTTGTTTGGTAAACAGATTTTGTCAGTTTTTGGTGGGAAATATCCATTTTAGCCAGATTAAAAACGGCCCAAGGGATTTACAAGTAATGCTTTGTTACATACAAGATCTATCAACTGCCAACAACATTCTCATTCAACGGACCAAAACCGCTTACGGTATTAAAACTGTATAGACATGCTATATACTACACATACATTCATACATACATATGTACGTACAATACCATGGAAAATAAAAAGAGCATAATCAGCATAATTTCCTTTACTTCGTTTCTATTAAATTAGCCAGCAAAAGAAATTAAAAGATTCGTTCATACAATATATTTCAACCCACTTAACCATCATCATACTTTTGGCATTTCAGCATTCATTTTAAAGTTTAAAATGTGAAACCTTAACTAACGTTTCGCTTTACATTCCTATACAGTTAATGCGAAAGATTTTTTCATTACAGATAACACCATCTCATGTACATTAAATACAAGGGGACCAAGAAAAAATAAAATAAAATTCCTTAGAGGAATCGCCTTTTATAATTAACCGAAAAAAATAATCGAAAAAAGAAACTTTTCAACTGATTTCTACGGTTTTATTTTAGTTGAGCTTCTTTATTTTTCTTGTAGATTTTGCTTTTCCTTTACGTGTGGCATGAATTGCAATTAAAAATATACACTTCGTATCTTTCTCTTGTTGTTGTTTATTCCGTTTATTCCGTTTCTTTCTTGCTATTCTTTTTTCCCTTTTATGTTGAGAAAATGGTTATTTAAACAGCAAAAGATGTATGAAGAAATATTAAAAGTTTTATGACACTCTAAAAATGCCTTCCAAATCATCAAGAAGGTCCATTTAATGTTAAGTAAAGATTTCAAAACATTTTTCAAATCTCTATCTTTGCTGGGTATCAGAACCCTTCCGAGTGTTACGATCAGCTCTAGGCTCGTTAGCGAGTGTAACAGTGTCTCACTTGACCGGGTTACTGGGCACAGGGACACTTCAGGCGTCGATGAGCTCTATCCCACTTAAATCGGTTAAATTGGCCATTAAGCAAAAGTTCTTTTGGAATGACAATCAGTGAGGAATCCACTGCCAAACTCATTTAACCTTCAATAAACGTTGTACTAAGCATCTACGCAAACTTGATTGCAATATTATCTCGATTACCATGGCATTGCTTACAGATCATTGTGTAATAATAAGAATGCACATCCCATTTATGTCGTGGTTGTGGGTCTGTTGAAGAGGAGAGAACTGTCCTTAATTTCTTTTGTCAATACCCAACTATTGCACGGTGCTGATAAGGATTATTTGCCTTTGCATTTCATGTCAGCTTAACTGAGTTATCATTCATCGATATCGAGGATATTGCTTCGTTTATAAAACTTAAAGGTTGGTTTCCAGCTTAGGGGAGTTGTGCTTTTAAAGTGCACCCCCTGCACTGCGCAACTTCTCCGATGATATTGTGGAGTTACAATCGACCGCTATGTGTGCTCAAGTGTGCTTTGGCCACGGACATGGGTAGAAAGAACGGCAAGAAAAATCTGGCCAAGGGCACGCGGAAGGTTTGCTTAAATTCCAGAGCGTCAAGCACAGCATGGAGAGATCTATGTGGTCTAATTGTGTCCATCCAACTCTCTTAGATGGACAGCCACTTCTACCTAAAAGCCCTTCTACCTACCTTACTACCTAAAAGAGTAATCATTCTATGCTATCTTGCTGTAATGACTAATATCACATGATTTCATGAGGCCTTCATTCAAATACCTGACCAAACATGGGTGGTGTGAGAAACTATGTCGTAATTCTAAAGAGTTATGGTGATCAATTATGTAAGTATGATTAATTTGACTCGTTTAAAAATTGGTATCAATCCTGGCTATGCCTCCATCCACGAAGCTTGATCTTATTTTGCAAATGATCTTCTCCGCGTTTACATGCGAGTAGGGAACAGCAACTGAATGTTTGTATATGCATTCAAAGATTGTGATTAACTTTCTTCAAATGATGAGTAACTGTTTGGGAATAATGCCTAGTTAGCAATATCCACACTTTTTCCCTTGATTTTTTAGACTTTTTAGAGATTGGTCCTTCAAAGAGGGCGAAGAAAAGAAAATCATTTGGCATCAAGTTGCTTCAGAAATATAAAGAAACTCAGGAGGCAATTTCCGTGTGGAGATATTTTACACCTCGAGAGTATACACCGTATTTGGACAGCGTTAATAATGTTATTGTTCTTATACATCTGTATAGGGTACTTTTATATAAAAAGAAAACATTTTCTATTAATTTCCTTATCAAAAGGAATGGCATAAGAAGAAAAAGCAAAAGGAAAAAGTCTTATAAACGAAAATCATTTGTTATGTTCGCGGTTATAAATGTGGCCAATTAAGTTGCCAAATGAAGCATTAACGAACATCATTTAATTATGTTATTTTAGTCGCTATCATTATTGTTGTTTTTGTTGTACTTTTATCCTATCCATTGGTGTTTTTGGTGGTTTTAACACACTTTTATTACTATTCCTCATGCTGAGTAGTAAATAAACAAAAAAGAAAAAAAAAAAATAAAAAAAGTTGAAGAAGAAGACAGATAACAAATGAAGTTGAAAATATGATTTAATTTAAATTTTAATTACTTTTTACCATTTTTTTTATTTTGCCTTCAAATAAAAATGCCATAAATAAGAAAAAACCGCTCTGGCAATTTGGATTAATAATGGGATATTGAAATTGTGTTAATTAAGGTTCAGAGCCACCTAGAATTTCTTGAAATTTTTTTGAACAAGAACTTGTTTAAGCAGCATGTAAATAATTAAAAAAAAAAAGAAAACATTTGCCTGCACTGTCAAAAAAATGTAGAATGTAAAGAGCTTCAGTTTATCTAAAAGACGTCCACATCATAGATAAAGAGAAAACAAAGACGCTCTACATAAACTTTGAAAACTATTCAAATAAGCATGACACTCTAAATCTATTGTCTTCTATGACAGAAAATATTTTTCGTTAGATGTTTGCAAACAGACAATCACAGTCCATTAGGAAATTATTCATTTAAAATTTAAAAAAAGTTTCTGAAATTTCCATCACCATAAATGGCATAAATCTTATTCTGTGATTTCTTTTTCATTCAGATTAAATTCAATTATTTTTAAAGTTCGTTTTAAGTATAAAATATTTATACAATAAATGTACAGTCAAACTCGTTTATAACGAACTCGGTTATAACGAATTTTTGGTTTTACGTACATATTTTCAAGTCTAAACGTTTTAATATCAATTTTCATACAAACAACTTCGAATTCTCGGTTAAAAGAAACTGCTTTAAATAGTCCTAGTAATTAAATTTCAGACATTTTACCTTTTTTATAATGAACCCTCAGAAATAACATTGAAGTGTGGCAATAGTCTTTACCTTTAATTAATATGGCAGCATTAAATTATAACTCAGCGTCTTTAATCAGCTGATAGGTAATAAGAATTAACACATATTTTTGATTTTTAATAAAAGAAATACTTTTTGTTTTTAGAAAATGATAAAAATTAATTTTGTTTTATATTTCCTTCTATTACTTCAGCCCGTTTATTACGAACTTTGCCTATAACGAACTATTTTTTCTGGTCCCACGAAGTTCGATATAGCCGGGTTTTACTGTATGTATATTGTAAGATTATAAGGTCATAGCTAAGTGCTTGAATAAATAAGGAAAGCAATTATTAAAAATTTTATTCTGAAACATTAATGGCATTAGATGCTTTCTAATGAAACGTCGTCTAGTAGGTAATGTTTTGGTTTATTAGACATTAGATCTCAGTTCATTACGTGGTCAGAAATCTTCAACTAAACAAAAATATAAAAAAGCCGTACATTTCTGAAAAAAACTCTGAGAGTAAATAAAAATGAAATGTTTCTTAAAATTTGTCACTATGACAAGACAGATCGTATATATATTGTAGCCATTATTAGTTACGAAATTTTCTCTTCTTGTTGCAAGTACATAAGAAAACTGCTTCATATAAATTGCTTGTTTTTGTTTCTAAAAATGTATGCAGCCCACGAGCTGTATTCATTATTCTGCAGTGGTTTCGTTGGGAACAGTATGTATCATTTATAATCTATCTAATAAAATCAATCTATTTATGAATATTTTGTTAATTTGAGGATCTGTTTCCTTACCACCGTTACAATATCTATATCCTAAAAAAAGTTTTTTTATATTTGTTGAAGGACGATCATCCATGTTCTTTTTTTTAAGGGTATTCTGAAAAAAAATATGATTTTTGAATTTTTTGTTCGAGGTTGTTTGTAATAAAAATGCCAAATTAACATATTTTAATCTTTAGTCGATTTAATTAAATACGGTGTCTCAGCTTTTTTTCAAATTCTCACAAGTTCGCGTTTTGTAGTGGTTCCAGTTTATAGTTTTTTATAAAATTTTATAATTTTTTCTTTTAATTTGACAAACAAATATGCCGCCAATAAGTCGTGGATCATTTCTTTTTTTCTTTCTGTAGTCCTATTTAAATCCCTGCACGATCTAGAAACTAAATTCGCTATTAAATTAGAGTTACCACAAAATTGCATTTCTATATATTCCAGAGCACCCTGTAAAATGCATCTAATTTGCAAAAATCTAAACTATTAACATATAAAGATATAAAAACAATAAAACCTTTCATCTACTGGACCTTAACCAAGGATATTTTTTTTAAGCTCTATTAATCATTATGTTAACTTGTAGCTGCTTTGATGAGTATAACTTACTTCAGTTCTATAAGGTCCTGTTATAACATCGATTGGATAGATCCTGTAATACAATTAGAACTAATGGCTGGTATTTCAGGATTCTTTGATAATAGATCCTTTTTGTGTGTAGATGTATGCCGAATCCCTATCGAGCATTGTCTGAGTGGTCTTTCTACTAATGAGCTTATTATACGATATTTTCTTTTCTTATTTTGTAAATGCAATATAAATTTGTTATTTATAAATAATATAAATTTGTTATGAAGTCGCTGTGGTCTTGTGGATAGTGTGTTGGCTTATTAGACAAAAGGCCCGGGTTCGAATCCCAGGTCAGATATCAAAACGAAAAATATTTCTTCGGCGGCTTCCTCTCAGCAGATTTCTGGCAAAGACTCTGATAGTAAAAATTGCCATGAAAAAGCTTCTCAAAAATCTGTCGTTCGGAGTCGACTTTAAGCTGTAGGTCCCGCCACTCATGTATAAAATTAACGCACACAACATAAGTGGCGTGAGAAGCTAGGTCGTAATCCTAACTGAAGGGTTGTAATGGCCAATTATGTATGTATGTAATATAAATTTGTTATACTACGATAATAAATTCAGTCTCCATAGCCATTATTTTATATAGTTTTAGGGGTTGTTTTTGTTTTTGAATTCAATGTTTGTGGTTCAAATCTGAGTGGAGAGAATTTTATTTATTAAAATTAGTTCAAAAACAATTCGTCGTTGACCTGTAAAAGCGAATCTTCTAGAAAAAACTTACTGCAAAATTTTTACTAATAGGAAAACGTAAGAGAGATTACAACTTGTTAAAGAGCATTTAATTTGGTCCGCAAAATATGGCAAAGTATTGTATGGAAGCGATGAAACCGAAATAAATTAATTTCGTTTTTAAACGAATTTATGTTTGTTTCATCGCTTGAGATTATCTTTTATTGCTTTTTCCGCCATCTGCTCTATGTTCTGTTTGTTCTGTTCTGTTATTGTATACCCTCTTCCGTTTTTTCATTAGTAAAAATTTTCCAACAAGGTTTTCCTGAAAGATTAGCTTTCACAAATCGACGACGAATTGTCTTGGACTTCTTCCAATAAAAATCCAAGCAGAAATAGCATCAGAGGATTTGATGTAGTAATTTTTTGCCAATACGAGTATACGTCCACTGGTGTTTGAGCTGATTTTCTTTGGTCTCCTTCGAGATTCTTGCGTTTGTTTTTTGGTTAAAGTATCTTTCACAAAGTGTAAAGATCTTGCTAAAGTCTTCGCTGTTTCTTGCAATGATTTGCCGTGATTTCTCATGGTTTTAATAACTTTTTTCTCTTCTTTAGTGCAATGATAATTTTCTTCCATTTCCTTTATAATATTTTTCGATTTTTATTAAATTATTCTTACCGTTTCACATAAACACAATGAAAAATCACTCAAAAATTTAATTTACTATCGTAATAGGGCAGCGTAAAAAGGAATCTTCAGTTATTCTGTGAAGACGACGTACTCAACTTTTTTGCGATCGTCAGTAAACCATAGCATTTATATTTTCAAACTCCTGTGGCGCCCAGTTTCATTGGCACTGTCTTATCTACTTGGGTCGTCATCACTCTTGGTGGTAGTCACTTAAGGATAGTCAACAATGTCTGAGATGGTGTAGTCCTAAGGACACGTATTGTCATGATCATCACCAACATCACAACACTCTCAAGTTGGGTTTGATGATTCATTTTTTCAACCAAACAGCAGATCCGAAGAATAGGGTTGATTTTATTACAAAGTCCTAGAGTCAGTGTATATTTGTAGAATTGTAGTTTGTACCGCAACTCAGGCTTTTTACTTTTCCATTAACAAAGAATTCTGTATTGTGTATTCATGTTCAAGTTCTATCCAAAAATATTTTCAAACATCTCTCACATCCAAAAAGTAATTGGTCAACATGACTTTTTTCCCGATCATTACTATTTTCTATTTATTTCTGCTGTTGTTTTTTGGAAAACTTAAGAATTCATAATTTCCTTGTGATCAAAAAAAAGAAAGAAAATAAAACTTTTTTGTTGAATCTGTAATTCATAACGTTGCTCAGTTATCTGATTATTCATATTTTGGTTCTAATTTTTTGTTCTTTTACTTGGTCTAGTACACGATTTCATCATTAAACTTTTGGTTTCCAGAAAAAAAAACAAAAAATTCACGTAATTTGTTGCAAATATTTGCTACTTCTCACTTTTTTTTTGCAGTCTTTAAAGGTAGAGGAAATAGAGGAAAAGCGAAACTTTCTTTACGCATTTCAAAATAAGATTTACGCCAACAAAATGTGCATTTAATTCAGTTTTGTTATAATGAAAGCCAACATCCAACATTACAAAATTATGTTAAAATATGGCTGTGAAACTATTTTTCAAAAGAAACTTTTCTGTTGGTTTATAAATAATGATTTCATCTTTAGCTTAATGGAAGCGAGGTAAGTAAAAATGTGAGAAAAGTTTCAAATTGAAAAATCTAATCGGCATTATTGGTTGGTCGAACACTTTGTTGTAAATGAAGAATTGAATAAGAATGGAAGAAAATCTTTAGAAGTCTTAAGAGACAAAATATGAAAGGTACACAACAAGGGACAACGATGTGTGTTTGTTAAACAAGCCCTAAAGCAATTGGCAATTGTCCTTAATTTTCATCAAAAAATTATCTTGGGCGAATATGTAAATTTCCAGATGAATAGGTATATTAGCAGTCTGGATTATTGAAATAGTTTCTCACACCACTTATGCTGTGTGCGTTAATTTTATACATGATTGGCAGGACCTACAATTTAAAGTCGACTCCGAACGTCAGATTTTTTTTTGAGCAACTTTTCATGGCTGGTTCTTTTTACTTTCAGAGTTTTTGCCAGAAATGCTGCTGAGAGGAAATCGCCGAAGAAATACTTTTTGTATTTTGTTTTGATGTCTGGCCTAGGCCTCGAATCCTGGCTTTACGTCTAATAACCCCCAACACACTACCTACTAGACTATGGCGACTTTAATCCACATGCATGCCGAAAAATCACTTTTAGTCTGGTGATGTCAACCGTGCTTTTTTGCTTTGGTTATGATTTTGACCAATCAATCGCTGTCTACATCGAATACTGTTGATATATGATTAATAACATCTTTTGCTCTGAATTGGATGATTTTGACACCAATAGCATGACGAAATAATAAGAAGCAATATATTCTGCAAGCCCAATTAAACTGCGCAGTTATCTCACGTGGAACTAATGATGAACTAGCCACAGATAATGAGGGATTTAGCCCCGTTATATATTTTCTTGCGGCAGTTTTCATAAGTTAGAGGTGTATGCTAATAAGCGACAAACCACAGAAATTCCCAAAGACAACTTAACACATGTCATTGTTCCAATACAGCATGATTTATTCACCAGAATCATGGCGTCTATAGGTTTTTCAAAGCAATAGGAACGGCTTTAAGAACGACCGTATATTTGAGTTGGCCACAAAATCATTACAATCCAGATTACGATCTGGCTTTTCACACCACTCATATGACCGTAGTCTAGTAGGAAGTGTGCTGGCTTTTTAGACGTATGAATTCAAATCTCAGATTAGACATCAAAACGAAAATAACATATTCTTTCGGCGATTTCTAGCAAAAAATCTGAGAGTAAATAATGTCGTTCGGAGTCGACTTTAAACTGTGGGTCCTGCCATTTATGTACAAAATTAATGCACACAACATAGTGGTGTGAGAAGCTAGGTCGTATTCCTGACTGAAGGGTTGTAATGACCATTTATGTACATATGTATGTTGTGTGTGTTAACTTTAAATATGCGTGTCACAAAGCATTTCACCTATTTTACTACCGTTTTTTGTAGCATGACCTAGGAAGATGTAATTAGTTGCCATTTATCGTTGTATAGAAATGATATCGTCCGTGAAAATATATTCGAGTAAGCGTAGTAGTGATAGAATGACTCACTAATTTCTATTCTTACTGAAGAGTTGAACGATAGTTCGAATTCCTACTGTGTGCATTATTCATTTTATTTTCTCTGAAGGCTTAAGTTGTATAACAGAAGACACAACATATACTTCTTTTTTTGTCTTCCATACTGTTCGTTTTGGATATCACGTGCTCGATGTCAGTTGCCAATATACGTTATAGGTTTGCTATTTCAGTCCATATTGTTGCTCCTGGCGCTCTTCAGAGTAACATGTGCAGTATGTTAGTAAGGCTGATTATCTGACTTTAAAATGATACAGAGGTTTCTAATATTTGTTCTGGTAATGCTTGCACACCATCACAAAACCTACATACTGGGCTGGAAGAGCTTCCTATTATCGTCAACTCGTCCTTTAGTGCATAATGTTCGGATACTCACTTCGCAATCAGGTGCGTTACAAATGACATCATGAAACTAACATGCTTTGTCAAGGTTTTTTCTCCTTTTATGGAAAAATGTAAGAAGATTCACGAAAACTTAAAAGAAGATAAATAAAAAATGCCTGCCTGATTCATTGTTTAAAACACTGCACTGAATAATTCATAGAAAGAAAAAGAAAAAGAGTGTCTTAAACTTTTTCCTTTCCTTTCTTTCGTATTTATTTTCCGGCATTTCACAATTGTATGAAAAAGTTGATAATGAGACCTACAAATGTATCTCTTAATTCTTGTAGAAAGAATATCATTCTTCTATTTAAGTTTATAATTGTTTCGAATTGTACAATAGTTTTGAGTGGAAATGTATGTTAAAGGGAAATGAAATTGAGGCTGTTAGCGGTAGATGGCAGGCAGGAAATTACATAAAATTCTGAAGAGTTAAGCAATTTAATTAATTGTTGTGTTTGTTGTTGTTCCAGTAAGAAAGTATAAAGGTACTAACAGCATTAAATTAAATTTATATCTTAAATGTTTTTATTAAAAAAACAAAAAAAGAAGCCAAATCAAACCAAAAATTTGGCTTCAAGGATTGGTAGGCAGCCCTTACCAATACGAAAACTTTTGAGACATTTTTCTTTTTTTTGAAATTTTAACAAGTATTATAAGAATTATTTCTACTGTTTTTTTTGTTCCTTTTGTTTCCATGGATATTTATTTTTTACCTTAACATTGTTTACAAAAAAAAAAAGAAAAAGAAAATTGTAAACCTTCCGTAAGATCTTCTTAAGATTTATTTCGCTTCACACATGAGTTTAAATCTACCAGCGTATAAAAACATTTAAAGTATTTGAAACAATCAAATTTCCTTAAAATGCCAAATCTTGTAAATGTTATCAAAGAAAGAGTTAAACGTAAAGAGGAATTCCTCTTTCCTCTCTATCTGTTTCTTTTATAACAAAATGTTTCAGATAATGTAACGCAATAAAACTTTTTATAAAAGCGCCGAAGTAAAGATGGCGAGAAAAAGGTAGAGAAATATTACATTCTTAGAACCTTAATAAAAATTTATAGAAAGCATTTTTTGTCTTTAAATAATTAGTTGATGTTTAAGTCGAATGTACAATATGCTATAGAGTCATTATTTATGGATGAAAAAAATTATTCTATTTACTATGTTCGTTGGAAATCGCTGTAGTCTAGTCTAGTGGTGCGTTGGTTTGTTAAACGTGAGGCAGCGTTTCAATCCCCATGTCTGACATTTCCAATAAACCCTAAATATGAAAATATATTTCTGTGGCGACTTCTTGATGCTGAGAGTAAATAAAAATCGCAGTGAAAAGTTTCTCAAAAATTCATTGTTCGGAGTCGACTTTAAACTGTAGGTTTCACCAGTCATGTGTGAAATTCAAACACCAATATCTGACAAGCTAGGTTGTAATCGTTATTGTTATCCCAAGTTTTTTAACGCATCTTAAAACGTATTTCTTACTACTCTCCTTCTCGGCTGACCATAGGTACGCATTCCAAGAGATATGTGTTCGGATTTCGCAATTTCATGATCTCCTCTTTAGTATCATACGTGTACTCCTGCCTCTCTTATAGTGCTTTGAGCTGTAAGTCCGGTTGCGTTGCCACCACATCTACGGTATATTCCTCAGGCAATAGTCGATTAATGCTGGAAGTTTATGCCTTAATTCCAGTGACAAGAGTTATGTTCACTACCAAAAACTGTTATAACAAGTAAGCAAAATCTTTTTACCAGCCGGACCTCTTAAAACAAATTGTCCACAAAAGCCAAAAATCTGGAAGACCAGAGCCTTTGAATAGCACTCGAACTACTCAATTATTCTTAGCTCCAATGTTGATCTTGTACTGTCATATAATCTAAAACTAACAGGTAATATGCTCTTTGCAAACTGTGAAAGTTGAGAGGAAGATATTCGTCAAGTCCCAGATAACAGTTATAAAAGAGAAATCAACCGGGTTTGATATTGAATTTCTGAATTTGATGCTGTTTGAATTATTAGTACTGTAACGAAATCCGTAGTTACAAAAGCAAATAACCCAAAAAATCAATACCAAACCGAGATTGCAGGCAGAGTAATAGGTTATCAAGAGATCCTTGAAGTACTTTGTAGAAAAAGTCCTTACTTGCAGTAGTTGATACGATGGATACATAAAATCAAGAGAAAAACACTGTATGGAGTATGTAGTGCTATTTGCATTAATAGTGAGTACAGGCATCGCATTTAATATGGACTATGTAAGCTTTATAGCGACAAATTATATTTAAAAGTAAAAAAAAACTTATTCAGATTGGATGATTTCGATGGTTTGGTTACGTAGCATAAATAACGAGAGTCGCCGTAGTCTAGTAGGTAGTATGTTGGTTTATTAGACGTGAGGCCGGGGTTCCCACCCCATGTCAGACATCTTGAATAAAGCGACAACAACAACAAAATCCCGTCAAAACTTCTGGGAGTGAATAAAATTGCCTTGAAAAAGTTTCTCAAACGTCTGACGAGCATCGTTAAAAAGTCAGGGAGTCAGCCTTACTAACATACCGCACAGGTTCCTTTAAAGATCGTTAGAAGCAGCAATATGGACTGAAACAACAATACGGACTGAAATAACAATTCTATATGACAGACCTATAATTTATATTGCCACTGACATCGAGCAAGTGATACGCAAAACGATAATCTTTCAGTATGGAAGACAACCAGAAAAATTTTACCTTCCAGAGAAGTATAAATTGAACAATGCACACAGTGGGAATGGTGATCAGTTTTTCAGTAAGAATAGGAATTAGTGAGACAATCTATCACCACTACGCTTATTCAAACATATTTTGACAGACGATGTCATTTCTACACTACGACAAATGGCAACTACATTTTCCTAGGTTATGCTATAAGATAGGTGAGATGCTTTATGACCGTCTCAAATATGGTGCCCTTCTATTTTCCTATCTTTAAATTTAAATAAAGCAATGTGAAAGCAAGAAACCACAGAAATTGTTCGTTTTATTCGTTTGAAAGACATATTGATGCCATATTGGTAGTCGCCATAGTTTAGTCTATAGTTTGTTGGCACGTCAGACATCTCCAGCACAAGGAAAAGTGAACAAATATTTCTTCGACGACTGCTTCTTAGCGGATTTCTAACAAAACTTTGAGAGTAAATAAAATTGCGATGAAAAGATTCCCAAAAATAAGTCGTTCAGAGACGACTTTAAACTGCAGGTCCCGTCACTTATGGATAGAATAAACACACGGCACATATGTGGTTTGAGAATTCAGTTCGTAGTGATCCATTTAAGGGTGGAGGATCTTTTAAGGATGTGAGGAAATCCGAAAAATAGGAACACTGAACGATTAATGGAAGAGTACGATTGAAGATGGTCTTCAAAAAATTTGATATGAAAGTATTGAATACAAAGAGCATACGATCGATGTGATTCAAATTCCATTCTAATGCAGTTTGATTGAAAATAATACAATTGACCAGACTACTTAGACTAACAGTGACAACACTAAATAAGTGATGGCACTGGACCAGTCTTTCTATTGCGTTCAAGTCAAAAAGCTAAAGCTAAAGTATGTCATTGTAACAAGCGGGCATGTGTTACGGTCATAATTTTCTAAAAAGAAAATCAAATGAAAAAAAAAATAAAATAAAAACTTGCACACATAAAAAGTTTAAATTAAATGAATACCATTTATTATGCCTAAGGGAAATAAATAGAAAAGTCCCCCTACACGCCATAAGTTCTAAAAGTCTAAGAATAACAAAATAAAAAAATTCATTCTTTTCTTCCCTTATTCTTAAAATAAAATACAAAGAAAAAAACGAAAAATTTAAACAAAATAAAACATAAATGTATGCTTGAGTATATTAAACAATTGAATTTGCATAAAAATTTCGTTTAAATAAATTGTTGTAAAGCTATCGCCACATTTGACTACAGCATTGAGACATTTTTACGAAATCTTTAAGAATGCTTTTCTGCATATTTAAATAAAAAAAATAAGGAAAGAAAGTATTTTTTTAATATGTTTACATCGATGCTTGTAGAAGGACATAGGCATGACAAAGTGAATCATTTTATTTTAAAAGCAAGCAATTTGTAAGGCATACTTAGGGTGCAGGCATGAGACTTTTGCTTTAAATAGCGTCCATTACTAAAAATTCGAAAATTGAATTCAAAATGGCCTATTTTCTTATAATATGTTCCTATGCTTGCGTTACTATTAGGGAGATTAATGGATTTTAAGAAAACTCTAGTGTAAATTTTTAGTTGAAACTTTTCACAGTTAAAGTTAAAATTTTGTTTTTACGAGCATTGTTTTAATGAGCATTTGGACTTAAATATTGTATGCATAGTAAAGTAGTGGAAAGTTGTGAGTGCAAATTTGTACAATTTGTATGTATGTATACGTTATGGCCATAGCTGCCAGCTGTTACTCTAAGTTTGAACGTCATATTTCGATGGTCGATCATGTGCATGTCTCACATTGAGCCTTGAATACACTTATTAAGCTTTATTTCCATTCTTTTAATTTAAGTGACATTTAGTTGCAGTGATAGATGGTTTTGTTCCTACATGAAGAAAACCTGCTATGTCTGTATTTCTTGTAATATTCCTGCAGTCTTAATTCCGAGTCTGCCGTAATTTCAAATTTATAAGTGGGAAAACTTTTCAAAGGAAGCAAACAATTGGCTTCTAAGTCTGCAGGACATAGCTGCCAGATTTGACGATTTTGTACTCCAAAAATGTCATTTTAACGACATGACGATTTATGCCTTTATTTTGACGATTTTTAGCAATTAGAAATTTACATCATTTTCTTTACTTTAGTACATTAAGCTTTATATTTTATTTGCAGTTGTTATTACTGGAAATATATGCCAGTGTAAATGTGTAAAGTATTATATTTTTAGGTTACTTTCGAATGCCTGTGATGATTTTTCTATATTTTATACCGTAGATAACATCGTAGTTGATAATAAATTACCATACGCTGTTACAGAGCTTCTAATATTACTATCGTAAGACCAAAGGCAAGTTTCATTATAATTTTTTCATTGCGACCAACACTCCGGGAATGGCATTGTTTTTGGAACTAGGATAATATATTATAGGAATGACGAAAGAGGAAGTAGTGTTTATGGATACTAGGTTGAAAAATTTTTATATCATAATTAACAGGATAGATCTCTGCAGGAAGGTAATTCCACATACTAATAATCTTTCTAACAAACGAGCTTTGATTGTAATGCAGGGTGCGATACGAATGGGATGGCCGAGAAAGACTAGTGTTACGTAGGAATACATGATTTTCAAAAAAAAAAAAACTCTCCTCATTTCGCTCGAATAATATTCATTGTAGTAGTGACACAAGCCTCATTGCAACGCTGCTCCAATGAATTAATGGAATTGGATACACTATCGTGATTAACGACCTACTATGGCCTCACCTGTACACGGTCGAGAAGGCTCAAAGTAGACTTTAAAGGCCTACCCATACATGAGAGTTGTATTCCATTTTCCGTCGGTTATAAATGGTGTAATTTGTAAGTAGATCAGACGAAGTGGGGTATTTATTGCAACGTCTGAAGGCACTGAAAAATCTGTCAGTTCTAGCGAACATCACACTGACTTTTCTTGCCCATAAAGTCAAGATCTTCTGACTCCCTAATATTTACACCACACATAAATAAATATTTGACGATTTTTTCTCAAATATTTGACGATTTGATGCTTCATTTATCTGACAGCTATGGTTATAGTGTTTGGTATTCCGGGGCAACTTCAATTATGTGCAGTAGTGTAGCTCATTATACACGCTTGTGGAATTTTATGTGAAGATAAGAGTCATCATTGGACTGAGTTTCATCCAAATTCGTTGAAATTCGTAAAGTATCGTGCTGAATTTGCTATTTTTTTTTGCCGAACGAATTGAGGAATAGCCTACATACATACATAATTGGTCATTACAACCATTAAGTCAGGATTACGACTTGCTTCTCCCACCACATATGTTGCCTGCATTAATTTTGTACGTGAGTTGCGGGATTTACAGCTTAAAAGTTTCAAAGTGCTTTCAAAGTTTTTTCCAGAAATTTGTGAGGAAGTCAGAAACCAAAAGAAATTTATTTCATATTACCGCGACCTCAAGTCTAAGAGGCCAACGCACTTCCTACCTAGATTAGGAGCACCATATTTAAATTTTAATTTATCACGCCATACATATATGAACTTTATTCTCTTCTGCAAATTTTCTAAATTTTAAATTTTTTTTTAAATTTCAAATCTAAGTCGTTAAAAAGTCACTACTACTCATATTAACAATTTTTCTTTTACATATGTGGCGTATACGTATTATTATTAATTAATCCTCATATTACTTATACGGATTGCAGAACCATAAGTAAGTACACATGGAAACATTTTTGGATTCGTATTTTTAAATGAAAATTAAACAAAGTATGTGTGTGTGTGAGATAGGATCAAAATTTTTTATTCGTTTGCAAGACATATTGATGCCATTATGTGTGGAATATATTACCATTCACTTGTTTGAGATCGTACCTTAAATTGCAAAGCAAACTCATTCTTTAGATTTCTTACCTCCCGCAACTTATTTTCCTAGTTCCTCGTGCACTGCATGAATGGGAGTTATCTTCTTAGTACCTAATTTTATATAAGAACTGTCTTCCAAAAGTTAGGCATATTATTCACTATACTAAAGCTGTTCAGTATTGCATAATCAACTCTACAGATCTTCTAGTTATCATGGCAGGTTAGAAAACTTGTGTGGGAGTAGACATAAACCAAATTCCTTTCATCTCTGAAGAGACGTACATTATTATTATTAGCATTACAACCCATTAGCAAAGATTCCGACCTAGTTTCTCCCACCACTTTAGGTTGTGTAAGTTAATTTTATATAGTTTTAGAATCGACTTCGGACGACAGATTTTTAAGTAACCTTTAATTGGAATTTTATTTCATCCCAGAGCTTTTGCCAGAAGTCTGCTTAGAGGCAGTCATCGATGATGTGAAGAGACTTTGCTCATGATATATTTCGTCACTATTAAATACGTTTATGGTGATTAACGTCCTATTTGTATTAGTTCAACGTTAATATGGACATAATATAATCCTTAAAATAATTTTTTGTTTTAACAATAGAATCGTATTAATTCTGTTAAAATGAAATGTGTCTGTCATAAAAGTGAACTACAAAATATCCCACAGTTTATTGACTTTTTCTTCGGCGTTTGCTATAAGAGCATAAACTTAAGTTCTAAGCAAAAAATTTTAACATGATTTTTATTTCAATATTTTCCATGCATGACAAGAGATTTCTTGTCTAACACAACATGAATGTTTTGTTTTTATTTTTTTCCTTTTTCGATTATCAGACATAATAGTTAACTTGAGTTTGAACGCAACAAATAATGTTTAGTTAAGTACTAGTTATGGACAAGTCATGCTTCTTAATCAACAACTAAAATTTTTACATTTGGTCAGACAATCTATTTTTTGGTGTTCTTAAATAAAATTTTTCCAATATTTTAAGGGAAAATTGAGTTAAACAGAGTGTTCTTTTTAATGTGAATTTACGCTGGTAATCGTTTCTAATTTTCTATTGTTTGGATAAGTTTTCCTAAATAACATTGTTGTTATAGTTGCTGTTGTGAACGATTTAGCAAAAAATGAAAAGGAGTATATTGGGTTTGGTACTTTTTTTTTTAAATAGCCTTGAGCTTTATTTATTTTAAAAGTTTTTAATTTTTTTTTTCTCTTTTTTTCAAACGATTAAGTGAATTGCGTTAGAGTTCTAAAAATATTGCCTTTGCCCAATAGGATTTCAGTGGAATCAAATTGAAAACTTTAGTTTGTTTACTGTTGTTCTAAGTTTAAAATAAAAAATTCTTATTTCATTTCATTATTTTAAGTTAATTTTAGTATGAGTAGTTAAACGGATATCGCAATTATTCAAATTACTACAAAGTATTTGGCTTCTCAATCGAAATGAATTCCAGTCAAATCAATGTAATCTTTATTGCTAATGTAACATCAATTTCTCAACACTGGTATTTCAAAAAATTTGTAAAACCAAACTCCTTTACACGGACTTAATTGTTTAACCAATTCTTTTTCGTTGAAAATTTTTATAATTGTCTGAAATTTTTCCTCGACTTTGGTCTCGACTCAATGCCTATTTTCGAAAACCTGTGACGATTTTTCTACATTTTATACTGTAAATAACATTGTAGTTAATAATAAATTTTCATTCACTGTTAAAGACTATTTAAAAAATTCGATTAGAGTTTCTAATACTACAATCGGAAAACCAAAGTCTAGTGCCATTATTTTTTTTTATTACGACCAATACTCAGGGAATGGCATTGTTTTTGGAACTAGGAAAATATATTATAGGAATGAAGAAAGAGAAAGTAGAGTTTATGGATACTAGGTTGGAATATTTTTATGCCATAAGTAACAGGAAAGATCTCTGCAAGAAGGTAGTTCTACATACTAATAGTCTTTCTAACAAACGAACTTTGTCTGTAATGTAGTGTGCGATACACTATCCAATCGACCACATACGAATGTGATGGCTGAGAAAGACTAGTGTTACATAAGAATACATGATTTAAAAAAAAAAACTACCCTTATTTCGCTCGAGTGATATTCATTGTAGTAGTTATAGAACAGTGACACAAGCCACATTAAAACGATGCTCCAATGGATCAATGGAATTGGACACTCTATCGTGATTAACGACCTACTACGGCTTCACCTGTACACGGTCGAGAAGGCTAAAGGTAGACCTTAAGAACCTACCCATACATGAGATTTGTATTCTATTTTCCGTCGGTGTAATTTGTAAGTAGATCAGATGAAGTGTGGTATTTATTGCAACGTCTTAAGGCATTGAAAAATCTGTCAGTTCTAGCGATGATCACACTGATTTTTCATGCTCATAAAGTCAAGACCTCCTGACTCCTTAATATTTACACCACACATAGGTATAGATGATATAGATTTTGTTTTTAAAACCTTTCAATTTATATTTTTTTTTGACGATTTCTTTACGGTTTCAATGAATGTCTTTGACGATTTTTTTCAAATATTTGACGATTTTTTTCAAATATTTGACGGTTTGATGCTTCGTTTATCTGGCAGCTGTGCTGCAGGAGTATAATATAGTAGGAATGAAAACATTAGAGAGAAAACGTTACTCTAACAAAGTAAAAGTGTGCATAAGAATTTTTCTTCGCTGGCTATCTTTGATCTACAGTAAACCAAAGCGTCTTCTGAGTATTTCTTTAAGGGAATAACTAACGATCTACTAACAAGTTGGGTCTAAATTTTGATTTATTTTCTTTTGTTCTAAGATACAACTAAAATTCTAATACACTACTGCTTTCGATTCTCTTTGCAAAATTTTTGCTTTACACTCGCTTATATTCTCTAACTCTTTTGCTCTTGCATCAATACGTATACAATTTAAAAACAGTAGAGCACATGAATTGAATAGAATATAAAACACAATTGAAACATTACAATGGTCTCGTAAGGATATAACACGCGGCCTACAAAAATTATAACCCAAAACAGACACCGAGAAAATCTGCAGTGAAAGAAAAAGACAAAAACAACATGGAAATAAAAAAAAAAGAAACGAAGAAAAGGTAAAACAAAAATGAGAATAGGAGTGTAATAGAGAGAGAGGAAAGGAAACTTATTAAACACATTCCGAACAAACTGAAGCAAAGACTAACACAGTCATGAACAAAATATCAAAAGCTCTTTATGATGTAAAAATATAAACGAACGAAATGAAATAAAAACAAGAAACTGTTAAAGAAAATAAGGAAATAAAGCAACAAGAAATAATAAACAACACAAAAAAAAAAAACACAAAATATAACTCTCTTTTTCTCTTTTAGACCCACACACAAACCCACAAAATACATGCACACATACATACATCTATTAACTGTAATAAACACTTATATGCTCACTAGTAAAAAAACAGGAGGCAGCCAGGCAGGCAGGTTTAAACAGCACCAGCACCAGTACCAGATTTCAATCTAAATTACCCAGCGTGTGTAGCAAATTAAGGGAAAAATATCAACGAAAGATTATTATTCCACACATAATAACGGAAAAAATTAGAAGAAAAATTATAAAAAATCTGGTGAAAATAGGAAAAGTTAAATTATTAGCCCATAGCTAGAAAGGAAGTTGTAGAAAATATTTTCATAAAATTTAAAACACGTGCGTGCGTTTAAATCAAAAAGTGATTAAAATTCTTTTACTTTTGCCTGCATATACCCAAAATGGTTGTAATATTTTCGCTATAAAAACGAAAGAAATAATCGGTTTTTAGCAGTTGCACATTTTCTTGAATTAAAGTGAATTTCTTTAAAACCATAAATTAAAGCAATAGCCCGTAAATAGGCCCAAGAGCTTAAAAAGAAAAGAAAAATTTTCTTTCTATTTAACAACGATTTCAAGTGTCTTTATTATTTATTTCTAAACAAATAAAAATCTAATTTTTTAAATAATAATTTGGTGTTGAAAAAAATAAAAGAAAAATCATAACAAATCATATAAAAATTTTGTCCTTTTTGGTGAAAATAAAAAGAAAAAAATAGAAAAAAAATAAAAAGGTTCCCAAAATATATGCAAGTGTTCATGAATTTTTAATGCCAAATGCTAAAGTATTGATGTCATACGCCTGTTAATAAAATATGCTTGTATTATATACCAAATCTAAGAAACATAACAAATAACCGGATAAATATCAAAGGTAAAGCAAAAAATACAACAAAATTTTTTTTTTACTTACACTACAACCACTATCATCACTAGTTTATATACATACACACAAATACAAATACAAATTAAGAAATCCATGTAGAAAGCTATATATCAACGAAATAAAGAGAAACAGATAAAATAATACATAAGTGAAGGGCTTTTAGAGTAAAACATTGCCAGATGGATGGGATTTTGTTGAATGTAAATGGTAAAATATATAGGAATTTTTGAAATTTATATCAATTCTTAATTTGCACTCGTTAAGAATGAATTTGTAATGTCTTTTGTTCCTTTAAGGAACTACGTTATTCAGTATTTACACAGTCTTATTATTTGGTTTCAATTTCTTTAAGAATGTTTGAGGTACTTGCGTTGACTAATAAAAAATTCTCGATAAGAATATATAGAGTTACTGTATTGGGTGTAGTGATGCACAACTTTGATCATAGAGTCTGCTATGGCTTAAGATTAGTTCCACACTAGCTAACTTTTATGGCATGTCCTTTGTTGATGTTAATCTCTCTTTGGACGAAGGTTAGATTATTTGTTGAAGTATTAAGACCTCGTAATTTTTAAATTTTCAAACAACTGATGAACATTTTTATACCGTTACCTTCTGGACTCGATACAGTCTGACAGCTGAAAATAATGAAAATCGTCATCTTATTGAAACTGCATCTATATTATTGCATTCATCATGATCTAAACACCAACGATGTATAGCTTCAACAGGCTAGCTCTACGAGACAGACAAGAAGTCAATAAGTTTTTGAAATAAAAAAATGGTTTCAACTTTTGTTTTATAACTTACTGAAATTTTAAAGGTTCGGCTCACATAGAAATGTTCATCACCATGGACTTAAAACAGATTTTATCCGGGCGAGTTAATCACCAACATAAAATTTTCGCCATAGAGATAGTGCTGGGGTAGGGCCTTGCACTTCAGAACAGATGTCATCGGTTTTTGGCTGATAGAAAGTTGGAAGATCTGATCATGGTGAAGAAGTGGGTTTCATCTGTAGGGTTCATATGGGCCACCAAGCGTTCTCGAATTCGAATACACAACGTGAATATAGCGTTGTCTGGCTAGAATCTGTACACCACATTAGATTAACATTTTTTGGTTAAACCGTATTTAAGGATCTAAAATTAAGGCTGCCATCATAAGGATTTTCTTAATATGCTTCTGCCGTCAAAGGCATTTTCTTATTTTTTCTTTTCTGAATTAGTGCGACATCGTTATGCTATCTGTATTCATTGAAAGATTAAAATGCATTTCCTTTGGAAAAACTAGTTTTTTCATCATAGCATTTTGTTATTCTTGAAATCAATTTGTTCAAAAATCCTGAAATATCACGGGAAAAATCGAGATTTTCTCTTGATAATAAAAATGAAATATAAAAAAAGCAAGACAAAATGTAACAAAGAAACGTAAATTAACAAAAATTAAAATTATTCATACATATTCAAATGCATTAGTTTTAAGAAAATTATTTGAATTCCAACAAAAAAATTAAAGCATCTAACATATGATCTGATAGGCTTGAACGAATTTTGTTGTCATTGAAAAACACTTCTCGCAATCAGCATTTGTTGGTAAAATAGTTACAAAATAGCTGTATACATACATATGCACATAATTGGTCATTACAACTCTTCAGGTCAGGATTACGAACTAGCTTCTCACACCACTTATGTTGTGTGCATTAATTTTATACGTGAGTGGAGGGACCTACAGTTTAAAGTCGATTTCGAACGACAGATTTTTGAGAAGCTTTTCGTGGCAAATTTATTTACTCTCAGAGTTTTTGCTAGAAATCTGCTGAGTGGAAGATATCTATGTGCGGTTTGTAAATATTCACCTCTACCACCTCCTGATGTAAATAAATCTATTTCTTTGGACAGTTTAATAGGACTTTTGCGTTCTTCGACGATTTCAAATAAATTTGTAGCAATGGAAGTATAGTTTTCCTTATCTGAGATGCTATTATCAAAGTCGAGTGATATAGAATTTTGTTTTTTCAGGACCTTTTGCATGACAAAATACATATCGCTCCTTTATTGCACCATAGTCATATCTCAAAAGAACTTGAACTTGGCAAAATGCGATTTAAGTTTTCAAGACATAAGTCCTATGATCTAATTGCCGCAAACACTTTTTGCTATAACTTCAGCTTGGGAAATAAAACTGATTTTGTTTTCAACATATACAGAAGGTCTAAAAGAGTAGTTTTGCTTAAGTAATTACAAATTTTTAATTTTTGAGATATGGCTATGTTGCAATAAAGGAGAGATATGAATTCATAATTTTAAAAATTCCGAAAAATCCCGGGACAAGTTTTTAAAAATCGCGAAATTTCGAGATTCGGGATTTCCCGATTGACATCTCTAGTAAGTACCTAGGATATACCTCTGGCGACCTCAAACTCTTGCACTTTGTAATACGATTGCATTTCTTCTAGTACTATCATCGTTTAATTGTTTAAATTAAAGAGAGTGGTGCTGCTGTTGAAACTGAGTCTTCACTTTCGTATTACGGAGTCAACTTTACGCATAATTTTAATATTACAGAATAAGTTTGTTTTAAAACAGCATGCAGATTACAATGGCACAAAATCCTTTTATTTTTTATTTACTTGTGCAGCTCTTTCTGGTCTGGCACACCACTTATATTGTGTGCGATAATTCTGTACATGAGTGGCAGGACCTACAATTTAAAGTCGACTCCGAACGGCAGATTGTTATGAGAAACTTTTCGTGACAATATCATTTACTCTCAGAATTTTTACCCGAAATTTGCTGAGAGGAAGTTGTCAATCCCTTTTCGTTGAAAATATTTATAATTGTCTAACAACTTTCCTCGATTTTAAGACGGTCTTGGTTAAAAAATTTCGGAAGTTTGTTAATGTTTGTGGGTCTGCATAGGCCTGGACAGGGCCACAAAAGAATACATACTGTTAACAAAGTACAGAAATTTTTTAACCAATCCGTTTTCGTTGAAAATCTTTATAATTGTCTGACATTTTTCCTCCACGCCTTTTACAGGCCCACAAAAGTTTACAAATTTCAGAAATTTTTTGTAACTGTGTGTACATGAAAAAACCTATATAAAACCTTTGTTATATTTGTTACCCTCTGTGCTAAATTTATTTATCCTAATAGTTTCAATTCGCTCAATATTTATCTTAAATCCTTGGATAGGTGATACAGTCTTCATCCTCTTCCATCTTTGCTTGCATGTTGGAGATATTGTGCATGATCCGAGTTAATATAAGACATTCTATACATCATTATAATACTAAACGATTCAGATGATCGGATGAAGTAGCAACTGTATGAAATTGTTGGCAGATAACTCCATTGTGGAGAACTGTAGTCCCTTTGATAGTATATAATTTTTTTTTTTTGAGAAAAGTGGCAACCCTGATCATATGATTTGAATTTTTAAACCCTTGATTTCGTTAACAGCAAAAGCTTTTACAATTTGCAATATTGTAAGCTTTCCATGCAAGCTTTGCACAAAAGGAAAATGGGAAAATGACCACACACAGGAAAATAAATGTAAAATGGAAAAACACCCTTCTTTTCCTGCATTGAAAGGTTATTGACAGACAAATGAAGGAGAACAAGCGATTAAAAGAGAATAAAGTGAAAAACAAAAACAACATTTTAAAACACTACATATTTTTCTAAATTCTCTTTTGTATGCGATATTCGTAGTGGTTACAAAGCTGGCATGAAAGTTTGTTTTCTCGTCTACCTTTTGTTGTGTGGGCATGCATGTGCGTTTTTTTTTTTTGAAGCAAATCGGGTAAGAAATAGAAGTGAAAGAAGTGAAGATATGAAGTGAGGAATCAGCAGAATATATAACAAATAAATGGGTTTTTAAAGTGTTTACAATAATTCTTTTAAAATACATACAACAGACAACAACAATAGTAGCTAACAAACAAATAAAAAAAAAAAAAACAAAATAGAACAAAGTAAAGTATGGGAAAATAATAACAAAACACCAGAATAATAACAACAGCTAAAGAGCCTAAAAGCCGACTACTGTTTTCATTTGCCAGACTGTGAAATAAATTGTTATTAAATGCTCGCAAGAATAGTTTGTTTAAGTGCAATAACAAGAAAAAAATATAAAACAAAAAACTTACAACAACAATAAATCAGTATTCGTATGAAAACAAGGAGTGGTTTAAACTGCAGTTAAAAAGAAACGAACACACACATGGATTTATAAAAATTCAGATTGAAAAAATAGAAATTAAATTATAATAAAGCCTTAAAGCACAAGTAAATTTATATTAATTTAAGACATTCCTTCCATAGGAAAATAAAAACGAAAACAGAAGAAAAACAAAGTGCTTAAACCAAATACATATCACAATCTAAAACTATTGCTAAAGGAATTGTCAATAATAGTTCTTACCAAACGACATTCGTACATACTGACTACATATTACATTTTTATATTCGTATGTATTAAAATAAGATAAGAAATACTAAATAAATGTAAAACTCATTGCCATTGATTATATAAATCAATTGCTGACAAGAAAAGTGCAAAAATCACATACAAATAGAAGAGAGAAAAGCGACAAAAAACAAAAAAAAAAAAACAAAAAGAAAAACTAACAACGATAATATATATTAACTTTATCAATTTATCAGATTGTTGTTTTTTTTTTCTTCATTCGTTTTTGAAAAGAACTAGAAAATATTGCATTATAGTACTGCGCCTTTAATCCAACTATTCATCCATTTATCGCAGCCATTCATATCCATCGCCAGTTTATCCAACCATACATCCATCCATTCATCGGTTCTGTAGTTGATTTTCAACTTGTAACAGCTGCGTCACTCTTCTTTAACAACATTTCGCAATTGTTGTTGTAAGTTAAATTATTGATATTGTTGTATATTGTATTGTATGTTTTCAATGTTGTTATTATTATTGTTGTTGTTAGTGCCACACTAGTTACGAAGTTGTCTATACAACAGCTCAATATATCACAATGTAACATTTTATGTAGTTTTACTGTTTCAACCGGTATTTTTCAGTACTTCCTTATTGTTGTTCTCTTCACTCTTCATTTTCTAAGTATTGATGTTATAGAGTATGTTTGCGTGTGTATTTGATTTGAAAATATGTTATTTGTGTTAGTGAAGTACGTTATATATAGACTTTATAATGATGGGAAGTAATCCAACTGTTTGAATTTATATTTCGGAATTTAAACAGATTATTTTAATTAACGGTGTAAGAGGAAAGGAAAAATAAAATCAAAATAAGAGGATATTCTGGGCATATGTATGTATACTTATAGCCCATTACTTATTGGATTCCTGGTTTCTTAACCCTTCTGCACTCTTTGGGTCAATTTCACCCAATTTTGATTTTAAAACTCAAAATTTTTCCCTTTAATTATAAGTATGATCGTGAAACTTTAATTTATCCATCACAGGCACAACGACTGTGCTTTTTTATGGAAACAAAAAAATTTTAAGAAAGAAATCTTGTCATAAATATTGAAGAACAAAATGATCTTACAAGTTCCCCGCAATGTTCAAAGCAAAATAATACAAATACATTATTGTCCAGAAATTTACCAAATAAATGACGACGGGGTGTTTCTTTTGCCAACATGGACGTAAATCAAAAAAGCATTC
Organism: Sarcophaga peregrina; assembly: GCA_014635995.1. Taxonomy (NCBI): domain Eukaryota; kingdom Metazoa; phylum Arthropoda; class Insecta; order Diptera; family Sarcophagidae; genus Sarcophaga; species Sarcophaga peregrina. Next base: position 51,196,307 of record CM025789.1, read on the forward strand.
CACTAAATCTGATTCTTTGGTATACGTTAGTAATAAAAATATAATTATTATCAATAATTGCTCAGAAGTCGCCGTAGTCTTGGCTTGATTTCAAATTCCACGTCAGACATCAAAACGAAAATAAGAAAAAGTATTTCTTCGGCGACTTCATTTCACCAGATTTCTGGCAAAACTCTGAGAGCAAATAAAATTGCCAAAAAGAGCCTAGGCCGTAATTCTGGCTGAAAGGTTGTAATGACCAATTATATATGTATGTATATTTTAGTTATTTTATTATACTAAATATAAAAAAACAAAACAAACGAATTGCTTATATTAAATATAAAATTTTGTTTACATTTTAATGTTGGGTCATATTGACCCAGAGGATCATAGAAAGGGCACATGTCCAAGGGATGCAGAAAGGTTAACTGATAGGATAACAATGTTCCTGTCAATAGGCATCTATCGGTTGAGTTCTGTCAAAATTTGTATGAGTTTATGTCTGACAGCTATTGATAGCTAAGTAGAGAATTAAGCGGAAAAATTAAAGAGTTGAATTGAAGAACTATAAAATTCGCGAGTTGTTATCCAAATTCCACTAACAGATGCCAAAGAATATCTCTACTCTAGCCATAATGCTCCCCAGACAAATATTAATAACAGATTCTGTATTACGCAATTCTGTTGGCCACATGTTTTTTATTACAGTCAAACTATCTAATATTATTAAAATCCATACTCCATTCCAGAAATTTAAGGCTTTCTAAAAAGTTATCAAACACACCTCCTGGTTATATCGGTAAGGGGAATATTTAGGCTTTTCTCAAAGTATGGTCTTATTATTACAACGGGCCGCTATGCGTGCTTAAGTCAGCTTTGTGATATCAGAGCTACCACTCCGTCCTAACCTATGGTCCTTATCATCACCTCGATGTTCTGTTATTCTCCCGAAGTCGTCATTACATACGATTCTAGACTACTATACTTAGTATTCCATTGGAATTAGGGAGAGAGTAAATAGGGAGTAGTGTTTGTAGACTTTAGATTTCAACCTATTTCTACTATAATTGATGGGAAGGACATATGCAGGAAAACAGTTTCACATACGAATATTGCGTCTAAGTACGAATTCTACCTGTAATGTCTTGCACCAAATGACAACAAACGGTAGCGGTCTGCGGACGTGTTTTAAGTAAAAATATATTTTATTTCCCTTGAGCAAATTCTCTTGAAGTAGTTTGTAGAACAACGAGACATAACTTACATTGCGACGATGTTCTAATGAATCAATAGAGTTGAGTACCCTACTGTCATTAAAAAGCTACTTCACTTTATCCTCCATATACATGAGAATTGTATTTCAACCTCGGTCGGATATACATAAGTGGAGTAAATTGTATGGAAATCAAGTTGAGGTGAAGAATTTTCATCCTACGGTGTCTACGATCGAGGTACCTTAAAACAATACTCGAGATTTTATTGGCTATTATAACATTTGTGGCAGGCTTACGGTCTAGCTTCTAATAAATCTTAAGGTGTGTAGAGTTAAATCTATTCACATGTGGAAGGAGCTGTAATTAAATGGCAACTCGGTATGATAGATTTAGGAAGGTTTCCGTAGCATTATTTCATATTTACTTTCACAGCTTTTGCCATACCATAAATTAGATTACCATTGCTATTATCGAGCTCGATTTCTAAGGTAATCATGCATGGACTAAAGGAATATTATTAATTTAACCTGAACACGATATTGATCGTTATACCATCAATTTGCAAATGCAAAGTTAGTTCAAAGTTAGTGTTATTATAGGCATTGGTTTTTATCAGTCTGATAAATTGATATTACTGCTGGTAATATGAAAGATGCAACATTTGTAAGAAAAGAGAAAGAAAAAAAAAGAAAAAAATAGTAAAAAACTGTCGTTAGAGATGTAAAAAAGTCAACATTTTTTCTTTTCCCCCTTTTTTTTATAAATTTTTGTCACTAAAATACATATGGAATGTTTTAGATAAAACTAAAATATATTACGTTGCTCATGGCAAAAATGTCATGTTGCCATACTAACTATTGCTGTCGTCTACAAGAAAGTGAATAGGATTAGAAGTTAACGAAATAAGATCATTAGAAATGGAGAAAGAACAGAGCCTTGCGGTACTCCTGAGTTTCTCGTCTGATGTATTATGATAACTCATTCTCATCACCAGAAAATCTACATTCTAGAATACTCTATTCAGTTTTGTTGTAAAGTTTCATCATTAAGACTTCTACAGTTACATGATTGATTTGGTCAAGAAGACTCCTGATGTTATCTTCAGTGTTTCAATTGAAAATGCGTATTTACAAATGCTCCATAGGTTACTATTGGTCTGACAATCTTGGTATACAATCAATATATAATACGTCTATACATACATATATAATTGGTCATTACAATCCTTCTGTTAGGATTATTGAACTAGTTTCTCACACTGTGTGTGTTAATTTTATACGTAAGTAGCGGGACCTACACTTCTCTATACTACGTCGACTCCGAACGACAGATTTTTTGAGAAACTTTTCATGGCATTTTATTTGCTCTCAGAGTTTTTGCCAGAAATCTGCTTAGAAGAAACCATCGAAAAAAAAACATTTTGTATTTTGTTTTGATGTCTGGCCTAGGACTCGAACCCTGGCTCCATTAACACTCTGCACAATGCGAAATACCCCATATAAACGATAACGATAACGAAAGAAGAAAATGTTTACGTCCAATAAAGCCCAAATTGAAAAGTAAATATTGTATGATAGACGAAAAGGGTCAAAGTTAATAGATAAACTTTTTCTTTGCCAATATAATGATCCTATTTATGGATTTCTAAAATAAAAAACGTATACATATGGACATACAAAATACATTTTAAGAAAGTAAACTCGAAGAAGAAAAACAAAATTCTCCTTTGGAAGAAAAAAAAAAGAGAAAAAGGAGACAAAACTTTGTTGAGAAGATTGTGCACAAAATACGACAAAATATTATGGAACCAAAACACGACAACAACAAAAACTGCGTTATGACAAAATGACAATCCGTATATCCTTATTTAGAGGATTCAATATTAAGAAAAATAGGAAACTAACCTCACAGAACGTGGACAAGCAAAAAAAAAAAAAAAATTAATAAGAAAGTTTCCGACGGCCAATGCTGACCATATGATACTTTATATAGAGAAATTAGTAAACAAGCTGTACTGGAATTCACTGGAAAAATTTTAATAATTAATACTTTCTGGTGTTTACCTAGTTCCATTTAAAATGGAATTATTTATTGCCTCTTTAAGAGGTTGAGTCAGTACCCTGATTAAAAATAATTTTTCGTACTCCTCAATATAAAGTTCCTTTCATCAAATTTTACGCGATCAGACGCAAATAGGTTCTTGGCTGTAATACAAGCGCCATTATATACATACGTTAGTCTATGTTGATTTTTCCGTAAGCTCTATCCGAAGGTTTCTTATGAAATATGATCAGTTGCATCCGCTTGCGAAAATATCTACGCTTTACCGGCAGCTCTAATATAAAATTTTTGTAGTCCTGAGTATATATTGTTTTCTTGGTCCGGTATAACATCTGCTGGCAGATATTTTTTTTATTTATTATTTCTAAGCCGTTGAAGCTTTTATTTAGTGGTAGTACAATAGGTAGTGTCTAGTATAGTAGTCTAATAGGTAGTGTGCTGGCTTATTAGACGTAAAGCCAGGTTTCAAGTCCCAGGCCAGACATCAAGGTTAGAGGAAGGTATCCGAAGGTATTTTTCCGGTGATTTCTTCTGAGCAGATTTCTGTCAAAAACTCTGAGAGTAAATAAAATTGCCTTGAAAAGTTTCTCAAAAATCTGTCGTTCGGAGTCGACTTAAAACTATAGGTCCCGCCACTCATGTATAAAATTAACACACACAACATAAGTAGTGTGAGAAACTAGGTCATTAGTCCTGACTGAAGGGTTGTAACGACCAATTATGTATGTACAGTATCAACAATAAACATCACCCCATAGAAACCAAAAGGAAGGGATCGTAGATGAGTGTGGAGGAGAAGCGCAGAAACATTTTTCCAAATTTGGTGGTCCGACATACAAAGTTGCCAAAATTCTAAACTGCTGCATCCAGCAGTGGAAGAACGACTTGAGTTCGCCAAGAGAATGGTTCGTATTCTAACAGGAATTCTAACGCTGATAGGATAGGTTTGCACCAAAAGGATTACCGCAAAAGCTACCATGATGTGGAGTAAAAGCAATCGGTGAAACACCAATCTGGGCATAGTGGTAAACGTGCTGTTAAGCCATCGGAGCCTGTTTAGGTTTACCACAATGGGCCATATAGCCACAGAGTCAATTTGTTCTGAACGGCAAGCTACCCACTAACATAACTTAGCCTATATGAACCATTTGATTAATTCATCTTTTGATTGTTTTTTCTAATAAATCTGGACGTATGGTGCCAATAGTGGTAGCATGACGATTGCTTCAAATATTGCTGTTTTGTCGGTAATAACATAGCTTTAATTCGCCCATTAAATAAAGGATCATTTCAGTAAAGCGAGAAAGAGAAAGAGAGAGACCGTGCTTTAAACCGCAGGTTTAATCCCCCCTAAAAAGAGAAGCATGAAGAAAATTTTTGTCCGACAGTATAAAGTCGACTCCGAATGACAGATTTTTGAAAAACTTTTCATGTTAAATTTATTTACTCTCACAGTTTAGGCCTAAAATCTAAAAAAGGACTTCTGATCCTCCTATACTCATGTATAAAATAAACACACACAACTGGTGTGAGAAGCTAGGTCCTAATTTTAACTGAGAGGTTGTAATGACCACACTTATTCTCTTTGTCGATTGGCCTAATTTAGAACAAAATCACTGAATTAAAGTTCTACAATCTATGTATTCTGATGTAGGGTAAAATGACGAACACAGCAGATTTTCATGTTCATAAATTTGGCCAAATTAAGGGTCATAAGTACAACAGAATTCGGATGTATATCAACAGAAAAAAAGCCAAAGCACGAAATACATTAAAAACATAAAAACACTGGGTTTTTCTAATTGAAAGGCATCGAAACCAAAACCGAACACAAAAAAAAGCCCAAATGAAATTGAAGCAAAAAAAGGACGAAAACTAAAACTGTCAGCGACACGTGATGTACATTTAAACACAGCTTTAGAAAACTCATCAATAATAATAACAGCTGCACAACACTTAATTGCCAGGGTTTAGGAAAGTGGTTAAAATACAACCGAAAGGCTCAAGGCACAATCAGCATACAGAGAGAGAGAATAACAAAAAGGAAAAAAGAAAATGATAGAATAGTAAAATATTATTTAGAGAGAGAGAGAGAGAGTAAGAAGGAATTATGAGAAATGAGAAATACAAACACAAAAAGTAAAGGAAATTGAAATGCTTTCTTAAGTAGAGTATATAAATTGATTGGAAATTAATAGACCTATTAATACTTACCATACGAAGAGATGAAGTCAAAAGTATACTGAAACAAAAATTAGTTTCCTTTTAATAGAAAAATATTCTATTACATTGATAGGATTTTGAAAATAGAATATTTTTAATTATTTCTGTAACAATCATTTTCGAGATATAGTGGGCACTATCCAACAGAGATCGATTCAAGCAAATTGTGGAAAATTATTTCATTAATTGGCATAATATTTTGGGATAGCTACTTAACGAATTTGCAATGTTTCAGTTCTGAAAAGGCAATGTATGCTGATAATGAAAATAACAATGCATTTCGCTTCTGTAAGTTATTTTAGTTTATAATATTTCAATATTGCCGGTAACATTGGATTCACACAGAATCATATGGAGTTATGCCGTCTCATAACTTGTGTAGCCTTCTCCTTATTGAATCCCTGGATAGACTTTCTGATTTTGGGTCGTAACTAGACTTGTACCAAAATTGATAGACTAACCTAGGAACCATTTGTGGTGTACATACACACATAATATACGGATACATACATACTAGAGATTAGCAACGAGTATTCAAAACGATGAGAAGATTCGAGTCATACTCATAATTTCAGATACTTATATGCATTCATACTTATTTTATTATCATACTCACACTACTCACATTCAAAGTTCGATGAGTAGTACTCACACTTAAAAATATGCATGATGTTGTTGTCGCCTCTACTTACCATTTACTCGAAGCACAAAATAAGTATGATTCGCGTAGAACACTACGATACTTTCAAGAAGGTTGTGTGTATGCTTTATTTGCCAACTTTGTCTTTTCTTTCTTCTTTGTTTGTACATTCAAATCACTCGAATCATTTCTAAGTTTTATAAGTGTTTTTCTAAATTTATAAATCTGAATGAGTAGGCGTATGAATCAAATATATTTCGAATGCTGTGAGTTTGATGCCAACGTTGTACTCAACGTACTTATAACCCGTACTTATAAATGAATGTTGTTGCGAGTACGAACGAATCAGAGTAGTTGAATTTCAATACAGTTGACTCACTCGTTCTCAAAATTGCGTGCGTACTTATGAGTAGCGACAAAACAATTCATTGGTTATCTCTGATACTTACATAAAACAAGCCTTTAGAGGAAAGACTGTAGTCGTAGTAGTACTTAGTTAAGAGAACACAAAATTGGGATTTAGTCATCGGTACCTCAATGACAGTGTTTTACACACATGCATAAATACTTGGTCGTTACAACCCTTCAGAGTGTGTTAATTTTATATATGAATGCCGGGACCTACTGTTTAATTTCGACTCCGTACGTCGGATTTTTAAGAAACTTCTCATTGGAATTACTTTTTTATAGCATTTTTATTTACTCTCAGAGTTTTTGCCAAAAAGTCTTCTAAAAGGAAGTCGCCGAAGAAATATTCTTTCATATTTCGTTTTATTGGAGATGCTTTGCTTGGAGTTTGAACCGTGACGTCACGTCTAATGAGAAAAACTATTACGACTGTATGTGTTAAATGGGTTTAAAACAAATTTTGTTCCAAGAGTGCAAATCTTTGGTTTCCGATTGAAATATTTGCAAACCCGTGGATATATTCTAAGTGGTGAATATTCGAAAGGAGTTCTCAACTCAATTTTCATAGAAATTACGAAATTACAAAAGGACAGGACATGTCCTTGGCTTTTATGAGACTAACTCGAAAACAATATGAGAATGTCTGAGAAAACCGAATTAGTTAGGTAGGGGAAATAGGATTATTCTTTAATACCAGATGATGTAGGAATTCGTTATAATGATCTTGGAGGAAAACTTGCACACTGCTGAGAGGGTTAGTACCTGACTGTGAAATGTGAAAAAATATTTGGGAGAGTACGTTCAGCGAAAATAATGATAAAAAGGGGTGTATGATGTGATAAACCAAATACCTTTGAAACAACCTATGTTTTCGATGGATAATTATAATTGAAGGAAGTTTAAGTCATGCAGTAGATTAATAAGAAATAATCTGAGGACGTCCTTTACAAATTGAGTACAACAGTTTGTATAGGTGCTGTACTCTTTACGGCAGCATTATACTCTTACAATAATTCAACATCATAAATGGAATTTATTTCAATAAAATTTTCTTTTAGTGTGCTTCTATACATAGCATACGTTGTTTGCCAAAGCATCTGATGATAGTCTGCAAACAATATTAAGAATAAAAATAATTTTGTTGGTTAGTGCGTCGTCAGTTCCTGTCATTATGTCTTTAAGCATACGAGTAATTTAATAAGTAATAAATAATGTAATGCTTGGAATTTCAATTCTAATAGTTAAATACCTAACAACAACAACAACAATAAAATAATAATAAATATAATAGTTGGTTCGTTATTTCGAATATCAAAACTTAATCAGTACAAACCTTAATTTATGAAATACATGACATAAATTTGAAAACAGTTTCATGAATCTTGGATAAAAGAGGAATTACACAAAAAGAAACAGACACAAAACAAAAGAGGGTGAGAGCGCATTTACACTTATGAAGTCCTAGCACCTCTCAACCAGCCCGAGCTGCTAATTAATCTGTGTAGAACCTTGATGTCGGCTCTCGACACAGAACCCGAGCTCTCAAAGAAGGCCCTGCCTACCTCAACCTCATACTACCAAGGCCTGGGCAGTTACGGAGGAGGTGTTCGACAGCCTCCAACTCCTCCTTATCGCCACATATCTTGCAATAGTCCGGCTGGGATCTCTTCTAGATCCCCGTCTCTTCCAGATCCCCAATCTCGCATTTAATTGTTAATTGATAAAATTAACAACTAATCTTAAGCTGGCCTTAACCAAGCCCGGTAGCTAATCTCTTACTATCCACACCAGGCCGTAGACGTCTAGAAACAGAACAACCCGATCAGTTCCAGCAACGCATCTGCACTTCCTCCCTGAACCATTCATCGATGAGACCATAGAGATGGCAACTATCAAATCGTCCCCTGGAAGCGAACCTAACCTAAACTCCTCAACAACTCTTTGCACTCGGGAACGAGCCGAGAGTTGCACCGGACCGCCGCAAAGACCCTAAGGGCAACTTGACTTTTAACGAAGATCATGTAAGACTCCGAATCCGAAGATGGGCCACCATGCTATGGCCTCAATATGGCCTCAGTATTGCGATAACCTCCGCTTGAAAACCGCTGCAGTCATCAAGTGGAATTCAAGGCCGAGTTCTTTACAGAAAACCCCAGCACCTGTACATCCACCTAACTTAGACCCATCTGTGAAGATAGGTATACCACTTTGCCCCTGAAGTACCCCACCATTCCTTTGTGCCCTATCCGGTACGAGTATTCTCAAACCAGGTAGGACATAGTCTCAGGCACAATATAATCAGTGGTTTTTTTCCGAAAGTCCATACCTTCCGTCAGGAAAGACGATATTCAGAACTCTGGAGTGACCGATCGAGCGCTGTTTCCAGCAACCATATAAGTCAACCGGAGTCAGACAGAGCATAGTATCAAGAGCGGCCTGATGACAACTCTTCCTTATTCCAGTGATACTCAAAGAGGTAATCCGCTGAACCTTATCCAAGATTTACGGTTTAAAACTCTTATCTAAGGCACACCATCAGACAACACAACCATATGTAATAACCGGTCTAAAAATCGCCAGATAAATCCAGCGAATGGCCCCAGGCGGTAGACACCAGTTCTTTCCTATGGTAGAAAGCATTCTTCATTCTTTCCTCGGTGTTTCGTTTCCAGTTCAGCTTGCTGTCCAGGACAACACCCAAGTACATGACCACAGAAAACAGCCAATTTTGAGTTATTTTGATGGTGTTTTTTTGGGATCATTCTTTATTGACACGCTACAGTGCCATATAGGACTTCGAACACGTTATACATCAAGCATCAATATCGCGGCAGGTAATCTGTATCCATAATATCGACGAATCGAATTGGACTCTCTTGTATTAATATTTTTGTATGGATGTGAAATGTGGAGAACATCTCTAAAACCTTACGAACAAATGACTTTGCGAAATTTTAAAAATATACTGACTAACCCAATATCATACATCAATTTGGGGAACGATATAAAATCCGATAGTTGCATAAACTCGCAGTTACATTATGTAATTACAACTGCCATCCAGTTTTATCCTGTGGACTAACGATGAAAAGGTTGACTAGTGCATGCTTTGATAAAAATTTATAAATAAGCTGAAATGAAGTAAAAACCCTAACGATGCGTAGATAACGAAGGAGAGATGATGTATAAATATGAAAGCTGTTTTATTATCTCCGAATTTTATTATCTCTGAAACAAACTTCCATCTTAGCACCACCTACACAGCTCTTTGTATTAGATTGCCAAAGGACTTCTCGCCTTTAAAAATTAATAATAAATCGTTGAATGTCATTTCATAGGTTGTTCCACAAGTGTTGCACATGAACAAGAAGAGCTTTTGGTTTAATCCGACTCTTAGGAATGCACAGAGTTTGCATTTCGAATGAAATCTATGACTTTATGTGCCACAGTCTTATTCCTACTTACGATCGTTCATATGCATTACCTAATGTTACTCTTTTTTTTGTATTTTCACATTTGAATTAAATTTGTATATAAATTAAAACATACGAGATACATTTTGTATTCAATATTACTCTTCTGTTGCATATTGTATTTCAAAAGAAATCATTTCATATTGTGATACTCAGTAATACACTCTTTTTGTAAATCCCACACAATTATTTAAAGATCCACTTAAAGTTCATATGTGAAGGATATGCTACTGCTGGTTTTTTTTTTTTGGTCTTGTTTTGCAAGGACATTTCTTACAATAACAATGAATTACCACGAGTATTTGTATTAAAAAATGTTTTCTTTTGTTCTTTTCTTACTTTCAGGTACCTTTACAAGAATTTTCATGTATAAACTTTGGTACAGCCACCACACTGTGTCACTGTGTAGGTAAGTTTAGAAAATGAAATATCAGCCTTGTATAATACGGGCTTATTCATCTTCTATAGTGTCTTTTATTAAAGGCTTTCTAGCATTGAATTTCAATAAAACAAGGTGTGTAAAAGATATCATAGAATTTTTTTATTTCTTTTATTCTTTTTATTCCTACTGATTGATATCATTATGTGTGGAGGAAGATAACATCCACCAACTGTTTATTACTGCTAGCATGGATGTAGCGTATCATGTCCTTCAAAAAGGAAGAAGTCGGCTTCGGTATTCTTGCATCATACATTGATCACTTCAAACAAGTTCAAATCCGACAATCGGATCCTAGGGTTCACAGACTGCGATTAAAAGTCATGATTTCGGCTTAGATTCTCACACCACTTATGTTGTGAATGGCGGGACGTACCATATAAAGTCGACTTTAAACCACAGAATTTTTGGGAAACTTTTCATGCCAATTTTAGTTACTCTTACTCTGGTAACATTCATACTTCTCCCAATATAGGGTGGATGATTTAAAAGTTTCAATTTAAAAATGCAATAAGACAAAAACAATTCGAAAAACAATTCATTCATATGGGAGCGGCGGCAGACCTCATAGCACCTCTTTCGATCGGATAAATTTTAGTACACTTTTTCGAGTATAAGGCGTCGTATCTCGAAATGGCATCACGATTGTTGGCTTTCAAATTCTTAATTGTCTCTGATTCGTCGGCGTAAAACTTTGCTGTAATGGCGCCCCACAGAAACTAATCCAACAGTGTTAAATGGCAGAATATTGGAGGCAAATTGATATTAGCATTTCGGTCAATTAAACGGCCATCAGACTTTTGACAAAATTAATCGTTTGTGGCATGCGATGTGTGGCAAGTAGCACCATCCTATTGAAGCCAAACATCGCTCCTATCAATATCATGAAGAGCGGATTATCATGGTGCAGTAACTGTCTTCATTGACCCTAATGGTTACTGTAAGACCAACTGTGGGTTTCCTAAGCACCAAATACTATCAACGTACCCACTGTGCTTATCAGTGTACCCACCAAGATGAAAATGATGTTCATCTGAAAAGTATGTATTTTTTTTTTGTCAAAATCGAAGACATCGTGCAGTTTCTCGTTTTTCTAATAAATTTCAATATTGCTGAAGCGTAAAAGGATCCATTACGTTCAGTTCAGATAATATACTGAATTTTGTGACATAAGTATTGCCAAATTCGAAATAACCCATAGCCTTAATTTAAATCGATAGATGGCCCACCCTATATAGCGATAAAGGTCAGGAATTAAGGTTGCGGATTTTTTCTAGAACGTAAGCTTGCCTAAACGATTGTAATGGCCATGAATAATTTATACATGACTGATGATTGGAGAGTATTACACGGTGCGACCCGAGTAACTACAAAGTCCACGTTGTTCAGTTAGTTGAGTAGAACTTAGAAATACTTTTTTATATTTCTCGAAACCTCCAAATTTGTTTTATTTGACAAAAACAGTTTTTTTTCGAGTTTACATACAAAATTCTGGATTACTCAAACATTTCAGACCCGATTTCCAAAATTTAAATCTTGTTGGAAAGGGGAGAGATGGACCTTTAAAACGTTATCCATATATGTATTCTTCGATTTAATATGCTATGAGATTTAATGAGGTAAACTTGAAAAATTCGAATTTTTTCTATATTTTTTTAAGTTTGTCTATTCACAGCAGCAAACTTTAATAAAAATTATGTAGGATAAGGAATTTGAAGGTCTGGGGTTGTAGATGACCTAGCTTTCTGAATTTTGAGTTGCCTTTAGCATATTTTTACAAATATTTACTGCATTCGAATACATTTTCTAAGTTTTTCTCCAAATATTTTTAACAAAATTTTTATTCCTGAAACCAAAATTTTTTTGTGCAATATTCTTGAAATATTTTCATTTGGTAAGATGTACTTGTTATTTAAATTTTTTTTTTTGCATGTCCTCGAATATGTCAAGGAAATAAATATTTTTAAAATAATAAATGCAATGGAACTTGACACAGATAACGAATATGCCGTATACAACAACAAAAGTATTTTATAGAGAACAATTTGAAATACCACTTCAATGTTTGCCTGCAGATATAACAGGAGTTGGTTTTAATGGAAATGGAAACAATTATAAAAAACAACAAAAAAAAAAAAAATTCAACAACAGCATCGACGAAAAAATCTGGATCAATTAGTTACAACTTCGAACTTCAGTAACATTTGTTTGTTTTAATCAATGGAATCCCTCATCTATGAATTGACAATGAATTCAAAATAACACACTTTTTTGCAATCAGTAACAGCAATAGCCGTATCGATGGTGATAAGGAATTGTGATGATGACGTTTAAAATCGTTGAGAAATTTTCATCTTCAGCATCGTCATCATCATCATCATCATGATGGTGGTTATTTAGCAATAGAATTGTTTTTTTGTAGATTTTTTTTTTTGTTAACAAATATGAAGGGTCATTAAAGCAAGTCACAGAGCACATAGAATGTGTCATTTAAACACTTATGCAGCTTCAGTGGCAAGAAAACATACCACAACCCCATACACATTGTTATGTATGGGAAATTCTACATACGCATACCCATACCTATGGAATTCTTACTGTGTTAATAGCGGCAACTGAAATGCAAAACGCTTTATTGAGATTGGAATAATTCTGTAAAGCCATGGAAAAATATTTTTTCCAAAGTTTCTTTAAACAAAAAATAAATTTTTTGACATGTTTTCAGTATGTTTTTAAGTTTGTGGGCTTTAATACTAACAGTCCGTTCTTTTCCTTTTCAGGGAACGATATGAATTTGTAGAATTTGTAGTACTAATTGAGTCATTTCCGGCATAAGAACAAACAATTTGCACCCATACAAGCATCTGTACAGATCGTAATTGTGTGCGTGTTAGTTTTTACACACACATACTTACACATTCTCATGCAGGCACGCATATAATTGCATTTATTTTCTCATCAGCATTTCAAGTCAGTGGCAGTACTGCCATAAAGAGAAGTCTTATTGAAATTTTCAATAAATTGTTTGGTTTCTGATAAGAAACAAAAGAAATTTTGCTTATATCGGGTCCAACATTTATTGTTTTTTTTTCAACTAGTGCTTATTTCATGAATGGTAAGACTTAGCTCATGTCTGTTTTGACATTTAATTAGTTTTATTCTTCTGCTGAACGAATATGGTTTTGTATACGCTTGAACAAGTCGGCTAAGTAGGCCTGCGATCGACTTACAGAAGATGTCGATTTTGGTAAAAATCATATTTTCAGAAGAAGCTCACTTTGATCTTGGCGGGTATGTAAACAAGCGAAATTGTCGCATTTGAGTCACAGAAAACCCGCACGCATACATTGAAAAGCCGACGCACCCAAAACGAGTCGCTGTTTAGTGCGGCTTTTGGTCCAGAGGCATAATTGGGGCATTTTTCTTCGAAAATAAGCAAGGAGTGGCCGTTACAGTCAATGGCGGTCGTTATCGGATTAAGCTGAACGAATTTTTGTTCACAAAAATTGTAGAGGAGGATATTGGCAACATTTGGTTTCAACAGAACGGCGCTACGAGCCACATAGCCGAAACCACACCCGATGTTTTGCGCCCTGTCTTTGAAGATCGCATTATCAGGCGCAGAGCTGATGTCGTTTTAAGATTTCGGAGCTACGATTTGACACCGTTGGACTATTATTTGTGGGGTGTCGTCGAAGAAAAGTGTTACACCGACAAGCCACAGACAATTGACGTTTTAAAGAACAATATTCGTGGAGCCATTGATGAAATACAGCTGCACACAATTGATAATGTGGTTAAAATTGGACCGATTGGGTAAGCTACTGCATGGGCAGCACAGAAGAAGAACCGAAAGAAGTGTACTTTCAAATAAAAAAAGAAAATTTGGAAAAATATTCAGTAGTATTCAAGAAAAGTTATTTGGCGGACCCTTATATACACTCTATATCACTAGTACAATTGATTACGGTACATTATGTTTGTAATGAAATTGTAAATAAGTTCTAGGTTCTGTTTTTTACTTCATTGAAGCCTTGTAATAAAGATTTCAACATGATACGAAATTAAAACAATTTCTGTCTGGAGAAGACGATCGCAAGGCTTTTAGAAATTTTGTTTGTTTTGCTAATGTTTTCAATTTCGGAATTATCGATGCCCTCTTCTCCGACTGGCTTCAGGATTATATTCAGTGCAATTTTTTTGTATGCCCTTAAGGGTTTGAGCACAAATGCGTTATGAAGCAACGCCTCAACGCTAAAAGCAACTGGTATTGAAATCAACATGAAGATTTCGTATGACATTAACAAATGTAGTGAATAATAATCTATTCTTCTTCCTGTAATCTATATCTCCTGTAGAAGGATGCCGATGCCAATTCATAACGTAATGATCCGCAAGAATAGGCACACTGCCAGAGATGTCCAATCACAAACGAATTTTAAATTGATACAATACACCTAAACATACATAAAAAATTGGTCATTACAACACTTTAGTCAGGTTTACGAACTAGCTTCTCACACCATTTATGTTGTTTGTGTTAATTTTTAATAATTGGAGGGACATACAGTTTAAAATCGACTCTGAATGATAGATTTTTTCGAGTTTTTGCCAGAAATCTGTTGAGAGAGGCTGTCGCCGAAAAAATATTTTTTTCTGATCTTTCTGATAATTCAACACACTACATAGAGTCACTGGTTCCAACCAATTTAAATAAATCTGATTACCGCTTGATAATCAAATAACATAGATATGCTAAGTCCGAACTAAAAGACGCTGTAGTTGTTTAAGAGGCGAACAAATACTTAAGAGCAACTCCTCCAGAGGCTTTCGTTTTCCTAAGTTTCGATCCGTTTGTATACTGTGTAGGCAAAAATTACCACATGAAAAGGCCAGTTTTTTCTTGCTTGAATTTCTATTGTCAAATCCGTTATGAAGACTGAATTAGGAATCCGTAAATGGGGTAGAGGATATGCTGGTCTAATAAGAACCATTGTGAAGAAAAGGATATTTTATGAAGAAAATTTGTAGAATCATCGGATAAGAACTCCACGAAGACATAAAGGTCAACAACCATCAAAGAGATCCAGAGAGAAATGCACAGATTTTGCTTGTATTAACAGTTCAAATTCGATGCACTAATCGAATACAATATTCAAGGACAAGTTGTGTTTAACTATGATTTCTAAGTTAAATGTTCTCCTGTAAATTATCATCCTTTTTTAAATGATTTCAAACTACCATGTGGTAGATATATAAAATATCAATCGCGTTACAAAATATCAATCGCGTTTCATTGGTCGAACAAAGTGGCGTGCAGCATCAAACTTTACGAAAGGTATATACGAATCCACTTCTGTTGCTTTTTTCCTCATTCTTAAATCACAAATAAATTTTAGTTCCATAGAATCCAAATAGTGCAATTTAAAAGCAAAAAATGTTGGAAATAACGTACAATTTTAGAATCAGTTTAGATTTGTTTGAATTGGCCACCTTTGGTACGAATTATGGCCTCCAAACGGCCGACAAAGCCATCACAGGTTGCACGAAAATAGCTTTGCAGTATTATGGCCCACTCCCGGCGAAGCGCCTTTTTGAGTTGATCGACACTTTGGTATTTTTTAGTGAGAACCTTACTCTCCAAAATGTTCCAGGAGCAAAAGTCCAACGGATTGTGATACCGCCATTGTGCGGTAAAGCGAGGAACCTCCTTTCTAAGCCATTCTTGGCTGACGCGTGCGTGATGCTGAGTCCTGTTGGAATGTCTATTGTCTGCGGCATTTATTTTGACCCCACGGTCGATGAATATGGGAGCGACCAATCGCAGGTGGAAATTTTCAGCTGACCTCTCTGGCAAGTAAACACGATCATTTTGTTTGTTCATACATAATTGGCCATTACAACCCTTCAGTCAGGATTACGACCTAGCTTCTCACACCACTTATGTTGTGTGCGTTAATTTTATACATAAGTGGCGGGACCTACAGTTTAAAGTTGACTCCGAACGACAGATTTTTGAGAAGCTTTTCATGGCAATTTTTACTGTCAGAGTCGTTGCCAGAAATCTGCTGAGAGGAAGTCGCCGAAGAAATATTTTTTCGTTTTGATGTCTGACCTGGGATTCGAACCCGGGCCTTTTGTCTAATAAGCCAACACACTACCCACTAGACCACGGCGACTTCGCATTCACTTCTGGTGGTCAATCGCAGGTATAAATTTTCAGCTGATCTCTTTGGCAAGCAAACCCGATCATTATATTTGTTCACAAACTGCTAAATTTGGAATGACTTCTCTTCGGTGAAAATCAAATTCGGTAACTGGCCACTTGGCCGTGAACTCTTGCACTTTTTAGAACTTCAATGGCTTTAGCCCAAGCTCATTTTTCAATACGGATGCAACACGTTCTCGCGATGTGTTCAGCTCAAGAGCAAATTTTCTACCACATCGGCGTAGATTTCGATCAAATCGGATAATTTCTGGTGTTGTTACCGTTTTTTTTTCGTCCACTTTTTGGACGCGATGCATCACTGCCACTGGTAACTAACAATGGTACGAGAAACAAAAGATTTATTCACATTTAAATGCTGGAGGGCTCTAACGATAGCCACCTGTGGTTTTCCAGTCAAATATAAAGCAATCACGCTATCACGCTTGGATTCCATCACGAATAACTTTTTTTTCCTAATGCAATGATCAAAATGCTTTTGTAAGCTTATAAATAATAAAATGAACTGTCACTGGAATAAATCTGTCAGCTGTCAGACGAGCAGTTTACAATTGACAATAACCTGAAAATGGTTGCAGCCACCCTGTATGTACGATCTGTGAATTGATACGACTTCCCATACTAAGGACCTCAAAATAGCAAACAGATTTAATAAATTATAAGCGGTTTACTTAACTGATTGACGTATTTTATTTTATTTATATTTTAATACGGCAAACTTTCCTAATGGTTTCACAATTAGGCAATCTTGTGTATGTAAGTGTATTGGTAATTACAATATCTACATAGAAATCTTATACTGACGTATATTGAACCGTTATCTATTTTTGAAAATATATTCAAATACTAATTATTTATTTTGATGGAGGTTTTTCTCTATAAATATCCACAGAAAACTTTGTACAAATATGACACTTTTTGGAAAAACCAAATTGTTCAAGTAGAAAACAAAAACGTGCAACATTATTTTTCTATATTTGACATTTTATGTGGCAAACATTTGTAGAATTTTTTTTTTTTTGTCCACTAAAAATGTGACGCAACCCTCTTTATTTGCAATGACATGTTTCATTTACAATAAAAAAAAAATTTTATTTTATTTCCATTATAATTTTAATGGCATAATTTAGAATTTTAATTTCAATGGCAAAATATTGTATAATTTAATTAAATTTAACTACTGACAATATTTAATTAATTTAATCAGTTTACATTCAGGAAATAAAATATTGGCTTTTTTTCGTTGTCATGCTGACAGATAATATTGAAATCGATTTACATGCATACATACGTACTTGGTCATTACAACCCCTCATTCAGAATTATTGACTTAGTTTCTCACACCACTTTCGTTGTGTGTGTTAATTTTATACATGAGTGGCGGAGATCTACAGTTTAAAGTCGACTCCGAACGAAAGATTTTTTTTTTGAGAAACTTTTTCATAGCAATTTTATTTTTACTCCCAGAGTTTTTGGCAGAAATCGATTTATTGTCCGTAAATAGTGCTTTCGTTAACCTTTTGCTGGAAATTATGATTAATTTGATTTTAAAATAATGACTCCGTACTATCCTTAGTCTTGTTTAGCAACCCAAAATTTGTTTTAGTTTTGAGCACAGAACTTTAAAATTGTGAACCACAGTGAGGTCCTTTCTTAGGCTCTCAAGTCCTCAGTAGATTATCTATACTTTATAATCTTACATTATTGCCGATTTGATGAACTCGGTATTTCTTCGGAGACATCCATTTCGCTGTGATCTGTCCAAATTTTTGAGAGTAAATAAAATTGCCATGAAAAGTTTCTCAAAAATCTGTCATTCGCAGTTGATTTAAAACTGTAGGTCACGCTTCTTATGTAGAGATCTCAATGAAGTTATGTATGTAAGGATACATAAAATAAATTAAAAATAATTAAAACAATGTTCCATAACTTAAGAATAGTTCATCATCGAAATATCCCCCTAAATAATCATTGCCTCGCTTAATGTATGTGATGTTGCGAATAAAAAGTCAATTATCATAGCATGATATGTGGTTTAATGGATTGAAATGTCTGAATGGAAATTGATTTTACCTTTCTGGAAGAAGTACAGCTCGGGGAACTCATCGGCTTACATATTGCCCCAAACGCTTCATGTTTCAATATGTATTGGCAAATCTTAAACTGCATCTATTCAAATAAATCTAAATGAATTTGAGTTTTGTTATGAGATAAGTCGCCGCGGTCTAGTAGGTAGTGTGTTGGCTTATTAGACGTAAAAGCCAGGGTCGATTCCCAGGCCAGACATAAAAACAAAATACAAAAAGTATTTTTCGGCGATTTCCCCTCAGCAGATTTCTGGCAAAAACTCTGAGAGTAAATAAAATTGCCATAAAAAGTTTCTCATAAAATCTGTCGTTCGGAGTCGACTTTAAAAAAAACTGTAACTCCCGCTACTCATGTATAAAATTAACACACACAACATAAGTGGTGTGAGAAACTAAGTCAATAACCCTGACTGATGGGTTCTAATGACCAATTATGTATGTATGGGTTATGTTGGCTTTGAGGTCACTATGGTTTATGGCTTATTTGCATACACGTGCGACTTACAAGAAGAAAACTCTTATGGTGTTCAAATTGCACTATTTCGGTAGTCACTTTAAATCAAGTTTTTGAACGAGGCTACAATGCCTCTGGTGATCTCGTGTCCAGATCATACAATTCCGTTGACAGTGATGGCCTGGCCAACGTCGTTCTCAAATAAATTTTAACCGATGATGCTTTCAGTTCAAATTAAATTCAACTTTGTTTTAATTGTTGATCATAGAAATTAGGACGAATCGTTTGAATAGAACGTTGAAGTAAGAAAAATTCCTATACTTAAACAGCCAACAGTGATTTGCCATCATCTTTAGTATGATCTTTTTTGCCCATTATTGTCGCGCGTAAATTTCTCATAGCCATTAATCAGGCTCGCTTTCATCCCATTTTAGAAGGAGTTTTAAATAAAAATTCTGTCCTTGAAATTTTTGTTTGTTAGTTCATATGGCGCACTCCTAAAAATCGAGCTTTGCTTTGAAGATCCAACGGTTTTATTGAATTTCACTGCAATTTTTCTTTTATTTTCTTCACGATTGCTCTCGTAGACTCATTTACGTAGCCTGCAATTCAAATACATTTTAATTGTGTTTGTATGTGTAATGAAAATTGGCTGGCACTATTCCATTACATGTCGAGTATATCACGCATACTACGTTATAATATAAGACAACATGACGATGTAATTATTGGTTTTTTTTATTTGCATGCATGTGATGATTGTGTATGCGCTTGTGTGTGTATGAATAAAGTATGTGCTTGTAAAAAATACTAACACCAACTAAAGCAGATGCGTAAATATAAATTACAATAACAAATCAATACATTTAGTGACTTAGTACGTTCTTGTTGTTATTCTTCTTATACTAGATGTAACCACCATATACGTATTGCTACATTATATGCTTCAAATTGTGCAACTGCACACGTGTTGTCTACTTTTAGGCACAATAGCGCATGTTCTTAAAATGTTTTCCTAATATTTTATTGTTGTTTGATTTTTCTTTTCTTTTTTTATTTCTATTCAAAAACAGTGTAGAACAAAAAAAAAAAACGAAAAAAATTTGAATTTAACAAAAGAAGAAGACAAAAACAGATTATAATATGGATTGTGTGCACAGTTTTTATGATGAACTTGAAATGCTAAATGAAAAACAAATAGAAAAAATTTGCTTTTTTATGCCATTTAATTTCATGTACGTATATTATAAAAGGCTTAAGTTCAGAACTGGGAAAATTACAATTTGTACGAAAAAAATCGTAAAATTGTTTAAGTTTTTAAGTTTGAAAAAAAAAAAACGAAATAAACAAACTTAACAGATATCTTGACATTTTATAAGAAGCAACTGCGAGAAGCTCTTGATAGATATTGGAATAATAGAAAATAGAAAAAATTTTAATTTAGGGTTGTATATACGAAATGGGACGTTAAAGACACATTTTAGATAAAAGAGAAGAGTTTTAGCTGGTGTTTTTAAGAGGAGTATTTTTAAATATGAGAATAGCAAACAAATGAAGTCGCCGTAGTCTAGTAGGTAGTGTGTCGGCTTATTAGACGTAAAACCAGGGTTCGAGTCCCAGGCCAGATATGAAAACAAAATACAAAAAGTATTCCTTCGGCGATTTCCTTTCAGCAGATTTCTGGCAAAAACTCTGAGAGTAAAAATTTCCATGGAAAGGAAAAATCTGTCGTTCGGTGTCGACTATAAACTATAAATAAAATTAACAAACACAACATAAATGGTGTGAGAAACTAGGTCAATAATCCTGACTGAAGGGTTGTAATGGCCAATTATGTATGTAAACAACATTAATAATAGAATAATAAAGTTAATTTTTTAAATAAAAATTATTGTTCTATGTAGTTGTTGTTTTTTATTGCTTCTTGCGCTAGCTTACTAGAGATGTATTCAAATTCGTATGTAAGTGCGTAACCTGGGAATATTAGAAGAGAGTACAGTCCTGTGTTCGCTGTTCAATTTTAGTCACTCTCCCATACATGTTGGAACGATGGATGCCGTTGCCAATCAATCAATTATCTCTTTTTCTAAGACGATCTCTTCGACCGCACAATTCCTTCAGTTTAACACGTGCATAATAGATCGTTATGACCTTTCACTCAGGGTTACGAAATAGCTTTTCAGTTTAAAATTTGATAAATTCCTTGCAAAATCTTCAAATAAAAGGCGCCACTCTTTTTGCCGTCAATACTTTCTTTGAAGTGATTTCGCCAATTCTAAACTAGTCGTAGCCTAGTAGATAGTGTGTTGGCTTGTTAGAAATGAGGCTTCAGTGCCCAGATCAGATGTCTCGCACAAAACGAAATATGAAAAAATATTTCTTTGCAGATTACAGGCAAAATGTCTGCCATTAAAAGTTTCTCAAAAATCTGTCGTTCACACATAGCACAGCTGGCGTGAGAAGCTAGTTTGTAATCTTGATGACTAATTATGTATGTGTGTGTAATTTACCATATGGTGTGTAATAAAAGTGATGCTCTTTTCGTTGAGTTTGCGTGATAAACATTTGAATAATCAAATTATATTCCCAGATTTTTTAAATTATTTCAAATGTAAAAAATTGAAAAATTTTGGCATAAAAACAGACTTCACAAAGCAAGGATCAATTTCTTTCGAGTAGAAGTCAGTAATAAAGTAGCTTAAAAATCTCAAAATCTATAAGCATTCATTAATACGTTCCATAGGGGTGCACATAAAATGCGCAACACAAATAACAATGCTTGGCTCTGGAAATTAAGCAGCGAATAAATAATACTAAAGAAAGTTAAACGCAAAATATTGAGATGAAACGGTCACCCCTTGTTTTAGGACCAACAACAGCCCTATTCAGGCAATGCGTTGTGTTGGAACTATGAAAATGTGTTGTGGGGATGAGAAAGGAGGAAAACGAGACACCGAAATTAAATTTCTTTATACCAAAATTTCAGGTTAAAAAATGTCGGCTAAAGAACTCTTTTTATCTGTAATGCAGTATTCGATTCATTGGCCAATCGACCATAAACAGATGTACATACACAGATGTACTCGCCAAGAAAAATGAATATTAGCCACATTGAAAGGATCTTGCAATATATCAGTGGAGTTAAATACCCTTTCACCATTAATAACAATCTACGTCTTATCCTATACGCAGAAACCTCAAATACTTGGAGAACTGGCCCAGACTTTCATATTCGGTCAGATGTAAGTGGCGTAAGAAGATCAGATAAAGTCAAGCATTTCTTGTAATGTCTTAAGAAACCGAGCCATATTTCATGGATATTCCAATGAATCAATTGAGTTGTATACCCTAACGTATCCGAAAAGCCTTAAAATAGACTTCAAGAAATCGGCCCATATATGAGAGTAGTATTCCGTAAGTCCGATATAAGTGGTCGAATTAGCGAGAAGATCAGAAGAAGTGAAGTATTTCTTACCCCGTTTTAAGAAACCAGGGATACTTGAAAGCTTCTTTCGACAGTTGCAAAGTTACCAATGGTCGTGCGAACATCACACCGAATTTTCATTGCCAGAACATCAATTTAATACAGATGATGCAATATTATAGCTGCGCTTACTGTCTATTGCAATATAATATCATATGGGTAGCGATAGTGTGAGATCCTTAAAGTACAATAAATTAAGGTTAACTGAAGAGCTATGAATTTATAAGCTTTTAAACTGTTAAAAGCTGCTTTAAAAGGAACCAATTACGATCAACCGTAGTTTAATAGGTAGTGTGTTGTCTTAGCTAGGGTTCGAGCCCCAGCCCTGACAGCAAAACAAGATACAAAAAGTATTTCTTCGGCGATTTCTTCTCAGCAGATTTCTGGCAAAAGCTCTGAGAGTAAAAATAAAATTTTCATTGAAAATTTTCTCAAAAATCTGTCGTTCGGAGTCGACTTTAAACTGTAGATCCCGCCACTTATGAACAAAAATTAACACACACAACATAAGTGGTGAATATTCCCAACTGGAGCGTTGTAATTACCAATTCTGTATTTATGTAATTACGATCAACATATTGTGAAAAGAATTATCATATGGTGAATTTTATCAGTCCAACCATTTTTCTAATTTAATTTATAACATGACATTCACTTTTATTTTAATTTTCCTACTTAAATAATAATCTTAATAAATCTATGGCAATAAAATTAAATTTCGAAAATTATATTTCATATTCCCCTATAATAAAAAAAAATCTCATATTGCTGTACCCCTACTTTAAACTACTCAAACCGAAAAGCTCATTAACTTAATACCACATATTTACACTCAGAACCTACAATTTGAAACGACTCAGAGATTGAGTGTTTAAATCGTTGATTTAAGAAAATACAAAACGAACTGTATTATACACAAATGGGCACTGTGCCAAGTAGGAGAATATATTAAAAATCATGTACACACACATACATAATCACAAGCTATACTAGCCTACTTTATGTATATATATGGTGTATTCATTTATACCAACAAGATCAAATAGATGTTGGATGTAAAGTGAACAAAATTTCCTACAAACAAACGAAGTTAAAACGATTCTAATAGAAACGAATTCAGTAAACGCAATGAGTATTTCAAAAAGAGTAAAATAAAGCAGAAACAATAACAAAAAGAGAGTGTAAATTACAAAATCCTTAATGAGTGTAAATGTAAAAGAGTAACTCTATGTGTATGTGTATGCAAGTTTTGGTTTGTGCGCCTAAATGTAGGCTTCTTATAATAGCCAAACCAAAACAATAACAAATAATATGTGCAAGAGTATGTGTGTGCGTTTTATTGAGAGCAAAATAAACGTGATAAGAATTTTTGTAACGCAAAAGCAAATGTAATTGAGCGCATTTCTCATTTACTCTCTTTATTTTGCCAGAGCATTATGCTCTCTTGCTTGAACCGTTAGTTAAAATAATGATTGATAATAATGATGATGATTTTAAAAGAGAATTTCTTGGTGTAAGTGAAGGCAGCAAATAAAAGAGTATTTAACTCGTCGTCGTCATCATCATCATCGTCATCATATCACATCATATCACATGGTGTGTGCAATTTGGCTTCGCTTCAATGTTGCTGCTGCTTCATATCCAATATTATTATTCTGTAGTGTTGTTGTTGTTTTACTTTTTGTTGGTGTGTTCTCCAAAAATTATCGAAAAATATCCATGTGAAAACGATGAAAACCGATGTTGCCCGTAAAACTGTTTCTGCTGCGGATTTATAATTTTTTTTTTTGTATTCCTTTTGCGTTTTTCCTCGTTTTTGATTTTTCCTTTTTTTCTTGTTGTTTTTCTTTTTTATTTTTTTTTGCTTTTTTGTTTGTTTCTGCTTTTCAAGATTCATATTGTTTGTCTCTATGTACACAATATTGTATGGCAACGTTAACATTGGTGCTGCTATTGCTGCTATTCATGTTGTTGCTGTTGTTGTTGTATTTGTTGTTGTTGTAGTTTGTTGTTTTTGTACTACTACAATGTGTTTTAACAGAAAGTCGGCTATATATGCTTTTATAAAATAACCAAACTAGTAGTGTGCCACAGAAGAGTGCAAACGTAGCACAGAAACACAGTTAAATAGACGACCAGTTTGGCAAAACGTTCCATATACGAACATATATAGACAAATCCATTTATATATATATGTGTGTGTGTACAACAACGTAAATATATAAATAACGTATTGAAGAAAAAAAAATTGTAGAAATCGTTTATAAAAAAAAGAGTTTAACAAAAATCAGTTTGAAAAACAAACCAGAGACGAGTTCATTTTGTAGTGTTTTGTTTGAAAAAAAAGGAAAAGAAAAATATTCTAAAAAACTATAGAAAAACTTAATAAAACAAGCTTTGGCATGAAGTGTTGAGTAGAGTTTGCCTGTCTAAAATAAATGTGAGTGCTTCATTTTAAAACAAAAACAAAAAAACCCGCAATGAAAACGAAGTTCTAACGAAGTATTCAGCTTAAAAAAGAGAGAAAGATATACTATGATGGCTATAACAACTGATAAAAGTTTAAATTTTTTTTATTTTATTTCCATCTAAGCCGATGGAAGTTTGCAAAAGGAGTTGCAAGGCTTTCTATTTAGGAAAACTTGCTAAATTCCTTCAAATTTTTTTTATTTTTTCTTAAAATTTTCGTTCCATTTTTTTTTTTTTTTTGAAAATAGTTTGCCAAATTTAAACACTTTTATGTAATCACTTACCTAAGCAAAGTTTACATTTTTACGAAAATTCTTTCTTAATTTTTGTTGATTTTTCTGGCACTAAATATTCACATTTTTTCTTTTGTTGGTTTTACACAGATGCTGTGTAATTAATACTACAACTTTGTAGTTAAACAGCGGAAACAAAAACAACAGAACACATTACTTCTTGAAAAAAAAACAAGCTTTTAAATGTTTTAGCCTAATTTCACAACGTGACCTTTTTTTCCATTTAGCAAATTATAGGCCATTTAAGCCACAGACGCTTTAAGTTGTTACGTGTGCACGTTGTAATTTATGGTCGAAAGTGTTTTCATATTATTTAAGGGCGGTAATTTTTGGGTAAATTTCTTAAATCAAATTTAAATCTCATAAATCTTAAAAAATGTATGTAAAAAAAATCAATTTTGTTTTTCAACCAAGTAAGAAATTTGCAAATAATCATTTTTTATAATGAATTGTTTCAATTAATTCAATTAAATAAACATGAAGTAAGGCAAAATAGAAAAATAAGTTTTAAAATGTAAACGTACTTTCGATATGAATTTTAAAAGAATTTTTTCAAGGAAGATTATACATTACTAAATTGTAGAACTATATTTTAATATTATTATGATATCTGGCAAATTTTCAAAGATATTTTTAACAAAATTGCCCAAAAAAAAAATTCAAGTTTGAAATTTATTTAAAAACTTAAGCCCATGTGCACTTGGGTAATTTGAAAGCATCAATAATTAGCAAAAAAAACGTGTTCCGTTTATCAAGACATTGCACTCAATATTGCTTCGAAAGAAAATGTATTTTTCAGCTGCATGTTTAAAGGGAAAAAAATTGAACTTACACTCTTCGTTATAGAAATAAAACTAAGTGGTGGATTTTTTCCGTTTTATATTTCAATTAAAGTAAATAATATTTGAATTTTTTTGTGTATAAAATTTTTTTCTGACAAAGGTTTCAGAGCATCCAAACTTTTTGAGCCACATTTCTTCCAGACATTTTAGGGTTTTTTAAAAAAATACGTATTATTTTACTTGCCTTGTTTTGGTCGACAAATCCTTTTTTTCTTCCACATCCACTCTTTCTCTCAATACTTAAAGACTCCTTATATTGTTTTATTCTTACCTTAGAAACTTTTTTGTAAGCGGCACGTTTTTTCATTGAAAATTTCAATTATTTTTTTACGACATTCTTGTTGGGTGCCCATTTTCAAAAAACTAATTTTGCTATTGCAATGAAACTTAGCATGTGAATTTTGAAACAGATGAATAACAAAAACAATGTAACGATATTCATTTTTTTCAATTATGATAAAAGTTATAAGCTTAAAAGTAGGCCCAATTTTTTTCGTGCGCTCTTTTTATTTACCCATATAATAGTTGTATTTGAAGATTGTGCTACTTTCTCCATATATTGACGTAGTATTATAATTTTGTTGTTTCTATCCACGAAAGGCAAAATGTGTTTAGTGAAGAAAAATGATATTCTATAGTTAACACAGTGGATTTTCATTGAAATTAGGTGGTTAAAGATATTGTTGGCGGTCTTCTACATTTAATTTCTAACATTTTATTTCTTTCAGTGTTTTTAAGTTAACTGGAGACAGAGAATATGAATTGATGATGCTGTAGTCTGTCACCATAATCTAGTACGTAGTGTTTGGCTTATTAGACGTGAGGCTGTGGTACAAACGTCAACAAACCGAATATTTCTTCAGCGACTATGTCTCAACAGATTTCTGGCAAAAATCTGATAGTCAAATAAAATTGCTAAGAAAAATTTCTCAAAAAAACTATCGTTAGGAGTTGACAACTACTCATGAATAAAATTAATACACTCTGTATAAGTGGTGTAAAAAGCTAGGTCATAATTCTGACTGAAGAGTTGTAATGTTGGTATCATCTAAACTCTTATCCTTAGCTGTTCGATTACGTACATAATTGGCCATTACAACCCTTCAGTCAGGATTACGACCTAGCTTCTTACACCACTTACATTGTGTGCGTTAATTTTATAAATGAATGGCGGGACCTTCAGTTTAATGTCAACTACGAACGACAGATTTTTGAGAAGCTTTTCATGGCAATTTTTACCCCAGAGTCTTTTGCCAGAAATCTGCTGAGAGGAAGTCGCCGAAGAAATGTTTTTTCGTTTTGATGTCTGACCTGGGATTCAAACCCGGGCCTTTTGTCTAATAAGCCAACACACTACCCACTAGACTACGGCGACTAGTGCTGTTCGATTATTGTGATTAAAAATATTTATCAATATTGGACATACGCATGTAGGTTTTCATCAGGTCGGTACTAAATTTTTTATTATTTTTATATTACTTTTCAGTAAAATCTGCCAAAAGAAAAATGTTTTTTACTTAAATAACGTTTTATATTTTTCTCTAAACAATATTATTTCCAACTAGTGCTTGAAAAAATTTTATCAAAATTGATATTATAAAGTGTATTTTAAATAAAAAAAAAATCCTTTTGGCATATTACATAAAAACGAACTGATTTTGCTTTACATGTTTAAATTCTGTTTTCGAAATAGGAGTGTGACTGTGTGTTTCTACTATTATTTATAAAGGAATAATACTTTCATTAGGCATTTCTAGTATTACGCATTTAAGGCCAAACAGTTCTTTGACCAGAAGTGTAGTGCACAATGACTTTTTATTGTACTACTGCTTTTCACTGATCAAACCACAGATAGTTTTGTCGCCCTTTTTTGAATATTATATTATATAGTTTCCTGATTTCCTTTCCTATTTGTCTGGCAATCTGTCTGTTTAACTCGCAAATGCTACCCTATTTAATTTTGATGTCTTTCTTTATTCTTGCCAATTAAAAATGAATCTCAATATTTATTTATATTATAATATCGCTAAATAAAAAAAATAAAATATATCCGGCAACGATTTTCAACCCATTGAAGAAATCATAATTGAGTCATTCAACATTGAAGTTATACTACCAAGTATGAGTATTGAAAAGTAATTAATTCAAATAATTCATTACTTATACGCTATGTATGTATGAAGTAAAAGACAACAATTTTATAAAGCCTGTTACTACGGAATTAAATATTTATTAAAAATAATATTGTTTTATAAAAATTTTGTAAACAGGTTTCTGCAAGAAAATATGAGACAAAAGCATTCCGGTAATAAACGAAATTTTATAATTTTTTGGCAGAAAACATTTAACAACATTACTGTGAAATACATAGTCCCTACAGGTGAAAAATTAGTAGAGCAAGCAAAAAACAAAAGAAATTTGTTAATCCAGAATTAAGAAGAGAAAAATTGGAATAGAAATAAAGAAAAAATATTTACTTAGCTACATAATTATTCGTCGCTACTTGATAAGAAAAGGACGACGAACTGGACTAAGGTCGGTATCATCACTGGAGATATCCATCAAATTATCCAATGGTGAATTTCGTCCGGTAATAGAGTTTTGAACTGTCGCACTACTTTCCGAAAAGTCTTGCTCCGTCGACTCTTTTATTAAAAAATCTTTTATAGAAAGTTGAACTTATGGTTTTTGGGTTGTGGACCTTTTGAGGCTAATGCTTAATACGATGCCAATACTCAAAGCTAGCGGCGAGGCATCAATATAGTCTACATGATATCTTTCCTTCGAAAGCATAAATAACTTTAGTGTAGTATATTACCAAAACGGGTAATATAAGAGTTTTAAACAGTGTTGTTTTTTTGCTTGCTATTCCACAATTTTTTTATTCCAACTGCTGTTATTGGTTTTTCAATTCCTCAGAAAATACCCAATGAGATACAAATTAAGTCTACTGTGTTGTAAGTATTCTTTATTGACATTTACAGGGGAAGCTTGTACATAATTGCTACATAATTG
This sequence comes from Sarcophaga peregrina, assembly GCA_014635995.1. NCBI lineage: Eukaryota > Metazoa > Arthropoda > Insecta > Diptera > Sarcophagidae > Sarcophaga > Sarcophaga peregrina. Next base: position 51,225,617 of record CM025789.1, read on the forward strand.
ATTATTGAAACTGTTCAGACAGGATCACGACCCAATTTTCTTACATTACTTGTGTAGTGTGTGTTAATTTAATATATGAGTAATGGGTAGTCGCCGTAGTCTAGTAGGTTGTGTGTTGGCTTATTAGACGTAAAGTCAAGGTTCGAGCTCCAGGCCAGACATCAAACAAAATACAAAAAGTATTTCTTCGGCGATTTCCTCTTAGCAGATTTCTGGCAAAAGCTCTGAGAGTAAATAAAATTTGCCATGAAAAGTTTCTCAAAAATCTGTCGTTCGGAGTCGACTTTAAGTTTCTCAGAAATCTGTCGTTCGGAGTCGGCTTTAAAGTCGAAATAGTGCTTCATATTTCGTTTTGTTGGAGAAGCCTGACTTTGTCTAATAAACTAACACTCTACGTAATAGAAATCAATACTTTTTCTTATAAAATGCTAATAACTGTCTAACTTCTAACCACTGATTTATTTGCGAAACTTTTCATGGCAATTTTTTGTTTTTGAAATAAGCAAAGAGGAAGTCGCTCGTTTATTGGATATGTCTAACTTGGTGTTTGGTACGAAGCCTTGTCCTGTTATAAATTATAGTTTTTATACAAACAGAAGGACTTTGATGTTCTGTATTTAATGTGGCAAAATATTTCCATTACGTTTCATGGCAATTTCATGTTACTTCAGGTACCACAATTTTCAATTTTCAACATATTGAAGGAATTATTTTATTTTTATTTAACGAAAAGGCGATTAAATATTCATCATGTCAAAGGAATAATTGATACTTATTTCTCATAAAAAAATCCTTCAATTTTAATTAACAAATCACTTGAAAAATGTTGTCAAGGTTTCAAATAAAAGGATGGATTATTAATTATTTCATTGATTGACATGACTGATGAGTGTTTGATGTTTGATATGTGGTATGGAATAAAATATAAGAATTTCAATTATATTAAGAAATTTTAATAATTGTAAAGATTATTTATACAGTATTTAATGGAAATGTTTCATTTCCATTAGAATAAACTGTCAAAGGGTTCTGTTTTATAGCCAGGACATTGATTATACGCTCAATTTAAAGTAAATTTCCTTATTAAACGATATCTCTGCATTAAATTTTAAAGCGTTGAAAGCATAATAAAATTCTTGTGTTTAATAATCTTAAAGAAAAAAAAATATTTTCTTCCAACACCATTGAAGTGTGCTGCATTAAAATTCTCTTTTAGGCTTTTAAGCCACGTTATGAAGTATCATTAATCTTGTACACAAGTTACGTGTTTTGCCTGCTCTAATTTCTATTGATTTTCCTGCACACCTTTAGAAGACACACTGAAGCGAGCAAGCAAACGGAAAAGTTGTATTTCATTCGATTTGCCACAACGTGGCTACAACGTAAATCATATTAAAGCCATAAATTATATAAAAAATTATTTCATTTCAATAAATAAGTTAAACACGGGTAAATGCAAAGAAAATTCTAAATGATTTCATTACGATATTATTCGCTTATTTAGAAGTCCTGGGAAATTTTAAATATAAAACTCAAGCAATGCGAAATTAAGCATGAAAAAATTTTAAAATAAAAAAGAGTGAAAACGTAATCAACGAAAGAAGAATTTTAAATTCTTTGGAAAGTTGTAACTTTAACGGTTGTTTTAAAGTTTTCCCAACAGTTATTTTGACCAGTTATTGTGTAAGACAGGTCTGTAACTGTTTTATATTTAATATTGCAAACATGTAATACTACCACTACCATAATATACCAATACTACTACAGCTTTTTTATTATACAGTTCTCTAATAAATGTAAAACAAAAAATTATTTTATTTTCCACAGTATTACCCGTTGTGCCTCGCTACACCGTTGTTAATTAGATCAAAATTCTAGTTAGAATTCTATAGAATGATTATAATTGTTACATTACTTTTGTATTTTATTGATTTTGGGTTAAGCATTATTCCGAGAAGTTTGAGCTGTCTCGTATACATACGTATTACTATCAAAATTCTGTCTTCTATGGCGGTATCTGACATAGTTCCTTCACGTGAACATACAGTTGAAAGTCAAGTCGAAACGTTAGATTTTTGAGAAATATTTCACTTCAATTTTATTTATTCCCATAGTTTTCGCCATAGCTTATCAATTATGATAAAAGTTATAGCTTAAGAGTAGGCTCATTTTTTTTGTGCGCACTCCTTATCTAAAATATTTCTGAAACAAGTCTTTCAACTCGTGATATTCTTTTATTCTTAGGAATTAATGCCGTAATATAGTTTCGAATCCGCTAAAACTGAAGAAATTTTCATATTTCTCTTTGCTGGCACTGTTTGACCAGGGTTTGAACTGTGGCCTCACGTCTAATAAGCCATCACACCACCTATTAGATTACGGCGACTTTTTAATGACTCTCTACAAATTTTAAAATGCTTTGGCTGTAAGACTTTTTTCAATACAAACCCTGAAATACATTTTCTCTATATGAGGGTTTTTCTTCCTCTGCCTCTGTCCATAACAATCTGAGGCGGCTTATCGAACTTGATACTTTAAGAATTCCCGTCCGGCTAAAAATGTCCGCAACAGTTTTCAAATAACCTAACAGAAGTTTTTGTAGGTGAGAGTATCTTACCACCTCTGTATCTTTTTAGATTGATAATAAGAACTGATGTTCTAATTAGGACAACAATCTTTGACGGCTCTGATTCGTTTTTGATTCAATTCAACATTACTGCGTTTATTGTATCAACACGACTCAGTAATTAGTAAAATACCTCTAGTTTAAACCAGCCTGTGTTCTATACCAAGAGATAAGTTTTTAAATTTCGAAATATAAGGAGTGCGCACAAAAAAAACTGGACTTACACTTTTCATTATAGAAATAAAACTAAGTGGTGGATTTTTTTCCGTTTTATATTTCAATTAAAGTAAATAATATTTGAATTCTATACTCTTTCTGACCAAGGTCTCAGATCATTCAACTTTTTGAGCCACTTTTCTTCCAGACATTTTAAGGTATTTTAGAAAAATACGTATTATTCATTAGGAACTGTTTTTTGGTTAACACCTGCGAGCCTAGCAATCGTTTTTTGTAAGCGGCTTGGTTTTTCATTGAAAATTTCAATTATTTTTTTACGACATTTTTGTTGGGTGCCTATTTTCAAAAAACTAATTTTGCTATTGCAATGAAATTTAGCACATGGATTTTGCAACCGATGACTAACAAAAACAATGTAACGGTAAACATTTTTTTCAATTATGATAAAAGTTATAGGCTTAAAAGTAGGACCATTTTTTTCGTACGCTCTCCTTATTATCGTGGCCTTATTAGACGCCTTCCAGCGAGAACAGAATAGTTGTTTAGACAGTATTTTAACTTTGCTGCTCATTTTTACCTACAGGTTAGTTTTAGTAACCGGTGTATGTCCATTACTGTCTGTTTACTTTCCTTTGTCCATATATCAAGAATCATGTATCATCATGCTGACAGTTGCAGTTACACAAAAGCATAGACACACGCCTACTACCCAGTTCAGTCTCAGTTGTCTTTGTATGTCTGTATCCCTGTTTGTCAAAATCATTAGGGCCGTGTTGCCTAAGTTTAAAGAGTTGCATTGATTTTTGTCTAGAAAATGCTGCAATAATCTGAATGCTACCTTATAGGCTCAATTTAATACTCATTGAAGGACCCACACCTTCATACGTTGTGAAAATTACTGTCTAAAAATGTACACCTGTCAAGTCTAATATTTAATCAGGATATCTCTTGTGTAGTGATGAAAGTTTCCTTCGTATCTATAAAAGCCACCACGTTAAGCCATATTTCTGAAACACGTCTTTCAACTCGTGAAAATGATTTTTCTTCTATTCTTAAAAATTAATGCCGTAATATAGTTTCGAATCTGTTTGTCTGATTCATTGATTATTCACTTTTTAGTGTGACATATAGTATGTATAGTGTGAGAAAGCGCGCCATTTAAGGCATAAACATAATTCTGGCATTCTTTCACTGTGATCGTTAGTAACTTTTATATATCTTTATTAATAACAATGAATAGAGTAGGACAGATTAGACTCTTTTTCATAATGCCTACGATCCATACAAAGGGAGAAGCGTTGTTATGCCCTATTATCCTCAGGTCCAGAGATTCTCTTACCTGGTAGGATACTTCTGGTTGTATCGATCCAAAATTTGTTTAAAAATTCCGCAAGACGAGCAATATAAATATTATGTCGGGTGAAAAAAATGTCTTTCTAAAATTCGCGCCAAATTTCAAGGCTAATTCTGACCTAGGTTAGCGTAAGGCTTAATGATCGACAATTCTGGCACTAATCCTAACTGATTCACAACGTAGTTTTTTGGGGGGTCACCGTAGTCTAGTAGGTTGTGTGTTGGTTTATTAGACGTAAAGTCAATGTTCGAGCTTCAGGCCAGACAACAAAACAGAATTCAAAAATTATTTTTTTCGGCGATTTCTTCTTAGCAGATTTTTGGCAAAAACTCTGAGAGTAAATAAAATCGCCATGAAAAGTTTCTCAAAAATCTATGGTTCTGAGTCGACTTTAAACTGTAGGTCCCACTACTTATGTATGAAAAATTAACACACACAACATAAGTAGTGTGAGAAACTGTGGGCTTCTTGGGGACGATTACTGTAGACTGTCTAATGGTGAAGGTATAGCACTGGCCATTTTATAGTTACCGAGCAGCAACTCGTTTCCTTGCCGTTCGCATCTTCCCTCTTTCCATCTTTCCTAAAAAAAACCTGCACAATGCACTGCATGAGTAGGGAGTTTTGAGTATTGGTTTTGTAAAAAAAAAAAATAAAAACACGTTCCAGTGCCAAGCGGCCTGGACTATCAAAATTGAATTGTCCACCATTTCCTGAATAAGAAATCTTATTCATGAATATATCGAACATTTTGTCTCTGAATAAGTAGTTTATTGATAGGGCTGATGCCATGCTTACATAAATTCGTAGCATATTTCCCATTCTGGATTAACAGAAATCTATCCAAAATGCTTAAACAAGTTCAGCAGTGATCTATAAAGTAGTAGTACACATACTTACAAAAGCGAACTTAGTATATGTACAATATATACATACAAATATAAGCTATGGTGCCTAAAAGTATGCCACAGTTCTGTTATATATTACATTTCTGTTTATAAATCTAGTCTCCCCTAAACTCAATATTTATTGTTGCTGTTCTAAATATTTCAATGGTTGTTGTTGTTGTTGTTATTGTTCTTCTTTTTGTTTTTATTATTCTGCTATACTATTTCAACTTTCATATTTTGAAAGTGGAACTGAAAAGGAGGGGGGGAGAGGAGCTGAAAAGTAAAAACCTATAGACACAGTTTCATTTCAAAGTTTATTTACACGTGTCTGTGTAAATGTTTATATAAAATACAAGAGTTAGTATTCTTGTGTCTTTCTATATGCATGTCTGTGGGCCTATGTATACACGTAAGTATGTAAGTATGTGTTCAGTTGACACATTAAACTCGAATGTGTTTCTTGTTTATTTTTTAGTCATACTTGACTGCACGTTGTTTTCATGCCTTCAGACATTTTGTCGTATTTATTTTACCGTTATTTTATTTCATATTTGTTTTTTTTTTAATATTTTTTAATTTTTTATTTGATTTTCTTTTAATGCTGTTTTTGCATTTTTATTTTAGTTTTTATTTAAATCTTGATTTATTATTCTTCTTTATTCAATAAAAACTCACCAAAATTTAAAACGAAAACTTTTTCTTTTTCAGTTGATGTGCATAGTAAAATGCTTAATTGTGATACAAGCTCTGAATGTGATTTACTTTGACTCAAAATTTTTATTAAGCCAAGCTAAGGTGTCTATAATGACTAAAACGGATAGTCAGTATGGATAGTTAGGCTGTTTACAGGCTTTGAACGGACTTTGATTCGCTTCAGCCTCCCTGATAAGTCGAGGGTATTTTAAGTATCTGTTATCAGCTATAACAACTATCTGTGCGGATATCTGTGCTATCTGTGTGAATAGTTAGTCTTTATGTTAGTTAAAGTTTGGATACAGTCTTCTTGATAAGTCGAGACTATTCATGGTGAAGGCTTCTGTAATTACTGATTGTGTAGATATCTGCACGGACAGGTAGTCTACTTCAAAGGCACTAAATGGGCTTTAAGCAAGCTGGGGATTACTTTCAGCCTCATTGATAAGTCGCGAGTATTCGAGGTACATGTGATAGCCCATAGGGGCTTAGTATAGGATGGTTTAAATCCGCAGAAAGGACCTCACATTATGGATTTTAATTGCAGACACAGATGGGGCTTAGTCTAGGTTAGTTTAAGTCAGCAGAAAGGACCTTACATGTAACTAGCGGGATTCGTAGCATTGTGATGCATAGGGCTATGGAATTTCAGCTGTCCTAGTAAGGTATAAGGCAATGAGAAGGGCAGACGTGGTGAAAAGATCGGTTATTCCTCCCTTGGAACATTTCTTGTGGCTGATCGATCGAGAGAGCAGACAGAAAGTAAATATTTTAAGACGGAATGAAAGAAACTGGAGAATTATTAGCTTTTTGTGTAACAAGTTAACCATTGGACAACGGAGTAAACACTGCCTCTGATCAATCAAAATTATTACTATTTAAAGAAATTTTTGCATTTCCTTTTCTATTTTTTATTTGTTTCGTCAGGTTTTTTCTTTCTTGTCATTTTACTGCTTTTTGTTTTTGTTTAACCTGTGATATTGAACATTATTATTGACAATGCAACCTAACTTGATGTGTGTAAGATCTCATTGCCATAGGTTTTGTATATCTGTGAGGTTAAAGTCTCCTTGCCATGATCCGTTAGTGCTACATTTGAACCACAATTAATGACACGTACTCCACCATTTCCAGGTCTACAAACGTCCTGTCACCGTTTTGAAATGCAGAGCACTTACATACAAAGTGTTGTTTCATTTCTTCCACATCATAACAGCTGCTGTAGTAATTCTTATTGGACTTACCGAAGCTGTTGAAAGGTTAAGAACTCCTTAAAATTCCTGTTTGAATTCATGTTTTCTTGTTGAACTGAATTAGGACTCTGGATTCTACTATTTAAGCTTCTATGCAAATATTTCCGGATTTATGTACTTCAAGTTTCTTTATATAATTTCATCTTACATGTGTAACCTTTAAATTTTATTAAATTATTTCTCTATTGGAGAAAATACCTATTATTGTTAATATTCCATTTCTATTTACAATATAATCTTTTTAATTATGCTATTGATTACTAAGCTTGATGTTTATTTCTCTGATATTTGATTTTCAGTCAAATGCACACCGAAAGTGTTTGGTTTTCTAATTTTATTAATTTCATATCACATTTGATGTTGAAAAGGATTTTTAATTAAAATTTATATTAAAATTAATATCATTGGTTGACTTTGTGTTCACTTTGTTTATTTGCGGTTACGGTTTTAGAACCTTTAATTAACTTTAATGATAAAGGAAATAGTCTATTCGATGTACATACATACATATCTCGTGTCTCAATTATCCATATTTTCGTTTAATAGGAAACTTTAATTAGAATATTTTGTAGGTTTGAAGTGATGTGACATTTTGTCATATCTTAAATTTCCAAACATAACTTGCTTGTTGTTTATTTAACCTTAAAGTAAAGTATGTGGTTTTGTTAGACCACAATATATGGTTGACAATAATATTCAAAAGAGAAGTTAAATGTCTTAAGTATTCAAAATATTTCTTAAACTTTCTTCTATATACTATGTCTTGAATATCAGTTAATTTTAGTTTAAAGTTTTTGTAATTTTCTTTAAAAATATAAAAGCAAACTTTTAAGGCGACCATCATACCACACAGCTATGCATCATTTTGTTAATTTTTATAAAAGCTGAAGTCACTATACTTAAACTGTCATACGTTTTGATGTCTTTAAAACTAATTATATTTCTCAAAGTGCTTACCCTGTAGCAAGACAGGGTAGAAAGGTTGATTTTCTATATTTTCTTTAAGTTCTCTTCATAGAATTCTATACTTTCTTGCTGCTTTACATAAAACTTGAATTTGAGAATATTCTTGAAAACATATTTTTTTTTTTATTATTGTCTGTCAGTTTGTATTATGGCAGCCGGCATGTGTCATTCTACTTAACATTGATTAAATTTGCAAAAAAGTATCTTACGGTTAAGGAGTTATGCTATGGCATACAATACATTTTCATTTTCATTTTAATTTTTGTTTTCTTTTTATTTTATGTTTTAACGTGACTAGATTTAATTATTATTTTCAGAAATAAAAAATTTATAAATAAAAATAAAAACAATAATAAAGTTGAGCAAATTATGACTGTTGTCTACGTCAATGTCTTTGTTTGTGTCCAAAGGACAAGACTAAACACTGAAGGCTACTTACTTTGTTAAGCAATTTCCTTCAAGATATTAATTTTTTTATTGCCCGTTATGAATGAATAATTATACAATATGCTCTGGTCATTAAATATCCATCAAGAGAAGATTTCAATGTAAAAGTTTAGAAAATTCTTACCTGCATAGACAATAAAATAATAAGAAAACTAGGTCATGTGAAATGAATATTCGGTAACCAGTTTGATCAAGAATGTAAAGATTTTTGGAATATTTGAAACACAAATCGCTTTGGTATTTTGCTAAAACCTTTATTCCTTTACGAAAGAAATTCTTGGTTACAGCGTGGAAGTCCTAACGAATTTAAAAGTACTTATTTAAGAGAGTTCTTCAGAGATCGAAAGAAATGATCACTTGCATTAAAACTTCACAGGCAAACACTCTCAGTTTTTGCCGGGTCATCAGCTAGATACATAGAATATCAATTCTTTTCGTTTTAATTGGAATTTTCGTTCAATCTGGTGAATTGTTATTGAAATTCTTTGTGAATATTTTTTTCTCCAAATTAACTAACATAAAGCATTACTTTGCACCATGCATATACAAAACATAAATAATTAGACATTGAAGTCGCCGTGGTCTATTAGGTAGTGTGTTGGCTTATTAGACGAAAGGCCCGGGTTCGAATCCTAGGTCAGATATCAAAACGAAAAATATTTCTTCGGCGACTTCCTCTCAGCAGATTTCTGGCAAAGACTCTGAGAGTAAAAATTGCCATGAAAAGCTTCTCAAAAATCTGTTGTTAGGAGTCGACCATAAACTGTAGGTCCCGCCACTTATGTATAAAATTAACGCACACAACATAAGTGGAGTGAGAAGCTAGGTCGTAATCCTGGCTAAAGGGTTGTAAAGGCTAATTTTGTATGTATGTATGTAAATAATTAGACATTATTACCCAGGATTACGACCTAACTTAAGTTGCCCAAATAATGAACCAAGCACGTCTTTTTTATATAATGTTGTTTAAGGAGGAGAGTTTAAAGAACCTCAAAATATTCCATTTTTATTTTTACTACCACAACAACAATTCAATATCATATAGTCATTACAACACTTCATTTAGGAATATTGACCAAATTTCTCACACCACTTATGTTGTGTGTGTTACTTTTATACATAAGTGGAGGAACCTACAGTTTAAAGAGGACTCCGAATGACAGATTTTTTTTTGAACAACTTTTCATGGCAGGTTTTTATTTACTCTCAAAGTTTTTGCCAGAAATCTGATGAGAGGAAATCGCTGGGAAAACTCCTTTTTGTATTTTGGTTTGATGTCTGGCCTGGGCGGCTCGAGCACTGGCTTTACGTCTAATAAGCCAACAAAGTACCAACTAGACTATAACACATATGCAAATGTAATCAGTTAATTCTAAAGTACCACTGATAGATTTGTACTGCAGTGTAAAGATAATGGATCGTATGAGTAATGTATTAAGAAAATAATTTTTTTAAGTGTAGCATACTTTTCAGCGTTACGATGCGTATGAGTAATAAATAATTAAAGATTTTTATATGAAAACATTACAGCAAACCGGTGATATGAAAAAATACGTTAAAAGAAAAATTTTGCGATTGGTAGACCACAACTTGGTATACATTTATCATTAAAAATATCCGATAGAAAGGAACAAATTATTTCGCTGCTGTTTTTCTAGTCATAATAAATGGCATCATTTTAAACTTTCTGGGCTACTATGGCCTAGAGGTAATCGAAAAGGCGGACGAAGTGGCTTAGCAGGGATGGAAGATGTCAGGGAAGGAGACGATAAGGGGTATATATGCGTCTCTACAGGAATACATTTTTAAATTGGAAAAATAACAAACCCTAGAAGGTACAGTCAACCGCATTATATGGAAACCGCGCTATTAGAAACTCGGATTTAAAATACAAACCAGACTAATTCTTAGCACATGGAAACCGTCTACCGCGTTGTATGGAAACCGCGCTATAAGAAACACAGAATTAGTACAAATCACATCATTCGTACCGCGTTATACGGCGACCAACAAATACAAAAGGCAAGATAAATTAGAAATTATTTTTATTGAATTCAAGAGTTCATATAAGGATTGATAAAAAAAATGAAGTAAAAGCTAAACTAAAAGACTGGTTTCAAACAACAACATTAAGAAAGACTTGTAAAGCAATGAAATTTGTTAATATTTATCCTTACTTGGTTCATCTTCATTCATTGTTTTTTTAAATTAAAAATTAAATTGCTATTCTTTTGCACTGTATGGTATCTCGGCTGAGCTTTTGCATCGAAAATGGAACTTATGTTAAACCCTCTTACAATATCTAGCTACTATTCGTTCATAGGCTGTGCGGAAGAAACTTATGGAATGAAGACCGCGTCCTGAGCGTACCGCGTTATAGGAGGGTTAACTGTACCTGATTACCGAATTTAAAAGCTGCTGTGTCCTGCAGTGGACAGCAGGAAAACCTGGAAATTAATTAAGTTCGACAAGGGAACAGTTCACAATATATCACACATTTTCTAATGCTGTTAACTGTTTCGCTGACAAGCTTGGTTTGATGTGGAAAAAACGGAAACTGTGCAACACTTTGTAAACGAGTGTCCTGCACTTGAAGACAAATGTAATCGGTTTTTGGATTTCCGATAAAAAAGACTTTCAATGAATGTAGTCACGAATCAAAGTTTTCTTTTCCAGATCTTCATATTTAAATAATTTCTTGTTGAATTTCATGAAATGAAATTTTCCAAACCATGAACCTGCCAAACGTAGAAGTTTGTGTAAAATGTTATGAAGAGAAATTTATGCAAATGGCCAATACTGCAAGACAGATATTATCAGTCATTGGGTCGCGTTTAAAGTTCTGGGTATGGTAGTGAACGTGCTACTGAAAGAACTGGCCAGATTTTACCTGAGCTCAGGGTGTACTTAAACCCACCTCTATATCGCATCATGACAAGGGGGCTTTGTGAATTTTCCTGTGAACGGCAAGCTACCTGCTAACTAGGGATGCTAAACGGGATCGATTTTTAAAAATCCCAGGATTCGGGATTTTGAAAACACTTCTCGCAATTCAACATTTGTTGGTAAAATAGTTCCAAGATAGCTGTAAGCAGCTTGTAAATATTCACCTCTACCACTTCCTGATGTAAATAAATCCTATTTCTTTGGACAATTGAGTATCTAAATTAGTTACCCTATTAATTCCTTTTATAGGGTTGTTTTGCATTCGTCAATGTCACCAAATAATTTTTTATCACTAGAAGTAAGGTTTTCCTCATTTAAGATGCTATTATAAGGTTAAGGTTTTCGTCATTTTAAGATGCTATTATCGAAACCAAGTGAAATAGAATTTTTTTCTCAGGACCTTTTGTAGGCTCAAAATATATATGAATTCACAATCCTGAAAATCCCGAAAGTCGCCGTGGTTTAGTGGGTAGTGTGTTGGCTTATTAGACAAAAGGCCCGGGTTCGAATCCCAGGTCAGACATCAAAAACGAAAAATATTTCTTCGGCGACTTCCTCCCAGCAGATTTTTGGCAAACGACTCTGAGAGTAATAATTGCCATGAAAAGCTTTTTAAAAATCTGTCGTTCGTTCTGTAGGTCCCGCCACTCATGTATAAAATTAACACACACAACATAAGTGGTGTGAGAAGCTAGGTCGTAATCCTGACTGAAGGGTTGTAATGGTCAATTATGTATGTATGAAAATCCCGAGACAGTTTTTAAAAATTCCGGGATTTCGGGATTCGAGATTTCCCGATTGGCATCCCTACTGCTAACCTAAATTAGCATAATGCTATAGCATCTTTAACAATTATTTTTTTAAGTACTTCCTCCTCTCTTTTTTTTCATAAAATAAATCATAGAAATCCGTTTCTTTAAACTGATACGCAGTCTTAGCAAGAAGTGAATGTTTAATAAGCTGAAATTGCATTTTAATTCAATTAACTAAACGAGAATAGTTGAAATTGCCCTTAAGTAAGGCACTTTTAGTCTACCTACATGCTATTATCAGCCATATTTTTTACGATTATGCTTCTCATTATTAAAAAGCTATTCTTTATATTTATCTGTTTACGATAATCTTATTTTGCTGTAGTAATTGAAGCTAAAAAGAGTTTTCTTTCTTTTAGTTGAGAATGGTACAAATGACAATTATAATAGCGAATTATATCAGGGATTTGTTTAGAATGGATAGGCCAAGGATGGACTTAAATATTAACCTTCCCACATAACGCTTATGCGCTTGGGTTTTGTGGTGTGCATTGTAAAGCTGGTACTTGCTTTGCCTTGCCATAAACTAATGGTTTTTATCTCCTTTACAATATTTGCGTTCGTTCATTTTCCTTTAAGATGTATTTTGTGTGTCTTCGTTTTAGTTGAGTTTCTTCTAAACAAGATTCTTATTGTTCAGATCTTTTGTGAAGACTTTTTGTTTGTTTTCCTTGCTTGTGTTGTATTTTTATAGTAACAAACCTTAAGATTAACTCACTAATTCTGTTGTTTAACACACTTTTCAGTATGTTTTCAGTTTGTCGTATTATTTTGGTTTTTTTTTGTATTTCTTGTTACTGTGCTACTGCTGCTTATCCCCCAGATAAAACCTTTTTTCGGTTTGGGTTGAACTTGTTTTTTTTTGATTTTTTTTCGTATCTTTTTTAAGGAAATCTGTTCCATTAAATTTCGTGTATGTTCAGAAGGGTATGTGTGATGTGTGCCTTGTTTATGCCTTTATTTTGTTAAAAATTTTTATTGTTCATACTCTTCTTTCGTCTCTGTAGTCACTTTTTTCTTATTTGTTTGTTGCTTTTTCCATTCCTTTTAACAAAGCGTGTACTTTAGAAAGCGTTAAGAGGTTTTCAGGTTATTTTCCCAACAGAGTTTTAAAGGAATTTATTATTGATAACATATAGCAGGGCATAGCATAAGCAGTGATTATCTATAGAGTCTAGAGTTTAGTAGGTTAAAGGAAGGATACCAGTGACACTCACTTAGAAAAAGTGGAGGAAAATGTAGAGGAAGAAGTTGTCAGTATTACTCTAGGAGCTATTACAGTGACGAAAACCTGCTCAGTTCAGGAAGACTTTTCAATTGTCAGAAATGATTCAAAGAAAATGGAGATATACTTTGTGACAACTGTATGCTCCGAAAAGAACGAAAAGCAGTACACAACTTAACTTAAATATTCATCAGCGTCTTCATTGGCTAGGTTAGGCTAACGGGTAGCTTGACATTCACTCAAAAGTTCGTTTCGTGACCTTTATGGCTTATTTTGTTACCCAGTGTAAAGAAAGCTCCCTTTTCATGGATGGTGGTTTTGACTTACACCGAAACCTGGATGAAACTGGCCAGTTTCTTCAGTTGCACATTAGCCACCATGATCAGATCTTCAAACCAATGAATTCTATTCTGAAATTCTGGGCTCTTGCATAAATCCCTGTTCACAGGCTAAGAATTTACATTTTCTAAGAACGCGGTTACTTTTGAAGAAAAAAAATTTTTTTGATTCAAGAATGCATTCCTTGAAAGTCTGTTTATCGGTTTATTAAAGTGCAGCATTATATAGTGTAGGTTATAGTGTACGTTGTTGTTTTTCTCTTCTTTCTCTTTCTTATTTCTTTATAAAGTTTCAATTTGTTGTCGTTTGCTGTTCCGTTTTATACAGACTTAGGATATTGTACTGTGTTGCCAGCTAAACTTCATATCCCATTTGGTTTTTATTCTGTCAGACACTGTATTTTTCAATTTAACTTGGTGTTGGTGTTGTTACCGTTGTTGTTGGCTTTATTTTTTTGCGACCGTGTTATTACAAAACAAATTGCTTTAGAGCCGTAACTTTTCAACATGACCACCGCCAGCGCTGACACCATTGCCATCATCTCCATCTCCATCGTCATCGTCATTAAAACAAACGGGCAGCTAAACTGGATTTACTACTAGAGTGTTGCATGAGTGCCAGAGGTTAGGTGAAGCACCAAGTGTGCGAATCTAAACAAAAAAAGTTGAAGTAAACGTTGAAAACTCATAGAGCCTTAAATGAAATGTTTTGCTTGTTTTCTTTTCCATTCCATTGTCGTTTAGGTATACATTTCATGTGTCTTTAGGAGTTAAAACCGTTATAGCGTTTAGGCTATTAAAAGTTTATAGAAGTCTAAACGTATTTAGTGCAATTAAAAATGGAAAATTTATCTGTTCAATACAGCCATGATGGGCTAATTTGGTTTCGTTAAGAGGTTTGTGATTTATTGATAATTCAAATTGCTTTCGTGCAATCGAATTATAAAATTGAAACAAAAATAAAATTTATTTACAAACTAATCAGGCAGTCTTGGCGTTAGTTAGATTAGAGTAGAAATAAAAATAATGACGTAATTCTTATTTAAATTAGAAGCACGTTCACAAAGAAGTGAATATTGCAGACTTTATTTATTAGATTAAAAAGTATAAGATTAAGTGTAATAAAGTTTGTTTAAAGAGAGGAGAAAAATTTATTCACCTACAGTATTCACCTATAGTAATGTTTTTGAGTCCATTTAATTTACATATCATCCGCCCACTAATGCAATAACACTGAGCTTTTGAAGTTCTAGTAAAAGTACAATTATACGGCGTACTACCTGTTCCGTGTTGGCGTAAGATGTTTTTACAACGTATTAATACGGAAAAGCAAATGTTTACATACATAATTGGTCATTACAACCGTTCAGTCAGTATTATTGACCTAGTTTCTCACACCACTTATGTTGTGTGTGTTAATTTTATACATAAGTGGCGGGACCTACAGTTTACAGTCGACTTCGAATGACAAATTTTTGAGAAACTTTTCATGCCAATTTTTTTTACTCTCAGAGTTTTTGCCAGAAATCTGCTAAGAGGAAATCGCCGAAAAAATATTTTATTTTGATGTCTGGCCAGGGACTTGAATCCAGGCTTACTTGACTGAAAATTGTACAGAATTTTGTGATAGGGTCTGCCGCCATTTGGCGGTTAATGAGGGCTCTGTTGTTGATCTAATATTTAAATCTAGACTGTATATAAACCCTCAGTCAAGGATTACGACATAGTTTCTCATACCACTCATGTTGAGAGTTGAGGTCTAACAATTTTCAGTCGATTCCGAACGGCAGATTTTAGAGGACCTTTTAGTAATAATTTTATTGATTGTTTGTATTGTTTTCGCCAGAACTCTGCTGAGAGAAACTTGTCACAGAATATTGTTTTATGTTTCGTTTTTTTGGAGACGTCTGACCTGGGGTTTGAAACGTGTCCTCACGTCTAATAAGTCAAAATACTCCCTACTACACAACGGCGACTTCAAGACAGTTTTCTTTTTTTGGCAAATTACCTTGGAAAGCTAAAGCATTCAACAATACCTACAAATAATAAAATTATTTTGTAAAATCGCTGAACGAGTAAAGTACCACGAGAACTTATTCGCATGACATGCAAGAGAGTTCAACATATCATTTAGGTTGAGGCTTCATCGACTTATATCCTTTTAGACAAACGTTGGTTGGAAAGCCTTCTTTTGGCGGGGAGTGATTGATCTGAACACTATCAAAATGCGTTTTGAAAAAGTTGTACTATGTGCTACTAAGCTCTTGCTTCAAGGAATATATGAGCAATTTGAGGTCATTTTGATTTCATATAGAGGCCATAGCATCACACAAGTGTCCCGCAATACTATTTCTTGTGGGGTTAACTTAAATTGCAGGCAAATGCGAAGAAGTCCATGTGCTAGAGTCATGAAAAAATGGACATTTTCAATACTCCCACCCAGTTAAGTGAACAATTTCATATTTCACATGTAATGGCATCAATAGGAATAAAACAATTCGACGTTATCTAAAACGCTCAGTGTTTTAATCAAAATAAAAAATGGGAGACGCTTAATGAAACACTCGGTGTAAATATTTGTGCATTGTTGTTGAGAGAGTCAGTCAAAGTAAAATCATCACCATATTTATTCCTAGTTTTGGATGAATTCGAATAATTTCGCTTGGAATAATGTTTCTTAATTGAGTCTTATCATACTACGATGAAACCTATTTGCTATTCAATATCGGATGAGTCATCTATCGGTTTAAATTTCAACCATTGGTTATTTAGAATCCGGCAATACTTATGACGTACAAAATTTAATAGCAGAGAAGGACCAATGGTGCCCGGCATATGCAAGTCTATTGCTAAAGTTCGTGAAACTTGTTTCATTACAGCATTTCATGATACACCGAATATCGAGGTTATGGTTCAGAGTTGAAGTGTGGGAGAATCCATCAATGTCAACTCGTCATCGCTTTCAAGAATTGCACATTTTTGCTTAAAAATCTTGGCATGACATCTTACAAAATTCAAGGTGTACAATACTTGAAACCGTATTACCAAGCGCTTCGTTTTCTCTTTGCTAGATGTACCAGCAAAATACTGCACCATGATGTCGATTTTGCCAAATAAAAAAAATCATCTATTCGGATGAAGCTCACATTCAAATTGGGGCTCAGGAAACCCACACTTGGTTCTACAAAAGCCAATGCTCTCATTTCAAGTGACTGGAGTGGAGGCATCATTGCCCATATTTCCTTAAAAATAAGAACGATGCAACCAATATAGTCAATAGAGACACCTATCGCAGCATGATAACCGATTTTTTGTACCCGTTCTACATGGTTTGAACGGGATGGTGCGACTTACCATAAATCTCATGCCACAATCGATTTATTGTGTCAAACGTTTGATGGCCTTTTGATTAGCCAAAATGGTGGTGTCATTTGGCCATCAAGAAGTTGCGATTTGATACCATTGGACTATTTTCTGTTGGGCGCCGTTAAAGAAACGTCTTATGCCGACAAACTAGAGACAATTGAGCTTTTGAAGGGCAATATAAGTGATGTCAATGCCTAATATACTCGAAAAAGTGCACGAACAATGTTCCGGTACTTTGCTCGGGTACTTTGAGTTTAGTCACGGCTGTCATATGAATAAAATAATATTCCATTTTTAAACGGAACAATAAACAAATTTGGTGTGAGAAACTGCGGGCTTTTTGGGGACGATTGCTGTAGACTGTCTAATGGTGAAGGTATAGCACTGGCCATTTTATAGTCACCAGCAGCAACTCGTTTCCTTACCGTTCGCATCTTCCCTCTCTCTTTCTACCTTTCCTAAAAAACCTGCACAATGCACTGCATGAGTAGGGGTCATCCCTTGAGTGATGGTTTTATAAAAAAAAAAAATATCAAACCGTATTTGTTGTATTTTATTTTTAACCTAAATAGACCACCCTTTATTTATAATTTTCCACCTTTTCTTTTTGATGGGAAAATTCCACATACCTGTGCTTTGCAGCAAAATATTCTTCTCCTTACTTTTCAGATAAATGTCTAGTAGTTAAATACGTCATGGCATTTGAAATACCTTCACATGAAGTACTTGAAAAATTAATAAGAAAATTTATTAAGAAGTTGTTTTTATTGTTTTGAAATCAAAGAGATTTTTTTCCTTTCTATTTGAAACTTGTTATTAAATTTATAATTTTGTTTATTAAATTTAGAGAAGAAAAAATTTGAAAAATCTCTAATTATTTTCCTCTTTGGGTGTTTTTTCTTTTTCTTTTCTCATTACAGCTATTTCCTCTATCTACTCTAAGTGACTGCTATCCTTTTATACTGTAACTAAACAGTCTTGGAAAAAAAAAACTTCCTTTTGCGTAAATACAGACAGTGTTTGTTAGGAACACTTTTTTTGCCTACAATTTCTAATCTGAAAACTAATTCAATCACTGTGCTTTTGTTTTCAAATTAACAAAAAATCTTCTACTCTTCAACGAATTAACTTTGTGCACTTAATATTTGCCAAAGTCGTAGAGATATTAAAACTTAAACAAGCTTTAAAGCCTTTTTAAAACGAAACTCTGCTCTACAGCTGAGACGAAGCAAGAAAGAAGAAGAAAAAAACAGCAGCATAAAAGTTGTCTTCATCATCTAATCTTAAGGTAAGTAGTTCTCCTGCTAAACTTGAGTAATTATTTTGCTTTTAGTGTTTTAGCTGCTGGTGCCACTAATAAACTCTGGCACCTATCTACCTAACGTATCCTTTACTACACCAGATTACAGTAACACCGTCAACCAGTTCTGTACGGTTGTGTACTTCTGTTAAGTTTTCTTGTTTTTTAATGTTTTTAGTTTTAGTTTTCTGAACTTTGTAAACTTCAGAGAGGTGACGTTATTGTTGTCGTATACACCGTTGAATACTTATTTTTTCTGTTTTTTGTTTTATTTTTGTTTTAATTCCCCTTCTTTCGCAATTTAACTTTGTAAGTAAATGCGTTCAAGTATTTGTTAAACTCTTTAAAAATGAACTTTTTCTTAAAAAACGAAAAAGAAGAAAAAAACAAAAAAACTTCATTAAAGTATAGTTTTATTTAAAGATTTGTAGTTTTCGTGGTAATGTTTACAAAATTCTTGATTTTCCATCTCGTTTTTTTTCTTTGTAAAAGCAAGTAATTTCTGCTTTTAACTTCTGCATGGGCACATCCGAAAACTACAATTGCAAATGGAAATATAAATGAAGGAAAGAAACTTTCCAAGAGTCGTTAAGGTTTAGAGGAAAGAGTTTTCCTTGGCTTTCTAACAAAACTGGTTAATACTTGAATTTGAAATGAAATTCTTTGAATTGTATTATCGTAGGGTATTTGAGATATTTCAAGAAAAAGTTGTTATCCAATAATGTAAATAATGGCGATGAGAATCGTTAGAACTTTGGGGTCATCAAAAACAAAAAATTAAAAAATTGCATTACACTAATACCCTGGTTTGCGTCGCCTCGTTCTGCGTCTCGTTGCGTCGTTTTTGTTTCAGTTTGCGTTGCACGTTTCGAAGTTGCGTCGATAGTGCTTCGATTTGCGTTGTTAATACGAAAATGTATGTACAAAACTAAAACAGAAAAAGGGGATTTCCCATTTAAATCTAGTGCAAATTCGAAGTTGTGTCTTTTTAAAATTTCTGTGAATTGGAAGTTGCGCCGTTTTTGCTTCATTTTGCGTCGTTAATATGAAAATGTTTATACAAAACTAAAACAGAAGAAGGGGATTTCCCGTTTAAGTCTATGTATTTATGTTGTCTGATGATTGCAAGTTGTAGGTCGTTAGAAAATTAAATATTTTTTATTGAAAAATCAATTTTTTCAGCTAATATTATGAATCTCGGAACCATATATACATAATTGGTCATTACAACCCGTCAGTCAAGATTATTGACCTGGTTTCTCACACTACTTATGTTGTGTGTGTTAATTTTATACATAACTGACCGGACCTACAGTTTAAAGTCGACTCCGAACGGCAATTTTTTTGAGAAACTTTTTATGGCAATTTTATTTTTACTCTTAAGGTTTTTGCCAGATATCTGCTGAGAAGAAATCGCCGAAAAAATATTTTTGTACTTTATTTTGATGTCTGGCCTGGGATTCGAACTCTGGCTTTACGTTTAATAAACCAGCACACTATCTACTAGACCACGGTGACTTCTAGGTATACCTAGAGTATTTTTATTTGTAAAGTCAACATGTGTTGACTTAGAACTGTTCAATTTTATACACCATTTTTTAGTCCATTCTAAGACCGAGTTAAGTGCGTTCTGTATCTTGTGTTTCGCCTCAATTTCAGTTCTGCCAACTGCAAAATTGACGTGTCATCGTCAAATGTTGCCATAGTCGTTCCAGCAACTTCAGGTATATCACTGGTGTGGTGGTACTCCTGCTCGTATTTCCCTCAATTTGGAATATTCATCCACATACATCCTCTTCAGGTACGATTCAAATAAAATACAGTAAACCCTTGGCAACTATGTGCTTAGTTTCGTGAGTAAACCTGTACGACTGACTTTGTCGAATGCTTGTGAAACGTCCAAGAATACAGCGGTACAAACATTCTTTTCCTCTAAAACTCTTTTTATTACATCAGTAGTACGATAAACCTGATCAATTGTTGCGCATTTCTAAAACAAAATTAATGTTTTGGAACTAAGTTCTTTTGTTCAATTATTCGTTTGATGCGAACTGGTAAACTTATATGATATTAAAATTATACTCCTCCGAACGGGAAACAATATATCAATAATTACGTTTCGATGGTACTGAAAACTTTGAAGATATCTCCAACAAATCGAGATATTAAAAAAATAATCCTTTGACCACTTCTTCCCAGCAGATTTGTGAGAAAACAATTTGATTGTAAACACTTTGATTGTAATTGTTGAGAGGAAGTTGACGAAGAAATATTTTTTTACTTTTGTGTAGTTAGCGATGTCTGACATGGGGTTTGAATCGAAACCATACGAGGCTGAGACTCTACCAACTAGAGTACGATAACTACTATAATCAGATCTAGAGACGAAATATAAAGTTTTCTAGAAATATATGCCCCGGTATTTTAGTTCACAGTGTGTTAGTTTTTGAATGTGAACGTTGAAAATATGGTTCTCAACAGTAACTCTTGTCTGTCAAACTTAGTTAGATACTTAAATAAAAATTCTCTCTTTCACTTCTTCTGAAAACTAATTTCCGAACTGAAGTTCGACTATTCCCACAGTCGTGGCCTTAGATAGTAAAATAGATTTTGACAGGAAATTTATACATAAAAAAGCATGTTTGCCTTCCATATATTTCTGCTACCTATATAATTTAAGTAGTAAAAATAATAAAAAATGTTTTATTTCGTATCAAAAATCTATAAAGGGAATGATAGAATACATTTTCAATAGAACAACATAAACAGTTGCAATAAAGATAGATACGATTGTAATACTAAATAATTAAGGTTTTATTGATTATTTTTTTTTGTCCTGTTAAGTTAAATTTTTTTTGTTACTGTCTACACTCTATCAATATTCTATTATCTCGTATAACATTGTAATGGCATGCTACAATAATATTGTTTAGACGTTATCAGTTAATAAAACTCTGTTAATAATACACTGTCATTATTTCTTATCAATCAATATGATGGCAATTTATACAAACTAATGTTTCATATACAAAAGCGGGGAAACTATTATCAATTCACTTTGATTTTCTATTTCTTTACAGAACAATATATTTGAAACGTAATTACAATCGTTTTATTGTTATTGTTATCGTTGAGTTGAATTGTAATTTTTTATGTATTACTCGTGTTTTATTTATTTTTTTTGGTGATTATTTTAGTATATAAAAAAAAACTATCGATTAATATTTTACTTTATTTGTGTAGTTTACTGTGTATACACATACAGGTATAGTTGCCAGATTTGACGATTTTGAATTCCAAAAATGTAGTAGATTTTTAGCAATTAAAAATTAACATCCTATTCTTTACTTTAGTACATTAAAGGGTTCCTTAAGCTTTGTAAAACAGGGTGTAAAGTACTATATTTTTAAGTTATTTTCGAATATCTGTAATGATTTTTCAGTATTTTATATCGTTTTAATCCCATAAAAGTAAAAAAATAACAGTCAAATAAAATTCAAGAAATAATAAGTAAATAACATTACGATGAGTATAAGTTATCATATGCCTTTGCAGACAATTCTATAAACTCGTTTATATTATCATCGGAAAATTTTTTTTCATACGACCAACACTCAGGTGGTTGGCATTGCTTTTGGAACTAGGAAAATATATTATAAGAAGGAGGCAAGAGGTAGCAGTGTTTATGGACACTAGATTTGTATATTTTTATATCATAACTAACAGGAAAGATCTCTTCACGAATAGAGTTCCACATACGAATAGTCTAACAAACGAACTTTATCTGTAATACAGTGTGCAATACGCTGGTCAATTGGCCACACGCCAATGTGATGGCCGAGAAAGACAAGTCATAAACAAGTCCCTTATTTCGCTCGACCAATATCCATTGTTGCAGCAATAGAAAAGTGAAACACAATCCACATTGCAACGATATTCCAATGAATCAATGGAGTTGGACACACTATCGTGATTAATGACCTACTACGGCTTCACCTGTACACGGTCGAAAAGCCTCTAAATATACTTAAAGGGTCTACCCATACATGAGAGTTGTATTCCATTCTCGATCGACTGGTTATATGCGTACAGGGAACGAGTGTCATTTTTAAAAGAAAATTAAATTTAAAAAAAATGGTAACCTAAACATTCTGTCGATATGCCTGTGAATATTATATAAAATGTGGGCTTACTTACATGTATTCGTGTAAAACATTGAAAGAGATAGCGAAGACCTTAGGAATATCTTTACACTTGAAAATTTTAGGCTTTGAATTTTATTAGCTCGTATCTCTTATTGACCTATGTTTCTGAGAGTCTGCGAAATAACAAAAAATTAAACCAAATAAAATAAAACGTTTTGAAATGTTAATTTACTGCCAAGCATTTAACTAAAATATATCGCTCCTTTATTGCAACATAGTCATATCTCAAAAAAACTTGAACTTGGCAAAATGCGATTTAAGTTTTCAAGACATAAGTCCTATGATCTAATTGCCGCAAATATTTTTTGCTATAACTTCGGCTCAGTTGATTCTTTTTTTCAACATGTACAGAAGGTCTAAAAGAGCAGTTTTGCTTAAGTAACTACAATTTAAAATTTTTTGAGATATGATTATGTTGCAATAAATGAACGATATGTACATATGTATATCCTCCATAGTTTCTATAGTCACTGTGAAAATAAAAATAAATTTACTTTCGTGGTATAATCTCAGATATATTTTGATTATGCTCCTAGAAATTATTTAACAGCTTTACACTGATTATTAATGCCCAAAAATGCTCTCTTATCTCATCAGTTTCATACTTTACTTCCATACTTGCAGTGGTGGTTATGGCCACCAACAGCAGCTTCATTTCCCTAAGCAGTTAAGCATGTGTATTTGCAGTTTTCGGTGTTTGCATTCATGTTTGAGATTTTTATAGTTTTTTTCTCTCTTCATTTGGTTGTGTTTGGTGGCACCAATAGAATATTATGGTAATGACTCTGGGCATTAGAAAAAAATACACACACACATACACACATTTATCGACATGCAACCATACGTTGCATGTTCAAAAATCATATAATTTTCGTACATTTTCATTAGTTTAAACACTTTATAATACTCACACATGCATGCACATAGAAATACTTATTAAAATTTGCATAAAACGAAATTTTATAGGGTCGTATGCATAATATGCAATACATTTACTCTCATACAACAGTTGCCATTATTTGCCGTTGTTTTTATTCTTATTTTTGGAAATTGTATGAAGCTTTCTTTATTTCTCTCAAAAATTTATATCGTTAACTAAAATTGACAAGGACATATCGTTCATTGACATCGTCCTACAGCGAATTGTTTTTTATACGCTATTAAGCATAGGTTGGGTTACCCTAGTGTAGTAAGTAATAGATGAAAGTTTAAATCTTAACTCTGTAATATGAATAGATCACGTACAAAATGTGTGGTGTGAGAAGTTAAACCTCGGTTATCTTATAATTCATTGCTTTGCAAATCAATACAGAAAATTATTAAGAATCTTTGTGGGATGTAGAAATGGATACGGAAACGGTCAGTCCTATGTACCTTCAAACTTTCACTGCCGCAAGTGTTATTATTCTAGAAGGTAGTGTGTTGGCTTATTAGGCCACGGTTTAAACCCCATGTTAGACATCAGAACCAAGATATTAAAAATATTTCTTCTCCCATTTCCTCTCAGCAGATTTCTGACAAAACCTCGGACAGTAAAAAAAAATTGTTATGAAAATTAAAAAAAAAAAAAATCTGTTGGGAGCCAAGCTTAAACTGTAAGTTTCGCCAGTAGTGGCTAACAAATAACGCAAATGGTGTGAGAAGCTAGGTCGCAATGTTGACTATATGTAAATTTCATTGCCGGTAATGAATGTGTCGTAAATAACCAGGATTTGCTAATTTTTGTCGGGGTTTTCAGTATTAAGCAGGATCTTACGGCTTATTAGGGCGTATTTGGCATTCGGATTTGTGCCTCCATCCACACAAAATAACGAAGGTTTCGTATGTTGTCATTAAGAAATAATAATGAAAGTGTTTTGACATAAATATTTCATATACAACCTCTTCTTTCCTTCTTCCTTCTTCTTGTGCGGTAATTTGTATCCAAAATAATCCTGGAAGAAATGACTTCCGATTTTGATTTATTTTTGTGTGTAAAGTGTCTAGTTTGCTTAATATCTCATCTTGTGGGGCTACGTATTTATCTGTGCAGCAAATCACATTTCACCATTAAACCGAGTGGAGATACTATCCGAAAGATGTTAAAATGTGGGCGAAAATACTTCAAAAATTTCGTAAAAAATTATGAGATCCAAGCATTCCAATTAAATTGAAATTTCACCAATATCATGTCTTTTTAAGTGTGTTTTCTTCAGCTTTAATTTAATGACTCGGCTACTGTTGTAGCCTATTGGATAGCGTGCTAGACTATCCTCCAGCTTAAGTCCATTGTTTGGATTGTTCTTTTGTCTCTGGAGTATAGTGGTGGATCCATCTCTCATCAACAGTTATGAAACGACGCTTAAAATTCATTTTATTTCGCTTAAAACGATCCAAACAAGCTTGAGAAATGTTCATTCTTATGCGTTTTTGGTCGACTGTTAACAAATGTGGCACCAATCTTGCAGAAAGCTTTGTCATCTGTAGTTCTTGATGCAAAATTAAATGGACTCGATCATTTGAGATGCTCATAATATTAGCAATTTTACGCACTTTTATTCGTCGATCATTTAATACCATCTCATGCACTTTGGCTACAATTTCTGTTGTTGTCGCTGTTTTCGGACGTCCACTACGTGGTTCATCTTCAATGCTTGTGCGACCACGTTTAAATTCAGCAACCCAATTATTTACTGGAGCACTTTCACCTAACACATTCACCATATCGTTATGAATTTCTTGTCCCGATGAACCCTTTTTATGTAAATATTTAATGACAGCATGCATTTCTTGTAAAAAAATCGCGGATGCGTCTTTGCCAGATCGAAACAAAATTTAACATGTGTTCATAACAGAGATGGAAGTTTCCAAAGCACTTAACTTTTTTCTGTTTACACCGTGCTTTTTGTGCTAGACTAAGAAGTTTTCCGAACCGCCCTCGTACACGGTTTTCAAATGATATGGAACATTTCTCCCATTTTACTAAAGGAAACGCCTCTTTTTTTACACGGATTTCTGAGAAACGCATCTATCGTGTAAAAAGAGAGTTGGGTTGGATTCAAAATTTTCTAACATTTTGCCTTACAACTGACGATATGAAAGTCCTCTTTTTTTTGGTTTGGTTTTTTCCTTTTGCAAAAAGTTTGTAAATATTTTATAAACCAAATAGTCACATTTGAGTTTTTATTGGTTTTGCTTTTGCTGTTTGAAATAGAAAAACTTTGTACAGAAATCAATTTTAGTTATTGATGGCTGACACATGATAGATGCAAATGCTCTTGTCCATTTCGTTAAAAAGTCATATTGACAGACAGCCAGTGTTAAAAATGTTCAAACAGATAAAGTTCTTGCTGATGTTTGCATAACTTTAAGGAAATTGATATTGATGTTGTAGTAAAAAGTTAGCGAATTAAAGAAATGAATTATGGATGGCAATTTTTAGGAAATAAAAATTAAATTTTAATGTTACAAAGAAAAAAGTCTAGTAGGTAGAGTGTTGGCTTAATAGACGTAAAGCCAGGGTTCGAGACCCAGGCCAGACATCAAAACAAAATACAAAAAGTATTTCTTCGGTGATTCCTTTTCGGCAGATTTCTGGCAAAAACCTTGAGAGTAAAAATAAAATTCCCATGAAAAGTTTCTCAAAACATCTATCGTTCGGAGGCGACTTTAAACTGTAGGTCCCGCCACTTATGTATAAAATTAACGCACATAACATAAGTGATGTGAGAAACTAGGTAAATAATCCTGACCAATAATGTAAAATTGTTGCCTCTGAAGAGGGTGTCTGGTTTATTAATAATTTTTTGCTGATATGTTCGTTCATCAAGATCAAGTAGAAAAAGTGATGAGAGTATCAATGATCTGGTCTGTTCTTCTTTAAGGAGAATAAAAACTTCATTGTTACAGGCAATGAAACAGGTAACAGTGATAGTAATGTTTTTCACTGAATGGAAGACGTTAGAATCGGAATTGAAGTCGCCGCAGTGTAGTTGGTGGTGTCTTGGTTTATTAGACGTGAGGCCAAAGTTGTCAAATGTAACGAAAAATCTAAAAAATATTTTTCGGCGATTACCTCCCAGTCGTTTTCTGTCAAAATATTTAAGAGTAAATAAAATTGACATGAAAATGTTTCTCTGCCTTTGGGAATCAACTGTAGGTCCGACCACTCACGTATAAAATTTAACACCCAACATAATTACTGTGAGAAGTTAGATCGTAATCCAGCCTGAAAGGTTGTAATCACCAATTATGTATGTGTGTACTTATGTATAGTTTAGTGAACAGAATTGCCGAGACAGTACAAGCGCGAACACTGAACAGTTTGATGCCCATTCCTTCTTAAAGAAGGAACAATAAAAATTCCATTGCTATAGTCAATGCACCAAGATACGATAATTACTGAAATATTGCTTAAAATGGAAGACTTTGTATTAGTTGACGGTGACGAATGATACACGATATGCAATAACCTGAATTCTTTGAGAGACAAGTTTGTAGAGCAATTGGTCTCACGTACAATGATCCTGTTTGACTAGACTCTCGTGTACATCGAGCCATTAGAAACAAGTCTTGTGGATAGAATATTAGCTTCTGCTTATATTAGCTTCAATATTAATTTGCAGAATGTTGAAATTAAAAGATAGTTTTGCCTTGCAAATAAACTTTTTTTTGAATCATATTGTGAATCGGAAGATTTTTTAAATTTAAATTGTATTCTTGCAAGCATTAACTATCTTTAAAGGACTATTATGTTCACTTATAATGGCAGAATTTTTCATAGTCTGCTAGAGATATAAATTTGTTAAAATTTTTATAATCCTAAATTGGTCCCTGACAATGTATAGTAGATATAGGTGGTTGGTATGCTGTGTTGTCGGGCATAGTGAACCAGCACATAATAGTATATCTGATACCTTTTAAATGATTTATTAATATGTTAATATAGCATGTATGTTGAACTATTGTTATTCTATAAAAAACTAATACATTTGGGCAGTGGGATTAAGTTATTGTTTTTAAAACTTTTTTATTGTTATGTTTTTGATAAATTAAAATTTATGTGACTTAATTTCCTTTTGGAATATAAAAAAAAAATAAAAACAAAAAAAAGTGCAACACTTATAAATCATTTTAAATATGAAAGTAATTCCGGTTTTAATCTTAAAAAAAAAATTACACATAAACGAGGATAGTTATTTAAGTCAATAAAATATAAAATTTATAATTTTCTGTTTATCACAGCACTTATAAGACTACTCAGGCTTTAGTGGCCTAATAAAAAAAATACACACACATTGGTAAAATTAACACCTACGAATGAAATTTATGGCAAATGTCAACTGGTCATTAAAATAAGCTTTAATACATAAGCATTGTTATATAAAATAATATTATTTCTGTTGTAGTTGTTGTTGTTACAATATGAAAATTTATAATTCCCTAAACAAAAATATATCCTACGCAAATGAAATATACAATGAATATGTAAATATGTATGTATGTAAGAAAATTATAATCGATCAAGAGTGGCTGTTGGATAACCTACTTTGTGGAATTATTCTAATTGTGTTTGTGGCATAAATTTGTGAATGCTGGTGGATAACATTTCATACCAATAGAACCTTTACAGATATTATGATATAAACGTTCTACACTTCGTTCGTTAGTTTGGATAAAAGAGTGTTAAATTATCGTTATAGGTTAGGTTAGAGGACGTGTACTTGTCGGTTAAAACAAGTACAGTATCCGGAGGTCGAAATTGATCCATTGTACAAATCAAATTATCGTTAAAAATTCTATCGAAGTTTTTGTTTTATAGGGAATAAGGAAGCTTTCCTTGTAGCCTACTTTCATATTTCATATCCTATATCAGCAATTACAGTCAAATAATTATTATCTGCGAATGCTAGTCTAATTCACTGACGTCCTGATCACTCACACAAAAGAGTAACTTGTTATAAGTTGTTTGCAATCTGGTAATGAAGGTGTATGTATATCATCTAGAGCTTAGCTATCCATAAGTATATGAATGTAACTTCCATCTTCGTGGCAATACCTTAGTTATTTGATCGTTTTGAAAATTTCTGGAACTTTTGCCTACATCTCTTAGCGTAAAGCCCAATGCCTTGATATGTGAATGTGGCTACGTGGGTGGATGAGTTAAAAGTTTAAATTTAAAAATGCCACAACATTAAAAGGGTTCGAAATTTTTCAAAACTTATTATTTTTGTTGTGGAATACAAATGTTCTAGTTCGAAATGGCTGCTGCGGCTTGCCTGACAGTACCTCATTCGATTGGACCAATTTACCTGCACATTTTTGAGTGCATGCGATCATATCTCGGCAATGGCTTAACGAATGTTGACCTTCAAAAGCTCAATTGTCGGCCTAACACTTTTCTTTAACGGCGCCCCCATAGAAAATAGTCCATCGCTTCTTGGGCATCACCATTTCGGCTAATGAAAAAACCATCAAACGTTTGACGCAATAAATCGATTGTGGCATGAGATGTGTGACAAGTAGCACCATTCTGTTGAAACATCAAAACCATAAAGAACTAGTACAAAATCAGTTATCATGGTGCCATAGTGGGTGCGCCATCCTCATTTTCATAGGAATATTACCTAATGATGCCTCTGCTCCATAAACAGTAACAAACAGTCGTTCGTAAGGGTTGCATTCTGTAAGCCCACGTGAGAGTTTCCTAAGCCTCAAATAAGGCAAGGTTGGATATTAACGTGCCCACCAAAATGAACATGAGCTTCATTCGGAAAAATCTTTTTTTTTATTCAAATTTAAACTGATACATAGATGACTCAATCGATACATTCATCTCTGAAGATCAAGCTAATTTTTTTTACTAATTGACATAGAAATCTTCAACGACTTCTCAACTCTATTTAGATTAGGATCTCAATCCTATAGACATAGAGCAGCCATCTGAGAGAAGTTATTAAAAAGAGAAGTTATCAAATATCGATGTCTAAAGAGAACGCAATGATAAGGTAGTGATCTTTATTGCTAGATCGGATAAAATTTATTTCAATTTACGTACTTCAATTTACTGATGTTTCCGATTTGAAATTGATGGGCCTTCATAGAAATTATTTTTATTTTTAAGTACAACAAACACAAACTAGATATCAGCCTCTACCATTTATATTGCTGTAGGGTATAGAATAGTAACGCACACGTGTTTATACCCAAACACAATGGAGTAATTCTTTGTGGTTTACGAAACGTTATTCAAATTTGTGGAAAACTAGCACCTGACCTGTAGTTTGCCTCGTTGCCTTCAAGTTATGTTTACATACATATAGGCTGTGTTATTATCAAATGTTTAATGTCATACGTTTGACAATAATTCACAGCACAAATTAGAAATTATTTTACCGTGGGATAAGGAATGCTAAGTAGGCACTTATTTTAAGATCTCTACGAATGATAATGGAAACAAAAATTCCAATACTTTCGTGGGTTTTTTAACAAAAAGCTTAAGGTATAACTTAACTGTTCGTAAGAAATGGATTACTATCGGCTGGATTACGATCTAAGGAGTGCGCGCAAAAAAAAAAACTGGGCTTACACATTTAGCACGTAGATTTTGAAGCAGATGACTAACAAAAACAATGTAACGGTATTCATTTTTTTATTATGATAAAAGTTATAAGCTTAAAAGTAGGCCCATTTTTTTGTGCGCACTCATTATTTCTTGCATCATAACTGCTGAATATAAATTTTACACAAGACTTTTAAAACCAGGGTATAAAGCAAAGATCCTGTAACAGACTGATAAGCTTTTCATGGAAGTTGACCACCAAGAATTTTCCATAAGATTTTTGAGACAAAGTTGCCGAAAGTAGAATTTTTCATTTGGTTCATCATTTGGTTTGACTGTATATATCATTATTTATTTTTGTTTTCATAAAAAAAAGCCTTTCAATTTATCGAAAATTAGCATTTCCGGTTAGTTTTGTTGAGTTTCATGAGTCATTGTTTACTTGTGGAATTGTAGGGTGTGCACGCTCTAGCAAAAAACAGTGATTTGAGTTATTTGTGCCTTTCAAAAATAGCGATTTTAATGCCAAAGACAAGGAGCGTTAGTGGAAGCCAACAAATTTTGAATGCCTTTGCTTGGAATTAATCAAGAATGGGTCTGGCACATGAGGTGCTTGCACAATCAATAGGTGTGACTTAAAAATAGAAATTAAGAGCTACAGGATTCATATAAAAGCCAGGAAATTGGGTGCTGCATGAACTGAATACGTTAAGAGATGATTTTGCTTGACTGAAATTCTGTTTCAGTAGTGTATCAGGTAGTGTGTTGGCACATTAGCGCCGGGATCTGTAGTTTAAAGTAGATTCCGAGCGACATATTATTTGAGGAGCTTTTAATGGCAATTTCTCCGACTTTTCTCCAGAAACTTGCAGCGGCAGCCGCTGAAGAAATATTCTTCGTACTTTGTTTAATAAGCCCAAACACTACCAGTTAGACTACACCGAAAAATACTCGTTTACATCGAAAAACTAGCAATAAGGCTAGTGGCTGGCTTCTGGAATCTAACTAGAGTTGTCTGACATGTGGATTTAACTGTAGCCTCAGGTTTACATAATAAGGCAAAACACTACATACTAGACTACACATATAACATAAATACAACCCTTCAGTCAGGATTACGACCTAGCTTCTCACACCACTTATGATGTGTGCGTTAATTTTATACATGAGTGACGGGACCTACAGTTTAAAGTCGACTCCGAACGACAGATTTTTGAGAAGCTTTTCATGGCAATTTTTACTCTCAGAGTCTTTGCCAGAAATCTGCTGAGAGGAAGTCGCCGAAGAAATATTTTTCGTTTTGATGTCTGACCTCGGATACGAACCCGGGCCTTTCGTCTAATAAGCCTACACAATTCCCACTCGACCACGGCGACTTCATACTAGACTACTCTGACCATATTTTTTCCAACATAATTTAGTGGTTTCTAAATGTTTTGTTTACTTTAAAATTGTTTTAGAATATCCGTGCTGAGGTTTCAACACCTTGCTGCTGTCGCATAAGTCAGCACAAGGGATGCCAATCGGGAAATCCCGATTCCCGGGATTTTTAGAAACTTGTTCCGGGATTTTCGGGATTGTGAATTCATATGTATTTTGAACCAACAAAAGGTCTTGAAAAAAAATTCTATATAACTTGACTTCGATAATAGCATCTCAGATGAGGAAAACCCTATTTCCACTGATAGAAAATTATTTGATGGCATCGAAGAATGCAAAAGCTCTATAAAACGAATTAAAGTGATTTAGACTGTCCAAAGAAATATAATTATTTACATCAGGATGTGGCAGAGGTGAATATTTACAAGCTGCATACAGCTATCTTGGAACTATTTTACCATGTTGATTGCAAAAAGTGTTTTTCAGCGGCAGGGTATGTTGACAACAAAATTCGTTCAAGCCTTTCAGATCACATGTTAAATGCTTTAATCTTTTTGTTGGAATCCAAATTTACTTATTTCATCAGCAAGAAAATTATGTCAAATATTTTTAACCTGAATTGTTCCACTGTGCTTTAATGCTTTCTTATATATGGGCACCCGAACACATATCAAATGTACTTATGCATGCTTAACATTAATTCATAAAATGTATGTATTTTCGTATTCAAATTCTATTTGAAAATTTAAATGGCCATAATGTTTGCAATTTAATGTGTACCTAAACACACACACACACACAAGTAAACATGTGCAAATGTGCGTGTTACATTCAATACGTACACCTTTATACATGCATATTTGCGTGAGTAAGTTTTCCCAACAAATATGTGTGAAAATGTAAAATAAAAATAAAAACAAAAATAAAATTCTATAAATCATGACTAGTGGGACAAAGGAGAAAAAAAAAGAAAATAATTTCATAGGCGAAGAAAGAGGGAAAAAGTGTGTACAGTCTAAAGGCAAGGGTTAATGTAAAATTCATTTACAACAAAAAACAAAAAAAGTTAAGAAAAAAAAAAAATGAAACACAGACTATGAAATATTGACTGGAAATGTGAAAAGTGCCTGAGTTAAAATCAGTTTGTTTTTGTTGTTGTTATTTTATTTTTTTTTATTTCCCCTTTTCATTTCCATGCGAAATGTAAATGAAAAACAAAACAAAAAATAACTATACAGAAAAAGAAGCCATTAAACTGCATAAATTTGAATTTAAATTTTGTTGTTTTTAAGTGTAAAATTCTAGTGGCCGAAAATAATGTTCCCAGTGGATGACAGAGATTTGCTTGTTTGGTTTTCTATGAATTTTTTAAAAACTTTGCAAGCAGCACAAGTGGTCTCAAGTGTTTTAAGCAAATAATTAGAAAATTGTAGAAGAAAAAAAAAAAAAAAAACACACGAATAAAAATAATAAAAACACAAATTTATTTTCATTTAACATATTACTCGAGAAATTTGTTGAAATCTTAATAAAATTTACAAAAAAATTCGCATATAAAATCATTTCAATGATGTGTATAAAATTATTTCACATGGTTTTCGTCTACTTATTCTCATATACAGACATAGCTGCCAGATAAATGCAGCATCAAATCGTCAAATATTTAAGAAAAAATCATCAAAATCGTCAAAGACGTTCATTGAAATCGTAAAAAAATCGTCAGAAAAAATAAATAAATAAATTGAAAGGTTTTAAAAACAAAAATATATAAAGTCAACGTTATGCAGCAATAATATTGCATCATCTATACCCATGTGTGGTGTAAATATTAAGGAGTTAGATGATTTTGACTTTATGGGCATGAAAATTTAGTGTGATGCTCGTTAGAGCTGACACATTTTACAGTACCTTGGTTTTTTAACATACTTTACTTCATTTAATCTACTTACTAATTACACCATTTTTTATGTATTCTACGTGACATTCGTCTTCCTCGGCCAATAAATCTGTATGTGGTCAACTGGCCAGTGAATCACACACTGCATTACAGACGAAATTCGTTGTTAGGCGAACTATTCATATGTGGAATCACCTTCCTGCAGGGATCTTTTGTAGTACTTATGGTATAAAAATATTCAAACCTAGTGTCCATAAACACTGCTCGCTCTTTCCTCATTCCTATAATATATTTTCTTAGTTCCAAAAACAATGCCAACCAAAAATAAAAAAGACTTGCACTTGCCTTTGTTCTTGTGATGGAAATATTAAAATCTATAATCGAATTTTTAAAATTGTCTGCAACGGCATATGATAATTTATTCTCAAATACGATGTTATTTAGGAGTTGAAATTTTTTGCCTTTTAAGGAATTAAAACGGCATAAAATATAGAAAAATCATCACAGATATTCGAAAATAACTTGAAAGTATAATACTTTACACATGATTATTACTAGCATAAATTACCAAAACAACTGCAAAGCAAATACAAAGCTTAAGGAAGCCTTTAATTTTAAATTTTTAATTGCTAAAAGTCGCCGTGGTCTAGTGGGTAGTGTGTTGGCTTATTAGACAAAAGGCCCGGGTTCGTATCCCAGGTCAGACATCAAAACGAAAAATATTTATTCGTCGACTTCCTCTCAGCAGATTTCTGGCAAAAGACTCTGAGAGTAAAAATTGCCATGAAAAGTTTCTCAAAAATCTGTCGTTCGGACTCGACTTTAAACTGTAGGTCCCGCCACTCATGTATAAAATTAACGCACACAACATAAGTGGTGTGAGAAGCTAGGTCGTAATCCTGACTGAATGGTTGTAATGGCCAATTATGTATGTATGTATGTAATTGCTAAAAATTGTCAAAATGACATTTTTGGAGCTGAAAATCGTCAAATTAACGTTAAATCGTCAAATTTGGCATGCAGACGATATTTCGAAAATAGTATTCCAAGAAGTTATTTGCCTAGGTCAGTTTCTCTTGTGGGAGCCACAAGAAAGTCAAATCGTATAATATTGACGGCCAATGGACTTCGACATAAAGTAAAATTATCCTTATAGTAAAAATCATGCACTGCACGGTCCTGTTCAATTCAATTACCGGACAGTTCACATATTTCAACTAAGAACTAAAATCGAAAAAAAATATTTTTTTTTGAGATTTCTTAACGGTCATCTAGCAAATACTATAAATAATTGCCATCAAATGGAGGTCATCGTAGTCTGTTGTAGGCAGTGTGTTGGCTTATTATCTCCAACAAAACAAAATATGGAAAAATATTTCCTCAGCGCTTGCCTCTCAGTAGATTTCTGGTAAAAACCCTGACGAAAGTAAAATAAAATTGCCATGAAAAGTGCTGAGTCCTGTTGGAATGTCCATGGTCTGCGGCCGAAATATTTGACTGCCCATGGCTTCAATACTGTCTTTAAGACATTTCCTGATAATATTCGGAATTTATTGTGACCCCATGGTCGATGAATACGAGCGGGGACCGACCATTGCCCGTTACGGCGGCCCACACCATTACCATCGGCGACGCTTGAATTCTGGTGGCCAATCGCTGGTGTAAATTTTCAGCTGACATCTTTGGCAAGTAAACCCGATCATTTTGTTTGTTCATAAGCTGCTCAATTTAGAATGTCTTCTCATTGGATAAAACCAAATTCGGTAACTGGTCAATTTCGTGCAAGCGAAGTAACTCCTTGCCTCTTTCCAGTTTAACTTTTTTTCTATCGCTAAGCTCTTGCACTTTTTGGAACTTCAATGGCTTTAGTCTAAGTTCATTTTTCAATATGGTTTGCATTCGTTCTCGCGACATGCACAGCTCATGTGCAATTTTTCTACCACTGCGCCGTGGATTTCGATTAAATCTGGCCCTTACATTTCGGATCATT
Organism: Sarcophaga peregrina; assembly: GCA_014635995.1. NCBI lineage: Eukaryota > Metazoa > Arthropoda > Insecta > Diptera > Sarcophagidae > Sarcophaga > Sarcophaga peregrina. The sequence continues at coordinate 51,261,022 of CM025789.1, forward strand.
TCTGGTGTTGTTACCGTTTTTTTTTTCGTCCACTTTTTGGACGCGATGCAACATTGCCAGCAGCACGATAACGAGCAATGGTACGAGAAACAAAAGATTTATTCACATTTTAATGCTGGAGGGCTCTAATGATAGCCACCTGTGGTTATCTAGCCAAATATAAAGCAAACATACTATCACGCTTGAATTCCATTACGAACAACTTTTTTTCTGAATGCAAAGATCAAAATGCTTTGTAAGCTTGTAAATTATAAAATGATCTGTCACTGAACTAAATCCGTCAGCTGTCAGACGAGCGGTTTACAAATGATAACAACCTGAAGTTGGTTGCAATACATATCAGACACTCTGTTTATGTGTTGTATTTAAAACAAACCTCCTCTTCTCTTCTGTATCTAACCAATTCTTAACACACAGAATCAATTTATAAAAAAAATTGTTTAACCAGAGAAATAAACAAACAATGAAATGTTCACATATGCGAATATTTCTTACAATTCGCATTGATAGGTAAACAAGTTTACAAACAGAACATAACAGAACTCGTATAGTATTTTCAAATTAGATTTGTATCCTTTACAGCTCTATGTAGAATATTTGTTACAAGAGTATCAGAATGTTTTTAATTTTTATTTTTTTTTTTATTCAATATACAGCATGTTCTTGTTAATACATCGCATTTAGAATGTTAGAATTTGTTTTTAGGATGAGGGTGATTCAAAAATTCGATGACTTTACAAAGAAACTTAAAGAATTTGTTGAAAAAAATTTTATATTTTCCAGTACAGTCCTCTTTTATATTGAGATGCATTTCCCTGCAACATTCAATAGGTGATTAGGTTCCAGTAATAAACTCTGTATTTGGGCTTTTTATCGGGATTTTCTTAATCAGGTCCAACGGGTACTGTGCTGTAAGGCCCATATTTTAACTAAGGTTCTAAATCCTTTTTATTGCGGTAAAACTGCGTTTTTATTCATGTCAAAAATTTCGGACAATGAGCGATGCTTAACAGTTTTCAGAGTACTAATTCCATCAGTTAGCTCTTGCACCATTAGCTTGTAAGTATTCAATGAAATTTGGTGGTTTTTTAACTGTGCCATGCATAGTTGCTCGCAAACAAACTGGGAGTGAGTGAATTAAATTTGTATGAAAAGTTTCTCAAATTTTAATATCCTAGTTCCGCCGCTCATGTATAAAATGAACGCACAAAACATAGGTGACTTAAGAAACTAGGTTGAGTATGTAAATATTAAATAACGGTGATCGAAGTATTTTTGCATACTTCTACCCTCGTATATAAAAGTAAAGCGTAGGTTGTTCTGTTACTTATACCTTCAGTCGCCCACATGCACAATGTTTCTTGCTTGGGAGTTATAAAACAATGACAAACTGAATAACTAAAAACCAAAGCCAGCAGGATGGTAATAACAGCTAAAATACAAAGCTTACGCAATACAACAACAACAACAATGAAAATATTACAACAATCACAGCAACTGTTTTACATTAAAACAACACTTTTGTGTTTTTACTCCACATGAATACAAGGACTCAATACTATATCCTGTGGTGTTTGCTTTTGAATGTATCTGTGTTTATCAGTATATGTGTACTTACATATGTGTATGTATTCATATGTGTATGTATGTGGTTACAATTTGGGTAGCCTGGCCGTAATTCATACTCTGCCGTTAATTGTAATTTAAGACCTTTGGTATGTGGCTACAATTTTAAAGCAGCCACTATTAAATTTTGCCTCTGTTGTGTTCTTGACTTGCTTTGTGCTGTGAAAATGCTTTAAAATGCATATGAAAAATGCATTCTGATATGCCTCGCCAGTTATAAGCAATAAAAGAACAATTATTGCATGTCTAAGGTGATGCTAAGGTGGAAACAATTTTAAAATCAATAAGAAGGTCTGGCAAAATGAAAAAGTTTTAAAATGGCTTTAATTTCAAAGAACAAACTTTTAGCACTGTTGAGTAGATTTTTTTTTTTGCATGAGTAAATTGGTTTATTTCATATGAACTAGAGAGTAATGGTAAGAGATAAAATAAAACCGATACAATAGATACCCATTTCCATTTATTATTAGGTCTTCAATTGACCAATTATTTGATATTAAAAGAGTTATGAAAACATCAAAGGAAATGTATACGTTTTACCCAGCTCTGTGCAAATAATTTTTCACAGATAATCAAGTGGAAGTTGTGACTTAGTATTGGCATGACGAGGGCACCTTTCGAATTTATGTGTGGAAAATTGAAAGCATTTCTTAGTAGTCCAGTAGGTAGTGTATTGACTTAGTAGACGCAAGGTCGTGTATCAAACCCCAGTCCAGATATCAACAGAAGGAAATATAAGAAACAATTTTTGTCGGCAACATCCGCTCAGCAGTCTTCTGTCACAAAATAGTAAATTAAATTGCGAGGAAAACTTTCTGACCAACTTTAACCTATAGTTTCCACAACTTATGGATAAAATTAACACATACAATATAGGCGGTGTAAGAAGCTAGGTCGTAGTGCTAACTAAAAGGTTGTAATGACTAATTAAATAAGTAACTTATCTCCTGACTGTGGCTGTGTTTCCACCACACTTTATAAAATTTCATCAAAATTTTCAACCAATGGAAGCTCGAAGTGAGGTGAAATTTTTAACATTGAAATCGAATAAAATCAAACATTGCTTTCCTGTTTACTGTCCTATATTATTTTAATTAAATTTTTTAGTAAGTTTTTGTAGAATTTTTTTTTATTAATTACACTCTGCGACAAAATAAAAAAAAAAATTAAATACACCCGGCTAATGACATAGTGTATGTTGTGAGTTTTATTGAGTAGATCCCAAAAATATTTTTTTTTTATATTTCTCGAACCCTCCAAAATTTTTTTTATTTGGCAAAAACTGGACTTCACGTACACATTTGTGGATTACTCAAACATTTCTGACCCGATTTTCAATATTTAAATCTTGTTGGAAACGGGAGAGATGGAAACTGTATACATATATCTATTATTTGACTTAATATACTATGAGATTTGATGAGGTAAACTTGAAAAATGCGAATTTTTTTCATAATTTTTTAAAGTTTGTCCTTTCATAGTAGCAAACTTTACTTAAAAAGTATGAAATAAGTTATAACATTCTGAAAGTGCATTATCTTGCGAAGAGAATGACACTTTGTTTGATCAAATCAGACAGAAATTACAGCAGTTATTATTTAAAGAGTGTAACAGTCGAGTTATATTTTTTATATATGTGATCTTATCAAATGAACTTTCGTTTCAAAAATGTTCAAGATTTTTGATGGATTTTGATTGTGTATCACAAAATATATTAATTTTCCGTTTGAGCGACCACTAGAAGTTGGCCAATATTTCCGCAAAGAGAAATAATAATATTTGCAAGAAACACAAATATTAGTCGACTTTTGGTACTCGTGCCAACGTAAATATGATCAATAAAAGACAATTTAATATCCAATAATACTCCCAAATCAAGAAATGTAGTCACAGTTTCCAAAGGGCAAGAATTAATCACATAAGTGGACGAAATTACACCCCCTCGAGAGAAAACCATGCTTTTTAATTTTCTCAAGTTAAGATCCATTAAACTAATTCTGCATCAAGTTACAAACAAATCAATATTTCGCCCGACCATGATCATCATCAAAAGTATAAAATAATTTAACGTTGCCAGCATACATCAGAATATTACAATCAGATACAGCACAAGGAAGATGATTCAGAAACAATAAAAATAGTAAAGGACCCAAATGGCAACTCTGCCGAACAGCAGAAGTAACATATACAGTCTTAGACAATACATTCCTAAACAATACCCTCTGAGTCCTAAGGGAGAGGTAGAAGTCTAGCCAAATGACAAATAATATCGGGAATACCGATTAGTGAAAGTTTAAGAAGCAAAATTCTATGATCAAAAACCTTTACTGAAATCGGTATAAATTACATCAGTCCGAGCTCCGACAAGAAGATTTCTGAAAACTTGTTTAGTAAATTCAAGAAGATTATTGAGAGTCGACCTGCCTTTCAAAAAACTATGCTGGAAAGGAGATATTAAAGATTTCGTATTAAAAAAGAGATACTCCGTCACTAGTTTCTCCATCAACTTTGGAATAGCACTAAGCTTGGCAATATTAGATCTATTACCCGACTTATACAAAGGAATTATTAACGAACTATTCCAAATAGATAAAAAAGGACCAACCCTCAGAAGCCCATTGTATATAAAAGACAACGGCACACTTTCTTAAAATATAGGCCGGAACCCTGTCAGGGCCCAGCAAGAATGTAAGTTTCAGTCAAAGACTCAAGAACAGACTTCGTCATCAAATGAATATATGCTAGAAATAGAGACACTAAACACTTCCCACTGAATAAGGATATCCGCTACTCAGATCAGGGCCCGAGTCCAACTGTCTATAAATAGACTGAAAGAAGTCAGCAAACATATTCGAAATATCAAGGTGACTAAAGAATGATACGCCTTCGTAAAACATTTCAAATCGAAATGGGAAAAATTGGGTATCAATATTGCATACACAAAAACATTCACTGTAGTTTATATGACCCACATTTTGTGTGTAAAGTGTCTCGAATGTGTATTCCTCTAATTCTTCTCAATCTCAACATTAGGAACGAACCTCCAACCTAAACATGGCGTTTCCTGAAATCCTAACTCTATGAGTCTTCAATATCAATTTACTATGACGTGATATTCCTAACAATTTTACTTCCAATCAACATGATATTGTCTCAACCAATAATCCAAAAAAAATTAGATTTAAAGTACATAACCCACTGACAATCTCAACTACTATTCTAAATGATGTTAAAAAGTCCAAGAACCTCTTGTTGTGCCTATTGTTATTATTTCATTTCCTGGACAAGTGTGCGCCGGTTACCAGAGATTTAATAAAATCGCATTTAGAAATATTTGAAAAATTTATTTCCATTTTAAAAACGGAAAATCATACATTATCATACATAGATAAAGCCGATCTGTTTAGAACGAGTGTAAATTTCAAACCTTTATTGCTTGAGTTTTGTTAATATAAAATGAAAGAGATTGATTGTTGAAAATTTAAAACTAAACATATGCAACATGATATAAGTAAGTATTTATAGGAATTTTTTTGTGTAAAGTACCCCTAAATATAAAAATAAATACCAAATCATATTATCTTGTAACAAAAAATTCCATTGATTTAATGCCGGAAATTAAATATTATGCAGCATTACACTTACCCAGTAGAGAAGTATCGGGGTTACAATAATGCAAAAGAGCTTTCTTGTAAATTTTGCAAACAAAAAAAGAGAAGATAAAAAAATTTTTAAATTTACTTAAGCCAAGTAAAACCAAAAACCTGGTCTACTTTGGCCTCCCCACGAACTTACAGTTTAAAGGATTTACATTTTTATACCGTCACAAATGTGGCAAGCGAAATATATGCACAGAATTGTGTGTTGCAAAAAAACATGAAGGCATTCAAAAGAAAATGGGAAAATAGAAAAATAAAAATATAAGCCAAGTGGAACACAAAACAAACGAAAATTTAACCCAATTGAAGTATAAAAAAAAAACAAAAATATGCGAAGCGGGAAACCGCCAAATGCAGCATGTATGATGGCATAAAAATATTTTTTATTTTATATTTCAGTGCACACCACAATCTTAGTTTCTATAGAGACGTGAAGATAAGAAGACAAAAAAAAAAAAACAAGAAAGAAAAATATTGTCCCACAAACTGTATCTGCTTAGTGAAAAAGAATATTCAAAATTGAAGTTATTTTCATTGTTTTTTTTATTTTTCTGATTTTTATTAAAAAGAATATTCAGTTTTTGGAATATTTCCATTTCTATATCAAAGCTTTTGGCTTAATGCCACTTATTTTCGGGATTGTGGATTTTTTAAACCAAAAAAACCCCTCATAAAATGAAGACATTTTAAGTTAAACGAAGAAACGATGCTTTTGGTAACGTTTAAGCATTTTTCTATCATTATTATGGCATAATATTGACAACTAAATGCTTAAACGAGTATTACTTTAGAAATTGGCGTTCACAGATTGAATTTCGTTAAAATTGTTCATATTTGTGTTGGCATATAGAGGATATTGATTGGAGATTAAGTAATTTCTTTTTCAATAAATAATATTTTATAATAATATTAATAATATTATATAATATAAATTGAAATTTCTTTTCTTTACAGGTAAATACAAGGCACTTAACATATGTACGTCCAAGTGGTATGTAAAGAAAATTAAATACAAATGAGCTTGTGTAACATTTATCCTAGATATGGCAAAAGCATTTGAAAACTTTGAAATTTTTTAAGTTCTGCAATGCAATAAAATTAGACAATCTGATGCATACACAATTGTTTCTTATATCCCTTTACTGTATATGCTAATTTTATAAATGAGTGGCGGGACCCACAATTTAAAGTCGACTCCGAACAATATATTTATTGAGAATACAATTTTATGGCAATTTTATTTACTCTTTGAATTTTTGGTCAGACTAGGCAATAATTTTAAAAAATATTGTCAATGATTAAATAAAAAGATCTAGAACTTAACAACTGGTAAGCAAACATGTGTTCTCTGAATTGATTTGGAAGCAGTGTGTAACTGATTCTTATTTTTTATCGAATAATCGTCGTTGGCGATGAGGCCCGTTTTTGGTTAAAAATGGAAATGAGAATAGACAAAATTTACGTTTTCTGAAAATTCGAGGCATTAAAAATATTAAAAATCATATGTTTCTTGTTCGTTTTGTGAAATATTTGAAATTATAATGGAAGTGTTAATCTACTATTCTTAACTTTGACTACACGGTGCGACAGTAAAAATACACCCGAGTACCTACATAGTCCACGTTGTTCAGTTAGTCGAGTAGAACTCATATTTTATATTTTTCAAACCCTCCAAACTTGTTTTATTTGACAAAAACTGTTTTTTTCGACATTACGTACAAAATTCTAGATTACTCAAACATTTCTGACCCAATTTCCAAAATTGAAATCTTGTTGCAGAGGGGAGATATGGCTCCTTTAAAACGTTATACATTTATCTATTCTTCGACTTAATATGCTATGAGATTTGATAAGGTAAACTTGAAAAATTCGAATTTTTTTTCATATTTTTTCAAGTTTGTCCATTCATAGGAGCAAACTTTAATAAAAAAAATATAGAATAAGTGATAACATTCTTAAAGTCTGTTCTCTTGTGAAAAGTTTGATCAAATCGGACAAACATTGCCGGAGTTATTACTTGAAGAGTCTAACAGTCGTGTGATATTTTTTATATACGTCATTTCATCAAATGAACTTTTAATCCAAAGATTTTCAGTATTTTAGATGAATTTTGATAGGTAATCATAAAATGTGTCAATTTCTTGTTTGCACGACTTCCAAAAGTCGGCTAATATTTGTGTTTTTTGCAAATATTATTATTTCTCTTTGCGCAAACATTGGCCAACTTCTGGTTGTCGCACAAACTTGGAATTGATACATTTTCCGATAAACAATCAAGATCCATCAAAAATCCTGAACATTTTTGAACCGAAAGTTCATTTAATAAGATCACATATATAAAAAATATAACTCGACTGTTGCACTCTTGAAATAATAACTATCGTAATTTCTGTCCGATTTGGACAAACAAAGTACCAACCTCTTCGCAATATAATGCACTTTCAGAATGTTACCGCTTATTTCATACTTTTTAAGTAAAGTTTGTTACTATGAATGGACAAACTTAAAAAAATATGAAAAACAATTCGCGTTTTCTAAGTTTACATCATCAAATCTCATAGCATATTAAGTCAAATAATAGATATATGTATACAATTTTAAAGCTGCGTCTCTCCCTTTTCAAACAAGATTTAAATATTGGAAATTGGGACAGAAATGTTTGATTAATCCAGAAATTTATGCGTGAAGCCCATAAAAACACTTTTTTGTCAAATAAAAAAACTAACCTAATCTAACGTCGACTCAAGGTGTTGTTCTTACCTAGACGAAGAAGTCTGTAAATTTTTAACGTCATGAACTATATATAATCAGATTGAAAACTTAAGTTGAACCACTGGTTTTGGTGTGAATGTACCTTTAATATATTTTTTTTTAAAATTCAGATTCAGAAAATTTTCTTCCCATTTTCATGTTGTGCATTTTGTAGGAAGAACAGGAAATAAATAAAGGAAAGAGGTTAAGGGTAACTATTGTAATTAATTTAATTTCTTATGACTATAACACTAGTCAACCCTAGGGGTTTTGGTGGGTTTCAAACTCTAACCAAACCTAACCTAACCTAGTATATTTAGCTCGGAGATAGTTTGGGTATAGAATCCACAATCGGTCTCTGATGCTCTCAAAAACGAACAATTTTTAAATTCGTTGATATCTTCACTTGTAGTTTTATCTTAATCTAACGATCACTGTTTACTCCCTTCTTAATTTTGATTTTTAGGTCTTGTTTTATTCCGCAATATTGATTCCATTCTCCATTTGCTTTGGCACCTGTCTGAACATCATGCAAGGATTCATTGAATATGGCTTCTGCATTAAAATTAGAAAGTAAAAGGGAAATACTTTTTATGTATACATCGAATGTGGATGATGTGCGTTATTAAATTTTTTTGTCTACCCAGCGTAGAAGTTTTTTTTAATATTGTTTGAATATTACTCATACGTTGCGGTGTACATAAGCTGTCAGTCTAATATTTTGTTGTAATAACTTCAAATTCCACAAAATTTGCATAAATATTTTAAATATTCCGTTTATGTCTAGACATAGCTGCCAACAATTTCTTAACACACATGTGTGCGTGAAGAAAATTCTCAAAATTAATTCTTCATAGCAAATAGCTCAGTTTGCCACATCTTTTCAAAATTGTTTGTGTTTGGAAATTAAATTTGATGATTCATCCAATGCCACGTAAACATTGGTTTTAAATCAACTGTTTTATTGGTTATTGTTTTACAGCGATGTTATTAAAGTTTCATGACGAACAAAATTTGTTTAATTTGGTAAGTTTCGACAGTTCAGACTCTACATAATAATTGGTAGAACGCCTTAAAGTTGTGGCGTAATTAATAGGTTAAGCAATCGATTTAAATTGTACGTAATAAAATTTAAACTGTTCAAACAAAATTTGCTTTAAATTTGATTACTGTATTCGTAATACTAGAGTCAAACTCGTTTATAACGAACGACAACGATTATATTGAAGGCAGCACAGAAAAAGCCAAGACAACAACCTAAGCAACTCCTGCAGAAATTAAATTATTTTCGATTTTTGTAAGCAGCTAAAAGCAAATTACTGAGGCCAATACAACATAAAATAATAATTAAATAATAGCTTAAAATATTTCATATATTTATAAAAAGTAACATTCAATTATAAAGTGTTTATTAATCTAATTTTGTATGCGAATTCATTTGATACGTCCGTTAACCAAAAATATTTTATGTGAGTACAATAATCAATTTGTGAAAGAAATACTTTCTCGGGATGCGAAGAGTAATTTAATAATTTTTAAAATTTTAGAAAAAATACATTGTCATTTATTAAAGTTATTTGAATTACTTTTGTGTATGTAGATTCGAATCGTACTCATAATTTCTGATACTTATACGCATTAATGCTTATTTTAATATCATGGAACCTCTACTCATAGTCAAAGTTTGAAGAACTCATCATATTCATACTTAACAATACGTCTGATGTTGCTGAATTTGACTTTCCATAATTTAACATTTGCAACAATCTTAAAATAAGTATAATTCGCATATGAATACTAAAATACTCACTAAATCGTAGTGTGTTTCTCTTGTTACCGCTCTATCTGCTATTCTTGCAAATGTGTCTTTTTTAAATGCAACAACAACTAAGGCTGTAAATTTTGATGAATGATTCGAGTCCCACGAACCGCATTTATAAGTATTTTTTTAAAGTTATGAATCTGAATTAGTAGGCTTATGAATCAAACATATTTCGAGTATGAATATGCGTAGAAACTCATTTGCAATCTATACTTATAAATCAACGTTGTAAAAGTACTAATGAATCAGAGTAAATTTGAATACTGTTGACTCAGTTATATTCCAAATTTCATGACTACTAATGAGTATCATTGCGGGAGTATGCGGTTTTTTTATATTTGTGATTTTATTTTTGGTTACGTAAAAAATTTGATAGTGACACCACTGAAATTTTGGATAATTTAAATTATTGTTTATTATTTGGGTTTTTTATCGGTTGTTTTTTTTCTGTTCTGTCTTTAAAGAATTTAAGCAGTCGACATACGTCTGAGAAAACAGTTGACATAATTGTCTGTCTCTGCCGTTTATGTGTTTATACCATGGTATAAGAAATATAGAAGGTAGTTTCATTCTCACTTTATTTTTTGAAATTCACCATCTGACATGCTTAAGGATTATGACGTTTTCGTTAAAATAATGCTACCATATAAATTTTAAATTTCCCACATTTTCTATGAAAATAATAAATTCAATAAAATTGAAAAATATTTAGAAAAACTTGTATATTAAAGTATTTCTGCTTAAATTGGAATCATACATATAAAAATTTATTATCCGAGGAGGTTTACATAAGCCTAATGCCGATTTTTTAAAATTTGGAATATTTAAATTCGAAATTACACATTTGTCATAAATAATATATTGGAAATATACAACAAAATTATAAATATGGCAACGCTACATACATAGTTTGTGAGAAAATGAAACTTCAAAAAACCTTATTTTAAAAAATAAAGAGAGAATGAAACTACCTTCTATATTTCTTATACCATGGTTTATACCTTTAGAGATGGCGTAGCCTTTATCGTAAGGCAACGGGTCGATCACCACGTTAGGTATCTCCAATAAAACCAAATCTGAAAAACCATTTCTTTAGCAATTTAGCACTGCCTAGAGAAGTTTCCCAAAATTCTGCCATTCGGAAAGCTGTAGGACGCATTTATAAAATGACCACCCACAACTTAAATGGTGTTGGAAGATATGTTGTAATTTTGACTGAGTAGTTGTAATGATCAATTACTTATATAATGTATGTGTTCCATTATTAATGCAGTGCATTTGGCCGACGTAGTTGCGTGGGTAGTATATACGCAATCGAAAGCTCAAGAGTTTCAACTTAAGATCTTATATGGCAAAAATAATATTCCTTTCTAAATGGCATTAATATAATAAGGGAACTAGTGTTGCGAAATGGTTTCGGAGTCGTGAACTCGTGATGAAATGGCTTATTAGCGCGTAATCTTAATCGCAAATTCAACTTAAATCACTAAAAGGCCGATAACAATGGTTATGTTTCCATACTTAATACAATTCGTAAAAGAAACACATAATTTACTCGAAAAAAAAAAACAAAACAGCAATAAATTTAAAAGAAATGAAATAAACAGCAAGAACAATAACAAAAATTAAGGTTAATTACATATTTAACAACTGGAGCAAATATAGCAAATATGCAAAAAATATAAAAAAAAAACAACAGCTTGAATGAAAATAAGAAAAAACATGAAAAATTAGAAATTAGAAACCAACTAAACTCATTAAGAATATGAAGAAAAATATTCATTTGCTTGAGTCTTTGAGCCAAATGCTTACATATACGAATACTTGCTTGCATACCCGTACCCATACCCGTAAGCCATAAGAGCTCTTAACGCAACTTTAAAACTAACAAATCAGAAATAAAGGGAGCTATACGATAAGTTTTATTAAGCGAAAAAAAAAGTAAACGAGAGAGAAACAAAAAACAAAAACCAAACCAAAATAATGTTTTTGTTTAAAAGCAATTCTGTAAACAAATCCTTTAATATAAAAGTTTCTCGTTAAAATAAAAAATCGAAACTTTGCAGCAGTTTGCAAGCAGTTTGCAGCAGTTCTTTCTTATGCTTCAAATGCATTTCCCTTTACGTCTCATTTTGCTCTGCCAGCTGCTGTACTATTTTTTTAATTTTTTTATTTTTTCATTTTATCTTGGCTACAAACAATTGTTTGATTTATTTTTATCATTTTGCTTGAAAATAAATCAATAAATTTGTCATAAAATTGTTGTTTTTGTTTCGTTTTCTTTTTTTTTGTAAGCCCGTATAGTTTTTTTTTATCATAAACTTTTAACATTTTGTAGAGCAAAATTAAAAAACAACAACAAAAAAATAACTTTTTATTCAGACTTTTGCTTATGTTTTAATTTTTTGAAGTGAACATTGGGTTATGTAAACTATGCTTACGTAGATTCTTAAAATATTAATATTCTAGGGACCACAAGAAATGTGAATTTAAACAAGGTTTGAGTACCTAAGAGAGATCAGCAATGAATCGTTTTTCCGCTACTCATAAGCACTCATGCAATTTTAAGTATGAATGAATCAACAGAATTGAAATTCAACTACTCTGATTCATTCGAACTCGCTACAGCATTGATTTATAAGTATAAGTAGCAATGAGTAAGAGTACAACGCAAACATCAAACTCATAACATTCGAAATATGTTTGATTCATACGCCTACTCATTCTGATTCATAAATTTAGAAAAATACTTATAATACTTATAAGTGATTCGAGTGGCTCGAATCATTTACAGCCTTTGTTGTTGTTGCATATACAAACAAAGAAGAAAGGAAAGACAAAGACAGCAAGACAGCAAAATATACACACAATCTTCTTGTGAGCGTAGTGGTATTCGTTCGCGAATCATACTTATTTTGTATTTCGTGTAAATGTTAAGTAGAGACGAGTTGAAATTAATAACATCATGCGTATTGTTAAGTATGAATACGACGAGTACTTCCAACTTTAAGTTTGAGTATGATATCAAAATAAGTATGAATGTGTATAAGTAGCTGAAATTATAAGTATGACTCGAATCTACTCATTGTTTTGAATACTTATTGCTTACTTATTCAAGTCACTGAAGAAATAGACAATATTTCGCATGTACTGGAGCAAAACGAACAAGTCAGCAATTAAAACAAGCTACAGGTAATCTAAATTCACCACACAGCAGCTTGGAATCATATCAGAATTACTTGGTACTTAAAAAAGTTTTGTGTTAGGCTGTCACCTATACAAACTCATAGAAATTCAACGTTTGAAAAATTTGTGATATGATGATTATAGTGTTGACAGATCCAGGTTTTGGAGTAGGTGAAAATTGTTATTCATTATTTTAGAATTTTAGATTGGCTTAGTGCTAATTTTTTTTTTACCGGAACGTGTTCCGGACTCCTGTTCACGGTTCGGAAAACCAAGCCGGTTCGTTTCGGTTTTTGTCCCGGTTCGGGTTCGAGTTCGGTTCAAACCCTTGTTTATAAGAATACATATAAAAATTCGTCAAAAATTAGAAAAAAAAAAATCAGCAATTCTTTTAAAGTTTTTTTTTTTTTCAAAACGTCAGCCTATTCTCGTTATCAAAAATCATTTTTAGTTCCGAAACGCGTTCCTGTCAAAACAGGAAGCACCGAAACGACACTCCGGAGCGTTTCGGCTCGACTACACCACTGAACGTAATCCATTCAGTAAGACCTTAGACACTTCAAACAGAAGAACATCAACAAACAAAATCAAGAAAGTTGCACTGGGTTATCAGGATTAAACATCGTTCCACTAGTAACAACTCTCATTTTGGACTTTACATCTCTAAAATATACTTCGCCGTATGCTCGTAGGCAGTGTGCTTATTAGTCCTGAGGCTATGGTTCCAGGCCTTTTCTCAGCAGATTTCTAGCAAAAACTTGGAAAGTACATAAAAGTGCCATGAAAGAGTTTCTCAAAAATTTGTTGTTCGTAGTCGATTTTAAACTGTAGGCCTCTCCAATCGTGTATACAATTATCACACATTATATAAGTGGTGGGAGAAGCTAGGTTGTAAGGAACGAATTTTGTCCGTAATGTAGTGAGCGATCCACTGGTCCATCAATCACAATTTCCGGTAAGAAAGGCGACTGTTGCGTAGGAATTCATAATTCTCGGGGACAAGTCCCCTATTTCGCTTGAACAAAATCCGTTAAAATATCGATACAACAGTGAAACTAGATCACATTGTAACGATACTCCAATGAATCAATGGAATTCGATACCCTACCGTCATAAACGGACAACTTTATTCTTTCTCAAAATACTCGTTGAGGCACTGCCCTATACATGAGAGTTGTATTCCAATCACTTTCGGAATAAGCGGTGTGAATAGTAAGAAAATTAGATAAAGTGAAGCATTAAGAAACCAAGGCACTAAAAAATGTGTCGGTTCTATAGTACAGCACACTGAATTAGTTGTGACGATTAGTTTGACGATTTCGAAGGACATGTTTGAAGATTTTGACGATTTTTTTTCTAATAATTGACGATTTGATGCTTTATTTATCTGGCCGAAGTAAAGTTGTTAAAGTGAGTATAAGAGTTTGTGATTGCTGTGTTCTGTCAATATTATTTAAAAATTTTTGTATTCCCATCTGTGATAATTTATATTATGACAGAAACTATGCCGATGAGATTTGTCTCTATTTTTTCTCTTCTTATGTTTTTATTGAATGAACCGTAGATCCACACTTTTGCTATTATGCTACAAAATTAGGGCAAACAGCAGTCTGAGGTGTATGTTTTTATTATGAAATAAAATGAAAATAACTGCCAGGATTACGACCTAGCTTCTTACACCACTTCTTCTGTGTGTGTTAATTTTGTACATGAGCAGCAGAACCTACAGTTTAAAGTCGAATTCGAACGACAGATTCGCGATAAAGTTTTTATTTACTCTCAGAATTTAAGTCAGAAATGTGTTCAGAGAAATTTTTATTTATAATTTCAATAGATTTTCAGAAGAAGTGCAAAATTTCACTTTGGTTGTTTTTTATATAACCCAATAGTGGAAAAGAAAAAAATGTGAATTCTCTTTTTCTATGCATTTTTATTTAAACTTTTCCTTATCGAAACTTTATTATAAAATTTTCCAATTTTTTTCTTTTATTTTGAAATTTTTTTGTTTGATTTTATGCAGAAGAGTTATGCAAAATTTATTCACAGGCTCTTTTATTTTGTTTTTGGTTGATTGTTTGAGTGGGTTTCGCTTTTTTTGTCGATAGAAAAAAAGGAAAAAAGAAAAAAACATAAAGGAAATAATGGTACCTGGTGGTAACCTTCAATCCTTCTATGTGAGCATTTCCTGTGTTGCATGAACTTCCGTTACATTATATAGCTTTGTTTGTGCTCCTTGTAATTGTAGTTATTTTTATAAATTTTTTTTTGTTTATTTGTTACTGTAAATATGTATTATATGTGCCCCCATATATTGTTTGTAATATACTTTTTTTTTTGCTATTTAGACCAAGTTGTAGGGTGTTCCATAGTGCTTAGTTTTAAAATTTTTACAAGAGATTGATTTTCCAAATATTATCCAAAATTAAAATATAAAAATTTTTATAATTTTGTTATTTTTTATAAATTCAAGGCAAGAAAAGAGACTCCACTGATGTATTATGGTTGGCTTCAAATCACGACTTAAAATTTAATCTTGATTAACAGTAAATCAGATATAAATTATTTTAAAGGGACATCCTTTATATTTTTGTAGCAACCAAATACTTTTTCAATGGCATCTCTAATGGTACCACTAGCCTTATTTTATGCATTTTGGGAAATACTATAAGATATCCTTCTATCTCTTTTACTCTCTTACATTTTCAAACCTTCGAAGGTGTATGGCAAACTGAGGATTCTTGTTTTGTTTTTTTATATCGTTTTATTTTATTTTATTTTATTATGTTTTTTTTTCTTTTTGATGATATTAGTTATTTGTGCTTGGCATTTTGCCCAAAAGTTCTATCAGAATATTTTTGTTTCAAGCAATTTACAGATGTAGAGTATAAAGCTTCTTGTTTTAATATAAAAAGTTATTAAATCATGTAATATTTTCTTAATTAACACGTATTTTTTTGGGCATAAGGCATCTGGAAGATTAACTATCTTTACAATTTTAATCCCTAGATGAGATATCCAATCCAGTTGAATAATTGTAATTAAATCTTTCTGATATCGTGTTTATAAGTAAAAAATTGACATTATTTGGTTATAAAATCCTTTATATATCTTGGACATCTACCGCCGCAAGATTAATTCCCACAAATGCCATCAAAGTGCGAAAAACATCATCAAATAATGCCAACAACTTGTAAATATTAGTTAAGAACCTCTAAATTATAAGAATATTAATTAAGAATAAGCTTACATATATAAAACGTATCCTTAAGACTGTTTTCTATTTTATTATATGAACCCTATCCATATACCGTCAACCCTCCTATAACGCGGTACTCTCAGAACGCTGTTTCCATATAACGCGGGGTTGAAATTGCGACAGCCCTCCTATTACGCGGTACTCTTATAGCGCGGTTTGCGTGCAACTTCATCCCATAAGTTCCTTACGCACTTATTGAAAGAGGGTTTAATATAAATTTTATTTTCAATGCATAAGCTCAGGCGAGATACAGTACCGTGCAAAAGAATAGCAGTTGGATTTTCAGTTTAAAAAAACAATGAATGAAGATGAACCAAGTGAGGATAAATTATTAAAAAATTACTTTATTTCACAAGTCCTTCTTAATTTTGTTGGAAACCAGTCTTTAGTTTAGTTTTTATTTTATTTTTTTATCAATTCTTATATGAACTCTTAAATTCAAAAAAAAATAATTTCTAATTTATCCTGCCTTTTTTATTTCTTGGTCTCCATATAACGCGGTACATATGATGTGATTTGTACTAATTTTGTGTTTCTTGCAGTTTCCATACAACGCAGCAGACGATTTCCATAGAACGCGCTACGAATTAGCCTGGTTTGTACTCACCGCGCTATAGGAGGGTTAACTGTATACACTTCTTTTGCAACTTTCTCTCCATATAGTTTTTTTCACTTCTTCAAAAATTTTCTTTGTTGTTCTTTTACGCTCGATGTTCAAGCCCTTCTTTTTATTATTATTATCAGTATATTCAAGGGCCAAGTACCGTTTGCGATATTTTTCACTCATAGTACTTTGGTCACAATCCAAAACCATTAAGGCGGTATTTATTATTGTAAAAACTAAACTGTGGTATCAACCATAAAACTATCTCCTGGTTATATGACTTCGTAATTAAAATTTCTTCTATTCTATTACGTTGGGGAAAAGGAAAGAGTCGCGAGCATATAATAATGCTGATGGCGATCACGTTCGAGGGTGTTCTCTTAAACTACTTTATTTAATTGATTGTTTTTATCCTTATCTGGTATGTGGCTGGGAAGATATTTGTAAAATTGAGAGCCACAAGAGCCTGGAAGTATTGATTAGTTAAATTTGATATGTCTCGATGTGCCATCGGATTTGCTCTGCACTGCAAATATTATGTTTGTATCACGTATCGTATGAGTGATGTAATTGGAAAACTATTTATGAAAATTTTGGATACTTTTCAGTTTATCATGCCAATGAGTAATGAAAAGGAAAATATGACTTTTTTAGTTCCTGCATCAGTAATTAAAGTTAATGATAGCAGAAGAATATTGTCAACAGCTGTTAAAAATATCTTGCAACACAAACAAAAAACATCTTATAGAATATTTCTAGTTCAGAAATCATAAAAACTGTGCTTAGAACATTCAATTAGGTTTATTTAATTGAGAGAGTTAGATTGTTTGAAACGTATCGTAGTCTAGCAGGTATTGCTATGGTTTAATAGACGTGAAGCCGCGGTTCTTAAAACGAAATATAAACAAAATCTTTCGAATAAATAAAATTGCAATGAAAAGCTTCTCATAAATCTGTTGTTCGTAATCGAGATTAAACAGTGAGTCTCGCTACTCATGCATAAAATTGACACACACAACATAAGTGGCCTGAGAAGCTAGGTTGTACCCCTGGTTGAAGAGTTATAATGAGCAGTTATGTGTATACCCATGTCAGACCCGATTTGTTTGGTCTCTCTGCAACTGGATTCAAAAACCCACCTTCTTTATGGAAATAAAAAAAAGTTTGTGTGATGCCATTCGTGGGCTTCTCTGCAGGCGAATGTCATTCATGCACAGAAATCCATAGAAGGATAACCGTTGTTCCGACGCCATCTCCTCTAAATGTACTACACAATCATGTACAATTTTGGATGTGTTGTACACACTCCCTTGGAAGTCCGCTTTATTGCCAGTAAAAATGTGACAATATACTCTGACATCAGATTAGCATAACGGTAGCCTTTATGGATACTATTTAAGCTAGAGTGCTAGCATAATAATAGGGAACTTAAGAACAGTTTTGTAGAAAATACTTGAATCAATTAGCAATTTTGGGTGTATATTGCAAATTTACACCAACGGAAAAGTGAAAGATGATGTCGATTTTGCTAAAAAAAATCATCTTTTCAGTTGAAGCTCATTTTTATCTTGGTTGTAACGTTAAAAAGCAAAATTTGCTGTCATTGGGGTTTAGAAAACTCACACGTAATCTTATAGAAGTCAGTGGACCCATTACGAGTAACTGTTGGGCTATACTTCTTTAAAAATTAAGTCGTCCCAACAATTACGATCAATAGGAATACCTATCGCACCATGATAACCGATTTTTTGTACCCGCTTCTCATGTTATTAACGGGAACGATGTTTTGGTTTCAGCAGGATAATGCAATTTTCCAAATACCTCATGACACAATTGATATATTGCGTTAAACGTTTGATGGCTGTTTAATTAGCCGAAATGGTGATATCAATTTGCCGCTAAGAAGCTGTGATTTGACACTGTTGCACTATTTAAGTGAGGCGTCGTTAAAGAAAAATATTGTCTCACCAACCCAAAGATGGAGGCACCTGGAAGAATGTGTTGCGGCAAGTCGAAATCAGTTAATCAGGTTGTTGTGGCCAATTAAGAAGAAGGAAAGAGACGTTCAAAAGAGAGTGTGAAATAGAACACATTTGAAGGCTAATATTCGTAATTCATTTACTGAAAAAGTGCATGGAAATTGTTCTAATCGAATGAGGCACTGTGAGGCTAGCCGTGGGCAGCATATAAATGAAATGAATATTCTTTGTCTCAGCCGGAACAATTCTACATTCACAACAAAGGAATAAATTTGGCGAAAACTTCAAATCGTTTTTGTTTACTGCATTTTAAAATTTTGAAACCTGGATGGAAAGAGAGTTTAGGTATTGCATAGCCAATAGACTTATCCATGTCATCTATACCAATGATTTTGCTATGACTATGCTTTAAAGGCAATGCTGTAATTAGAAAAAAAAAATTAAAATGGGGAAAGAATTTAGAAAAATTGTCATACTGGTTATGGACGTTACTAGGCATACTTTAACAAAAAAAAGATGTAGATATGTATATAGAATCACCATTAGGTTACATATAGTGACTGTCTTAGTTAAAATTTTTTAAGCTAGAAATGACAAGTAAGTTTTGAAATAATTTTTTGAAGAATATTTTCGATGGTATTGGAAATTTAATACAATTTAAAGAATTCTGACGATTCTGTTAAATTTTTTTGTCTTGTTGAAATTCTGAAACTCTTGTTAAAATCTAATTGAATCGTAAATTACCAAATAATAAGAAAAAAAAAAAGGAAAATATTTCGTATTTACAAAAATTTAATACTTCTGAAAGACTCTAAATCCAGTAAAGAAAAAAAACCAAACATGAATATTTCGTTTTTATGTTGCAAACAATACGTACTTCAAAATTGCTTGTGTCTAAAAACACTGAAAAGAGAGTACGGAAAAGTAGCAAATATGAAAACAAAAACATGCTTTTGTAACATTTTTTTTTTTCAAGTTTTCTATTTTTCTAGAGTTTCTTAAGATTTTTACTTTTAATGAAATTGCCAAGTAGTTACAGTAAGTCTAAGCAAAAATATAAAAAAAAAAATTTTTTTCTCGCAAAAATAGCAAATACGAGATAGAAAGCATGTTCTTATTTCATATTTTTCATTTTTCTAACAACAAAAAATTTTTACAAATTCTTACAATGAGCTTGAATTTCATCAAAAGAAAATTGGTTACTATGATGTCTGTTGCCATTTTTTTTTCTTTTCACAACAACTATTTTGTTTACAATGCCTTGTTCTATTACAAAATACAAAAAAGAATTAGAAAAAAGAATCAATTCTGGTATCTTTTGCCTTTGTAAATGCACTTATTTGCTCATATTTTCTTTTATGTTTAGTTTGTCGTCATAATATCAGGTTCTTTTTCTCGTTTTCTTTTATTTTATTTCGAATTTTCTATGTCAAGCATAGACTTATCAGTCATCCTTTAAATAAGTGGAACGACAACAACTGAACAAAAGGAAATCGAGAAAATGAAACATGACAACGTATTTTGTGGGTGGAAATTTTGAAACGTTTTTCGTTGTATTCATAATCAAAAGTTGCCGTGTTCGTCAGAAATTTATTGAAAACAAAAATTTTTCATTCAATGCGAATCCCTGCAATGTGAATATTACATCTTAGTATAAAAAAGTCTTAATCAAACATGTATTTACGGTATCTTTTGACAGAAAAATTAAGAAATTTTTGATGTAATTTGTCTGCATGATGTTTACTTAAAACCTTCTATAACTTCAACGAAATCGTTTATCATACATACTCGTATGCTTTAATCAAACTTCTTTACAATCTTAGTGTTTACCTTATATGAGTAAAATTTTGTTGTTTGTGTTTTCGAACTTATTTCTATTATGGATTTGAAGGTTTTTATGTTATTTGATAAATTCGAAAGTTAAAACCAGCAGAAGGAGAGTTCTTCTATCAAACACAATATTATTTATTCACTTTAGTTATGATTACAATATTCTGATTGTAATATTCTGATGTATGCTGACAACGTTAAATTATTTTATACTTTTGATTAGGATCGTTGCCAGGCTGTTCTTCAACGAAATATTGATTTGTTTGTAACTTGGTGCAGGATAAACTTAATGGATCTTAATTTGAGAAAATGTAAATGCATGGTTTTCTCTCGCCTTGGTGTAATCTCGTCCACTTATATGATTAATTCTTGCCCTTTGGAAACTGTGCCTTCATATCTTGATTTAGGAGTATTATTGGATATTAAATTGTCTTTTATTGATTATATTAGTATGATGATTGGCAAAGCTCGGGCTGTTCTTGGTTTTGTGAAAAGATGGGCTAGGGAATTCATTGATCCTTATATAACAAGACTACTGTACATTTCACTTGTTAGACCTATTTTGGAGTATGCGTCTGTTATTTGGAATCCATTTTGGAATCGTGGTCATAGTGATTCAATTAAGTCTGTGCAGAAGCAGTTTTATTATTTTGTTTACGTGGCTTAGGATGGGATTATGCCAATGGGCTCCTGTCATATGAGGATAGATTAGCTTTGATAAAACTTCCCTCTTTGGAGCGTCGAAGGGCTGTTTTAGGGGTTTGTTTTGTTTTTAATCTGGTTAAAGGTGTTATCGATTCTGAATTTTTGCTTTGTAACCTGAATTTCCGCATTCCAGCACTTCAGAGCATTCACGACACTATCGTTCTCTTTCTTTAGATTTCTATAGAACGAACTAGATTATGTAATGATTTTAACTTACATTATGATTTTATAGATTTTAATTGCAGTGTTTGTAATATAAAACGTAACTTATATGGTGGCATTAATTTATAAATTATTGTATAAAAATGTAGTTCCGGTTTATTGTTACGTTATTCAGCTTGTGATTAAGTTCTGTAGCTGTTTTATGTTCTCGTTGCCATAACTTTTCCCTTATCCGCTACAGTCCTACGTAATGGGAACGAGCCCTCCGCGGTCGTGTGAGCGTGGGTTAGTGTGAGGCCGAGGACGTTCGAGAAAAAAAAGACAACCTTCAGTCAGGCTTACAATCTAGCTTCTTACGCCAGCCATGTTGTTGTGTATTAATTTTATTCATGTGGCGGGACCTACTGTTTAAAGTCGATTACGATTACGAACAACAGATTTTTAGAGATTCTTCTCATGGCAATTTTATTTACTTTCAGATTTTGCAAAAAATCTGCTGAGAAAAAATCAACAAAGAAAAAATTTTGAGTTTGAAAAACGGCCACAGATCTAGCAAGCCAACATACTATTTACTAGACTAAAATCTTAACTAATACAATATAACTGCGAGACTGAGGCCATCCTTATGACCGTAATATTGTCTTGAATTCTTCTACAATAAATTCCTTATTTTCCCCTCTATGATGCACAATTAATCTTGTAAGTTTAAGTGACTCCACTTGTGGACGGTCTGAGTCAGTTTAATAATTACATTTTATAGTTATGAAGTGATTAGTGGAACGCATTCTAAAATGATAAGTGATGCTACATCACCACGTTTGCCCTAAGCGTGGCACTTTCATGGAATGACTAGGATTTAGGAATTTTTTCAATTTTGTAAAAAATATTTTAGATTTGAGCACTATTAAATAAAATAAATTTCTATAAAACTCTTATCTGGATTTCCATAAACTGAAGCGTGATGTTATATCGTAGTCGCCGTAGTCTAATAGATAGCTTATTTAGAGCCCCGGGTTTTTATCCCAGGTCAGGCATCAAAACGAAATATGGAAAAAACTCGAAGAGTAAATACAATTGCAATGAAGATCTTCTCAAAAATCTGTCGTTCGGAGTCGACTTTAAACTGTAGGTCCCACCATTTATGTAGAAAAGTAACGCATAACAACATAAGAGGTGTAAGAAGCTAGGTCGAAATACTGACTGATGGGTTGTAATGACCAGTTATATATGTATGTGATGTTATATTTGAAGGAGTAAAGCAAAAAACATGTCAGTTGAGCATAATGAGAAATTTCTCAAGAAATCAAAAGTGTATTTTAATGAGGTGTGTGCAGCTATGGTGGTTACATATAATTCGAATGTGAATTACAAAAATATTTAAAAAACGAAAAGGCCGGCCAATTGGCATAGAAAGATAAATGCAGCAAGGAATTCAACAAACTGTAGGTATTCCAAAGTTTCGTGTCCAATAGTGGACAAAAGGACTTCAACAAACTGTAGGTATTCCAAAGTTTTGTGTCCAATAGTGGACAAAAGAAATACCAAGAAATTACTTAAGTTGGATAAGACAACTAGCTTTCTAACAAGAATTCTAACGGGACACTGCGCTATTGGCAATTTAGTCTGCCCTACGAGGATTACTACAGAAAGTGCCAGCATGTGGAAGAAACGGAATCAGAAAAATAGCTTTTATGCGAGTGCCCTTTACTTTAAATCAGAAGTCATTGGTATTTGTGTGACAAAACGTTTGACGAACTGTGCACGGTTGCGAATGTGTCATTAAGGGAAGTGGCCGGTTTCATTTGATACTCAAAAAGTCATGATGTCAAAAAGGCTAACCTTACACTGGGTCATAAAATCGGTCATATGGGCCATATGGGCCACCGAGTAAACTTTCCTTTGAACGGCAAACTATCCGCTCACGTAGCTCTCATTTTATTAAAGGCATTAGCATTTTTGGAAAAGCATAAATTAGTAACGTTTTCTCTTTAGTTACCAGAAGCAGTTATTCTATTTCCCAAATTTTAGCTCAATTGAAAGATGTGTGACTAAATTTCATTGCAGTTCCACATTCTACAAGAAAGTTTTTGAAAAATCTTATACGAAAATCAGAAAAGGTCAACTACAATATCTAGCCACTACTTTCACAAACCCTAAATAAACAGGAGAGAACAATACTGAGTTTTTTCTCTTAAAATGTTTTAAATGGCCATCTAAAAGGAGAGTAATCTATGAGTGTTATAATTAAGTACCTACTGTAACCATTAGCTTTTACTCAATATGCTACAACCATCTGTAGTAGTATAATTTACATCAAAATTATAAAATGAATATGATTTCATAATGAATGTGGAAACTTTAGGTATAAAACTTAACGATGATTTCTGTTAAAATATTCATTATTTTCTATTGCTTTTAATGTTGAAATACAAAAGAATTAAAAAATTTTTCCTTGTTTTCTATTTTCTTGTACAATAAAAGTACGGCACAACAAATTATAATTCATGATTTAATTTATGTTAATCATTTATTACATCAGATTACTGCGAAAGTAATTAAAAAGCAATTACGAGTAGCTAAATCATAAAATTAATTTAATATGCATTATTGTATTTTGTATTAAAACATGTTCAATATTATAAAAATTATTTTAATTGCCGACAATAAATAATGAACATTTTTGGATTGCTATGCTATTAACGCAAGTGACCAAATCTGTTGTTTTAATAATAAAAAATTTATGGCTTATTTTATGTTTTTAAATGCATAATAAAAATAGTAACAAAACGATTGATTTGAATTTTATTTGCTTTAGAAAAAAATATCCTTGAACTTCAAATCAAGCAAATATAAATAATTTGGGATATTACATGGAAGCACTTTTCAAATACATTAATACCCCGGTTTGCGTCGACTCGTTCTGCCTCTGCTTCGAAGTTGCGACTTTTCAATATTTCTGTAATTTCGAAGTTGCGTCGTTTATGTTTCAGTTTGCATCGCATGTTTCGAAGTTGCGTCTTTAGTGCTTCGATTTGCGTCGTTAATACGAAAATGTTTGTACAAAACTAAAACAGAAAAAAGGGGATTTCCCGTTTAAATCTAGTGCAAATTCGAAATTGTGTCTTTTTAAAATTTCGGTGACTTCGAAGTTACGTCAGTTTTTGTTTCAGTTTGCGTAGTTAATATAAAAATGTTTGTACAAAGCTGAATCAGAAAAAGGAGATTTCCCGTTCAAGTCTAATGTAAATATGTTCTCTGATGGTTGCAAGTTGTACGTCGTCAGTAAATTAAATATTTTTTATTGAAAAATCTATTTTTTCAGCTAAAATTCTAAATCTCGGAACCAATTAAATGAAAATCAATACAAATGTATGGAAAATCGTGCTCCGTTTTGCGTCGTTTCGGTTTACATCGCGTTTCTTCAGGCCCTATTAGCGCCGCAAACCGGGGTATTAGTGTACTACAAGATTTTAATAATTAAAAGTCTATTAATTTTTTTGAAGTTTGAAGAACTTTGAATCAAATTTGAACCTACTGAGAATGTTAGTATTATTGTTTGTAGATGTTTTCTAGACGATGGCAAAATAGTTTGGATCTGGGTTTGCCATATATTGTATTAAATTTCTTAAAACAACGAATTCTGAATGAAAAAGTGTGTAGTTTTCCCTGTATTTGTATACGTATCGGGCGGACCATTTATCAGCTTAAATTTGAATCATCGAATCTGACAATACTTATGTTATTCTATCTGTCACAAAATTCAGTATATTATAGCCATTGAATGTAATAAATCGATTTATATTTGAGTAACGTTGGGATTTATTAGAAATTGATTTCCAAAACATAAATAATTGGTCGAAAATTGCACGTAAATGTCAGTCAATACTTGGTCGAAGAGAAGAACTAACAATGCCGGATATACGCAAATTTGTTGTTGATGCTTCAAGAGGTAAGCGTGCTCGTATAGTGCATGCATCGGAAAATATCGATGCAGTGGCTGAGCAATCCTTTATCGTTCTCAAGAATTGAACATTCATGCCCCAGTTTACGTCGAATTTTGCTAAAAGATCTCGCTATTATGCCTCATAAAATTATTTGCTTCAAAATTTAAAGCCACATGTTCATCAGCTTCATTATTGTTTTTTTTTTTCATTTATCCGATATATCACTTTTGAAACCACTCACTAGAACTATATTTGAATTTCACTATTACCAGTAACGTAAAGCTTCTCAAATAAATACAAATCATATCAGCAGAGTTTCTATTTGAAATTTTAGATATTTCAAATTTAAATTAATAAGGGATATGTAATAAATGATAAAATTATTCTTCTGCTACATATTCCTAACTCTGAGTATTGATGCCTTAACTTGTTAAGTCATATTTTCCTCAGAAATGTAAAAACAGTTTTATATTGGCAGCTAAAGACCAATTAAATATTTTTTTTTTTTTGCTTTTTATTTTAATTTTAAAGTTATTATTTCATATCACTGGTTTACTATAATGTTTTCATATAAAAATCTTTAATTATTTATTACTCATACGCGTTGTAACGTAGTAAAGTATGCAACCAAATTTTTTTTTAAATACATTACTCATACGTTCAGTGTCGCAAACCTAATATTTTCTATGCAGTTCATATGTAATGGCAGCTAATCAAAATTAACGAATCAAATTTGCATACATACCAGACATCAGCAATAAGTATTCAAAATGATGAGTAGGTTGGAGTCATACTTATAATTTCTGATACTTATACGCATTCATACTTATTTTATTATGATAATCATACTACTCATACTCAAAGTTGGAAGTACTTGCCGCATTCATACTTACACATGATGTTATTGTCGTCTCTACGATTTACACTAAATTTACACGAAGCACAAACTAAATATGAATCGCGTACGAATACTACTACGCTCACAAGAAAATTGTGTGTATGCTTTGCTTCTTGTTTTTGTCTTTCCTTTCTTCTTTGTTTGTATATGCAACAACAACAAAGGCAGTAAATTTTGATGAATGATTCGAGCCACTCGAATCACTTATAAGTATTATAAGTATTTTCTAAATTTATGAATCAAACATATTTCGAATGTTGTGAGTTTGATGTCAACGTTGTACTCGTACTCATTACTTCTTATAAATCAATGTTGTAGCGAGTACGAATGAATCAGAGTAGTTGAATTTCAATTCTGTTGATTTATTCATACTCAAAATTGCATGAGTGCTTATGATTAGCGGTAAAACGATTCATTGCTGATCTCTGATATATTCATATGTTTGGTAAGATTTGCTTTTTTTTTAGCATAGTTACACATAAAAATTCTACCTTCAAACTTTATTGTATTGATTGAATAGTCTTCTAATGCAATTGTTTGCCTGAAGTTGTTGAGAAATATTGGAAGTAGTGTTTTGTCATCCGTCGTGTGTGGATGGTCGCGCTGTCTGTCTGTTTTGTGTCAGTCACAGTTTTAAACAACAACACCGTCAAACGAAATATTTATTGAAAATAACCTATTACATACACTTAACCGCAATAATTTAAATATTAATAAGACAATAACAAAAAACTATAGTTCTTAAACAACAACACCATCAAACGAAATATTTATTAAAAATACTTATTAGAAATAACCTATTACATAAACATACCTATTACATACACTTAACCGCAATAATTTAAATAATAATAATAATTTATTAAAAATAAGCTACTAAACACACATACCTATTACTTACACCTTATGATGCGGGCTTCTTGGGGACGATTGCTATAGACTGTCTAATGGTGAAGGTATAGCACTGGCCATTTTATAGTCACCTAACAGCAACTCGTTGCCGTTCGCATCTTGAGGAAGGGCGTTAGTCTTTCAATTGTTCCCTACCCCGTCAATTACAATATTGGTAAGTTTAAATCTAATGTCCACAAACACCACTCCCTCTTTCCACCTTCCTATAACCTCTTTTTTATTTAAAGTTGTTCAATGCACTGCATGCGTAGGGGGCATCCCCTAAGTGCTGGTTTTCCTCTTTCTCGTCTTGTTTCTCAAAAATCTGTCATTCGGAGTCGAATTTAAACTGTAGGTCCAGCCACTTCTGCATTAAATTAACACACACAACATAAGTGGTGTGAGAAACTGCGGGCCTCTTGGGGAGGATTGCTGTAGACTGTTTAATGAAGAAGGTATAGCACCGGCCATTTTACAGTCACCAGCAGCAACTCGTTTCCTTACCGTTCGCATCTTCCCTCTCTCTTTCCACCTTTCCTAAAAAACCTGCACAATGCACTGCATGAGTAGGGGTCATCCCCTGAGTGCTGGTTTTACCAAAAAAAAAAAAAAAACTTTATTGTATAGTTGTTGTGAAGAACAAGAAGAGAATATATGCTTTATACTACGCAGGTAGTGAAAATTAAACTCATCTCGGCATATATCATTTGATTATTTATTATTTGATGTGTGACCGAACAATTTTACATTTTAAACGTCAATCTTTAGAATAAAATGCAACAAATTGATGTTTTCAAAATTTGAATAATGGTTTTAAATTTATACTTCTAGTTACTCTAGATATTTCTAGTAGTTTTACAACTTATTTTCTTAATTGTACCCATAAAATTGCGTAGGCCTACATTTAAATTCGATTCCGAGCAAGTTTGTATTTTATTGTCTATCAATCAGTCAAACTTTGTATATATTTCATGTGATTAATATTGTTGGCATATGAGTAGAGTTCATTATAAAATTAAAATAATTAAGCCAACCTTTTTCATGCAACAAAGAAACTTAATACCGTTTTAATGATTTTTTTAAACTTTTGGTCTTAGCTATGCCCATTTAATTGTACAACAGATAATGTGAATATCCACAATACAAGGGAATGCAAAACAATTCTCTTTTATTAACTCATCGTAAAATAAGTTAAACACCAGGCATTGTATAAAACAAAATAAACTTGTTAAAGTTAAAAAGTATAATAAAATTTTATTTATATTTTTCACATGTGAAAATTCTCATAGAAGTGTATTTATTTTTATTGCCTACTATTAGCCTGTGTGTATGGTTGTATGTGTGTGTGTGTAGTTAAAGTAGTTACAACATGTGTGTAAACAAACTCATACACATACTTGCTGGCAAAAGTGTACATATATGTACCTCTATAATAAAATGACGTCATTAAGTTGAATACATTTTATGTGTTTAGTTTTTATTAGAAGTTGTTGTTGTTGTTGTTGTTTTTGTTGCTTTTAATACTGATTATATTTACTTGGCTGTTTATATGGCTGATTTAGTTATTTCGTTGTTTTGGTTTTTATTTTTTCGTTAAATAAGAGCTAAAGACAACGGCAACAACAAATATTAAGTTTTGTTATCAGCCTTGATTTGACATAAAAACGAAGAAGGTGTGCTCTTTCTTTCCTCTTAATGGTCTGTTCTCTATTTGCTGTCCGTATAGATACTTGCGTGATTATATTTCATCCAGAAGATCTGCCACCGTTCATATTAGTTTTCCTGTTATTTACTGTATTTTTGTTACTTTTTTTATTTACCGTATTTTCGTACAATTTACTTTGGCATTAACTTTATTTGGCCCGTCAAACTTTAAGTCAAATTTCGTTGAAATGTCGCAGGCCAATAAGGAAAAATACGTTGACAAGTTATTTTTTTTTATTTTTCATTTTCAATATGATTGAGGTCATTCAGCTAATGTAGCACTTGGCTGCTTTGGTACCTGTTTCATGTTTATTTAGAACTAATTTTATTTGTTTTTTTTTATTATTTCGTTTGGAAAGTATGAGATTATTGACATTTCTATTTCTGTTTTATAGAAAAACTTTGTTTTTTTTCCCTTTATTTTTAATGTCAATGAAGCATGTTGATTTAATCTTAATGTATTTATTTCTATGCCTTTTTTGTTGTAAAGAAATGTTTTTTAATAATTTATTAGTTCGAATGGCTTTGTTTAATTTCAGGAAGTATACTTACGCACAACATTTGCGTTCGTTTTTGATTGTGATTAGAGGTTAATTATTTTGATAACCTTTGAAATATGACCCCTCTATGTATAACAAATGTGGGGTATATGTAAATACGCTTTTAAAGGATTTACGTAAACTTTTAAAACATTTTTTTTCTTCATTTTCAATTCTACTTTTCCAACCATCTTCTCTAATATATAAAAATTAATGCCGCTTTTCGTCCAAGCCAAATGTTTAGGCTTTATTCGGACTATTTAGTAGATGGTTTATGTGAAGTTTGCCACTCCCACTTTTGCGTCCATATTTTCAATTTATCTAAAATCAGATAAAATCCATTTAAAGTTTTCATCAAGAGAAAATTTTGCCCCGTCCACTTTTTTTGAAAATTACTTAAGATGAATTAAATCGTAAACTGTGCATTTAATCATGTTATGATCTTTAGCAAAGTTGTTGTGCATGAGCCGATGAAGATTACTAAGTTGGTATGACCAATTTCCAATAGCTCATTTCCAATTATTCAAAATGAATTAAATCTTAAACTGTACATTCTTTAACAAAGTTGTTACGTATGAGTGGTGCGATTAATTTGCAATGGATGGCGTTACTAAAAATTATTCAAAATGAATGACAAGCAACTGGTCGACCTACACCCCAAACACGGAAGAAAAGAGCATTACGAGCTTCAAAATCAGACGAGCACTGTGACTGGAAAATCTTCGAGTAAATGCCGCTGAGACCCGTTCACATAAACCACTTGAACAACGAGATGTGATATTAGAAACTGATCGAATGCTTACTACTCAGGCCCCTTCATATGAATCATCAGGACAACGCAAAACTAAATCAATAAAATAATTCAAAATTAATCGGACATTTGTGAATGCCTTTGCTTCAAATTTATTTTAGTTGGGGGCAGAGTACAGCTAGTAGTTTTATAAAAGTTTTTGGTGCACTGAAGTCGAATGCATCGTGTATTAGTTTTACATATGAGTGGCGAGACCTATAGTTTAAAGTCGACTATGAACGACAGATTTTTGAGAAACTTTTTATGGCAATTTCTTATTTACACTCAGAATTTTGTTTATATTTCGTTTTGTTGGAGATGTAAGACTTTAGATTTGAACCATAGCCTTACAGTTCTAATAAGCTAACACACTACTTGCTGTAATAAAACGATTTCAATTTTCCAATTTTTGGTATAACTTTATGAGTGTTCATTAGGAGTAGGCAAGTAGCATACTATGAGATGTAAACATTGCTATAGGATGAGTGCAATTGAGAATAAACAGTGTTTTAGAGCTAAATAGAAATTGAGCTTAACACTAAACCTACCATGGACGGGTCAAATGACCCATTTTGAACTTCTTGTCAGAATTTCTTGAAAATAATATTATCACATCGCCATTTGCCTTTACAACTTTTATTACAAAATAACAACGAATGTGTTTTCCCAAGATTTACTCCTCTCTTGTTAATTTGTTTTTTACCGAGAAATATATGTAATCTACCTTAAATACCGCAAGGGGTACCTCTTTGGTAGGAATAGGAATACATGAAGTAGGTTTAGTGTTAAATAACCCAATAATTCATTTAACTAGCGACCTATGTTCTCACGTCTTTAGCAATCTACAAAAAGGAAACAAATGTTATTGTTTAGAATTGAATAATCGCTTATATTCAACTCAGAATATCAAAATAAAAGGAAAAATATTATTCAAACAAAGATAGGCTAGTAATAACTGTTGTGAATCTGCCAATTGATCGCAGATAGATTACTGGTACTGATTGGGTGGTCAACACAATCCTTCCAGTTAATACTTGGCCTACCAATTCGTTTAGAGTATGTAATTTTATAATTTAGGGTTGTTATGAGCGATTATATATGTGTATAAGTCATATTTCTGCTGCTGGAGACTCTAAAGCAGAAGAAAACAGAAGCTCATCTTATGAACTGACGAAAGTGTTAGCAGCAGCAACCATTCCAATCGAATGTTTATCGCCAAAAATAGTACTACTTCAGTAGTTTGGTAAGAGAAACTCAGAATTTACTCGCTGATTGCCCTGTTACTTGAAATATTGAAGAGTTTTTCTTACTGTTCTTCTCATATTTATCTCACGAAGGAATATTTCGGTAAACTACGTCTGTACGTATGCGCTAATAGAATCATTCGTTTTGATAATGTGCTACTCGAAAATAATGATAAATTTACGCCCATTACGCCTTTTTGAAAAGCGACCTGAAAGCCTTTCAGCTTTTATTGATTCCAATAATTTTGTCGCTGTGAATGAGTAACTAATTGAATTTTATGGTCATTATAAGTTTCGTGGTCCAACGAAATCAAATTGGCTGTTTTAGACTCAAGTACATTCTACGTACGTAGCAACTACATACAACCGTATTTGTAGAAACCCGTATCCGGGAAACCAGAGAGAAATTTCAGAGAGCCTTGTTATTGACATAATCGTTGTTCAATTGCTACGGGACTCTTTTTTAGTTCAAATGACGTTAAAAACAACTTTTTCTAACGAAATATAACAATGGTTTGTACCATTAAATTTCAGCCAGTCCTCAATTGAGAGTGTTTCTGATGCGAGCGACAATAAGCTGCCACATCTAAACAATTGGAAACTTATAAGTCACAGCAAAGCCAGGGTGCTAGATGACAAATTATTGCCATTTAAATAAAAATAAATTCAATCTGACATGAAGTGTTTGATTTTTACGTAAAAAACCATAGTGCAACGTTCATCATGACAAAAATTTTGGCGTAAATGTCATAAAAATGATAATAAAATGCAAATATTAACATTTCTTGACAAAATCTATTAATAATTGCGAAAATTCTATGTTACTACAAGTATGTATCAAAAGTGAAGCTAGAATTACGAAGTTTTTTTAAGGATCGATCTATGGTTAACAAAGCCTGGTGTCCTGTTATCAATAAATTGTGACACGCCTTACGTACCTTAACTATTTAGTTTTCATGAATTAACTATATTCACTTCGTCTTGCATTTCAAGCATACTGCGTTTCGATCAAAAATTTTGCATAATAGTTTTTGGCTTGAATGTTCTCAGACCAAGTTATGAAGAATAATTCCCTTGGCCGCGTTTTGCAACATGCGGCGATTGTTGTGACAAAACTCTATATGTGTTTTATTTATATGATGTTGAAACTAATTTTGAAATGACTACTCATTTCGTCGAAGTACGATCTATGCTACTAAAGGTATAAACACATAGACGACAGAGAGCAGCTTGGCATCTCGACAGAAAATTATGCCAACTGGTTTTTCTACCGTATGCCGACTACTTAAATTGTTTGAAGATAGAAACGAAAAGAAAAAACAAAAATAATAAACAATAATTTAAATTATGAAAAATTTTAGTGCTCTCACTATCGAATTTTTTACGTACGCAAAAATAAAATCACAAATATTATTCAGAATACTAATTCAGATTCATAACTTTTGAAAAATACTAATAAATGAAGTTCGTGGGACTCGAATCATTCATCAAAATTATCAGTTTTAGTTGTTTTTGCATTTAAAAAAAGACACATTTGCAAGAATAGCAGATAGAGCGGTAACAAGGGAAACACTCTACGACTTAGTGAGTATTTTAGTATTCATATGCGAATTAAACTTATTTTGTGATTGTTGCAAATGTTGAATTATGGAAAGTCAAATTCAGCAACATCAGACGTGTTGTTAAATATGAATACGACGAGTACTTCCAACTTTGAGTATGATTAGTATCAGTATCATAATAAAATAAGTATGAATGCGTATAAGTGCCAGAAATTATGAGTACGATTCGATTCTACATACACAAAAGCTATATGTATGTACTAATTTAATAATGTACTATGTATTTTTTCTAAAATTTTAAAAATTATTAAATTACTCTTCACATCCCGAGAAACTATTTCTTTTACAAATTGGTTATTGTGCTTACAAAAAATATTTTTGGTTAACGAGCTTATCAAACGAATTCGCATACAAAATTCGATTAATAAACCCTTTATAATTAAATTTTACTTTTTATAAATATATGAAATATTTTATATTTTTTGATTGTACGTTTCTCTTCAATAAGTATTGTAAGCTGTTATTTAATTATTATTTTATCATTATCATCATTTAGCATTGGCATCACTAATTTGCTTTTAGCTGCTTAGAAAAATAGAAAATAATTTAATTTGGGCAGGAGTTGCTTAGGTTGTTGTCTTGGATTTTTCTGTGCTGCCTTCCATATAAACGTTTTCAAAAAAACGTGTGTATTGTAAACTTGCCAGCTTTCTCTTGTCTGTCGTCTGTCGTCTATGCGTTTATACCTTAACCTGTCGCAAATATTATATTGAATACTCCGCTGTTATTTTTCAGAGTAGTACCTAACTAAATTCAGCGCAATACAACCTTTCACTTTACTTTCCAATATAGAAAAACTGTTGAATTTGTTCTGATTAAATGTCGCTGATTTGTTGAACTTCTGAATGAACAGAACTTTTCAATCAGCTCGATTGTAATGCAAGGATTGTGTAAAGAAACATAGAACACGTAAAAACAATAGAACCGAACGCCGAAATATATTGTTAAATACCGCTTCGTATGTTGCTGGGTCTTCAATTGATTGTAGTCGTTAAGTGCTTGACATTAGCAAAGAGTTTAGATTATGATGAGATTGGAATTCTCCACGAGCAATACAAAAAAAAAATTAAATTTTCTTTCTTTTAAGACAATGTATATGAAAAGTTTCTTTCGTAAGCAACTTAAAGATGTAAGCAACTGATAATCGTAGTAACTTCTTTATTCTTTATATCGTTAAGAACTAATATCATCAATTACCTTCTATCACAATAATTACGAGTAACATTTCCTCACAAAGCATTCGCTCTAATTTGACAGAAATTCATAATGTTCTGTGACAAATTGTCGTGATAGTTTCACATTTAATTTAGCTCCACACATACGTACACACTTATATTGATGGAAGTCAAATAGAAAACGACACAACTATAGAAGAAAACACAGTTTTTTGTATTTGTAAATATTTTTATTTTATAGGATTTTTGTTTTGATGACAAAAGTACACGCAATTGCAAAATTTGAAAACCAAAAGGAATCTTTAATTAAATATTATCCGATGAATTTTACACAATTTTCCTGATCTATTTTTGTATTTGACTGTTATCAACCATACTTGTAGAACTACTGTGAATGTGTGTTTATCTGTGGAATCAATTTAGCTGTATGTGTGCTAACACAGTTTACTGTACTGTACTATATAAGCAATATTGCGTAGTTGTAAACGAACCAGAATCAGTATTCAATTGATTTTTTTTATATGTTTATCTGTATGTTTGTAAGCATTATTTGTGCGTGTAGCATCTGTATGTATTGCATTGTCTTTGTATGTGTATGATCACAACCATTTATCATTAATTTCGTATTCAATTGTGCTTATTACTGTGTGTGATTATCTAAATGAAAATACCATTTTGATTAAATTGTCATGTCCGCTTCCCAATATTCATTTGTATCACTCATTATACATACGTATTGTATGCATGTAGTTAGTATGCATATACGGTTGTGGTACGATATTAATTTGAGATTGAGGAGGATTGTGTTTGAAACTTTCAACATTAGTAATATAACGCTTGTTTCATTAGATTACAAAAGTGACAAAGATTAATTATTTTAATAACACTGGTTAAGTTAAAGTCATACAACAAACAGATGGCTTCAAGGCATGTATGTATGGCATGTTTTTCAATAAATTGTAGCTGTTCCGCTAAAGATGGTATTGTATTTCTGAGAGATAAAATATGGAATAAAGATTTTCAGTTCATAAGAAAGTGTCACCTTAAAGTCTAATGAAAACAAGTTTTACTTCAAGCTACAGTCGAGAATAACTCGGGTAATAAAATCACAAAAAGTCGCCGTAGTCTAGTAGATAGTGTCTTTGCTTATTAGGCATGAGACTGCATTCAAGTCAAATATCTTCAACAAAGGGAAATATGAAAAAATATTTCTTCCTCTCAACGGATTCCTGGAAAAATCTCCAAGAGAAAATAAAGTGCCTGAAATCATTTGGAGTTCCGAGCCGCCACTCATGTACACCCAATTCTTTTTTACACGGTTTTCTTACACGTATTTAAAGTTACAGTTTTTAAAAAATTTTTAGTTTAGTACGGTTCAAAATCCCCGATAACGACGTGAAAACTGAAATATGTCAATTAACTGCTAGTTTAATTGATGACGGTCTAACATTTGGTAAAAGTATGGTGAAACATATCTTAAAAAATTATTCTAATATGGAAATGCCCTGAAATTTAAACGAGTTATTAATAAATGTATTCCTGTGCATAAAGAGTTGTATAAAAAACTTAGAAAACCAAAAATTCAACATTCTATAAAAGATTTTTCAATAAAAGCATCGACGGAGCAAGACCTTTCGGAAAGTAGTCCGACAGTTCAAAACTCTATTATCGAACGAAAGTCACCATTGGATAATTTATCGTATATTTCCAGTGATGATACCGACTTTAGTCCAGTTCGTTGCAAACAATTGCTCTTCTTATCAAGTAGCGACGAATAATTATGTATGTAGCTAAGTAAATATTTTTTCTTTATTTCTATTCCAATTTTTCTCTTCTTAATTCTGGTTTATCAGATTTCTTTTGTTTTTTGCTTGCTCTATCAATTTTTCACCTTTTGAATTATTTATTTTAAGTTTTAATGCTCAATAAAATACCATATGAACATACATTTTGTATGCATTTCTGAAATTTTATAGTTTTCAACATTTTTTACACGGTTTTTCGAAGTAGACATAGTCCTTTATTTCATCTTACACGGTTTTCAAATGACATGGAACGTATCCCCAATTTTACAATAGGAAACGCCTCTTTTTTTACACGGATTTCTGAGGAACGTATCTACCGTGTAAAAAAAGAGTTGGGTGTATAGAATTAATATGGTAGAAGTGACCGTTAAGCTAAAGGGAGGATCATCCTACCGTTAACTTTTAAAGTCTATGTTGCAGATTTCTGGCAAAAACTCTGAGACTAAATAAAATTGCCATGAAAAGTTTGTTCAAAATCTGTCGTTCGCAGTCGACTTTAAACTGTAGGTCGCACCAGTCATGTAAGAATCTAGGCTGTAATCCTAACTAAAGGATTGTAGTACTTCCCTATAAAACGAATTGAAAGGGTAACTGATTTAAATACTCAACTGTCCAAAGAAATAGATTTATTTACATCAAGAGTTGGTAGAAGTAAATATTTAAAAGCTGCTGGATTTTTGGATCCGGAAGTATCCCGAAATATCCCGGGATTTTTAAAATTCGATCTCGTTTGGTATCCCTAGTATATACCAATCTCCCATGGGATTCAAGAGCGTCGAATGTGATTCCAAAAACACTGTTCGCTACTAAAGTTGAATCCTGAAAATAAAGATCACTTGTCTATTGAAGGATGGTGGCGAAAATTTCCTATAATATAACACTCGATTAAACTGCACATGCTATATATTAAAGGCATCTGTCATCTCCTGTAAATAGGCCATCAGAATTTTTTAAATATTTTAAAAATTAGAAGACTTTTAAATTATAAAACCTCTTACACATCTGTCTGTATATATTTAGTCCTTGCTTTTGAAATGAAAAAACGTGAAACTTTAAAAAAAGTTTGAATTCCTTTTGATTCTAATAAATTTTCGTTCAAAGTGAACTTTAGAAAAAATGAAAAATAAAATTTTTCTTTTCATTGTAAATATTTAAGAACTCTTCTACTTATTTTTTATTTTCGTTTTTCTTTTTTTTAATACGATATTATTTTTCTTTCATTTCATTCAAGTTTATTTGCAAGAATAAAATATTTTCAAGCATCATTTGGTATTTTTTTCTTCGAAAATTTTTAACTCATGACAGCCAGTGAAATTCCAACGATGATGCTGATGCTGTTGATGATTATGGTAGTAGAGGCAAAGGCACTCAGAGTTCCATTTAAAATGTTACAAAGTGTCACAAACAAATTTTAAGCACGAGTATTAAAATGAATAAAATCTTAAGAAATAAAAAAATAAAAAGAAAATTCGAAAATTTTTCATTTGACTGAGAAATATACACTCATCGTGTAGAAGCATGTTTTTTAAAAGAATGCAAATACAATTACAAACATTGTTAGATGATGACGACGATGATTGTATTTTTTTTCGTTTGTATGCATGAATACGTCAGAGGTGAGCAGTCGTTTTAGAAAGGGGTGCCTGAAATTAATAGGAATTAATTTTGAACTGATTGAATCCATCTACGCTGGGTTCTGGGACATTGCGGTATACGCGGTAATAAAACAGCGAATACTTTTGCTGGATTAGGTTCACTTTCTGATGGCAATTTTATAGTCGGTCCTGATCCCCTAATCTGCCTCATCAGGGGGTCAGGGGAGAAGAGCAGAGGCTCTGGGATGTTGGATCGAGTTGTTATGTATCTAAGCATCTACGGCCTGCTGTAGATAGTGATAGAACATATTTTCTGCTGGGCTTAAATAACTCTTTTCATTACAAGGCACTGCGAGATTAGAAAGCTGACAACAATCCTGAACAGATCTCAGCCGGCCTATTGCAGGGTATCTTAAAATGAGTAGGAGTTGGAAACTATCGAATAGCTCCTCTGCAACTGTTCAGCCCTCAGTAAGTTGAGTACCCTAAGAAGAGGCTTCTTCGAAGGTTTATACGCCTCCCGAGAATCGATATTAACGCTCTTCATATATTCAAAAATTGGTTGAGCTGGTTGAGAATGGCTAGAGCTCTGTTGTATGTTTGTGGTCGATCCCTTTTTTATCTGTCTCTTATAGTTTCCCTTTCCTACCTCTTCTGCTTTTGCAATTTCCCTATCTTCTTCACTATCCTCTCTCCTCTCTCTCACTCTCTCTTCTAGAACGAATTTACAATGGTTCATTCTGACTTTCGGGTATTGTACTTGTCCCCATAGCTGCCAGATAAATAAATCCTCAAATCGTCAAATATTAGGAAAAAATAATCCTCAAAATCGTCAAAGACGTTCATGGAAATCGTAAAAATTATCATCACAAAATGGGCTTGAAAATTCAGTGGAATGTTCGCTAAAACCGACACATTTTTAAGAGAGTATAAGAAATACTTCACTTCATCAGATCTTCCTACTATTTGTACCACTCATGTATAGGCCGGTGCCTCAGCGTCTATTTGGAGACTAGGCGAAGTTGCTCGTTAATGACGGTAGGGTAGGATATCGAACTCCATTGATTCATTGGAGCATCATCTGTACTACCAATATTATAACGGATTTTGCTCGAGCGAAATAAGGGACTTGTTCCTGAGAATCATGTATTCGTGCGTAACACTCGCCTTTCTCTGCAAACACATACGTTCATGATCGAGTAGCCAGTGCATCGCACACTACATTACAAACAAAATTCGTTCTTTAGTCGGAGAAGCTTTTAGATGCCTTTTAACGTACTAAAGTAAAGAATATGATTTAAACTTTTAATTTCTAAAAATCGTCAAAATATGGGCTTAAATCATTACATCGTCAATATGATATTTTTGAAGCCCAAAATCATCAAATCTGGCAGCTATGCTTTTCCCAATAATAAGTACACATTCTCCAATCTAACCTAACATAAGAAAACATTGCCACTAGCTGTAACTCGTGAGAAACAAACTATTTATTGCACCAAAGATTTTCAGAATAGCAAGAATATCAAAGGCATGGAAAGGTTAGAGAATCGTTTAAATTATTTGCTTGTTTTCTTAGAAGGTTGTTCAGAACGCTGTTTAAAATAAGCAGCAAATCATCACTCCCCGACAATCAAAGAAATTATTTTAGCAAATAAAAGAAACGAAAATGTTTGCATTCACATTTGAATATAAAAAATTAAACAATTTAAAAACTCTCCTGTTTTTTTTTTGTTTTGTTCTTGGCTGTTTTAAAGACAATACCAAATAAAAAAATGAAAACAACAACAACTACAACAAAGACAATAACAAAGTTGCATAACTTTTTCATTTGCCTCGTTTTGGTTTCCTTTTTTTGTTTTTGTTTTTTTTTTTTTGATTTATTTTATCGCACAAGTGTTGAAGTTAATGTGCTACAGACACATGAGGCACTGAACCAGGCAGTGTCATATAAAAAACACTCTTTAAAAATTGAAACAACAACATCAGCCAAAGAATTGTAAAGAAAATAAATGTTATTATGATTCCCAAAATCATTTAGAACTCATTTGGCTTTTATTTCAAAAAGAGAAGCGAAAAGAACGAACGACAACACATGGCATTTTGACAAACACATTCGTAGAACAACAGCGATTACAAGCCCACATGCTTATTAAATTGCCTGGTGTGAGTTTCTCATTCCCATTCCAGTTCCCATTTTTGCTTTAAATTACAACATTCGTGTATTACTAGTGTGAGTGAGTGTGTGTGCTCAATTACAATCAGTGAAGGGAAATAAATTTTATTTAATGTACCGCGTAAAAAGGCCCATAAATTGCACACATTTTTACATTTGAATTTCTCATAACGTTGATTGTCATCATCGTTGTCATAATTTTCAGAGCAATACACAGGTTGGTAATTTTGTTTTTGTTGGTTTTGTTTTCACATGTTTTTTTTTTGTACTATGATTGGCTGTAAAGAATACATTTTTCTGTTGATAATTCGTTTAAAAGAAAAAAAAATTTATAAAAAATCTTCTAAGCGAAATGCAAGAGAAATTTTAATGGAAGGAAGGTTTCTGTTTTAAAGCGTTGAGCTAAATAAGCCACAAAAGAAGTTAATGCAAGCGAGTCTAACTTTAAAGAAGAAAGAATTCCAATGTCAAAAGTGTCACTCAAAAATTGTATAAAATTTTACAAATTCAGCACGCTAGCTATCATGAGATGACAGAGGCAGTTAACTGACTATTTAAAGAAACTTAATGGCCCATATTTGAAATGAAACGCAGCCAAGTCGAATCATTTTTGAAGCAGGCGAAATGAAAATGATCGCCGTAGTCTAGTAAGTAGTGTGCTGGCTTATCAGACGTAAGGTTACGGTTCAAAACCCCAGGTTGGACATTAAAACGAAAGTATGAACAAATATTTCTTATGGCGTCTTCCTTTCAGCAGATTTCTAGCAAAAATTCGCAAAATGCCATGAAAAGTTTCTCAAAAAAAAGTGTCATTCGGAGTCGAGTTTAAAATGTAGGTTCAGCCACTCCTAATCGATGACCTACATATGAAAAATGCCAGCATTAAACGAAAGAAGTTTTTGTTTTTTTGATTGTTTGGTGGCATTGGAATGGAATTATCTGTTATAAGCTGCTGCAACCTCGTTAGCGGATCAACCCAATATATTTGCCGCTCAAGAAGAACATTCCGTTTAAATAAGAATATTATTAAGAACCTGGCATCACATTTTTCTAACGTAAAAGGTGGTGTATTCCATTATGATAATGCCATTATATATATAGGTTTTAAGTTTAAATTTTTATGCTAATTATTAACGGCACTGTAATGGGGAGTCTTGATGCATTCTTCGGGTAGGACCTGGACCTTTAAGCTTTAAATTAATATTTGTTGTGGTCTCTTCAAAATTCCTATAAATTTATAATTTAAAAAGCCTTTGAAAGGAAATACTGTCTAATTTAAAACTAAAAGTCACATTTATAATGCCTGTAATGTGTTTAATCTGTTGTTCTTTACGAATCTGAAACGAGGATTGATTGTTCATGCAGCAGATTAAATGGTTCATATCCTCCTAAAGCTTAATAACGAAATATGTCACGAAGCATTCAAATGGAATCCAAGAGTAAGACAACCAAATCTAACATAAAAAGGAACAATTTTTCAAGCTACATCTGACAATTTATTCTTTCTGCCTGTTTTGAATAAACGCCGTCTACGAATAGATAAGGATGTGTTTTCGATGAATGGGCTGTAAACCTGTTCGTAAATAACTCTTATTTCCATTACATACTGCATACAAGTGTTGTTTAAGCAATTATTTGTTTTTTTAATTTTCTGAAGTCGCCGTGGTCTAGTAGGTAGTGTGTTGGCTTATTAGACTAAAGGCCCGAGTTCGAATCCCAGGTCAGACATCAAAACGAAAATATGAAAATACTTTTTCGGTGACTTCCTCTCAGCAGATTTCTGGCAAAAACTTTGAGAGTAAAAATTGCCATGAATTGCACACAACATAAGTGATGTGAGAAGCTAGGAAGTTGTACAATGGATCAATTCGGCTACCGGGTCCTGTACTTGTTAGAATTGGGAATGCAAGTCCTCTAACCTAATCCAATCTAACATTTAAATTTTCTACAAAAAAATTTAATGGCTTAGCCCGCATAAAATCTTTCTTTCATTGTTTTTAATGTGTTATTTTTTTATGTTTCGGGTAATTACCTGATTGAAGCACTCATCAAAAAGGTAATAATTGTTACCACTGGCCACAAATTTATTAGTATTCATTAAAACTTACGCATACAAATAGATATAACTGCAGACAAGTTTGAGCATCAGCTACTCTTGTAGAAATGTTTATAGTTAAAAAATGACATGAAAACCTATGTAATGCTAGCGTGGAGAATGTCTTCGTAGATCAAATTTAATTTATTTAACTTATGAAATACTTTGCAGAACAATTTCTCCAAACATGCCCTGTGATTCAAGTAAGTACTGTGCCAGACTTCTAGTTAAAGGATCGTGGTTTCGTTTTTTACTAGAGACTATGGTCTGTTACAGTTCACCGAACATAAAGCCTGAGTTCCTTAGCTCGTTATAATTATAATAAAGACATATATACATAATTGGTCATTACGACATTTCAGACCTTGCTTTTCACAACATTTATATTGGGTGTATTAAAAGAGTGGCGAGAGCCAACTTTAAATCCGACTGTGGATGATAGATTTTTAAGCAATTTTTCATGGCAATTTTATTTACTCTCAGAATTTGTGTCAGAAATCAGAGGAGAGAAAGTCGCCGAAGTAATATTTTCTTCATGTTACGTTTTCTTGGAGTAGTGTTTTGTCTTCCGTCGTGTGCGGATGGTCGCGCTGTCCATATGTTTTATGTCAGTTACAGTTTTAAACAACAACACCGTCAAACAAAATATTTATTGAAAATAACCTATTACATACACTTAACCGCAATTATTTAAATATTAATAAATACAGCTTTTAAACAACAACACCATCAAACGAAATATTTATTAAAAATACTTATTAAAAATAACCTATTACATAAACATACCTATTACATACACTTAACCGCAAGAATTTAAATTATAATAATAATTTATTAGAAATAACCTATTACATACACTTTATGATGCGGGCTTCTTGGGGTCAATTACTGTAGACTGTCTAATGGTGAAGGTATAGCACTGGCCATTTTATAGTCACCTAGCAGCAACTTGTTTCCTTGCCGTTCGCATCTTGAGCTAAGGCGTTTGTCTTTCAATTGTTCTCTATCCTGTCAATTACAATATTGGTAAGTTTAATTCTAATGTTCACAAACACTACTCCCTCTTTCCAACTTCCTATAACATATTTTCCTAAACATGCATAATTGAGGCCATCCCCTGAGTGCTGGTTTTACCAAAAAAAATATCTAACCTGTGACCTCACGTCTAATAAGCCTGTTGGCCTACAAGACTATGGCTGCTTTGTTTGAAATTAATTTAAATTCATTGATAACATAACATAATTGGCCATTACAACTCATCAGCCAGAATTACAAGCTAGTTTCTCACACCACTTAGGTTGTGTGCGCTAATTATATACATGAGTGGCGGGACCTACAGTTTAAAGTCTACTCCGAACGACAGATTTTTGTGAAGCTCTTTATTTGCTATTTTGTCTTAATAATTACATTTTATTATTAATCTTTTTTGTTCAAAAATATTGTATTTAAATAAATTTTGTTTTCTGTTTATTTACAGATATTTTATTAAGTATTTGTGTTAGGCTTTGCAAATATTTGGTAAGTAATTGATTTTTTTCTTTTTTGAAACACTTTTAAAACTATTCAAATGTTAGCTTAAATTAAATAAACAAAATAAAATTACAAGAAAAAAATATTAGTATACCTCACAAGCGAAAGTCGGGAGAAATAGAAAAAGTTTGGCATTAAAATTAATATATGTAAGTGTCGGGCCAAAAAGGCATATCAATTCTAACTCAGAAAGAACTAGTTCTAAAACAGCATTAAGTACAACCAGACGACTTCTCATAATATAACTTTTCAAAAATTCTACTAGACCTTGGTAACAATGGGATAGTACAAGTTGCGTTAAACCGTTCAAAGTCCAAAATATGCAACAAAACGTAAAATTCTGGAATGCAATTTATAGAGAAGAGTGTATGCGGCATTGGTTTCGAAAAACTTATATTGCAAGAAAGACAGATAATGACCATCATTAACTAAAGCCATCATCCAAACGTAAACGCTTTATGATGTTAGCCTGCAACAGCCTCTCTGCTGGATAGTTCAGTTTTATGCCATCAAGTTTTATTTATGTTGAAGACGAATGCCACAGAAATGACATATAAATTTAGTTTTTGGTTCTGTGTCGCAGTGCCTTCAATTTGGAAATAGTTTCTCAAATACAACAGATTTCATATTTTCTTTGATATGGTATTCTAACGACTTTTGCAGGCAAGATTTCAGTAGCCATTTCAATCAAATTTATTACTGACTTGACATTACGTTTGAATAGGAATTAAAAATTTTTGTGACATACTGAACTGACGCCTGTTGTATATGAAATAGTTACTTTACTACTATACGTTATATATATCCAAGATGTTGTTCTTTATGAGATATTTCTTATGGAATATCTTTTATTTTTATACTGTATGCATAAAATTTTATTTGTCTTCTGAAGGAATGTTTATGTTTATCTACTGATAATTTTTATTAAAACTAAACTCAATGTGACCCCAATTTTATTCAAAAACTAAATTATTGTTTATCTTTTATTGCAAATTTGTAAAACTTCTTCTTCGTTTAACAGGAGTGTATAAATAAATCTTTATAGTTTGTCTGCCATTTCT
The DNA here is from genome assembly GCA_014635995.1 of Sarcophaga peregrina. Lineage (NCBI taxonomy): Eukaryota > Metazoa > Arthropoda > Insecta > Diptera > Sarcophagidae > Sarcophaga > Sarcophaga peregrina. The sequence continues at coordinate 51,305,668 of CM025789.1, forward strand.
TTCTTTCTTTCATATCCTCTAAGGTTGCCACAAAAAAAAAAAAACAAACAAAAACTTTAAAATTTTATCTTCTAAACAATAGATTCATAAATTTGGTTATTTTTACTGCTTTTTTCTTTAGTCTCCTGCATGACCAACGAAAAATTTGATTCTTTTATCGTGATTCATGCATAGAAAAACTAGGTTACTTGCAGCTGTTTACCATAGGAAAGCCATTTAAAAGATTTGTGGAATAATAAAAAAGAAAACAAAAAACTAAACTTTTAATAAAAAAGAAATTGGAAAAGAAAAAATGATTATTTAGTTTCATAAATTGAGAAGAAAAATATTTTTAAACAAAAAAAAAAAAACTGCAAATTTATGTTTGAATAGTTCATCAGATAAAACCCGGCAGGCAATCTGCGCTGACTTTAGTTTGTTTCAGTGAATTTATAATACAGCCCACATGGAATTCTTATGAAAAAATTAAAATTTAGTCTACAAACGAGGTTGAAAAAGAATTGTTTGGAACAAATCTTAACTACACTGTGTTCCATCAGGGTTTTGTCAAATTTGTTAGTTGATAACAACCATAATCACTAAAGCTCGCTAAATGGAGTTTGGGACAGTTGGCAACTAACCCTAATGATCATCGAAAAATCATCTTCGCCTGATGCTGAGGCCCATTTCAGTATGAATGCGTGGGTGAACAACCGAATTTGTTGATTTTTGAATGAAAAATTCACTGTTTGGTGTGGATTTTAGACTGACGGCCTAAAGATCAATATTTCGTTGAGGACGGTCTTCACTATCAATGTTGGGCTCTAGAAACTCCTTTTGTCTTGAATTGGCTAATAAGAGTATCAAAGAAGTATAGCTACAACAGGAGATTCCACAGTTCATACCATATTGGATATTGTATACGAGGGCATGGTCGTCTCTTGTGGTGAATGACCCTCTGAAGTCATGCACCTTGATATCTTCTACCCTTTTTTGTGAGGTTTTCTTAAGTCGCAGGTATGTCATAAAAAGCTACTAGCCATAGCGGTACTTAACGCAAATATAACCTATGGTTTGGTTAGGTTAGGTTATAGGACGTGTACTTGTCGGTTAAGACAAGTACAGTACTCGGAGGTCGAAATTGACCCATTGTACAATATCCTTAGAGAAGGAAGGAAATAGAGGATATAGAATGAAAGGAGGGAAGAATGGGAAAATATAACACATACTACCAGTCAAATTTTGCCTAATTTATAAGCCAATAGTCATGAGAAAATTGATTATTTCGCTTGCATAGCTCCCAAAGAAGACAATTTTGTATTGCATGAAGTCTTTGGAGTCTAGTTAATAGTGTGCTGGCTTATTAGACATGAGGCCGTGGTTCAAATCTAAAGTAAGACATATCCAACAAAATGAAATACGAAAAAATATTTCTTCGGTAAGTTCCTCTCAACAGATGTCTGCTAAGAATTCTAAGAGTAAATCAATGTTTCTCAAACAAATCGGTCATTCGGAGCAGACCCACAACATAAGTAGTGTTAGAAGATAGGTTTTAGTATTGACTGAAGTGCTTGTAATGGCCAATATTCTGTAAATGATATCTTTCACAGGAATAAATAATTTCAACGATTTCTTGTTTTATTTACATTTGAAGGTGGAATAAGCTCTTAATGAAAGACTCGACAAAACGAATTTATTAGAATGCATTTTTACAACTATTTCTTGGAAACCTCGTGAAATTCTTTTTTAGCTTAGTTTTCTTAAGGAACTGTACTTAAAAATTATTTAGTATGGCTATTGCAGGTAGTAAAAACCGGAAACCGTTTGTTTAACAATATTTTCAATTGTTAAATTTGTTTAAATTAAATTGTTTGTTTGTACTAATTGGCGTTAAACTTGGATTTAGTAAAGGTACATTTGGTTAAAGGGAACTGTAAAGTTAACTTTAACTTACTTCTGTTATTACAAGTTACAGGTGATATAAAGAAAACTTTTCCGGCAGTGCCGGAGCAATGTAGATAACACTGCTGAATTAAGGAAGTTTTTTTAATCGCAGTGGCAACGACAGGCTTGGTTTTTTTATTGTATATGCTGAAACATAAACTTAACTTTAAAAGTTACTGGTTGGATGGTCCTTCCTTTAACTTAATGTTACCATATTGTCCACTTATAATGATGAAAAACAGTTTATCTGCCCATTAAAATCTTCCTTTTAGTTTATGGCAAGTTGTAATAATGGCCCTTAGTCTTTATGTTTATACAATAGGCCAGGAATTCAATTACAAATACGCTCTTTTCTTAATTGTAATTTCTATTCAAGAAAAAAAAGCTACGAAATAAATTTAATGTCATCAGTTTAAGCTGATCTGTTTATCTGTTTTCATTACAATATTGCCTCCACTATAGGCATTACGGTTAATTAAAAACATAAAAATTTTAAAAACGTATAAATTCCTGCCATTATGTCCTAAATGTCACTTTCTCACTCTCTTATATTGTGTGTGTGTTCATAGACAACTGTCGCTGTGTGGCCAAATGTAAGAAATTACAATTGTTTCGGAGGAAGTGTAGTTGTTTTGAAAAGTTTTCTTATGAAAGAATGGCTAAAAGCGGCAATAAATTGATGTTATTAACAAATAAAACAATTTATTAATTAACTTGGATTTTCAAAGGATACGGCAAAATGCCTTAAATAGGAAAAGGAAAAGCATTCATCCATAATTATGAGCACAGCTGGATTCTTAAAAGCATTTACGAATTCATTCCATTGATACCAAAAGAAGCTTGAAGCTGAGAAAATGTCAGGATCTATAGGATCTGCATTTTGACAGTGTATAGGGAAATGTTTACTATGGGCATAAGACCGTAGTAGCGGTGATTGAAGGCAGTCTTAAAAAACAAAGTTGGAAATATTTATTAAATAATATCTATATATATAAAAATGAGTGTGTGTTTGTTTGTTTGTATGTACGTTTGAACATTATAGACGACTAAGCGTCTGAACCGATTTTCTTGAAATTTTCACAGTATCTTCCTGTATGTCTGGAAGGAGTTATAGTTATATAGTTTTTGTTTTAAAATTTCAAGTAGGCGAAGTGCCACGCGCACATATACAACATTACCTACTATTGTAAGCAAATAACAAGATAGGGACCTCAAATTTTGTACAAGTAACTACAGTTTCAATATAAATATTTGGGACCAAAATGGTCGAACTAGCAAATCTACGAAAATCTGTATATCTGAAAAACTGTAACCGCTAGAAACCCATTTTTTTGGAATCAAAGCGAGCTGATAAGCTAAATGCATGTCTAAAATCATCATACCTTTGGCGACATGTTCACATTCTAAAAATAACTATTAATAGGTGTTTTCAGTTGCAACGTGATGCTTCAACTTCAACTTTTTATTTAGGTAATGGAAGAATTCCAATGGATCCTATAACAAAGTATATGAAATTTCCATCAGACTTTTGCAGGATATCACAATCAAAAGAAGAATTAATAAATTGTGTATTTCAAAATATCCAAAGGTTTTCTGAACGTACGTTGCTAGCATCCTAAAAATATTAACATTAATGCCATTAACAACAATATTCTCAACAAGATCGATGGGTATCTAACAAGTTATTAATCGATCGGCACAGTTTCAAGTATTGACGATGTCGTCAATTATCCAGTCGAATTTTTAAATTCGTTAGATTACAGGCTTTCCATCACATGACATACAGTTAAAAAACGTTGTTTCCATTATTGTACTTAGAAATATTGATTCTCCATGATCTTTTGTAATAACGCTCGACTAACAGTAGAAAAAGTGATGAGCAATATTATCGAGGTGAACATTATAACTGCAAAGTTTAAGGGAACTGATTGATGTATTGCTGTCACGTTTTCCTATGACCACATCGGAGATATCTGCAATTTCCTATTCGCCTAGCATTTGCAATGACGATTAATAAATATCAAGGTCCGTCCTTTCAAGTTTGTGGACTTAATCTAGAATATCCATGTTTCTCACATAGACAGCTTTATGTCGCATGTTCGCGTGTAGGAAAACCCGCAGATTTATATGTATACGCACCAGAGGGAAAACCAAAAAATATTGTGTATACCAAGGCATTAGAATAAGAATTATTTATTTAAGAAACAAATTTTAGTAATTAATTACTAAATAAATAAATTTTTTATTTATATGTATTTAATTTTGATGGGGGTAGCTAAGCACACCGGATATTAGTTATTGAAATAAATTTAAAAAAGAAACCATCAGGATAAATTAATACTTTTAAGGTCTAAAATAATGGGTGGTCCAACTAACGACTTAAATTTGAACTATCGGTTATTTCGAAGCCATTCAATATTCATTCTATTCATTATATTATCTCTGCTAAACGTAATGAATCGATTTTCGCCTGAAAAACGCCAAACGGGATCGATGTTTAAAAATTCCGGGATATCGGGTTAATTTGGGATCCAAAAATCCAGAAAAATCACTGGAAAAATACCGATTTACTCTAAATAATAAAAATATTTCGTTAACAAAATCATTTGTATTCTAAAAATAAAAATTATTAAAAATTTTTCACACATATGCAAATGCATTAGTTTTAAGAAAATTATTTGGATTCCAACAAAAAGATTAACTTGTGATCTGATAGGCTACGGTCGAAAAATATTTTTCGCAATCAACATTTGTTGGTAAAATATTTCCAAGATAGCTGTATGCATCTCTACTACCTCCTGATCTAAATAAATCTTTTCTTGGACAGTTAAGTATCTAAATCAGTTACCCTTTTAATTCGTTTTATAGGGCTTTTGCATTCTTTGATGGCATCAAATTACTTTTTATCAATGGAAGTGAGGTTTTCCTCATCTGAGAAGCTATTATCGAAGTCAAGTGACATAGAATTTTTTCAGGACCTTTTGTAGGGTCAAAATACATATGAATTCAATATCCCGAAAAATCCCGGGACAAGTTTTTAAAAATGCCGGGATTCGGGATTTTGTGAATTCCGAAAATTCCGGGATTTCGAGATTCGGGATTTCCCGATTGGCATCCCTAGTTGGGATTTATTATGCACTATGACTTCGATTTTCACAATAAAAACCATATTTTCGGATGAAGCTAATTTTCATTTGGGACTTTGAAAACCTACACGTGGTCTTGCAGAAGTCAATGTACCCATTACGAGTGACTGTTTCTTTAACAATTTGGATGGGGCAATGTTTTTTTTTTACGCGCTCTTAATGGTATTGATGTGAACGATGTTTGATTTCAAGAGGATGGTGCAACTCGCCACAAGTCTTTTGTCAAAATCGAGTTATTGCGGCAAACGTTGCTTGCTCTCACGTCTAATTAGCCACTTACTACCTACGAGATTACGAAGATCTTTCATTTGGAACATCTTGTTTTATTAGCCTTATATTTACAGGCCTTAACAACCGATTTATGGTTTGAACAGCAGCCTAAAATTTTGCCAACGCTTTAAAATTTAATGTATTCAGTGTGCTGCGTCTGTGTGAATAATTTTTTTTCTAGTAATATTCGGTTTTTCATACGTGGTTCTATATTTATCTTTAACGTGTTTTAGTACGCGTAAATCACCGCTTTAAGGTTCACTGAACCGAAAATGTTGTCATTTTATAACAACAACAACAACAATAACTACAACCACAACAGCAACACTAATAATAGCACAACAACATTGACAGCAATCAGAGTGTAATCAGCAACTAGGGGTGGCGGGCAATAGAGGTTTGGCAACCATGGCAATACAGATATAAAGTTTGTTGTTCTGTTTGTGTGTGTGTGTGTGTATACACTTTCATGTTTCATGTATTTGTATTTGTATTTAGTAAAGATACTGTGTCCTCTTGATTGTCATCATTGTTGTAGCCACTATGGTTGTGCTAGAGAAAACCAATGTTTTTGTTGCTATTGTAGTTGGTGTTGTTATTATGGTTGGTATGGCGGAAGTAATGCGACGTCGACGACAACCTTACACTGCTTGTTGGCACATCTATATATTCCACTAATTAGGGATCCTTGCTATTCTTTTCCCTTTAATTTTTTTTGTTTTTTTCTTTCTTTCTTTCTTTCGTTTTGTGTATAGACTTATGGAACGACAAAGGCCAAGTTGCCAGCGAGATGGCAATGGTATGGCATGGCATGGCATGGGTATATGTATTATAAGCAACATTAAATGAAACATTGTTTTCATTTTGAACAGCATTTAAGGAAGGATGACGCTGGTATGATGATGATGATGATGATGGCGATAGAAGGAAAGACCATAAATAGAGAAACTTCTTTTGTTTTTACTATTCTGTATAATTGTGTGTCCTTTAACATTCATCCTTAAACTCTGGCGTTGTGAAACGCAATAGAAAACTGTGCATTAAATTAACACTTAAACTTGGTATTATATTCGGCCGAAAGGTATTTTAAATGTGAAAAATTTTAAATTGATTTAAATATCACACCAGCCAAAGAGAAAGGAACACACAAAAAACCAAAACAAACATGCCAGCCAATTTAGATATGAAGTGAATTAATTTTTGCGTAACCCTAGTAATTTTATTATTTTTTTGGAAAAAAAAAAAACATTTAAAATATGTTTTGGAATTTATGTAAATAAGAATGATAATTTTCCCCCTATTCTCTAGAGAATAAGGTCATTTTAAATTGTGTGTTTAAATTATGTTGCCATAAAAAACAACAGAAGGGATACTCCCCTTCGAATGTTTTCTTATTAAAAAATTTATTAAATTGTAAATTAATACGCATAATTTAATTAAATGGATGCACACAAATAAGCACACAATTTAATCGAAACAATTTTGTTGAAGGGGAATTTTTTTTTAAAAGAATTATTTTCATGTTTTCATATTTTCATTTTAAATGCGAACCATGATCAAGGTCAGGTTAATTCGATGAAAACAGCACAACAAAATCCGAAGTGTGACTTGTCCTTACAAGAGCCGAAATAAAAATGTAATTGATTGGAATCCCTAGATATTTGTAAACGAAAACGTTTTTTAGTTCAATTCATGAAACTGTAGGTCCCAGTTTAATGTCGTGTTTTGAGAAACTTTTTCGTGCCATATTTATTTACTCCTAGAGATTTTGCCAGCAATTTGCTAAGGGGTAGTTGCTTAAGAGATGTTTTTCGCATTTCGTTATTTGGAGATATCCGACATTGAGTTTGAACTAGGGATGCCAATCGGGAAATCCCGAATCTCGGGAGTTTAAAAACTAGTCCCGGGATTTTTCGAGATTTTCGGGATTGTGAATTCATATATTTTCTGACCCTATAAAAGGTCCTGAAAAATAATTCGAAATTCGATAATGCACCTCAGATGAGGAGAACCCTACTTCAATTGATAAAAAAAATTATTTGATGGCATCGAAGAATGCAAAAGCTCGATAAAATGATTTAAAAGGGTTACTGATTTAGATACTCAACTGTCCAAAGAAAAAGATTTATTTACATCAGGAGGAGGTAGGGTTAATATTTACAAGCCGAATACAGCTATCTTGGAACTATTTTTCCAAGAAATATTGATTGTGAGAAGTGTCTTATAACGGTAGGGTATGTTGACAACAAAATTCGTTCATGCCTCTCAGATCACATGTTAGATGCTCAAATATTTTTGTTGGAATCCAAATAGTTTTCTTAAAACTAATTTTCTAACTCCCGAATCCCGGGATATTTAAAAATCGATCCCGTTTGGCATCCCAAGTTTGAAGCGTGACCTCACGCTTAATAAGTCATCACACTACCTAATAGACTTTACATTAGTATACACTAAATTCTTATCAAATCCGAAATACACAATAGATAATAGATAGAGTTTTTTGAAAATATAATAAACAAGCTAGTCCCAAGAGCAATTTTTTGATATTCTCTTCCGCAGTCAGGCCTATGCTAGAATTATTTTCCCATGATAATCAGGCCTGATTTAAGGTCGCACACTTTTGATACAAAAGATGAAAACTCATATCTCTTTGAAGCGCCTAATAAGCATAGCAACCATTTAAAATCATCTCTCATCTTTCAACGTCCGTCATCTTATGAATGAATCCTACTGCTATAAACGCTCTGAAATGCTTAATAATTGTGGAAGCTTTTCTTGTCTCTTATTTGATCAATGATCAATGGTGTTAAAACCGTTTGCGATCATTAGCAAACTTTTGCTTATGTCTTGTTGGGATGTCAAAGTCACGCAAACCACTCGGTATTTAGTATTTTTGATAAAGCGCGCTCCCCGTTTAATGCCGTAAGCAAACGATAACTCAACAATGCCTTCAACAAATGTTGGTTTATGCGGCATTTTCCATCGTGAAAGAAAACTATGAATTATAATACATAACCCATAAGTTAGTAATGGCATCTAATGAAAATAACGGATCCTTAAATTATACCACCAATACATACATTCATGCCGAACGTACCCCCTCTGACCTAAGCGATTTTTTTTTTCTCATTCCTACAGCACGTTGAATATTTTATGGCATCAATAATTTGTGATAAATAATCCATAATGTATTCATGTTGTACATCCATTTTCATGTATTTTGTTTTTTTTTTCATTTATTGCTCAGCTGAATATAAAATAATTGTTGTATCGATTTAATAGTATTAAAACGATTGATTTTTAAAAATATATGTATGCAGTATTGTTAATGAATTTGTTCGTTATTTTTATGCCGTTTTTTGCTCTTTCGATATCAAACATGAATTCATTAATTGAAGGACAGCGTTCTACAATATTTAATTTATTTTTGTTTTTTGTTTTTCATTTATTACATGGAAAACGAACAATTATTTAACAAATTTTAACATAAAATATCAACAACGAAATACTATAATAAGGAATTATAATTAAAAAATATTTTAAAATTTGATTTTTTAGACCTGAACTAATCAAAATAGATGGCTGTAACGCGGCATTTGGACAACCGTCGCCATTAACAGATTTTCAATTTTAATTGTTTAAAAATGTATGGGAAAAATTAAAAAATTGATTTAAAATTTTCGTTTAAAAACATCTTTAAAACCTTCAATATCTCGCTTCAATATCATTGTATCGCAGATTCATACATTTATTGATTATACATATTTTTGGTAGCTCCTTGTAATACAAATCGATTTGAATTTATCAACATAGCTGCCAGATTTGACGATCTATCATCATTTTAACGATTTTGAACTTCAAAAATGTAGTTTTGACGACATGACGATTTATGCCCGTATTTTGACGATTTTTAGCAATTAAAAATTTACATCATTTTCTTTACTTTAGTACATTAAAGGGTTCCTTAAACTTTGTAAAACAAGGTGTAAAGTGCTATATTTTTAAGTTATTTTCGAATATCTGATTTTTCAGTATTTTATACCGTTTCAATACCTTAAAAGTCAAAAAATAACAATCAAATAAAAGTCAATAAGTAAATAACATCCTAATTGAACAGACAATTATAAAAACTCGTTTATATTACCATCGGAAAAATTTTTTTCATACGACCAACACTCAGGGGTTGGCATTGCTTTTGGAACAAGGAAAGTAAATTACAGGAATGAGGAAAGAGGTAGCTGTGTTTATGGAGACTAGTTTTAAATATTTTTATACCAAACCTAACAGGAAAGATCTCTTCACGAAGGGAGTTCCACATACGAATAGTACGTCTAACAAACGAACTTTATCTGTAATACAGTATGCAACAATCTACCACATGCCGATGTGATGGCCGAGAAACACGACTGTTGCGTAAGAATAAATGATTGTCATAAACAAGCTCCTTATTTCGCTCGACCAATTTCCATTTTTGCAGCAATAGAATCCACATTGCAACGATGCACATTGCATTGCTACAATCCACATTGCAACGATGTTCCAATGAATCAATGGAGTTGGTCCCACTATCGTGACTAACGACCTACTATGGCCTCACCTGTATACGGTCGAGAAGCCTCTAAATAGACTTAAAGGGCCTACCCATACATGAGAGTTGTATTCTATTCTCGATCGGCCGGTTATAAGTGGTATAAATGGTAAGTGAAAGTATTTATTGCAACGTCTTAAGAAACCAACACATAGAAGAATTTGTTAGCTCTAGTTGTCACAATGAATTTTCATGGCCATAACGTCAAGATCTTCTGGCTCCCTAATATTTACACCACACATGGCTATAGTTGATATAATATTATTGCTGCTTAGCATTGATTTTATATCAATTTATTTATCTATTTTTCGTAACGATCTTTTTACGATTTCTGGAAACTGTCTTTGACGATTTTGATGATTTTTTTCTCAAATATTTGACGATTTGATGTTTCATTTATCTGGCAGCTATGCTTATCAACTACCTGCGTAAAACATGCCTGCTAAGTAATATCAAAATTGACTGCTTACATAGCCAAGCACCCATATGGTTTCAATCATACGTAAGAATCGGTGAATTGTTTTAGGTTAAATCCAAAGAATACACTCTTCTCTTATCAATCATTTAATTTCAATCAGTAGGCAGAGACAGGCGTGAGCTTGTTATGCAGTGGTATAATGTGTGGAACCTTGCTCATTGCGTCCTAATATTTACTCAAGAGGTGGTACTAGCTGTTATCCGTTGCTGGTGTTATGCTCTACGGAAATTAGATTTCAGCCGACGTAGGCTAGCCGAGAATGTGTTGATTTGCTATTATTATTATCAAACCACAGGTTACAAAATATGAAAAAGTAGTAATTTGACGGCTTTTTATCAGCAGTCTTTTTAAAAAATTCTGCGAGTATGTATAAAAAATTGCCACGAAAATTTTCTCAAACATCTGTCCTTGAAATAGACTTTAAATTGCAGAGCCCGCAACTTATGAATAAAATTTATACATACAACATAGGTGGTGTGAGAAGCTACGTAATATTAACTAAACTATTGTAACGACCATATTCTACTAGGAAGTGTGTTCGGTTATTAGACATAAAGCCAGGGTTCGAGCCCCAGGCCAGACATTAAAACAAAATACAAAAAGTAGTTCTTCGGCGATTTCCTCTCAGCAGAATTCTGTCAAAAACTCTGAGAGTAAATAAAAATTGTATAAAAATTAGTGCGCACAACATAAGTGGTGTCAGAAACTAGGTCAATAATCCTGATTGACCAATTATGTATATATTAGGGATGCCAATCGGGAAATCCCGAATCCTGAAATCCCGGGATTTTCGGGATTCACAAAATCCCGAATGAATGGATTTTTAAAAACTTTTCCCGGGATTTTTCGGGATTTACGGGATTATATTTTGACCCTACAAAAGCTCCTAAAAAAATTCTACATCACTTGACTTCGATAATAGCATCTCAGATGAGGAAAACTCCACTTCCATTGATAAAAAGTTTTTTGATGCCATCGAAGAATGCAAAAGCCCTATAAAACGAATTAAAAGGGTAACTGATTTAGATACTCAACTGTCCAAAGAAATAAATTTATTTACATCAGGAGGTGGTAGAGGTGAATATTTACAAGCTACATACAGTTATCTTGGAATTATTTGACCAACAAATGTTAATTGCGGGAAGTGTTTTTCAATGGCAGGTTATATTGATAACAAAATTCGTTCAAGTCTATCAAATTATATGTTAGATCCTTTAATCTTTTTGTTGGAATCTTTTGGTTTCATAATTGAGTTAGTTTTAAAACTCTGATTGGAAGACACTACGTAGTGTACTCAGCCTGGTAGAAAATGCGCAGACCTCTCAATGCGTTAAATAAAAATATTTCCTTAATCATCGTTGAGATATTTCTTTTTTTCTACAAGAAATTTTAAAGAAATAAAATTGAATGTGATGACATGCCAAATTGCATGCTTGCAACTTGCGTCATACATCTAAAGGCCGTAATATTGTGTTATACTAAATATTATCTGAAACAAAAAAAAAATTGCTTTTGCCAATTCAGTGAATCTTTTGTCTTTCAACGAATAAGGTCAGTTGCAAGGTCTTATTTCAAGAACATAATTTGCTTGCAATTAATTTCTTGTCTCATGTACTCGCAACGCTCATTAACATTTAAGTCTACTACAGTCTAAGTTCAAGACAATGGATTTGCTTTTGTTATCAGATTTGTTGGTTTTTTTTTTGTTTTTGTCTTTCTTATTTTCAGTGTTACTAGCAAAATCTACTTGAAGTATGAATATTAAAAATCAACATGATTTTTTGCGTTAATGCCTTTGTAAGCAAATTCCTTTAATCTTTTACTCTTGGTTTTTATTTTTTTAACCCTTCTTTGTATGAGAGAAGAGAAAAGTTGAAATAAATAAAATACTCTTGTGAAATAAAAACTGCCGACATAGTTATCATGTTAAACTGTAATATTTTAAAAAGTTGTCAAAACTAAAACGTAAAAAAGGCCTGCTTGAGTTAAAAATAATACCCTACAATGGCAGTAGCCTTGTAATAATTGAGGAATTTTAGGAATTTTAATCAGTTTGTTTTATTTCTTAGTCCACTACTTCTTTAGTTGTTTAAGAAGTTTATTAGTAAAGACTTATTAATTCGACGTATTGACAAGAGAGAATACTTCCTTACTTTTAGAACCGAAAATTCATATCAAAAAGAGACCCTATTTGGGATATATTGGACGCTCCTAGGTCTCATATGGATTCGATATGATTCAGTTCCTGGCTCCTTTGCAATTTTGTAGGGATGTAAGACCAAATCATACGTATTACATACATATGACCATCCTTTACTCTGGATTTCGGTCTACTTTAGCTTCTCACAGCACTTATATTGTGTGTTAATTTAACACACGAGGCGAGACCTACAGTTTAAAGTCGATACCAAAGGATAGACTTTTTGCGAAATCTTTTCATGACAATTTTTTCGGTTCAATTGGTTTAAGAGTTGAAGATGCTTTTTTTTAACCAGCACTCAGGGGATGGCCCCTACTCATGCAGTGTATTGTGCAGGTTTTTTTTAGGAAAAGTGGAAAGAGGGAAGATGCGAACGCCAAGGAAACGAGTTGCTGCTAGGTGACTATAAAATGGCCAGTGCTATACCTTCACCATTAGACAGTCTATGGGGACCTACAGTTTAAAGTCGACTCCGAACGACAGATTTTTTTGAGAAACTTTTCATGACAATTTTATTTACTCTCAGAGTTTTTGCCTGAAATCGCCGAAAAAATACTTGAACCCCTGCTTTACGTCTAATAAGCCAGTACACTACCTACTAGACCACGGCGACTTAGCTTGACTGTCTTCTTCGTTTTCGCTTTGCTATAAAGGCCAGCGAGAAAATGTAAGGTGTTGCCAGTTTTGCCTGAAAAAAAATTATCTTTTCAGTTAATGGTCATTTTCATTTTGGTGGGTACGTTAATAAACAAAAATCCTGTATTTGGGCCTCACAGAACCCACACATGATCTTACAAAAGCCAATGCACCCACTACAAGTGACTATTTGGTGCAGCTTGTGGAGAGGAGGCACTATTGGCCTATATTTCTTTGAAAATGAACCATGATAACCGTTTTTTTTTTGTACTTCCTCTCCATTGAATTGAAGAGAATTATGTTTGGTTTCAACAAGATGGTGCAATTGCATCAAACGTTTGATTGGCGTTTAATTAGCCGAAATGATAATGTTATTAGGCCGCCAAGAAGCTGCGATTTGACCCCGTTGGTCGCTAAAGAAAATTGTTATGCCGTAAAACCATAGAAAACAGAGAGACAAAGACATTCGTGATGCCAATGCCGGGATATGTACACATACACTCGAAAAAATGGTCGCAATTAGGTCCGAACAAGTGAGGTGGTGTGAGGCCAGCCGCGGCAACCATATGGATAACATAATATAAAATAATGGAAAATTTTTCTTTTGTTTTTGTTAACAACGTTTTTCAATTTATACTTTTAAATATCCCATCCTTTGAAAATAAAAACTAATTAATCCGATGTCGCTTCAACAAAATGGCCATTATCAACAAACATACTTCCGAAATCACTGCGGAAAGACCTAATATATGTTGCGAATCCAAAGCTTAGCATTAGGCATTTCCATATGTCGCTGTAATCTTGCATTTTTTCACAGAAAAACTTTGTTTTTAATGTCTGACACTTTGTTATTATTTCTTATTTATTTTATTCATTTTATATTTCTTTTGTTAAATAATATCTGCAGTTTTTTCTTTGTTATTATATCTCTTTATTTTGCTACTATATTGCACTTCTTCGTAATGCTTAAGGGTTTCATGTAAAATATGAGCAGCAATTGTTTTTATTTACAAAAGAAGTTTATGATGCAAGTGTTACGCCATTTATCTTAAAAATCTTTTAGTTTTTCTTCTCGTATGTCAGTTTATTTTCTCTTATTTTAATTCGTATTTCTGCAAAGGAAAGTAATTGCAATTGTGTGAATTGGATTATTTTAGTTTGATGTCAACAGGATTCTTTAAAATAGTATCACACTACTATGTATTTATTCAATTGATAATTGATAAGAATTATTTGTCATTCATTGAGTTTTATCAATGTTATATTATTGAAAGAAAACCAATAATTTCTTTTCGCATTTATTGAATTGAATGTTCATAGAAAATATTTTTATTATGAAAATTGTCAAACAAGGTAGAATACTCATCTTCTCCGCCAATATCTCTATTGGTATTATTTTTGTCAATACTCGGGGTGCGGGGTAAATTAATAAAATATTTTAATTTAAGCCAAAGAAACAAAAATAAATCTATAAGAATATAATACACAATAATTAGTCAAATAATTAAGTACACGTACCCCCGGAAACATTTGGTCCTTCGAACCGGATCTGAACCAGTGACCTATGGTCCTTCTCACATAGCTGAATTTTACCAACTCGGAAGCTTTTTATTGGACAGATTCAACAATAGTTCTGTCTTGATTTCAAAAACCTCCGTGCCATTGGTCAACTTTTGTGGTAAATAGAGATCCATATTTTTTGGATACTGTTGGCATCGATAATTGGATTCATGTCGAACCACATCATAACCAGCCAGGGTACTTGTCAATTCTGACATCTGGTGAAAGGGCTCCGCTTCGCTAAGTCTTCCACGTTCAGAATGGCCGAAGTCATCATTCAAGCCCTGTACTCAGCTTGAAACACGATTGGTGCAAGTGAACCTTTAAACGACACGTACGCCCACGGAGGGCACGCACGCGCTACTAGTGTTGTCGTACGTTTTTTGTTTTTTACCATTCGACTGATAAAACCCACCGATTATCTCACAATACTTGACGGTGGAACTCACTCAAGATGAGATGAGGTTTCGTAAAGCGTTAGTTGATTGTTTTATATCAAAGTTCTCATTTCTTGAAGTACCCAAATTTGAAGGACGGAGCTATTTTGTCTCGTGAGAGCGCTCTTCTAACCTTCAACCTTTTCATCGATTCTGGGGGTTTGTTACGAGTCAATGGAAGACTCTCTCCATCACCGACTTTGAAATACAACGAGCATTTCCCCAAATTACTCCCCTACAAGGGTCAATTTATCCGACTGTATCTGGAGCATCTACACAAATCCTCAATACACACGGAGCTGTCTCTAATGTTGCGCCTCATGCGACAGGAATTTTAGGTCTCTAAATTGAAAACACTCATTCGAACCGTCATTCATTACTTCAAGATCTGTACAATCTATCGGAAGAATTTTGGTCCACAAATTATTCCAGCGTTGCCTCCGAAGAGAACCACCTTAACTCGTACTTTCACCTACACTGGGGGCAAATAGGTTTAGCTATTTGAAACAAGATAGAACGTTTTGTGACTACAGGGAAACAGGGCATTTGAGCTGGCTTTAAGCAAAATGTATCAATGCTCGCATTCCAACGCAAACCCAGAGTTTTAGCGGTGACAATTTCAGAAATCCAAATCGAAGGATCAAAATATGAGGGTGAGCGGGGAAAGAATAAAATTAAATATTTGGCAAGAAATTGAAGAATAAAAAAACAAATGAAGTAGTTTTAATAATCAAATTATTATTTATATGTACACAAAACGTTTGGGTTGGGGGATGGATCGAGTAATTATTTCTTTTCTGTTATTCTTATTATAATTCGCAATTAACAAACATGGTTGTAAAAGTATTTAGAACTAAACTTAACATTTGGAGATATATTTCCGATAACCAGAACAAACTACAAAAAGTATTTTTTGTCGGCGATTTCTTCTCAGTAGATTTCTGGCAAAAACTCTGAGAGTAAATAAAATTGCCATGAAAAATTTCTCAAAATTCTGTCGTTCGGAGTCGACTTTAAACTGTAGGTCCCGCCATTTGTGTATAAAATTAATACACACAACACTAAGTAGTGTGAGAAACTGACTGAAGGTTTTAATGACCAATTATGTATGTATGTATGTGTAGTAAAAAACTTAAAATTTTTAATTTCAGTTGATTGCATAGAATTTGTATTAAGGAATTATTTAAATTTTAACAATTAAATTAATTCAAGAAAACGGGGCCAATAAGAAAAGTACACCTACCAGTTTCTATTATTAATATTCTGCTAAAGATATTGCATGCAACCTTCCAAATAAATCGAGTACTTGTATAAATGCATTCTTTTCTTATAACATACAAAAGGAATGACAGAATTGTGTATTTGCTAATGCTTTTGAGCCATTTATCTTGAAAAGTTTTTATGATGCGGTTTTGTTTAGCTTTTCTTAGTATTTTTTTTTTCTTTTCAATCTTTTTGCGATTTCTATGACAGAGTATGTTTTGAGTTCTTCGTCGTCTTTTTTTTTTTTGTTTGCTTTATTTCCTGTCAACAATAATGTCATTTGTTTTTATAATATTTTCTATGCAAAAAGCTCAAGGACGACATCGATGTTGTCGTTTCATAGCTGGCTGTGGTTTGCCATACAATAGAATACCCAACATGATGTGTTTCCTTAATATACCATTTATTTCAACATAAAATATTATAAAGTTTTATCCAACAACAATCCTTTTTGCCAGAATTTGTGCTTATTTTTCTCTTTTTTATGCGTTTTTTGTTATTATATGCTTGTGCCATATTTCATTTGCGTTTCTTTTCATTGCTAATAAATATACATGAAACCATTAATCAGAAATATTTTCTTTTTTTGCCATAAAAATAATAATTTTTAAGGACAGTCTTGAATAAACACAAAACGTAACATTTAGAATAATTTTAAAGCTATGATCTAAT
Source organism: Sarcophaga peregrina (assembly GCA_014635995.1). Lineage (NCBI taxonomy): Eukaryota > Metazoa > Arthropoda > Insecta > Diptera > Sarcophagidae > Sarcophaga > Sarcophaga peregrina. The sequence continues at coordinate 51,322,841 of CM025789.1, forward strand.
TTGAGTTTTAATATTTTTCCCACTTGATATTCATATTTTAATGAAAATAGTTGTTATAAAACAGAGGAAGCTTTTATGGAAAATAATTTCAGTTCAGAATACATTGACGATTTATTGTTAAATATTAATATGGCCCTTGGGAATTTTTTAAAATTTAATTGTCAATTCTCATTATTGACAGACAAGAACAAAATTTATATGTAATACGGTAAACACAAATTTAACAAACAAATACATAGGAATTTAAGAGAAAAGAAAAACACAAAAAATAAAAATTCCAATAAAGTTCATAGATAGAACGTCAATTCATAGACAAACGAATAAAGGAGTAAAAATATAACGAAGAACACTGCTGGTCTTTGTTAAGAAAGGATCCTGGATTACATTAACAGTAATAATCCTATAAAGTACATAATTTTTCAGTGTTGCAATGCGTCTAAACAGAGGACGAAATTCAAAAATGATCCGAAAAGTGAAGACCAGATTTGATCGAAATCCACGCCGCAGTGGTAGAAAATTTGCTCGTGAGCTGAACATATCGTGAGAACGGATATTGAAAAATGAGCTTGGACTAAAGCCATTGAAGTTCCAAAAAGTGCAAGAGCTCCCCGACGGGCAAAAAAAGTTCGACTGAAAAGACGCAAGAAGTTACTTTGCTTGCGAATTTGATTTTCTCCGATGGCAAGCCATTCCAAATTGAGCAGTTTGTAAACAAACAAAATGATCAGGTTTACTTGTCAAAGAGGTCTGCTGAAAATTTATTTATTTATTTTATTTATTTATTATTAATTACAATACAATTACAAATGTAATCATATATGAGCTGAGTAACTTCGACCATATTCCCGGTGTAGTGTCACAGACCAGAGCCTCTGGTGGGAATCGAACCCACGACCCTCACGCTAATAGTCTAGCACACTACCCACTAGACTACCAGGGCGCTCAACTGCTGAAAATTTACACCTGCGGTTGGCCACCAGAACTCAAGCGCCGACGATGGTAATGGTGTGTGGCCGATGGTCGCACCCCGCTCGTATTCTTTGACCGTGGGGTCAAAATAAATGCCGAATACTATCAGAAAAATGTCTTAAAGACAGTATTAAAGCCCTGGGCAGACAATCATTTCGGCCACACCATTGACATTCCAACAGGACTCAGCACCACCGCACTCAGCATGCGTTAACCAAGAATATTTTAAAAGGAGGTTCCTCGCTTCATTTCTACCGCAGAATGGCCACCAAAATCTCCAGATCTCAATCCATTCCAATATTTTTTGCTTTTGAACAATAAAATTAAAAAAAAAATTAAAATTTCGTCGTGGAACTTTTTAAGCCATAATAAAGCTTTTTAGTTATGATAATTTAGTTTGGAGACCCCATAACTGTTTGGAAAGCTGGTCCATTTTGCGGTCCACCTAGTAAGCAAGCAAATCGTGCAGTTATTTTTATTTGCTTGTTTGCACACTAATTTTTCTAAAAACCGTGAATAAGGCAATAAAATTTGCATACAGAAGATGATATTAAACACTCCGAAATGTCCATTTGTTGCCGCTCTTAATTTTGTCCTTTGATTACATGGAATATTTTACGTAAATATTTTGGTAATAGCTAACAGAAGATTTAAAGTCCATAGTTTATATTGCATTTTTGATAATTTTTCTTATAGTTGCTTGGTCTGCTCACATATAATTTGCCTTACATAGCAGAAACAAACCAAATTAAGCGTAAACCACACAGGAAAATATATAAACAAGCCGATATCATTTTTGAAGAATAAGTATTTAATAAAACCCAAGATTTTGTTGCGAAAAACCTTCAAAATACATGCCAAAGTAAAAATAAATTATAAATGTAAACATGAAAAGAATAAAGTATAATGGGGGGAGGAAGGGATCAGTGATAATGTGGAAGGGTAAAGTGATATCAGGGGTTGGCAATATAATTTTTATTGTTTCAATGATATTTTCAAATAAAATGTAGCTCCTACAGTGGAGAAATTGAGTTTAACTCGCACCCGGGTAAGTGGGCATGTCACCTTGCCTAATTGAACTTTTGAAATAAAATGTAGCCTATAGTTCCTTCCAGACATACAGGAACGTATTACTAAAATTTCAAGAAATTCGGAATGGCCGTTTTTTAATATAAAGATGAATTCATATGGAAGGTGCCACGCCCCTATTACTAGTCAGTCCAGTTTTGTTTAAAATATTCATTTTGAGCCTAAGGTAGCTTCGATAAAATTTTAGAAGTCTAACTGTTATACATTCTTAGATATAATAATTTAATATTTTTGTATGGGATGTGACACGCCCATTATAGCCAATCCACCCATATTGTTCCTATATAGTAAGTATATAAGTTTTCCATACAATATTTGAGGACTCTAGCTGTTGAAGTTCAAAAGATATGCGATATTAAATATTTATTAGGTATGAGGGCGTGGCACCTCGCCTACATGAAATTTTAAAATAAAAAATAGTCCATAGTTCCTTCCAGACATACAGGAAGATACTGTTAAAATTTCAAGAAAAGTGGTCCAACCGGTCTATAAACTTCAAACAAACAAACACACATTCCTCTATATATATAGATATCGATACGAGTAGCGAAGCACATCGGGTTTTAGTTAGTATTATTATAATTATTAATAAAAAATGAAATTTTTTTCAAACAAAATGAGATGTTTCCTTTCATATAAAGTCCATAGTATATATCGGCTGATTAATGAACTACATTTAGGTAAACAATCATAAGTAACGTAAGAACTTGTAGGCTGGTAGGTAATGTATTGGCTTATTAGATGTAATGTTACGCCGTTTCTTCGTCGACTGTTTCTCAATAGAGTTTTTATAAAAATCTTTAGGAGTAAATAAAATTGGTATCAAAAGTTTCCAAAAAATCTATCTAAGTCGTTTCTAAACTGTCTCGTTAATCATGTATAAAATTAACGCATACAATATAAATAGTGTTGGACGCTAAGTCATAATTATGTAAGTAGGAATCCATTACATACTTCTTGGATTACTATTTAGGGTTCTCATGTACTATCAACAAATTACGATTTATTGCCTAAGGATCGAATTTGCAAGTTTACAGATAGGATTCATGATATACAATCAGTTTGACTTCAGGAAATCTCTATGTTAATTCGATAGGCAACCATATTTAGTGGCTAATGACATATTTATGCTGCTTTAAATAGCTTCATATTGTTTTCCTTACTCGACTAAATTGTTCAATTGGGAATAATTTGTTAAAGAAAATTCTTTCATTTCAAATTTCCTTAAACCCGTTTACTCGTTTATTCGTTTTACTTTCGGTTTCTCCTTATTTAACCAAATTGCTAACATAGCGATGCGAAAAAATAATTTTTCTTTTTCAATTTCTATTATATTTCATTGAATTTACAATAAATAAAAACCCAATTTTCAATTTCATGCTTCATAGTGCAAAAATTATCTGAGGAAACGCAAAGCAATCGCAATGCAATCGCAATGGCAATGGCAATGGCAACACCAATGCCAATATTTTGTTTGTACTTTTTTGTACATGTTTTTGAAAAAAATTTAATTTTTCAATGTTCGCAATAAAAAAAAGATAAAACTTGAAAATAATACAATTCATAGTATATTTTGAAATATTTGTAAAATGATTTTAAATTATTCACAACATTTAATTTAATGGAAAAAGAAAATATTTATGCTACAGAAAGCAAATGATGATGATTGAAATAAAAAAAAAAAAAAAAAAAAGAAAAATTAAATGCAAATATTTATTAGCAAGGGAATCAAATATTAGGGTGACTAGAAAATATTGTGAATTTAAATTATGGCAGACTGAAGCAAAATAATCTTTTGCTAATGGAGTAGAAAAATAATCACACGTATTATCGAATTTTTCTTTTATTTTCTTTTGTAAATTTGAATCTGAAGTTGGATGTATGGTATGTTGGCAAATTTAATTTTTATTGGATGTAAAACTTAATAATGTGCGATTTACAAAATCAGTAGTAATCGGTTACAAATTGTCTGATTAAAAATAGGAAACATCATTTGTGAGCTTCATGAATTTAAAATAAATCCAGCTTAAGTATGGCACCCAAAATTCCATTGATTATGTTTGTAAATACTGAGCCAGATGACCACGCACTAAATTCAATTAAATCATTTTAAAGGAAAATTTTATGAGATATAAAGGTATGGATACTTGTCATACATCTTATCGTACATCTTATATTTTTCTATCCATTAAGCAATTGATGCGAGCAATGACTTCAGTGACTTAGTACGGTTGAATTAATTTACAGTTCTTTTGGTGCGGAATCCATATAAAATCGAAGAATCAATTACACTAAAACCCCGGTTTCCGTCGCTAATAAGGCCTGAAGAAACGCGACACAAATCGAAACGATGCATATCCATATCTTTGCATTGATTTTCAGTTAATTGGTTCAGAAATCCATAACTTTAGCTAAAAAAATTGATTTTTCAATAAAAAATATTTAATTTTCTAACGACCTACAACTTGCAACCATCATACAACATAAATACATATGTATGTATGTATGTATTCACATTAGGCATAAACGGGAAATGTCCTTTTTCTGTTTTAGATTTGCAGAAAGATGTTCATATTAACGACGCAAACTCAAACACTAACGACACAATTTCGAAGCCACAGAAATTTTAAAAAGAAACAATTTCGAATTTACTCTAGATTTAAACGAGAAATCCCCTTTTTCTGTTTTAGCTTTGTACAAACATTTTCGTATTAACGACGTAAATCGAAGCACTAACGACGCAACTTCGAAACATGCGACGCAAACTAAAACAAAAACGATGAAACTTCGAATTCACAGAAATTTTAAAAAGACGCAAATCGAAGCAAACGCGGAACGAGGCGACGCAAACCGCGGTAGTGCGTTTAACTCTGTTGTTTAAAAGTTATCTCATATTATAAAGGGTGTATCATTTAAAAGTTTAAATATAAAAATGCAGTAAAACAAAAGAAATTTAAAATTTCGTAAAAATTAATTTTTTCTGTCGTAAAGTACAATTCAGTATAACATTACATACATAATTGGCCATTACAACCCTTCATTCAGGATTACGACCTAGCTTCTCACACCACTTATGCTGTGTGCGTTGATTTTATACATGAGTGGCGGGACCTACAGTTTAAAGTCGACTCCGAACGACAGATTTTTGAGAAGCTTTTTATGGCAATTTTTACTCTCAAAGTCTTTGCCAGAAGTCTGCTGAAAGGAAGTCGCCGAAGAAATATTCTTTTGTTTGATGTCTGACCTGGGATTCGAACCCGGGCCTTTTGTCTAATAAGCCAACACACTACCCACTAGACCACGGCGACTTAACATTATGCTATCAAAATCATGGATTGAAAATATATTCAAAATTTTGTGGTCCCTTATTTGAAGACACAAAATATCAGTTTATATTACAGCCTTTAAGACCCCTTGAGTCTTCTGATGCATGAGTTTTGGATTCTGTATCACTTTACCAAGATAAAAATAACATTCATCCGAAAAGCGGATATTCGTAACCATTTAAGGGTCTTAAGATATCTTGAAATATTTCAATGACTGTGAATTGGAAGAGAATTTGCCAACAATCTGTGGCCGAAAAAATATTTTTATATATTTCGTTTTGTTGGAGATGTCCGATCTGGAGTCTGAACCGTGGCCTCATGTCCAATAAATCAATGGTGATATCGCGTATATATAATATATGGCGTGTATCACTTGTTCCGTTAAAAGCGATATTCCGATTCATTGAATCGATACTGATACGAGGATTGTTCTTACATTAGAGGTAACAAATTATTTGTCAGCATAGCTGACTATATTTATCTTTACCAAATATAAAACCTAAGATAGTAATTTTGAAATCGTTATTAAAAGCGGACATCACGAGTACATCGAAAAAAACAAGATTAAGTTTCAAGACATTCTAGAGTTTTAATAAGCAATCAAATAAAATGTGAATCCCAAAAAAACTATAATTTTAAGTTTTTTTGTATTAAATGGCTAGTAGTAGTCTTAATTGTAAATAATCTGAAACTAATTACATACAGTTCTTACAGATTTATAGATTGTATTTAACCAAAAGTAAAAAAAATAAAAGCAATAATAATAAAAGCAAATTTGCAATTATTTCAATTTCATTAAAATGTTAAAAAAATTTTGAAGAAATCCATTGAATAAGTATGCAACGTTTTTCAACTAAAACTGGTGCGTATAAGTAATCTATTTAAATCATCCCGTGTTATAGAATATTACGTATACGTCACGTCATATTACATTCACAAGTTAAATGTAACCAGGTAACTATTCTACATAAGTATGTATGTATTCGACCATATGTATATATAATGGACCAATTAAAATTTCAAATTATAAAATACAATAAACCAAAAATGGTTTGAAATTTATTCCGGTTAAAAGTGGCATATTATTTCCGTTTATATGGCTGCCGCCACTGGCCCCATAGTACCTCATTCGTGCGAATTTTCGAGTGCATAGTGTATATGTCGTATCTTAGCAACAGCAGAATTAATGTTGATCTTAAAATGTTCAATTGTTTCCGATTGGGCGACATAACAGTTTTCTATAACGTCATCCTATAGAAAATAGTCGAACGGTGTCAAATCAAAGCGCTTGACACAAATTAAATGTGTGGCAAGCTGCACCATTCTGTTGAAACCGCATATAGTTCAGATCAATACGATGAAGACTGAGAATTAAAAAAAGTTTGTTCTCATAGAGCGATAGGTGTCTTCTTTTACATTAATGGTTGCATCGTCCTTGTTTTCGAAGAAATATAGATTAACGTTGCCTTTGCTCCATGGGACGCATCAAACAGTCACTCGTAATGTGTGCATGGTTATCTGTAAGACCAATGTTGGTTTTCTGAGGCCCACATACGGCAAGATGAAAATAACCTTCAGCTTATTTCTTTGGCAAAATCGACATTATTAGCCCATGTAGCTAAGAAAAAATGAAGCGGATGGTCGACGCTAACTGATGCGTGAAATATTCAGTTCTTGAAAACGAAGAGTGTACGTCATGTCTTGGCGCATTAAAAATTAAACCAGTGTCACGAATTTTAACAATAAACTTACTTATACAGGGCACTATTAGTCCTTCTCTGCAACGTGCGATATTTTCGTACAATTTCCGACCAATTGTCTCCGTTTTAACAATAAATAAATAAACGTTGTTCCACAGCATGTCAATCCTTTTTAATTCGTGGAGATAATATACTGAATTTTGTGACAGAATAGAATGACATAAGTATTACCCGATAATTCATTTTCTGATTGATTAAGGATACTTAAACGTATTTTTTTTCCTGCCAGAAAATAAAAAAAATTTCAAAAAATTAAATTTATTTTGGAAAAGTTTTGCTACTTTTCTTAACACTTTTTCTTCCAATTCTTTTGAGCACATGTGCGTTAAAGAAATTCATTTTGAATCATGATTTTTATTTTTTCGTAAATCTCCATTACACAGGGTTTGCAATTTACACTTAAAGTTATTAAGCAAAAGCCAAAAAAAAAAAACAAAAGGCAACGAATCGCTTCTATAAACAATACATCCCCACTTTAAACTTGAAAATAAGAAATAAAACTTTTACCAGTTTTGGCAAAAGCAGTGAATTATTCCCTTCTAAATTTTCCTAGCGGAACAAACAATACAAGTGTAAACACATATATTTTCGTATCCTTCGAAAGATAGGAAGAGAGGGAAATTAAAATTTCAAAGTTTGGTTTTGCAAGGTTTCCATATTCTGTGGGTACTGGCAATTATATTTGGCTTTAAGACTATAAATCTCACTGGCAAACAAAACAAAATTTTGCCAAAACATACGCAGTTTGCCATGAAACCCCGAAAATTCAACAAAATTATGGCTGTGAAATGATTTTTTTCGCTTAATTTTTAGCTTAACCAACACCATGATTTTGGGTTACATAAGCGTATGAGACTTGAACAAACATAAGTTTTTTTTTCGTCGTTGTGTTCATTTCAGTTGTGGAAGTGAGCCTTTTCTATTACTTGCTTATTCAAATTCGAACAATTTCCCCTAAGAAATTGAAGATATTTACGTTATTTATTAATAATTTATTATCCGTTTAAATAAAAGCCAGCAACTAGGTTAAATAACGCATATATTGATAAGATTTTGCAAGAAAAAATTGGAGGGGAGAAACTACTCAATATTTTAAAAATTTGTCGATACAAAATCAGCTTTAAAGTGAACAGTTAGAATCTGATAACTCAGATTTTGAATCCGTCGATTCCAACAAAATAATTTTCACTAAAATATATTGTATAAGAGCGATTGGTGAACGTTTTTGGTATTAGTAGTGACTTATATCGATTTACTTTGAACCTTTTCAAGGATAGCACAATTCGGCTTCTTATAGATACGATTCCATCAAATGAGTCTCGACTGAATTTAGGGGAACTCCTAACCCTATTTCTACTATCATCATAAATGAGGTAGAGAGACTAAGCCTATTGCAGTTTATTAACTTATAAGCATCATAAGAGTAATGCGACAACTGTATCAATTATAATGTTTAAGTATTGAGGCGTCAAAAGCTTTTGATGTTCTGGTCTCGAAACTTCAATAAAATAAAATAAATCTATAGCCTTTGTATGTAAATCTTTAAATATTCATTACTCATACGCATCGTAGCACTGAAAAGTATGCTACATTTTAATAAATGACTTTCTTATTACATCACTTATACGCTCGGCAGCACAATCAATACTCTTGCTGTGTAGAGTAAACCTAATGGCGACACATCAAATTTAACTGATCAAATTTGCATATGAATTAGTAAATTTGTTTTGCTTATTACAGCAAGATTTCAAAATTGTACCCTCAAACTTCATTGTGTAATTGTTGTAAAGAAAAAGTGAATACATGTCAAAATGGAAAACAATTGTCATTTATGAATCAGTGACTCAGACCTTATTTTAGGAGCTTATTTGCTATAGTAAGGTATTCAAATTTTGAACAACGCCATAATATAGCTTGTGTTTAGTTCTACTTGAACTTAATAAGGTTGGTCTTGTTCCCGAAATACTGTATTTTTACATAGTAAAGACCTGTCGCGTAGAGGCCATCCATTCCTTTTCGATTGGAAACTATTCTGGACAATTCATTACAGAAATTGTTCATTATTTAACATCCATAAACTTCACTTGCTCCATATCTCATTCGTAGAGTATTTTTATAATTTTAACAAAATGCAATGCGTTCATAGAATATAAAAAAGAAATTCAATCTAAGGATTCTAATCCTGACTGTATGGTTGTAATGACCAATTATGTAATTTGGCATTTTTATTACAAACACCTCCGAACAAAAAAAGCAAAGACCATTTTTTTTACAGAATATCCTTAAAAAAGGACATGGATGATCGTCCTTGGACAAATTGTATATACTTTCGGACGAGCCTTAAAAAAATTTTCTTATGATATAGATATTGTATATATTGGGAAGGAAGCAGATCCTCAAATTAATAAAATATTCACAAATAGACCCTTTTTCAAAATGGCCTAGCTCACGAGAGGTGGAAGCTGGTACCGAAATATTTTAAATGTTATCTTAAAAAAGTCCAATGTTCATTTTTAGAAGGGTACATCGAGCACTTTTTAATGTACATACGAATATTTTCATTACATTATAAGTACTTTATCGTCCACAAATTTGAACATGTTTCTTAAATTGCGAGTGGAAAAAAAATGGAAATAAATTTTGGAAAAATTTAATTTGCAAATAAGTGTCAAACATTCATATTTTTATTCTTAATCAATTTGCGAAACATACACCATTTTTTTTTTTTTTTGTAATCGAAAATATATTTATTTGTATAAGAAATTCCTTTTTTTTTGGCATAATCCTGCGAGCGAATTTATAAGCAAATGAAATGCTGGTTGGATGGTTTCTTTATGACTATAGTTGTACCAGTAAAATTTCGTAATATTTATGAAATGTTATTTCCTTGAAATGTTGAAAGTGCGTTTCATTTACGAGCATCTTGAGAGATTCGAATATAATACACCATGAATACGAAATGCAATAAAATTTTACTACAGTCCGTCCAACAAACAAATGTACATTTAAACACATACATACACAGACATCTATGTATTGAATGTTAAACATTTTTTTTTATTAAATTAAAATTTATTTTATAAGGAAAATAAGAAATTTGAATTTCCCAATATAGAATGAAATTTATTTGATATTTATTTCAATGCCTTACGGCGTCATAAATTGCAAAATGTTGGTGGCTAATATTTGAAATGGATTTAGAAATACTGGTTTGGGCGATCTTAAAAACATTGCTAGAAAATATAATAAAATTATATAAAAAATAACAGTCCATGCGAGCATGAGTCTGAGTTCGATGTTTAACTTGTTATTTTAAAATAAAATATTTTGTCTCTGTTTCATTAATTCCTTGTCTGGTCTTTACATCCATGCTTTTGAAGTAAATATTGGGAAAGCTTGATACGTTAAATAGGGCTGCCATTAATTAAATGTAAAATCTTTTTAAAATTCTGAAGCGAATGGGGCCACAAGCGCTCATGGAAATGGGAAAACAAAACTTTAGAAGATACTTGGCGAAAGGGAACATTGAGAGAGACGTAGAGTATTCTTAAACTAAACAACACTGTGGTATAATACGTTATCTTTTATTTTATACACAATATGCCATGGTTCAAACCCCAGCTCGAACATTCCAAACAACTGTCGCCTTCGTCTCATTTGTTTTGCTTTAACAAAACCTTTGAGAATAGGTTTTATTGCCATGAAAAGTTTTTCAAATCTGTTATTTGGAGTCGATACTCTTGGATAATATAATCACACACAACATGGGTTGCAATCCTGATTAAAGAGTTGTAACAATGATCAATTAAGCTACGTAGGAGACGTGCTTATAATTGGAACTGGAGATTTAAAAACTATTTGTTAATGTAGAAATCATTTCAAGTCTAATATATAGATCCTGTGACGAGAAAAATCAATCAGAAGGACACATAATTAAGACTTTTAAGGTATTATCGTTTACTGATCCAAGACAGCATTCTTTGGTTAGTCAGGCGAATAGCATTGTTGAAGATATGTTAGGAAAACCTTAGGCACTTAGGCAATAGACTGTTTGGAATCTCTTTAATGTCAATATACAACAGCAACAACATCCGTGGTTGATGGATATTGTTATTATGTAGCCCTGATCGAGTATCGTACTAGTCTTTAGTACCTCCTGAATTGTTCGACTTGAGGTGATTTATTTCGTTAGTTTCTACCTTTCTTTTCTGATTTTTAGACGACTTATCAATTTCCCAGGCCCTAGAGTATGATTATGACTAGAGCAATAGAAAGTTATTTTCGCCCGATTACATAATTTTTCACGGAACTTCTAGCAGTTCAGGCAATTTGTTCTTCTTGCGCAAAGTAAGTTTATTAAGTTTGGGTTCAATCATCATACTATATGAAGTGGTTTTTAGTAGCGAATTATGACACACACACACACACAAATGAGTAAAAATTTATTTTAAATTCTTTTATTTTTCTTTTTTCCTTGTGAAATTTATTTGTATTCGCATATGTTTTTGATAGAGAAACAGAGAAAATGTATATTTTTCGACACCTTGACATTTGAATTAAATATTAAAATAAATCACTTGTGTCGTCGTGACATTTTTGTAATATTTTCTTGTAAAATATAGATGAACAAATGCATACAACGATTACATATGTACCACTGAATGATTTTTATTATTTCCGATGTGAAATATTGATAAATTCAATGGAATGAACAACTTTTTTTTTTCTTCCTTTCATTGATTTGTAGCATTTGAATATTTAATAAAGTGTTTTTGTTTTTTGTTTTTTTTTTGGCAATAAACAAAGAAGGTTTTCTTTTTTATATTTGGAAATAATAACAAAAAAAAAAAAATTATTGTGAATATAAATTTAAAGAATGTTTCAGGAAAATGAAACTTTAAATTTAGAAACGAAATTTTCAAGTCATTCTACTTGCAACTTTTCTTACTAAAACGTTATGTAAATGGCCTTTGTGGTGCTTGTAACAATTTGATTTATTTTATATTTCATTTAACATTTACGAGCATATATTATTAATGCTTTTAATAATAAATAAAAATACAACAAAAATAGTGAGCCCAACATTTATGCTTTTCAAGTATTTTGAGGTTGTCATAAACCACATTTTGTACAAAGAATTGCCAATACTATTGGCAATACAAATACAATTGGCAATAGTAGTGCAATAGTGAAGGTATAGTGGTCATTACAAGCCTTCAATCAGGATTATTGACCTAGTTTCTCATACCACATACGTTGTGTGAGTTAATTTTATACATTAGTGGTAGGACCTACAGTTTAAAAGCGACTTCTGTGACAGACTTTTGAGAAATTTTTCAAAGCAACTTTATTCACTCTCAGAGTTTTTGCCAGAAATCTGCTGAGAGGAAATCGCCGAAGAAATACTTTTTGTATTCTGTTTTGATGTCTGGCCTTTGACCCAAACTCTGGCTTTACATCTAATAAATCAGCACACTACCTACTAGACCACGGCGACTCTATAGTATAGTGAATAATTCTATTAATCCGTTCATAGTAATTGAGTATATTGTCTCATTTCAATGTATTTTGCATTTGAAATTGGATTTTGATCAACATCCTTACAAAGTAATTTAATGCGGCTAAATATTTGCAATGCTGTTTGGTTGATTAAGCAACAAGCATTCAATAATTTATCAAAAAATTCATTGTGCAAAGGCTTCTTTTGAAACTTTTCAACAAGACGGTGCCACACCTTACGATTTCATCTTGTTGCATGAGATGTTTTAAGCCAGACTTTTTTCAGTAGACCTATATTAAATGTCATGTCTACGTCTATAATTAACTAATGCTATATCCCTTACAATATATATAAAAAACCTTATTCTAGTATATTTGAAAGTTCTTAAATGTTGCGAAACAAACTCCAAACTGTTTCAAAATTTTAGATCGCATTGGATTTCAAAAGGTACATATTAATTCCTATTACTCGGTCTCGTATAAGGTCCCTTTGTTACATTATATATACACAGGGTGGCTGATATATAATGCAACAAAGTAAAGCGCTATATTTTTTTTTTTTTTTTTTTAATTTTATTGTTCAAAAGCAAAAAATGTTGGATATAACACCAAATGTCACAACCAGTTTAGATTTGTTCGAATTGGCCACCTTTGGTACGAATTATGGCCTTAAAACGGCCGACAAAGCCATCACAGGATGCACGAAAGTGGCTCGGCGGTAAGCGCTGTCTTAAGATGATCGACACTTTGGTATTTTTTAGTGAAAACCTTACTCTTCAAAACGCCCCAGGCGCAAAAGTCCATCGGATTGAGATCCGGAGATATTGGTGGCCATTGTGCGATAGAAATGAGGCGAAGAACCTCCTTTTTAAGCCATTCTTGGTTGACGCGTGTTGAGTGCGATGGTGCTGAGTCCTGTATGAATGTCCATGGTCTGCGACCGAAATGTTTGTCTGCCCAGGGCTTAAATACTGTCTTTAAGACATTTTCCCGATAATATTAGGCATTTATTTTGACCACAGGGTCGATGAATACGAGCGGACAGCAACCATCGGCCGTTATGGCGGCCCACACCATTACCATTTTCGGCACTTGAGTTCTGGTGGCCAATCGCAGGAGTAAATTTTAAGCTGACTTCTTTGGCAAGTAAACCCGATCATTTTGTTTGTTCACAAACTGCGCAATTTGGAATAGATTCTCATCGGAGATAACCAAATTCGGTAACTGACCACTTTCATGCAAGCGAAGTAACTCCTTGGCTCTTTCCACTCTAACTTTTTTTGCCCATCGGTGAGCTCTTGCACTTTTTGGAACTTCAATGGCTTTAGCCCAAGCGCATTTTTCAATATGTGTTGCATCCATTCTCGCGATATGTTCAGCTCGCGAGCAATTTTTCGACCACTGCGGCGTGGATTTCGATCAAATCTGGCCTTCGCTTTTCGGATCATTTCTGGTGTTGTTACACTGCCAGTATCATGGTAACGAGCAATGCTACTAGAAACAAAAGATTTATTCACATTTAAATGCTGGAGGGTTTTAATGACAGCCACCTAAGGTTTTCCAGCCAAATATAAAGCAATCACATTATCACGCTTGAATTCCATCAAGAATAACTATTTTTCTGAATGCAATAGATCGAAATGCTTTTGTAAGCTTGTAAATAATAAAATCTGTCAGTTGTCGAGCGAGTAGACGAGCGGTTTACAAATGATAACAGCCTGAAGTTGGTAGCAATACATATTAGCCATCCTGAAATAATGTTTTCTCACAATCCTTCAGTCAGAATTACGCCCCAGCTCGCACATCACTTATGTGTGTGTTAACACATGAGTGGCAAGACGTACAGTTTAAAATCGGTTCTATGTGAGTTTTTGCTTGAAATTTCCTAGGGGAAAGTCGCCAAAGAAGTGTCATATACCGGTTGGTGGATTTGTCTGACGTATGGTTTGAACTCATGTCTGAGAAGTCAACGCTGTACGTACAAGACTGCGGCGATTTCTTTGTTACATTAGCGTTAGTTTTAGCAATATATGGATACTATATAAATCCCAATTAGCTAAGCAAGTTCAGTCGATAAATTAATCGAAGTCACTGGCTAGATTTTTATTGTATACACACTTACATAAATTGACAGCTGTCTTGAAGCCGGACGCTCAATTGCGTCCTGTAATGCCGATAGTTTTATGAAGTTGCTGGTTAAATACAAATTACCTCCAGGCAGTGAGGCAAGTTCCGGGAATAGTTCTCAGTACCCAATAAACTTTCGATATGTATGTTTCGATATTCTTTATTGGAAATCTGAGATTATTCGAAAAATTTCATCCATTTTAGTCCCTTTTCTCATTCTGTTGGTATCATTTGTAATTTTGCATTGTTTGAAATTTAAAATTAAAACATTTGTTTTTGTTATAATTTTCTTATGATAATATAATTTAAATATTTTTTATAAATAAAAAAAGTGATTACATTGTAGATTAAGAGATATAAAAATAATAAATTATTTACAAACAAATGTACAGACATTTTTATCTATTTATTATTTGAAGTTTATTGTGTTTTATTATTAAAAACTCTTTTCGGTTAATAATAAAAACAATAAGCAATTAGCTGACATCACATGGTTTAGTTTTTATAAAATATTCAAAAGTGTGGACTAGGAAAAGTTTTTACGGTGTACACGTAACGTACTAAGATATACAAATGAAAGTAAAATTTAAAAGGTTAGGTTTGAGGACGTGTACTTGTACAATATTGAGAGATCAAATGACCTATTGCATGTTCATTCTAGAAGAGAGAGAGAGAGAGGCTAGTAAAGCAGATAGAGAAATTTCAAAAGGATAAGTGATAGGAAAGGGAAAAAATATGGATCACAAACGCAGAAGAGAACGCAACTACATATATAATTGGTCATTAAAACCCTTCAGTCCGGATTATTGACCTTGTTTTTCACACCACTTATGTTGTGTATGTTAATTTTATACATAAACGACCGATTTTTGAGAAACTTTTCGTGGCAATTTTATTTTTACTCTCAGGGTTTTTGCAGAAATCTGCTGAGAGGAAATCACCGAAGAAATACTTTTTGTATTTTTATTTTGATGTCTGGCCTGAGACTCGAACCCTGGCTTTACGTCTAATAAACCAACACACTATCTACTAAACCACGGGGACCTCTACAGCCTTGATTTTCTAGTTATCCTCAACCACATCACCCTATCTATGAATCTAAGGAAAGCCTCAATCTAGACATAGAGTACAAGCCTTAGAAGAAGCACCTGCACAGGTCATCATCGCAACATACTCTGCCATAGTCCAGCTGGAATCTGTTCCAGCTCCTTGTCAGCGATCTACAATTGCAGTGCTTTGTAATGAAGTCAAAAACTAACCTCAGCTTGGCCTTATTTAAGCCCAGCAGCAAACATTTTTTTATCACTGTCTATAGCAGGCCACAGACTTATAGACACATCTCGATATCTCCCGCGAATACCTCTTATATTAAGCTAACACACTACCTACTAGAAAAAGGCAACACTGGATATAGAAAATATATAAAAAAAGGCTTTATGCCGCCATTAGTAAATTCAATTAAGATAAGGATCCAGGCTCCATGAGAATAGTGGGTTCTTTTAGCAATTTGTTTTAAACTATTGCTTTTGCTGAGTCAGTTTCAAGCCTTTCAAAAAGAAATTTCCTTCCTTCCTTTACAATGGTACCTACTACAATTAACCATCCTAAATCGCGGTGAGTGCGTACTGCTTTATATAGAAACAGTGCTATAAGAAACTTAGATTTCAGGTACAAACCAGGCTAATTCGTATCGCGTTCTATGGAAACTGTCTACCGCGTTGTATGGAAACCGCGCTATAAGAAACACAAAATTTGTAAAAATCACATCATTCGATTGATTTCAAGAGTTCATATAAGGATTGATAAAAAAAAATTAAATAAAAACTAAACATAGAAGACTGGTTTACAACAAAATTAAGAAAGACTTGTAAAGTAATGTATTTTTAATAGTTAATCTAACTGCCATTGTTTTGCACGGTAACTGTATCTAGGCTGAGGTTTTGAGTCGAAAATAAAAAGGTTTATTAAACCCTCTTAAAAATCTAGTTATAGTTCATAGGCTGTGCGTAAGGACTTATGAGCTGAACAGTATCGCGTTATTGGAGGACTGTCGCAATTTCAGCTCCGCGTTTATATGGAAACCACAATTCTGAGAGTACCGCATTATTAGGAGGGTTGACTGCATTCATATTATTTCTTACTAAATTAGTCTTCAAATTAAAACACATACGATACATTGCGTTAGCAATGTCCTGATCAAAAATTAGAAATAAATTGAATTAAAACTAAAAACATTATTTATTTAAATTAACATTTCCATTAAAATAATACTGCTTTTGAATAAAAAAAGTCGTAAAACTTTCTCTGTGTCACACCTTATATGGTTTATTGCCAAGAGATAATAGTTTATACAAGAGATTAACTGTGATTTATCATGCAATCTATATGCTTTTAGTAGCTGGTATTAAAATATTTTAATACCCGGTACAAAACAAATGGGAATTCTTTAAATGAAAAAATAAAATATTTAAGCGAATAGACAGGGTGTGTCTAATGAAATATTATAGATGGTAATTGAAATACATTTATTAAAATGTTAATTCTATACAGGTTTGGTATGGCCTCTAACATAATAGTAAATTATAAATACTGACAGCGAAAGTGAGCATGTGTTACAGAACTTAAATAAATAAATAATCGTTAAAAAAAAAGGTAAATTTTTAATCCTATAGTTCAGTCTAATTTTATTGCAATGGCAGCCCAGCTAATTATATGGTTGTGAATGATATTAACATTTTGCATCAGTTTGTCTATGGGATGTATTGCCAGAATTATGACCTTAGTTTCTTAGAGCACTTATGTTGCATGTATTAATTTTCTACATGTAGTGGCAGGACAACAGACCCTTGATAAAAATTTTTTTTATATTATTTATTCCTAGAGATTTTTATCAGGAATCTGCTCAGAGGAGGTAGCCGATGAAATATTCTACCTAGTAGGCTACGACGACTTCATCTATTGTCTACACACTCAACTCAACTTCGCCTTCAAGTCAATGTGCCAGCTTTACTAAAGTATTTTTTTGTTGGTTATTCTTTTCGCTTAGACCGCTATATTATAAAATTAGTTTACAGGGTATAAGTATTCCCGTTGCCTAGGTTAATTTAGATATTATTTTACAACGATTCTCAATCTGATTGGCAACATAGCCATATTCTGCTAGACACAAAAAAGAAAAATTTTGACTTAATTCTGTCTGTAAACATAGCTGGCAGATTTGACGATTTATCGCCATTTTGACGATTTTGTGCTCCAAAAATATCATATTGACAATGTGACGATTTATGCCTTTATCCCTCACTAAAGTTCATTAAAAGCCACTTTAAGCTTTGTATTTACTTTGCAATTAGTACTATTACCAAATTTTTCTGTATGTTATGTCCTTAAAAGCGAAAAAACTACAATCTCAGCACGACGGGAGTTCCACATATGAATAGTCCGACTAAAGAACGAATTTTGTCTGTAATGCAGTAAGCGATCCACTGGTCAATCAACCACATACATATGTATATGCCCGCCAAGAAAGGCGACTGTTGCGTAGGAATACATAGTTCTCGGGGACAAGTCCCTTATTTCGCATGAAAAAAAGCCGTTAAAATTTCGATACAACAGTGAAACTAGATCACATTGCAACGATGCTTCAATAAATAAATGGATTTCGATATCCTACCGTAATAAACGGGCAACATCATCCTTTCTTCTAAGCGATCGAGAAGTCCAAAACAGTCGTTGAGGCACTGCCCTATATATGAGAGTTGTATTCCAATCGCTTTCGGATATAAGTGGTGTAAATAGTAAGAAAATCAGATGAAGTGAAGCATTTCTTACACTCTCTTAAGAAATTAAGGCACTACACTGAATTTTTGTAGCGATTAGTTTGACGATTTCCGAGAACGTGTTCGACGATTTTGACGATTTTAACGATTTTTTTTTTTCTAATAATTGACGATTTGATGCATTATTTATCTGACAGCTATGTATGTAAATCATCAGATTCTTGATCGGTGGTTCTGAGGAGGAGGAATAGACTGATTTTAAGCTTATATATCAGTTCCATGCTCTTGTCTTGCGCTGATGGAGGTTCGTTACCTCTCATTTTGAGACATCTTTAAGTGAGTTTTCTAATGTAAAGATTGGTTCAGTTGTAAGATTTTTTTTTCTTTTTTAATTTTTGTAAGGAATACTGCATTGGTATTATTACCGTAGGCGATGCTAAATTTTCAGCGTGGTTTTTTATAATTTTTTTATTTTATAAAGTGAAAGTCTTAAATTTTTCACGCATTCTTAATTCAACATCATTTTTTATACCAACAACAAATTAGCAATTCAAATAATGATACGGTTCACAGTTTATCACAAAAGCCTTTTACTCTTTCTAAAGATAAATAAAATTCGAAAATATTCATACGTATGAATTGAATTTATGTAATTTATTACAATGTATGTGCAGGGTGACTGATATGTATTGCAACCAACTTCAAGTTGTTAACATTTGTAAACCGCTCGTCTGACAGCTGACAGATTTTTTCCAGTTGCAATTCATTTTATTATTTACAAGCTTACAAAAGCATTTTGCATTCTATTGCATTCAGAAAAAAGTTATTCGTGATGGAATTCAAGCGTGACAGTGTGATTGCTTTATATTTAGTATTTTATGGAAAACCACAGGTGGGAATCGTTAGAGCCCTCCAGCATTTAAATGTGAATATATTTTTTGTTTCTCGTACCAATGCTCGTTACCGTGATACTGGCAGAGTTGCATAGCGTCCAAAAAGTGGACGAAAAAAAAACGGTAACAACACCAGAAATGATCCGAAATGTGAAGGCCAGATTTGATCGAGATCCATGCCGCAGTGGTAGAAAAATTACTCGTGAACTGAACATATCACGAGATCGGATGCAACACATATTGAAAAATGAGCTTGGACTAAAGCCATAGAAGTTCCAAACAGTACAAGAGCTCACCGATGGAAAAAAAAGTTAGAGTGGAAAGAGCCAAGGAGTTACTTTGCTTGCACGAAAGTGGCCAGTTACCGAATTTGGTTTTCTCCGATTGAGCAGTTTGTGAACAAACAAAATGATCAGGTTTACTTGCCAAAGAGGTCAGCTGAAAATTTACATCTGCAATTGGCCATGAGAACTCAAGCGCCGCCGATAGTAATGGTGTGGGCCGCCGAAACGGTCGATTGTCGCTCCTCGCTCGTATTCATCGACCGTGGGGTCAAAATAAATGTCGAATATTATCGGGAAAATGTCTTAAAGGCAATAACCATGAACATTCCAACAAGACTCTGCATGACCGCACTCAGCATTCGTAAACCAAGAATGGCTTAAAAGGAAGGTTCTTCGCTTCATTTCTACCGCACAATGGTCACCAAAACATCCGGATCTCAATCCGTTGGACTTTTACGCCTGGCGCATTTCGGAGAGTAAGGTTCTCACTAAAAAATACCAAAGTGTAGATCATCACAAGACAGCGCTTTGCCGGGAATGGGCCAAAATACCACAGAGCCACTTTCATGCAGCCTTTGATGGCTTTGTCGACCGAACAAATCTAAACCGAATCTAAAATTTGATGTTAATTCCAAAATTTGTTTGCTTTTGAACAACAAAATTAAAAAAATATAACGCTTTACTTTGTTACATTATATATCAGCCACCCTGTATATGTACACACATACTTATGTGTTTCCATTGCATGAAACAAGAAAAGACTTAAATTTTTTCAGAAATAAACGAAAAACACTAATTTGTCTGTGTTCATTTTACATGTTTAACAAAAGATTTTCAGGAAATTAAAAGAAAAACGTAACATTCTGTTGTAGCACTTACTTTTAATAAGACGCTGATAAGAGATTTTCTTTTTTTTTAGTTCATGTCTGACTGAATTTCATTGCATAAAGCAAGCATACGTTTACTTTTGCCGTTTTTGCAAGAAGCTGACGAAAATTACATTCTTTACTCGTCTGTACTAATGTCAGAAAATTTAAAAATCTTAAGAAAGGTGTAAAATTGCCAGTTAACATTACAAGCATCGAATATGTAGCTAACGCGACCAACATATTCAGCAATATTACAATAATTCAGTAATAATAGTTGGTCACGTTTTCTTTTAAATGTTATTCCTCTCTCTCTATCTTTACAGTGTAAATTGTTGGCTACACATCTTTTAAAAACAAGAAAAGTTAAATTTCAAACAGACAAGTGAGTGCTGGAATGATGAATAAGTTTTCTTGTTGAAATTTTAGTACATTGAGTGATGGCATTAGAGAATAAAATAAATGCCATTGTAATATAAGAAGTTTTTAAATTATGGCTCTTATTTAAAGTTCCTTGACACTTTATTTTGTATATAAATTAAACAAAATATATTATGGAGATAAGTTGCATTCATACCCATTATGAATGTCTTATAAGTTTGACAATTTTATCTATCACATGAACATTGGTTTGCATGACAATCACTATATGAATGAAACTAACTGTGTAGGAGAAAGAAAACACGTTTAGTAGGTTAGCATATTTGACTCTGGGCCTCTGGTAACCCTTTGGGATATCATTTTTAGTTTTCAAAAGTAAAACCAACTAAAACACACCCAAAAATGTGATTTGGAATTTTGTAGGAAACGCAGTCATTTAAACGACATCCCCTACTCATGTATAAAATTGACCCACAAAACATTAATGGTGGGAAAAAATAGATCGTAATCCTAATTGATGAGTTGTAACGACTAACTTGTAAAATGACGTAACAAAAATTTTAAATTTCTCTTTCTGGAAACTACTCATGTAATAAAGTTCCTAGTGTCGTCGACTACAGCCCAAAAAACGTCTTTTAGCGTACAGTCAAGGTCAATGGTCAAGAGGTATCTTTCTGACAGAAAATACATACATACATACATAATTGGCCATTACAACCCTTCAGTCAGGATTACACCTAGCTTCTCACACCACTTATGTTGTGTGCGTTAATTTTATATATGAGTGGCGGGACCTACAGTTTAAAGTCGACTCCGAACGACAGATTTTTGAGAAGCTTTTCATGGCAATTTTTACTCTCAGAGTCTTTGCCAGAAATCTGCTGAGAGAAAGTCGCCGAAGAAATATTTTCGTTTTGATGTCTGATCCTGGATTCGAACCCGGGCCTTTTGTCTAATAAGCCAACACACTACCCACTAGACCACGGCGACTTCAGATCCAGATATTTTGACAGAAAATACCAACCTAATATGTTCGATGGTATAATTGAAGTGTTTACTCTTGTGTAAAATCCACTCCAAGAAATCACTTATTTCATAATGCACGATTACATTTTCTTGGAATGACTTGATAATCATATTATTTCAACATTTTCATTAGAAAGCTTTCTTATTTAACAGACAAAATCGTGACCTAACTTCTTATACAATTCATAGCGTGTGTGTTAATTTTTATCCATCAGTGGCAGGACCCACAGTTTAAAGCCGTTTCCGAACGACAAATTTTTGAGAAACGTTTTCATGGCAATTGATTATTTACTACCATAGTTCTTGGCAGAAACCTGTTGAGAGGCAGCCGCCGAAGAAATATTTTTTCATAGAGATGTGGTATTTGAATCGTGGACTAGCCTCTAATAATACTTTCTAGACTACGGTGACTTTAAATGTTAAATGCACGTAATAATTACATAGATATTTTGCTATATAGGCCATGACATTGACAGACATGAATTGCTTTTCTCATCTTTCTTTTAGAGACAGCACGTGCATTTCAAGTGATTTTAAGCACTTAATGCCACCTTTTTCATAAAATTTTATGCAACTTATTTAAGGAATATTTTTCGGTAGGAGAAAATCACTAAATACCCAAAACACTTCTTTTATTTCGGCCTCTCACGGATGGTATACCAACATAAAGAAATAAATAATTGAAACGGGAAATTAGAAAATTCACCTTAATTTTGAACAGGCCTGGTAATTAGCTCATCTAATCAAATCAAAAATAGTCGAAAATAGTGGAATGGGCAAGGCTTTGTGTGCCAAGATAACAATCCTACGTTATTACTTTGGTGTCTTCGTGGCAAACGAGCAATCAACTGAATAGTAGATGATAAGATGCAGTGAGTGTAAAAAGAAACTGTAAATTAAGGATAAAATTCTAACAATCATTAAACTCAACTTTTACCACTTAACCCATTAACCGCCAAAATAAATCCAGAAGCAATAATTAACAAAAAATTTTATTTTTTAATTCATTGTATACAAAATGTATATAAAAGTATGAAAAAAATTTAAAAAAAATAATAAAGGAGTGGAGTAGGCAGGGTGTAGTCAACTGAGTACAGCGGCGGGTTATAAGTGAAAAATTGGAAAACATTGTTTTTAAACATTTCTTGCATTGCCAGTGAACTCTTGCATGACATAGAGCACATCTTAATTGATTTCCAACTTTTTGGGGTAGTAGCCTATACCCTAGGATCAATGGATGTTGCAATGGCCATATCTATTATATTGGTAAACAATGTCCACCACCATTTCTTACCACGAGTGACAATTCCGTAGAGTGCAATAGACTGGTCCAGTTCATCTACTCTTCCCATGTATTTGTTATATGACTGAAACACTTTTGATATATTGACATCAATTTCTTATCGTTGTGTAGAAGATCAACGTTTTATTGCTCCTAATGGTTCTATTGTGTCATAGTTGGCTGCCAATATACAGACGCTATTATCTTTCCATTTCACCATTTTGCTTATCAAACCTATAGTCATTCATATGAGGACCCGCTCTTTTTTTTTCATTTCTTTCGAACTTCGTAATGGACACTTTTTTGTTCTATTCTCTCTAATTATTCCTAGTCGCACGAAATCCTTTCTCTCTGAGATCCACCAAGAGATTATAGCTAGTAAAAAAGTTATCAAAAAATACTTCATACGATGCGTAGTTAGTCTCCATTTTCTCAAGCAATTTGTTTGGGGATCTTGACCCAGTATCAGTAGAAATTTCCTTCGATTTTCCACAATAAAAATCTAAAGTGTAGCAATATCCAGGGGAACTAGCTACTACCCAGTTCTTAAAACCCAATCGTAATGGTTTTCCAATAAATTGCTTAGCAATGTTTTACATAGATGTGCATTTATATTTCTGTAGACACAACAGTGTACCACATTTTATACATCGATTCCGTCGCTATATTTAATGTTGTAATTGTTGTATTTAAATAAGCATAACTTTGTAAAAGTAAATTCCAGACCATTTGTTTTTACATATTTTATAAACAGAACCGCTTGCTAGAAAATCAATTAAAAAAAATTAACAAAACTGAAAAAGCTAAAAAATGGCCAAGTTCTGTGCTTATCTGGCCACACCAATTTCTATAAGTTTAAGAGCCCATTTTGAGAAAGTGGATATATACAGTAGCGAGCACAAAAAATGCAACACTGTGCCATATGATCTTTATAAGATCTGTTTCAAAATAACGGTAACTAATTTATGTATTTTCTTTTGCTGTTAATTCTTTCAATTATAAGTTTTCAAAGTAACCACAGTTTATTCCAAATTCTGCTTAAAAAAGTTAAATATTTTTGAATTAGTGAAAAAAGTACAAATTTTTAGCGAGCAAAAAAAATGCAACATAATAAAAAAAATAGTTAAAGTAAGTTATTTATTTAATTATAATTGAAGATTTCTTAAATAAGTTATACAACATGTGTTTTGTAATAGAAGCAGCTCTCAGCTGACAGCAAAACTGCAATCATTAAAGCCTTAGAAGATGGAAAATCCATGCGTGAAGTTGGACACCTCTTTGGTGTAAATCAATCAACCGTATGTCGGATTAAATCTCGATTTTCCTTGAGAAATAGTATGGAAAGGAAACACGTAGTGGTAATCCTCGAAAAACTACCTCTCGCGAAGACCGCCAGATGATTACAGTGGTTAAAAAAGATCCACGAAAGACCGCAGTGGACGTTGCTAATTTCGCAAATGAGCAAATGGGAGTCTCTATAGGCGTTCACACTGTTCTCCGTAGGTTGAAAGAGGCTAATTTGCATGCGAGACGACCCGCAAAGAAACCTCTCATCAGTGCAATCAATAAAAAAAAGCGCCTGGAATTTGCAAAACGTTACAAGGATTGGTCAAATGAACCATGGGCTAAAGTCTTGTGCAGCGATGAAAGCAAATTTAATTTGTTTGGCTCCGATGGGATAAATTTTGTTCTAAGACCGCCTGGACAGAGATATTCTCCAAGATATCAACTTCCAACCGTAAAACATGGCGGTGGATCAATAATGGGGTGGGGTAAGGAACGATATGTTTAAAAAAAATTATTGATTTTTGTCACGTATTTACAGGTGCGTTTTCCCGTGATGGGATAGGTCCCTTAACTCAAATCGAAGGAAAAATAGACGTCAAGAAAGTACTGTGAAATCCTTGGAGAACACATGCTTCCTCATCTGCGGGAAAAAAATGCCTCCTGGTAGCATATTCCAATAGGATAACGATCCAAAGCACTCAAGTCGCTTAGCTCGAAACTTTTTAAGCGACAATGATGTCAATGTTTGGATTGGCCATCACAGTTTCCGATCTAAACCCCATAGAAAATCTATGGGAGCTATTAGATCGGGAAGTTAAGAGGAAACATCCGTCAAATAAGAGGCAATTAGAAGAAATTTTGAAAAGTGAATGGGAGAAAATATCAATTAACACATTAATAGCTTTAGTCGACTCTATGCCTTCTAGGTTGCAAGAAGTCATAAAAAATAAGGGCTACGCCACTAAATATTAATTTTAAGATTTTTTTCTGTAGAATTACTATTTAATTTAAATAAACACATTAAAATTTATGCTGTTGCATTTTTATTGGTCCCATGAAACTCGCACTCTTTTTAATAAATTACAAAATAATATATCATTAATTAAAAATATTTACATAATGTTATTGATAATAGGTATCTATAACTGTAGGGATTAATAACCCCAAGAAATATTTTGAACTGGACACCATTTTTTTAAAATTATCGCACTTAAAGATAATTTTACCCACGTTGCATTTTTTGTGCTCGCTACTGTATATAGCCAGATTGTGTTATTATTTTTAATGGGAATATGTTTCTTTTATGCTAAAATGGCAAAAAAAATTCCAAAAACTATAAATAAGGACATGGATGCTGAAACAAAATTAAACTGACTTGAATGGAAATATCGTGCACTAAAAGAAAGTCATTGGAATTAAATTATAGCGAACTAGACAGAGTTTAGAGTCGCCGTGGTCTAGTAGGTAGTGTGCTGGCTTATTAGACGTAAAGCCAGGGTTCGAGTCTCAGGCCAAACATCAAAATAAAATACAAAAAGTATTTTTTCAGCGATTTCTTCTCAGCAGATTTCTGGCAAAAACTCTGAGAGTAAATAAAATTGTCATGAAAAGTTTCTCAAAAATCTGTCGTTCGGAGTCGACTTTAAACTATAGGTACCGCCACTTATGTATAAAATTAACATACTCAACATACGTAGTGTGAGAAACTTAGGTAGGTAATGACCAATTATGTATGTGAACTAGACATTACTTTATTCTTCTTCAATCAATCAATGAATAATTGACCATGTATGTAGTAGATCATGAAGTCAGGATTATGACCTAACTTCTCACATCACTTATGTTGTGTGTGTTAATTTTATAAATAAGTGAAGGGGCCTATAGTTACAAGTCGACCGGGAACACTAGATTTTGATAAACTTTTCATGGCAATTTTATTTACTCCCAAACTTATGCCCAAAAATCTACAGAAGTTAATTTGTAGAAGAAATATGAGTTCATATCTCATTTTGTTCGAGATGTCAACATGGGATTTTAACCGCAGACTCACGTCTTTTACACTACGACAACTTTGGTGTGAAGAATGAATTTCTTCATTTGTAAACAGAGTGTCTTTAACTCAGCGCAAAATATATGTAGAAGGGATAAGCATTTTAATGCAAATTCTAACAATTTGATAGAGTTAGCTCGAATATTTCATTTTGTCTTTAAAATACTGTGTTTTTGTTTTTGCTACGATAAAGCAATGAATTTTTCTTTTAAACTTTTTGTTAACTTTTCAATGTAAATTTATTAACGTTTTATGTTTTATTAATTCAATCTCTAGCAAAATACAAAGTGAGAAAAAAGGGTTTAAAACCATCAAATTATTGTGACAGGCTTAAGTTTTCCTTTATGCCTCTTTATTTATTTAATTTTTCAATTTTCTTTTCCATTATTTTTTTTCGTCATCATGAGCCATAGACTCGTGTTTTATTTTCAAGTTAGAAAGTCAATAAATTATGTAAATTTTTTTCTCATTTTCTATTTTTCTTTTAAATTTTTTAACTTTTTTCCTTTTCTTTTTTTATTTGTAATGAAATGCTTGTAACTTAAGTTCCTTTTTAGCCTTAAGCTATTTATTTCATTATTTTAATGTTATCGAAGATGAAATAATGAAAATAAATCCCAAAAAAAAAAAATAGAAAAAAATGAATGAAAAAGAAAAGAAAAATATTTTAAATAAAAATCTTCAACCAATTTTTCTTATGGTTTCCAATTTTTCTTCTTTTTCTTTTACTTACAGACACTTTTGAAGTTCTAAACCCTAATTAAGGTAAGTTTCTATGCAAGAGATTTTAGTTTTTTTTTTCTAACAAAATTTTTATTTCTTCTCTATTTTCTATGCTAATACTTCGAATGTGTAAAAGTGATAAAGTTTTATAGCATTTTTCTCTTTTTTTTTTTGAGATTGAAAAATAACTCTCGCTTCCTGCCAATTCATGCAAAAACGTGCGATTTATTTGACTTTTAACCAAAAATTTTTAAATTAAGATTCTTTCGCCATTTTCTGTTTTCAAACATTTAAAATAAAATGCAAAATAAAAATGAAATTTTCAATTATTTCCCATTTTTGTCTATTGTATGTGAAAAGTTTTAATTAATGTCGTGCAATTCGTATTTGAAAGAGAAAGAAAAAAACAAAAATTTTCTATTCTAAAGAAGATAACATGAAATAATTTATCTCCTTCTAAGCAAACATGCTTTTAAACAATATTGAACAGAAATTTAATATTCTAATAACGTTTATCTAGAAATAGTGAAAATTTATTTGAAAATTCAAGATTAGTTAGCTTTCTTTTTATTATTCTTGATACACAAGCTATACATGTGGTGCCACAGAATAAAACTGCATATGTGTGTTATGAATCATATTTTTTTTTCTTTTATTGGATTGGAAGAAAGACTTATCAGTAGATTTCTGACAAAACTCCTCGAGTAAGTAAGATTGTCATTAAAAATTTCTCAAAATTCTGTCATTCGGAATCGACCTAAAACTGTAGCTCTCACCACTCGTTTATAAATTTAACACACACAACAATAAGTGATGTGAGAAACTATTATCAATTATGTATGTATTTAACCCATTAACGCCTGACCCCAGAATCCGTGGTCCGATTTCGGTGAAATTTGGCACAAACAGTATTTGGTGTATTTCTATTGATATGAATATTTTTATTTTTTTTTAAGAGTCCTGGGGGCTCTTCGGCATAAGTGTGTTCTAAAATAAAATGTTTTTCTCTTTGTTATATGGAGGCTAGACAACATAGTTAAGCTATTTTTAAAGTTTTATTGAAAATGACATGTTTGTGACAATAATAATCTTAACAAAAATGATAAATTATCCTAAATTACTCCATTACTCTACTGCACGGAATAAAAACTTCATACAATTTGGCATATTTTCCCATAGTTTTTCTGTGGATGAACAGATAATCGCATATTATGGTCGTTCTTGAAATTTGAGATTTGATCGAGCTTTAGTCCATGCAGGTTATAGGCTATAAATCTTTTTAAAATTTTGACCAAAACGGGAGAAAAAAAGGGAAAAAAAAACAAATGTAGGTAATTTTTTACGATTAAGCTTGGTTAAGTTTCCTAAATAGAGATTTTAGGTATTCCGTTTCTATAGTTTGACC